>OY804578.1:15419016-16154563 GCA_963680875.1 Bathymodiolus brooksi | reverse complement strand
GACCTATGTAATCTGTTAGACCTATGTCATCTGTTAAACCTATGTAATCTGTTAGACCTATGTAATCTGTTAGACCTATGTAATTTGCTAGACCTATGTAATCTGTTAGACCTATGTAATCTGTTAGACATATGTAATCTGTTAGACCTATGTAATCTGTTAGACCTATGTAATCTGTTAGACCTATGTATTAGACCTATGTATCTGTTAGACCTATGTAATCTGTTAGACCTATGTAATCTGTTAGACCTATGTAATCTGTTAGACCTATGTAATCTGTTAGACCCTTTGTATGTCATCTGCTAGACCTATGTAATCTGTTAGACCTATGTAATCTGTTAGACCTATGTCATCTGTTAGACCTATGTAATCTGTTAGACCTATGTAATCTGTTAGACCTATGTAATTTGTTAGACCTATGTAATCTGTTAGACCTATGTAATCTGTTAGACCTATGTAATTTGTTAGACCTATGTAATCTGTTAGACCTATGTAATCTGTTAGACCTATGTAATCTGTTAGACCTATGTAATCTGTTAGACCTATGTAATCTGTTAGACCTATGTAATCTGTTAGACCTATGTAATCTGTTAGACCTATGTAATCTGTTAGACCTATGTAATTTGTTAGACCTATGTAATCTGTTAGACCTATGTAATCTGTTAGACCTATGTAATCTGTTAGACCTATGTAATCTGTTAGACCTATGTAATCTGTTAGACCTATGTAATCTGTTAGACCTATGTAATCTGTTAGACCTATGTAATCTGTTAGACCTATGTAATCTGTTAGACCTATGTAATCTGTTAGACCTATGTAATCTGTTAGACCTATGTAATCTGTTAGACCTATGTAATCTGTTAGACCTATGTAATCTGTTAGACCTATGTAATCTGTTAGACCTATGTAATCTGTTAGACCTATGTAATCTGTTAGACCTATGTAATCTGTTAGACCTATGTAATCTGTTAGACCTATGTCATCTGTTAGACCTATGTAATCTGTTAGACCTATGTTATCTGTTAGACCTATGTCATCTGTTAGACCTATGTAATCTGTTAGACCTATGTCATCTGTTAGACCTATGTAATCTGTTAGACCTATGTAATCTGTTAGACCTATGTAATCTGTTAGACCTATGTCATCTGTTAGACCTATGTAATCTGTTAGACCTATGTAATCTGTTAGACCTATGTAATCTGTTAGACCTATGTAATCTGTTAGACCTATGTAATCTGTTAGACCTATGTAATTTGTTAGACCTATGTAATCTGTTAGACCTATGTAATCTGTTAGACCTATGTAATCTGTTAGACCTATGTAATCTGTTAGACCTATGTAATCTGTTAGACCTATGTAATCTGTTAGACCTATGTAATCTGTTAGACCTATGTAATTGTTAGACCTATGTAATCTGTTAGACCTATGTAATCTGTTAGACCTATGTAATCTGTTAGACCTATGTAATCTGTTAGACCTATGTAATCTGTTAGACCTATGTAATCTGTTAGACCTATGTCATCTGTTAGACCTATGTAATCTGTTAGACCTATG
Organism: Bathymodiolus brooksi; assembly: GCA_963680875.1. Taxonomy (NCBI): domain Eukaryota; kingdom Metazoa; phylum Mollusca; class Bivalvia; order Mytilida; family Modiolidae; genus Bathymodiolus; species Bathymodiolus brooksi. The sequence continues at coordinate 16,153,009 of OY804578.1, read as the reverse complement.
TCATCTGTTAGACCTATGTAATTTGTTAGACCTATGTAATCTGTTAGACCTATGTAATCTGTTAGACCTATGTAATCTGTTAGACCTATGTAATCTGTTAGACCTATGTAATCTGTTAGACCTATGTAATCTGTTAGACCTATGTAATCTGTTAGACCTATGTCATCTGTTAGACCTATGTAATCTGTTAGACCTATGTAATCTGTTAGACCTATGTAATCTGTTAGACCTATGTCATCTGTTAGACCTATGTAATCTGTTAGACCTATGTCATCTGTTAGACCTATGTAATCTGTTAGACCTATGTAATCTGTTAGACCTATGTAATCTGTTAGACCTATGTCATCTGTTAGACCTATGTAATCTGTTAGACCTATGTCATCTGTTAGACCTATGTAATCTGTTAGACCTATGTAATCTGTTAGACCTATGTATCTGTTAGACCTATGTCATCTGTTAGACCTATGTAATCTGTTAGACCTATGTAATCTGTTAGACCTATGTAATCTGTTAGACCTATGTAATCTGTTAGACCTATGTAATCTGTTAGACCTATGTCATCTGTTAGACCTATGTAATCTGTTAGACCTATGTAATCTGTTAGACCTATGTAATCTGTTAGACCTATGTAATCTGTTAGACCTATGTAATCTGTTTGACCTATGTAATCTGTTAGACCTATGTCATCTGTTAGACCTATGTCATCTGTTAGACCTATGTAATCTGTTAGACCTATGTAATCTGTTAGACCTATGTAATCTGTTAGACCTATGTCATCTGTTAGACCTATGTCATCTGTTAGACCTATGTAATCTGTTAGACCTATGTAATCTGTTAGACCTATGTAATCTGTTAGACCTATGTCATCTGTTAGACCTATGTAATCTGTTAGACCTATGTCATCTGTTAGACCTATGTAATCTGTTAGACCTATGTAATCTGTTAGACCTATGTAATCTGTTAGACCTATGTAATCTGTTAGACCTATGTCATCTGTTAGACCTATGTAATCTGTTAGACCTATGTAATCTGTTAGACCTATGTAATCTGTTAGACCTATGTTCTGTTAGACCTATGTAATCTGTTAGACCTATGTAATCTGTTAGACCTATGTAATCTGTTAGACCTATGTAATCTGTTAGACCTATGTAATCTGTTAGACCTATGTAATCTGTTAGACCTATGTAATCTGTTAGACCTATGTAATCTGTTAGACCTATGTAATCTGTTAGACCTATGTCATCTGTTAGACCTATGTAATCTGTTAGACCTATGTAATCTGTTAGACCTATGTAATCTGTTAGACCTATGTAATCTGTTAGACCTATGTAATCTGTTAGACCTATGTAATCTGTTAGACCTATGTAATTTGTTAGACCTATGTAATTTGTTAGACCTATGTAATCTGTTAGACCTATGTAATCTGTTAGACCTATGTAATCTGTTAGACCTATGTAATCTGTTAGACCTATGTAATCTTGTTAGACCTATGTAATTGTTAGACCTATGTAATCTGTTAGACCTATGTAATCTGTTAGACCTATGTAATCTGTTAGACCTATGTCATCTGTTAGACCTATGTAATCTGTTAGACCTATGTAATCTGTTAGACCTATGTAATCTGTTAGACCTATGTAATCTGTTAGACCTATGTAATCTGTTAGACCTATGTAATCTGTTAGACCTATGTAATCTGTTAGACCTATGTAATCTGTTAGACCTATGTAATCTGTTAGACCTATGTAATCTGTTAGACCTATGTAATCTGTTAGACCTATGTAATCTGTTAGACCTATGTAATCTGTTAGACCTATGTAATCTGTTAGACCTATGTAATCTGTTAGACCTATGTAATCTGTTAGACCTATGTAATCTGTTAGACCTATGTAATCTGTTAGACCTATGTCATCTGTTAGACCTATGTAATCTGTTAGACCTATGTCATCTGTTAGACCTATGTAATCTGTTAGACCTATGTAATCTGTTAGACCTATGTAATCTGTTAGACCTATGTCATCTGTTAGACCTATGTAATCTGTTAGACCTATGTCATCTGTTAGACCTATGTAATCTGTTAGACCTATGTAATCTGTTTGACCTATGTAATCTGTTAGACCTATGTCATCTGTTAGACCTATGTAATCTGTTAGACCTATGTAATCTGTTAGACCTATGTAATCTGTTAGACCTATGTAATCTGTTAGACCTATGTAATCTGTTTGACCTATGTAATCTGTTAGACCTATGTAATCTGTTAGAACTATGTCATCTGTTAGACCTATGTAATCTGTTAGACCTATGTAATCTGTTTGACCTATGTAATCTGTTAGACCTATGTCATCTGTTAGACCTATGTCATCTGTTAGACCTATGTAATTTGTTAGACCTATGTAATCTGTTAGACCTATGCAATCTGTTAGACCTATGTCATCTGTTAGACCTATGTAATCTGTTAGACCTATGTAATCTGTTAGACCTATGTAATCTGTTAGACCTATGTAATCTGTTAGACCTATGTCATCTGTTAGACCTATGTAATCTGTTAGACCTATGTCATCTGTTAGACCTATGTAATCTGTTAGACCTATGTAATTTGTTAGACCTATGTAATCTTTTAGACCTATGTAATCTGTTAGACCTATGTAATCTGTTAGACCTATGTAATCTGTTAGACCTATGTAATCTGTTAGACCTATGTAATCTGTTAGACCTATGTAATCTGTTAGACCTATGTAATCTGTTAGACCTATGTAATCTGTTAGACCTATGTCATCTGTTAGACCTATGTAATCTGTTAGACCTATGTAATCTGTTAGACCTATGTAATCTGTTAGACCTATGTAATCTGTTAGACCTATGTAATTTGTTAGACCTATGTAATTTGTTAAACCTATGTAATTTGTTAGACCTATGTAATCTGTTAGACCTATGTCATCTGTTAGACCTATGTAATCTGTTAGACCTATGTAATCTGTTAGACCTATGTAATCTGTTAGACCTATGTCATCTGTTAGACCTATGTAATCTGTTAGACCTATGTAATCTGTTAGACCTATGTAATCTGTTAGACCTATGTAATCTGTTAGACCTATGTCATCTGTTAGACCTATGTCATCTGTTAGACCTATGTAATCTGTTAGACCTATGTAATCTGTTAGACCTATGTCATCTGTTAGACCTATGTAATCTGTTAGACCTATGTAATCTGTTAGACCTATGTAATCTGTTAGACCTATGTAATCTGTTAGACCTATGTAATCTGTTAGACCTATGTAATCTGTTACACCTATGTAATTTGTTAGACCTATGTAATTTGTTAGACCTATGTAATCTGTTAGACCTATGTAATCTGTTAGACCTATGTAATTTGTTAGACCTATGTCATCTGTTAGACCTATGTAATCTGTTAGACCTATGTAATCTGTTAGACCTATGTAATCTGTTAGACCTATGTAATCTGTTAGACCTATGTAATCTGTTAGACCTATGTAATCTGTTAGACCTATGTAATCTGTTAGACCTATGTAATCTGTTAGACCTATGTAATTTGTTAGACCTATGTAATTTGTTAGACATATGTAATCTGTTAGACCTATGTAATCTGTTAGACCTATGTAATTTGTTAGACCTATGTAATCTGTTAGACCTATGTAATCTGTTAGACCTATGTCATCTGTTAAACCTATGTAATCTGTTAGGCCTATGTAATCTGTTAGACCTATGTAATTTGCTAGACCTATGTAATCTGTTAGACCTATGTAATCTGTTAGACATATGTCATCTGTTAGACCTATGTAATCTGTTAGACCTATGTAATCTGTTAGACTTATGTAATTTGTTAGACCTATGTAATCTGTTAGACCTATGTAATCTGTTAGACCTATGTAATTTGTTAGACCTATGTAATCTGTTAGACCTATGTAATCTGTTAGACCTATGTAATCTGTTAGACCTATGTAATCTGTTAGACCTATGTAATCTGTTAGACCTATGTAATCTGTTAGACCTATGTAATCTGTTAGACCTTTGTAATCTGTTAGACCTATGTAATTTGTTAGACCTATGTAATCTGTTAGACCTATGTAATCTGTTAGACCTATGTAATTTGTTAGACCTATGTCATCTGTTAGACCTATGTCATCTGTTAGACCTATGTAATCTGTTAGACCTATGTAATTTGTTAGACATATGTAATCTGTTAGACCTATGTAATCTGTTAGACCTATGTAATCTGTTAGACCTATGTAATCTGTTAGACCTATGTAATCTGTTAGACCTATGTAATCTGTTAGACCTATGTAATCTGTTAGACCTATGTAATTTGTTAGACCTATGTCATCTGTTAGACCTATGTAATTTGTTAGACCTATGTAATCTGTTAGACCTATGTAATCTGTTAGACCTATGTAATCTGTTAGACCTATGTAATCTGTTAGACCTATGTAATCTGTTAGACCTATGTCATCTGTTAGACCTATGTAATCTGTTAGACCTATGTAATCTGTTAGACCTATGTAATCTGTTAGACCTATGTAATCTGTTAGACCTATGTCATCTGTTAGACCTATGTAATCTGTTAGACCTATGTCATCTGTTAGACCTATGTAATCTGTTAGACCTATGTCATCTGTTAGACCTATGTAATCTGTTAGACCTATGTAATCTGTTAGACCTATGTAATCTGTTAGACCTATGTAATCTGTTAGACCTATGTAATCTGTTAGACCTATGTAATCTGTTAGACCTATGTAATCTGTTAGACCTATGTAATCTGTTAGACCTATGTCATCTGTTAGACCTATGTAATCTGTTAGACCTATGTAATCTGTTAGACCTATGTAATCTGTTAGACCTATGTAATCTGTTAGACCTATGTAATCTGTTAGACCTATGTCATCTGTTAGACCTATGTAATCTGTTAGACCTATGTAATTTGTTAGACCTATGTAATCTGTTAGACCTATGTAATCTGTTAGACCTATGTAATCTGTTAGACCTATGTAATCTGTTAGACCTATGTAATTTGTTAGACCTATGTAATTTGTTAGACCTATGTAATCTGTTAGACCTATGTAATTTGTTAGACCTATGTCATCTGTTAGACCTATGTAATCTGTTAGACCTATGTCATCTGTTAGACCTATGTAATTTGTTAGACCTATGTAATCTGTTAGACCTATGTAATCTGTTAGACCTATGTCATCTGTTAGACCTATGTAATCTGTTAGACCTATGTAATCTGTTAGACCTATGTAATCTGTTAGACCTATGTAATCTGTTAGACCTATGTCATCTGTTAGACCTATGTAATCTGTTAGACCTATGTAATCTGTTAGACCTATGTAATCTGTTAGACCTATGTAATCTGTTTGACCTATGTAATCTGTTAGACCTATGTCATCTGTTAGACCTATGTAATCTGTTAGACCTATGTAATCTGTTAGACCTATGTAATCTGTTAGACCTATGTCATCTGTTAGACCTATGTAATCTGTTAGACCTATGTCATCTGTTAGACCTATGTAATCTGTTAGACCTATGTAATCTGTTAGACCTATGTAATCTGTTAGACCTATGTCATCTGTTAGACCTATGTAATCTGTTAGACCTATGTCATCTGTTAGACCTATGTAATCTGTTAGACCTATGTAATCTGTTTGACCTATGTATCTGTTAGACCTATGTCATCTGTTAGACCTATGTAATCTGTTAGACCTATGTAATCTGTTAGACCTATGTAATCTGTTAGACCTATGTAATCTGTTAGACCTATGTAATCTGTTTGACCTATGTAATCTGTTAGACCTATGTAATCTGTTAGAACTATGTCATCTGTTAGACCTATGTAATCTGTTAGACCTATGTAATCTGTTTGACCTATGTAATCTGTTAGACCTATGTCATCTGTTAGACCTATGTCATCTGTTAGACCTATGTAATTTGTTAGACCTATGTAATCTGTTAGACCTATGCAATCTGTTAGACCTATGTCATCTGTTAGACCTATGTAATCTGTTAGACCTATGTAATCTGTTAGACCTATGTAATCTGTTAGACCTATGTAATCTGTTAGACCTATGTCATCTGTTAGACCTATGTAATCTGTTAGACCTATGTCATCTGTTAGACCTATGTAATCTGTTAGACCTATGTAATTTGTTAGACCTATGTAATCTTTTAGACCTATGTAATCTGTTAGACCTATGTAATCTGTTAGACCTATGTAATCTGTTAGACCTATGTAATCTGTTAGACCTATGTAATCTGTTAGACCTATGTAATCTGTTAGACCTATGTAATCTGTTAGACCTATGTAATCTGTTAGACCTATGTCATCTGTTAGACCTATGTAATCTGTTAGACCTATGTAATCTGTTAGACCTATGTAATCTGTTAGACCTATGTAATCTGTTAGACCTATGTAATTTGTTAGACCTATGTAATTTGTTAAACCTATGTAATTTGTTAGACCTATGTAATCTGTTAGACCTATGTCATCTGTTAGACCTATGTAATCTGTTAGACCTATGTAATCTGTTAGACCTATGTAATCTGTTAGACCTATGTCATCTGTTAGACCTATGTAATCTGTTAGACCTATGTAATCTGTTAGACCTATGTAATCTGTTAGACCTATGTAATCTGTTAGACCTATGTCATCTGTTAGACCTATGTCATCTGTTAGACCTATGTAATCTGTTAGACCTATGTAATCTGTTAGACCTATGTCATCTGTTAGACCTATGTAATCTGTTAGACCTATGTAATCTGTTAGACCTATGTAATCTGTTAGACCTATGTAATCTGTTAGACCTATGTAATCTGTTAGACCTATGTAATCTGTTACACCTATGTAATTTGTTAGACCTATGTAATTTGTTAGACCTATGTAATCTGTTAGACCTATGTAATCTGTTAGACCTATGTAATTTGTTAGACCTATGCCATCTGTTAGACCTATGTAATCTGTTAGACCTATGTAATCTGTTAGACCTATGTAATCTGTTAGACCTATGTAATTTGTTAGACCTATGTAATCTGTTAGACCTATGTAATCTGTTAGACCTATGTAATCTGTTAGACCTATGTAATCTGTTAGACCTATGTAATTTGTTAGACCTATGTAATCTTTTAGACCTATGTAATCTGTTAGACCTAAGTAATCTGTTAGACCTATGTAATCTGTTAGACCTATGTAATCTGTTAGACCTATGTAATCTGTTAGACCTATGTAATCTGTTAGACCTATGTAATCTGTTAGACCTATGTAATCTGTTAGACCTATGTAATCTGTTAGACCTATGTCATCTGTTAGACCTATGTAATCTGTTAGACCTATGTAATCTGTTAGACCTATGTAATCTGTTAGACCTATGTAATCTGTTAGACCTATGTAATTTGTTAGACCTATGTAATTTGTTAAACCTATGTAATTTGTTAGACCTATGTAATCTGTTAGACCTATGTCATCTGTTAGACCTATGTAATCTGTTAGACCTATGTAATCTGTTAGACCTATGTAATCTGTTAGACCTATGTCATCTGTTAGACCTATGTAATCTGTTAGACCTATGTAATCTGCTAGACCTATGTAATCTGTTAGACCTATGTAATCTGTTAGACCTATGTCATCTGTTAGACCTATGTAATCTGTTAGACCTATGTAATCTGTTAGACCTATGTAATCTGTTAGACCTATGTAATCTGTTAGACCTATGTCATCTGTTAGACCTATGTAATCTGTTAGACCTATGTAATCTGTTAGACCTATGTAATCTGTTAGACCTATGTAATCTGTTAGACCTATGTCATCTGTTAGACCTATGTAATCTGTTAGACCTATGTAATCTGTTAGACCTATGTAATCTGTTAGACCTATGTAATCTGTTAGACCTATGTAATTTGTTAGACCTATGTAATTTGTTAGACCTATGTAATCTGTTAGACCTATGTAATTTGTTAGACCTATGTAATCTGTTAGACCTATGTAATCTGTTAGACCTATGTCATCTGTTAGACCTATGTAATTTGTTAGACCTATGTAATCTGTTAGACCTATGTAATCTGTTAGACCTATGTAATCTGTTAGACCTATGTAATCTGTTAGACCTATGTAATCTGTTAGACCTATGTAATCTGTTAGACCTATGTAATCTGTTAGACCTATGTCATCTGTTAGACCTATGTAATCTGTTAGACCTATGTAATCTGTTAGACCTATGTCATCTGTTAGACCTATGTAATCTGTTAGACCTATGTCATCTGTTAGACCTATGTAATCTGTTAGACCTATGTAATCTGTTAGACCTATGTAATCTGTTAGACCTATGTCATCTGTTAGACCTATGTCATCTGTTAGACCTATGTCATCTGTTAGACCTATGTAATCTGTTAGACCTATGTAATCTGTTAGACCTATGTCATCTGTTAGACCTATGTAATCTGTTAGACCTATGTCATCTGTTAGACCTATGTAATCTGTTAGACCTATGTAATCTGTTTGACCTATGTAATCTGTTAGAACTATGTCATCTGTTAGACCTATGTCATCTGTTAGACCTATGTAATTTGTTAGACCTATGTAATCTGTTAGACCTATGTAATCTGTTAGACCTATGTCATCTGTTAGACCTATGTAATCTGTTAGACCTATGCAATCTGTTAGACCTATGTAATCTGTTAGACCTATGTAATCTGTTAGACCTATGTCATCTGTTAGACCTATGTAATCTGTTAGACCTATGTAATCTGTTAGACCTATGTAATCTGTTAGACCTATGTAATCTGTTAGACCTATGTAATCTGTTAGACCTATGTAATTTGTTAGACCTATGTAATCTGTTAGACCTATGTAATCTGTTAGACCTATGTAATCTGTTAGACCTATGTAATCTGTTAGACCTATGTAATCTGTTAGACCTATGTCATCTGTTAGACCTATGTAATCTGTTAGACCTATGTCATCTGTTAGACCTATGTAATCTGTTAGACCTATGTAATCTGTTAGACCTATGTAATCTCTTAGACCTATGTAATTTGTTAGACCTATGTAATCTGTTAGACCTATGTAATCTGTTAGACCTATGTAATCTGTTAGACCTATGTAATCTGTTAGACCTATGTAATCTGTTAGACCTATGTAATTTGTTAGACCTATGTAATCTGTTAGACCTATGTAATCTGTTAGACCTATGTAATCTGTTAGACCTATGTAATCTGTTAGACCTATGTAATCTGTTAGACCTATGTAATCTGTTAGACCTATGTAATCTGTTAGACCTATGTCATCTGTTAGACCTATGTAATCTGTTAGACCTATGTAATCTGTTAGACCTATGTCATCTGTTAGACCTATGTAATCTGTTAGACCTATGTAATCTGTTAGACCTATGTAATTTGTTAGACCTATGTAATCTGTTAGACCTATGTAATCTGTTAGACCTATGTAATCTGTTAGACCTATGTCATCTGTTAGACCTATGTAATCTGTTAGACCTATGTAATCTGTTAGACCTATGTAATTTGTTAGACCTATGTAATCTGTTAGACCTATGTAATCTGTTAGACCTATGTAATCTGTTAGACCTATGTAATCTGTTAGATCTATGTAATCTGTTAGACCTATGTAATCTGTTAGACCTATGTAATCTGTTAGACCTATGTCATCTGTTAGACCTATGTAATCTGTTAGACCTATGTAATCTGTTAGACCTATGCAATCTGTTAGACCTATGTAATCTGTTTGACCTATGTAATCTGTTAGACCTATGTAATCTGTTAGACCTATGTAATCTGTTAGACCTATGTAATCTGTTAGACCTATGTCATCTGTTAGACCTATGTAATCTGTTAGACCTATGTAATCTGTTAGACCTATGTAATTTGTTAGACCTATGTAATCTGTTAGACCTATGTAATTTGTTAGACCTATGTAATCTGTTAGACCTATGTAATCTGTTAGACCTATGTAATCTGCAGTTGGAGGATGTTATTGTATTGTAAGCATCGACATCTACTTAGAATGTAACAAAAACATACAATATAAAAACAATAGGTCATAATCTGTGTCAACAATGAACACAATCAACAGCAAACGACTGTTTAGTAGCTTGAAATAACAGAGAGATGCTGGAGACTTTTAATGCTGATTACAATGCAACAAATATCAAATATAAATACAGTAGAAACAAATGGCAACCTGAATCCATTGATATTACACTCTACATATGAAAACAACTATTTAAATCGAGACAAATCACCATGGCCTATCAGTAGTCCGTTCGATATAACTGTAAGGACTTTAATCTCCCATTAAATCTGGTATTCACGATATATCTGGAACAAAAATACAGAAAGTCGCCATAAAAGTCAATAATCCTTACTAATGTATGTTTTGTAGATCGTGTTTTGTCCTTCTTCCCCTTTTCTTTTGGCCATTGTGTTGTCTGTTCTTCTTCTTTTGGCTATTGTGTTGTCTGTTCTTCTTCTTTTGGCCATTGTGTTGTCTGTTCTTCTTCTTTTGGCCATTGTGTTGTCTGTTCTTCTTCTTTTGGCTATTGTGTTGTCTGTTCTTCTTCTTTTGGCCATTGTGTTGTCTGTTCTTCTTCTTTTGGCCATTGTGTTGTCTGTTCTTCTTCGATTTACTTGTTCTGATTACCCCTTTGGTATCTTCAAACTCTTCTTGAAGGTGATAACGGTTAAGCAGTAATGGTCGACAATATCATGAGCCCCCTCCCCCCTGATACCAACACCCGCACCAACAACAATGTTCACCAATAATATCATACTTTATTTAATAAGTTAACAAGGGACAGATACTAATAACTTGGTATCATTCTCAATATTTTGCAGGAGGTTCCCAAATGTTTCGATTGTGGTCATGTTTAGGCACTTTGGTTTTCTTGCTCATACATATTCTACATACGGCGTGGGTTCGCGCCCGGCATTGTAAATTACAAAAAGGGTGCGCTCGACTCGCAGTCGCAAGTGATAAAGTTTACCAGTTGCTTGCCCATGGTCGGTGGTTCTCTCCGGGTACTCAGGCTTCTTCCACCACTATAACTGGTCGCCATGATATAGCTGAAATATTGCTGAAAGTGGCGTTAAACACAATAAATCAATTCAAATAAAATCTAAATGATTTGTCTTTTATATGAACGAAATACATGTAGTGCATATGGTTATATTTAATTAAATAGGACAATTAAACTTAACTTCTACAAGATATGTCAGGGATTGTTAGGAGACTTCGGTACTTCCGTACTCTGTTGGACTTATTTGCCTCCCACACAATAGATTAACTTATATAAATCTTGCTGTGATTACAAGACCTGTTTTTCTTGACCTCAATAATTTCATTGATGATTTCGATGTTTTGATCAAACGGATTAGTGTCACTCTCAGTGGAAATCGTTACATATGATTGACGTGTAATTAACATAGAACAGTGTTTCCTTTGTAAGTTATAATGTATTTTATTGTACCCCAAAGAAATTTAATTTTGTCAAATGTTAAGCTGTCCTTTTTGACATATAATTATGCGGGGTACCCAGTTATGTGGTTGCTACAAATACTACAGGCTGAACTCCAGTCAGTTATTGCCTTTGTCTTTTATAGTACAAACTGTATATTCAATGGCTTCTTGTAACACAGTATTTTTGTTTATCCTACACTGATTTCTGTTTGAGCAGTCAAATTGCCTTGACTTGATAAATATTATACGTTATCAGTCTCGAGACGCCTTACCGTTTAACAAAACCACTGCCCTTTAAAACGGGATATATAACATATATATCTGAATGTTCTAACATTAATAAGTACCGGTATGTCCTTATAATAGGAAAAACATAAATACGTGTATCTTTGGAAAAAGGTCACAGAGAGCGATTATTGATTTTCTGTGCCGTATGAAATACACAACACGGCTTCCATGAAGTGTTAGAAGTAAATTTTTAGCCAATCAAAATTCTACTTGCCCCAAGAACATCAGATAATTTGCTATATACGGTTTCTGTCCAAAATATTGTTTATCTGGTACCTGATTCATGTTGAGCGACAGGACGAAACGGTAACAGAGGATACCATAAACAAAACTATTACAACGACGCTTGTTTATAATCTTTTTAGACAATTTGGTAGTTATTTTGGGTTTTTGATATTGCAGGCTGAAGACATTATATGGACATTGTCGGTTAATTTAAACTTCATTTGCATTCGGTGTGAAATAGGGCAGACAATATTTTTCAATACATACAAATGAATTAAAGTTACAACTTATCCTTAAGACAAATCGTCGTGTGAATGCAATACTGCCCATCTTTTTAATGGGAGATTTTATGGTCAAAATCAAAATTAATCGTTTTTTGTTTGTTTGCAATAACATAACGGAATATTAATACAGAAGTCTTTCATTGTTTATATATACCGGTTTAACCCTGCCATATTTTTGTGTCTGTACTAAGCTGTATTTTCCACGTCATATATCATGGTCCTTTTATGTTCAATGAGTTGAGGTGAGAGATGATTGTTCGTTTTTGTTTTTTTTATAATAATGGATTGTTGAACATCCCTGTTTAAACTTTCTTTTCATTATCAATGTAACTATGTTAAGTGTGTATTTAGTTGACAAGTTCTTACTTAGCGGAAAAGCGTGAGACGAAACTGCAATCAGGACGAAACCGCGATCAAGAATGGACAATCGACAACACCGAAAAAAGAAAACAGAAAAAAACACATAGTACTCAAAAACTAAAACGATGAGTAAGAAGAACCCAACCAAACATGGAGGCCCTTTGGTTTTATTTCTCTCAAAACTTTAAATTATTTGGCTTTTCCATCTTTCGATTTTGAGCGTACCTGATTCCTTTCTTAATTTAGAAAGATTAAAAGCTGTGGTATTGATTGGATGTAAAGACAGCCGTAGTGACCTATCAGTGTGTTTTAAAACGACTACATGACCACGAGGATTTATCTGTCAGTTGATCCACGAGTGATGTGCGGAGAGTAATCTAGTACAAGATGCATGTCAAAAACAGAAAATTTTTATGTGCATTACACACTTTTTGAGTTATTCGGTGAATATTGTGACTTACATTCCAGAGAATTTCATAAACCACAATTATTGACACATGTCGAATAAGGGTAATAACAAAATTACCGAACTCCGAACAATCTTACAAAGGGAAAGTCAAAACTCATAATTATATAAACAGACAAAATCAGTCAACAACCGGAAAACTGTGAAAATTAAGTTAGATTTAAACTACATTATTTTTACACATTCGAGTGATCAAAGGTTCATACATATTAATATTACATATGGTGTGGTTTTCGTACAATTTCATTGGCTAAATCAGTCACGTGATATACAGAATATTGAATGTATTTTTTCTACTGTGAAGAAACCAAACCTCTTGTTTCTATTTTTACGTATATTGACGCTATGTTTCTATTTTTATGTATATTGACGCTGTTACTAAATTTAGAAGCGCCAGTTCCTCAGCAGACGAAAAAAACATTTGTTGATTTATCAGTATTCAAAAATTTCATAAAATTTTAAAAATTTTAAAAAAATTTCAAAATTCTAAAATAAAAAAAATAAAAAATTTCAAAATTTTCCAAAAATTTCAAAACTTTCAGTTTTCATAAAATTTGAAAATTTTCCAAAAATTTGAAAATTCTAAAATTATTTGTTTTATTTTTTTCAAGTTCAAAATTTAATATTTTCATAACATTTCAAAATTTTCATACGATTTTCAAAATTTTCCAAATTTTTTAGAAATTTCAGTTTTCATAAAATTTCTAAATTTTAATATTTAAATAATAATATTGAAAAACATATGTAAAATAAAAATTAAGGACTTTTTACTCTGTCAATATATTATATATGGACCTCGTAAAAAGTCCATAATTGATAAATATCAGTATTTCCACCATTGATATAGCTTTCGTCACTATTATCATGCTTAATATGAGAGAAAAATCATAAAATATCATTTAAAAAATGTATTGATTTGTTAATTTTTATCTGATAAACGACACCGTGATTATTTTGTACAATTTTAGATATACAATGAACTTGTAATGCACTTGATGTCTTTGTCAATAATAATTGATATCTTATTAACAGCGCTAATATCGACAGGGGTACAATGTAACCAGAAGCTGTAAATAGGAGGATTAGTAATACAATGGTCAAGCGAAAAGGGGAAAAGGGACAAACAAGGATATACAAATCACTACATATAAAAGTAAAAAATGAGCAGCGTGCACTCTACTAAAAACCTTGAGATGAATGATAAGTAGTTCCTGGTCTACTAGTAACACTCATTGTCTTACTGTTAAACGACACAAACCTCATCTGATATAAACATCGTGTTGGACACCAGTATGCGTAAAGAAATACAAATAACATAAATAAAACATGAAGTCACCAACAAAACAAAAGGTGAGTAAAGACGAAACCAAACATCTTTATTACTCAGAAATCGTAATGGACAGCACAACACGAAACTAAAAAACGGGAGGACATGTAATTGGATAACTTATTCATTTGGTCAGTTATAAATTCCACTGTGCTATAAACAAAATAGAGTACAATACTATGACAAAGAAAACCATATGGATACAAACGAGTTAGGGTTTCAAGATCTTTCACATAAAAAGCAATAGTACAATCACCCCTGTGGTGTCGATATGAATCAAATATTGATTTTCCCTGTCTTCCGTGTCTTCTTTCTCTGTTTAGATGTCCTGGCCTACTCTGTATATTCAGGGTTTTATCTGAAAATAACTCTCAAAATTGTTTTATCCAGAGGAAGTTAATTTCCAACAATAAAATAAATACGAATAACTGAAAGCTTCGTTTACTCATGTTTATATGTAATAAATTTGATGTATTATTTGTTCATGGAGAATATGTTTATTGACAAAGATAAAGCTAAGATTACATCATCAGTGAAAATAGGTTGTCAAAAATAAACAAAGTTGCTTACAATTTTTAATATTTGACCTTGAGTTTTAATATAGACAAATAGAGAGAGGTCATGCCTGAACGTTCTAGCATTGTAGTTGGAAATATTTACCTCAGTGAAGTCACATGACTTGAACTATAAACAATTCCAATAAACAATATGGAAACTTTGTGGATTGGAACCATTTGTAGACTTATAAATTTGATTTTGTAATTGTATATTATCATTAAGTCCTTTATGTTATTTTTGTTAAAGTAGACATACTGAATTGATTCTTGGGTGTTTCTTTCTGTTACTATAATATACTAGAAACATCTTTACAAAACACACAAAAGACGGATCAGTAATATATCAGCTTAGAAATAAACAAGAATGGTGAAAGCAAAATAACATTCGGTTGTTTATCAGTCGACCGACTCTTGAAACTAATGAAACGATGCAAACTTGACTTCAAAACATGGATTCGATACAAATTTAGGGCGTTTAAATCCTTGAATACTCCAACAATTTCTTAAATCATATGCCACGACCAACCAACCTCCAATATGTCTAAAATATAACCACCGGAACTAAGGTAAATTTCCCTTAGAATGGGTATTACCTTAACCGATGTTGGTTATTATCTGACATTCTCATGGAGAGTAGGATGTTCGTTGGCCAACAGCCGCCCTTACGTAATCAGTGGATGCATGGGGAATGTAGATATATGATTGTGTTAAAGCCAAATAATTGAACTGTGTAGTGTTTATTTATATCCTTCGCTTGCAAAATCCTCAGAAATGACATGTTTTAAAAGCAGACGACTTTTCTCTTTATCGCCTATTACAAAAAAAGCGGATATGACGCTCTTGATGGTTATACAGGTTGGCTTGCGTATCACCGTTACAATGTCTAGGTGTCCGTCATAACGCCATATCACTGATAAAACATACTATCTTGCTAAGGCCCTGTGGTTTATTTGCTCCAAAAGACTTTTACATCATTAGACTTTCAGTCTTGTTGACCTTTGAGCGTTTCTTATGAATATATTTCCGGAACGCATTGTGCCCATTGACTTAGATATCAACATTTTTATTTGTGTGTCAACATTATCACTGTCAACAAAGGTATACATTCAGTAAAGTGTAATATCTTAACAGAAATTAATAAACAACGTTTTTTGTATATCTTGATACCATGCATTAAATTAAAACTTTAACTGAAACACTTAAGATATTTTGTTATCTTCATGGGAGGTTTATTTTAATGCCCGAAGTAACGTATACGTTTGACTACATAATACTGAAGTTATTCTGTTACATTCTTAGTTATTTACAATTGAAAATAAACAAATACAGTTCAAAATTCCTGTTTATTATTACACCGATGTTACCAACAGTCGAATTATTTCTACTCTTCACCACCTCCGACTGTCTGTACACAAGGAAGACAACGACAAACCTCTGGGTGGACAGACACCGTGATCCTTTAAGTGTTAAACATGCACATATGATACCGATCTTAACCTTTGATAGAATAGATTTACCAACTGCAATTAATACAGCAAGATACGTAATACAATATTGACTAGTGTTGTTATTGCTTCGAGGCCAAAAGTTTGGACGATCATTTGATGTGACATGAGTATAAAAGTACTATACAACATCAGCTGGACCTTGAAATGTTTGTGCTAACAGACGTTATATTATGTCATTTTACCAAAAAGAGATCATAATTTCACTGTAGTAATTGTGGTGTGGTGTATGTTGATGAATCACAACAACAGTATTGCAAACTTATGAATGGTCATTTGTGTGAGTATGATCTAAACTCATGCCTTCCCTCCTTAGATCTGCTGGTTATAAGTGAAGAGCTTAACAAACTACAAAACACTCTACAATTGACCACAATGACCACTGAGCGTACCTGTTGATGTTTATTCCAGAAATGCGCCGAGTGTATTAAATTTGATTTCTACGTTCGTATTACAATCACTGGGTCGATACCTCTGCTGGTGGACTATTAGTTCCCGAGGTGTAATCCGCCCAGTAGTCCTTGTTTCGGAACTGACATGGTTTATTAGATATCATTATTTGTTTGAAATTACCTAGCAGCAGTACATTTCTGTATCAATAAATAAACAGAAAGTGTAAAATATATCTACAATCGTAAACATTATTAGATTGATGATATCTTAGATATTGAGCAGCTTCAATTAGAAGCCAATAGAATTTAAAACGTGCATCAAGGTGATAGGCACTGATTGCAAAGGTAGTTGTAAATCCAACTACCATACGATCATGACCATGACGGCCCCAGTTTCAATCAGAAGTCGCTAGAAGTATATTTAACATTCTTCGACCAATCGCGAGTAAGGAAGCTTTACATTTTGAATTGTGATGAGAAATATTAAAACATTTGAATATTAAACCTATTTTATGAATTACCGAACAAGCAAAGCTCATGAATATTAAAGTAACTGTCTTGAGATGAATACATACATTTTTGTATTTGTAAATATAGTAAAAAACCCATTACAGTATACAATACCAAACGTCGATAGGGAACCATTTCCAAAGTACTTGTATCACATAAATTACAGTGTCATTGTAAACTTTATTTTCATTTCGACACGAGATGGGGTACATTAACTTTCTCACGTAAAGGAATTAACCAACTTAAATCTATCCAGTTTGACATATGTTTATAAAGTCACGTATACAATCAATTATATCTGTACCCAAATCCTGTTAGAGAGACCAAGGATATAAAAGTCGCAATAAAATCTCTCAAAAGACACTGTAGCATGTGGTAAGTCAATGTACTACACAAGAATGTTAACAAACAATTAAAAGGCCTTGGTAGATAATTATTTAAATGTTAAAATGTTTATGATACTGCCAATTCATGTAGAGACAATTATATAGCTACACGTGATTAAAATACAAATAATGCGATATGTAACTAATAAAATGAAAAAAATAAACAAATACCACACTGCCAGAACATTTCCAATCTAAGAGTACATTCGTATCTATAGTCGAAACACTGAGAGGCAAATTCGATATCCTTAAAACACATATATTCATGATCGCTAGCTTTCCTGATTTGATACAGACGTAATAAAGTGGCGGGATCAATCCAGTTTTATCTAAATCTCCCTTCTTAGTGAAATGATGCAGTCATGCAAGTTAGAAATAGGCTCATTGGAGCTTATTACGTACATCTGGCTAACTATTAAATAGATATTCACCTCACTCTGTATCGCTTACCTGGTTATTCGTGCCGTTTTTGGGTTCAATCAAATTTGAGGTTTTTGGGAAAAAGTCTTTTATCCATATACATGTGTATCCATGTTGGGGTATTGGTCATCTTCGGTGATTCTAAACACGAGTCGACTAGAGTCGTCTTGGATATATTATCATCATAAAAACGAAACTCATACATTTAAAGGAACGATAAGTTTTCATATGCCATGTATACAGTTTGGTTTCGATCAACATTCTAGTTTCTGAGAAAAAATATTTATTCTTTTTCCCGATAGGGGTCTCTGTTAAGACTTGTCCTATGTGGCGGTCATCTTGAAATTTATATAAAAAAGATCACATTTTGTAGAGGGCCATCCAATGCCTGCTTACTGTTGCAGGTTATGCTGAGCATGCCGACTGTCTGTATAAAGAATAGGAGTTTGAATGTTTGTGTAAAACAACCACTGATTAGAAAGAATAGTAAACATATTTGTATAAAGAAACGTTAGAGAATACCGAAGGGGCAATCAAAAATGGACAATCCAGAGAAAATGGAAACATAGGGCACACAAAACGACGAGAAAAAAACAACAACACAATAAGTGTAGGACACCACTACACCCAAACAAACACAAATAACGTAAATAAGAATATGTGTGGCCCATGTTATACACTCATTGGCTGTATTAAGGATGAGAGTGTAGTGTAGAAGCCCATGTTATACACTCATTGGCTGTATTAAGGATGAGAGTGTAGTGTAGAAGCCCATGTTATACACTCATTGGCTGTATTAAGGATGAGAGTGTAGTGTAGAGGCCCATGTTATACACTCATTGGCTGTATTAAGGATGAGAGTGTAGTGTAGAAGCCCATGTTATACACTCATTGGCTGTATTAAGGATGAGAGTGTAGTGTAGAAGCCCATGTTATACACTCATTGGCTGTATTAAGGATGAGAGTGTAGTGTAGATGCCCATGTTATACACTCATTGGCTGTATTAAGGATGAGAGTGTAGTGTAGAAGCCCATGTTATACACTCATTGGCTGTATTAAGGATGAGAGTGTAGTGTAGAAGCCCATGTTATACACTCATTGGCTGTATTAAGGATGAGAGTGTAGTGTAGAAGCCCATGTTATACACTCATTGGCTGTATTAAGGATGAGAGTGTAGTGTAGAAGCCCATGTTATACACTCATTGGCTGTATTAAGGATGAGAGTGTAGTGTAGAAGCCCATGTTATACACTCATTGGCTGTATTAAGGATGAGAGTGTAGTGTAGAAGCCCATGTTATACACTCATTGGCTGTATTAAGGATGAGAGTGTAGTGTAGAAGCCCATGTTATACACTCATTGGCTGTATTAAGGATGAGAGTGTAGTGTAGAGGCCCATGTTATACACTCATTGGCTGTATTAAGGATGAGAGTGTAGTGTAGAAGCCCATGTTATACACTCATTGGCTGTATTAAGGATGAGAGTGTAGTGTAGAAGCCCATGTTATACACTCATTGGCTGTATTAAGGATGAGAGTGTAGTGTAGAAGCCCATGTTATACACTCATTGGCTGTATTAAGGATGAGAGTGTAGTGTAGAAGCCCATGTTATACACTCATTGGCTGTATTAAGGATGAGAGTGTAGTGTGGAAGCCCATGTTATACACTCATTGGCTGTATTAAGGATGAGAGTGTAGTGTAGAAGCCCATGTTATACACTCATTGGCTGTATTAAGGATGAGAGTGTAGTGTAGAAGCCCATGTTATACACTCATTGGCTGTATTAAGGATGAGAGTGTAGTGTAGAAGCCCATGTTATACACTCATTGGCTGTATTAAGGATGAGAGTGTAGTGTAGAAGCCCATGTTATACACTCATTGGCTGTATTAAGGATGAGAGTGTAGTGTGGAAGCCCATGTTATGCACTCATTGGCTGTATTAAGGATGAGAGTGTAGTGTAGAAGCCCATGTTATACACTCATTGGCTGTATTAAGGATGAGAGTGTAGTGTAGAAGCCCATGTTATACACTCATTGGCTGCATTAAGGATGAGAGTGTAGTGTGGAAGCCCATGTTATACACTCATTGGCTGTATTAAGGATGAGAGTGTAGTGTAGAAGCCCATGTTATACACTCATTGGCTGTATTAAGGATGAGAGTGTAGTGTGGAAGCCCATGTTATACACTCATTGGCTGTATTAAGGATGAGAGTGTAGTGTAGAAGCCCATGTTATACACTCATTGGCTGTATTAAGGATGAGAGTGTAGTGTAGAAGCCCATGTTATACACTCATTGGCTGTATTAAGGATGAAAGTGTAGTATAGAAGCCCATGTTATACACTCATTGGCTGTATTAAGGATGAGAGTGTAGTGTAGAAGCCCATGTTATACACTCATTGGCTGTATTAAGGATGAGAGTGTAGTGTAGAAGACCATGTTATACACTCATTGGCTGTATTAAGGATGAGAGTGTAGTGTGGAAGCCCATGTTATACACTCATTGGCTGTATTAAGGATGAGAGTGTAGTGTAGAAGCCCATGTTATACACTCATTGGCTGTATTAAGGATGAGAGTGTACATAATGTACATGTTTGGGTTACATTGCCACTGACCTAATGAGCAATTTTGTACATTTTTTGTTACACATCCACTGGCTGTATATAAATAATAGTAATATACAACAATGTATATACATGTTGCATTCTGGTCTCCAGCGAAGACAGGGCATGATATGTGAGAACACATTCACTATCATAAATGTTTAAATAAGGTAAAATAAATATATTCTTAAAAAATATCTTCAAAATATGGAAAGTTAACATATAGCATTTGGTTAAAAGGACAAGACGAGTGTAGTTTCAGGCGAAGGGTTTCATAGGAAAAGTTTTAAAAAAATCAGAGAAAACCATCTGATGATAGATATGGTGGCTATATTCCTTCCTCACTATTTACAGAATGGATATAAATTAACCTTAATGATTTGGACAAGAAATTTGTTACAGCTGAAGAATTAGAAATATAATAACATGTAGTGACATGTAGAAAAGTTGGTAGGGTTAAATTTGAAAATTATTTATTACAATAACATTTATATTTGAAAAGGTCTTTTGTCCTTTTATACTGAATGGCTAGGTAAAGTTGAGTTCTGGTTTGGTTTGGTTTATGGTGTTTAATGCCACTTTCAACAATATTTCAGTTATATTGTGGCGGTCAGTTTTATTGGTGGAGGAATCCGGATTACCTGGAGAAAACCACCGACCTGTCGCAAGTCGCTGACGAACTTTATGACAAAATGTTGTATCGAGTACACCTCGCCTGGGTGGGATTCGAACTCACAACCTTAGTGGTGATAGGCACTGATTGCATAGATAGTTGTAAATCCAACTACCATACGATCACAACCATGATGGCCCCCTATTGAGTTCTGTATAAATTACCTGACATGATGATAGTAAGGTAAAATTGAGTTCTGTATAAATTACTTGACATGATGATAGTAAGATAAAATTGAGTTCTGTGAAAAATAATACTTGGCTTGGCGACACAGTACCAGAGTATCAGTATTGTCATGTCAAAATCAACGGAGGTGGCAAGTGCTAACTACAAAACATATACTGTTAGAGACGATGGTGTGTGGCTGTGTATTGTGCAGGGGCGGATCCAGAGACTCTGTTGACGGGGGGGCTCAGTTATGGAGCAATATTTTCAATAATTGATGGAACCAACTGTAGTCCCAAAGCGGTTCTGGCGTGTAGGTCGGTAAACCTTGTTTTCATTTCATTTAGCGTACAGTAGAGAAAAGGTACAGTTATTGACTTCCTAAAGTAGTCTTCCGGACTCTCTGCTTCAACATTATCTCTCAATATTTGTCTCCCGCATATTCTAGGTTTTTTAACCTCTATGTCTAGCGGTTCACATATTTTAGCACTCCTCTCAAAACACTGGTGGTTGAATTGTTCAACATTTGGTCTGCAGTCTAGTGCGGAGCTCTGAATTAAATTTGCGCTTTTTAAGGCTCTGCCTATGTCAAGTGATCTCTCTTGTAGTGATCTTGTAGAGGACCTTTGTTAGTTGGAATAACTTGTGTCCGATCCAAATGTTATATAGTTAACAATTTAATCTAAATCTAGTGATCTGCAGAGCCCTTTCTTAAAAGCTAGGCACCTTTGAACAATAACAATGGTTAGGGACCGATCATTTAACTTGCAGGGGGGGGGGGGGAGGGTTATGGTTTATTTGTTTCGTTCAGAATTATTTTTTTTTGGACAACGCGAGAGTTAAAATATTTTTTTCTTTCTCCAGAATTCAACATTAGGTTATATGCCAAAAACTCTGAATCAGATTTTTTTTCCTCCACCAAAATCAGAATATATTTTTCAGTAACATTGGGAATCAGAATATTTTTTTAGAAAAAAACCATTAAGTCTAGTTTAAAATATGCTGTATTCATATATTTTCAAAACGGAAACTCGTGTATTTTTTTTTTTTTTTTTTTGCAATACAGCAACATTTGCATTTAATTTTTTTGCAAAAATAAATGATATTTAAAAAAGAATTTCCTTGAAAGAGCTTCAATTTACAGGTGTTGGTGGCTATACCTATATATGAAATTGTGACACTAGACATGTTTATATAACGGTTTAGACAATACCTGATTAATTGGTATTTTGACAATTTAATACATTCATAAACACTTCAAATAAACTTGATAATTTGATTTAGCATAATTACTTATAATTACCCCTTTGAAGATTAATTCAATACAAAGAAATTAATTTGTATTTTCGTTAACTTTCATCACACAGATCGAAACCATTCGATTAAAAGCCCTATCGTGACGTTAACTAACCTTGAAAAGCATATGTTAATATATGTGCTTGACTTATTCGACGGGGAGGGGGGGGGGCTTAAAAAAAAACGTATGTGTACATTGCATATATATAAATTTGTGCAGTTTGATCACAATTGCGTCTGCTAATCCAAATTTTCCGGGTAAAAAATGAATGACTTATCTTTTGAAAAGATTATCCCTAAGGCAGAACTATCTCAGAGGTTCTATGAAAAGTAGAAAAAGATTCGAAGTCTTGCATAACCAAAGGGAGATAAATACCACTAGAGAGCGTTTGTAGTACTTGCACTTGGAAGAGCATGATCGCAGCTGTTGTAGGAGCACGTTCGCAACATCATTGATTTTTTGTACTTGGAACTTCTAGGACATATTTACATCCATTACAAAAATAAAATTTGTGTACGTCATGATGTACATTAAATATAAATGCTTAAAATTTAACTACTTTTGTAAGAAAAACGTTAATTGTATTTATTACATTTTAGGTGATTTATTTTTTACCTACATGAAAGATTAAATGTTAAAATGATTGATAGCCTAATAAAATATAATAAATAAATGTTAAAATTTGAGTGTAGTTATAATTTCAACAGGAAACTGGTACATATGTATTGCCTGATCTTAGTACCTTTGGTGTAGGAACAGGTAGACTATTAATTGCTTTATTGCTTCATCAGTCAGGTATTTAAAGTTTATTCCTTACTTAATATCCCGTCCCTTTATATAAGTATGACTTAACAAACAAAATTATTTATAAAAAACATTAATTTGTACAGTAGCACCAACAGTGCTATATTATGATGATAATACACTAGCTGGTTGTTGACTTCATTTTTTTTAAAGATATGATGTGGGAAGGAAAGGTGTTTAAACAATGGGAAGTATCTATAGCAAGGACACTATAAAATAATTCTGAATTTTCATAAGTACAATGAATAATGAAAACTACATTGTTAATATTGATGGAATTGTTGACCATTGCCTTTAAACTTTCATATCATAGATAACATACATGTTTATGGTACTTTAAAAAGCATTTGATTTTTTTTGAAAAAAGAACTAAAAAAGACCCAAAAATTACCACATTTGGTTATTTAATTTATGACAATAAAGGCAAACAATTACTATTATCAAAAATGTTATCATTCAAAATTTTGTATAAGTAGAATCTAATTTAGATATTTAGCACTAATTAATTACTTTAAGCAAGGATTTGTTCTACTATACAAATCCTTGCTTTAAGACAATTCAGTGAGATTTTCTATTTGTTCTTTTAAAATTGTTCACTATAAAAGATTCTTATTTGTTACATAGACATAGATGTATCTGCTTGTTGTATGTGGAGAAATATACAATGTACAGGCTTATTTTTCTCTAACACTTTCTATAATTCAGCATGAACATGAATTTACACAAATACAAATAAATACAACATGGGGAGAGGCAAAGAGGAAAGCCCAAGACAGGACGAGGTGGAAAGAAACTGTGGTTGCCTTATGTCCCCCATGGGATGAAGTGGAATAAGTCTAGAAAGTCATGAATATACACAGTAATAAATAAGAAATGTAGTCAGTAATATATGGCATGCCCTTAAAATTACAGTAACTTTAATTAACATTGAAAAAATGATTTGTATTGCATCTTTAGGTGAAAATAATGCTTGTACAGTACAGTTCATTGCCAAAACAGCATATTATGAAATACTTAAAAGCAAAAAAAAAAGGAAAAATTAGTAGAACTAGAAGTGATAGAAGTATTGTTCAATTTTAACTAGGATTGCTTTGTGAACACTTATAGAAGAGAAGTTAATAGTTTACACACTATTAAGCCTTTACAACTCGAAACAAGAATGAATTTGTTAACAGATGAAGATGTTGTTTTTTTTTACTTTTCTGTACTTATTTTAAATTAGTAGTACTTGGTGTTTCAATCAGAATGTTTTTTTGTATATTCAATTTTTCAGCAAGTTATTTAAATCTGTTGAATCTATTAACAATTATGTAAGTGTACCAGACCAATATATTTGTCAGTTCATAAAAGAGGGGAGCAAGTTTAGCATATGAATCTGTCTGAACTAATTCAGGTGTAGGTGACTGGTATAAAGCCTACAGACACTTTTAGAGTTCATCCTAAAGAAAATCGAAAATTGTGAAAACTATGACCAAGTCTATTCTTAATTACAGGCAGAAATAAGAAGACACTGGTGCTATTTGATTCCACTGAGAACTATTGAGAGGATTACAGGAAACAATGATAACAGCTTCCAGAGCCACAATGTTTGGGAATCTATATATTAAATCAAAACAATACAATTTTACATATTATTTTACACTAAGGCTTGAAATATGTAGAATATAGAGTTTGGTAAAATATTCAGGAACATTATACTTTGTATAAAGAAAATAGATAATAAAATTATGTCTAGTATGTAATCTGGACCAGTAGATCAGGTTAAAATAATGCTCACTTATGATACCCCCGCTCTTCGTCAAACAGGAAGTAGGAATCTGACGGGTCAAAAAACACTTCCCACGATATGGGGTACCTATATGAAGCTTGTGACCAAATATCAGATCTCTGCCATCAGTAGTTGCTGAGAAAAATGTGACGAAAAATGTGCATATACGTTAAATGTGTATAAAAATCAACAAAGTCGGCAAACAGGAAGTAGGAATCTGATGGGTCCAAAAACGCTTCCCACGATATGGGGTACCTATATGAAGCTTGTGACCAAATATCAGATTTCTGCCATCAATAGTTGCTGAGAAAAATGTGATGAAAAATGTTCATATATGTTCAATGTGTAAGTCGGCAAACAGGAAGTAGAAATCTGACGGGTCCAAAAACGCTATCCACAATATGGTATACCTATATGACGCTTGTGACCAAATATCAGATTTCTGCCATCAACAGTGACTGAGAAAAATGTGACAAAAAATATCTTGGACGGACGGAAGGACGGATGGAAAGAAGGACAGAGGTAAAACAGTATACCCCCTCCCCCTTCGGGGAGCAGGGGTATAACTAGCACATATCATTAAAAAAATAACTTGAATTTAAATAAGATTTGTACGTCAGTTGTTAAAGTTTATAGAAATTTTTTTTGTAAAAATGTGATACCAAAAAGAAATTTCATTTTTTTAAATGAAGGTGGATTAAATTTAAATAATGGTGTACATAGGTTCAAATTACATAGACATTTAGTAGAAGGAGCTGTAAAGACTGTCTGGGTAAAGCAGGTTTTCTGTTTACTGTTCGGCTTAGACACGTTTCACTGTATAAGAAATGTCAGCGATTCTATTCAGAATCTTATCAACCAACCTTGCTTAGGAAAAAAATTTGAATTAGTAATACTAAATCTGAGCACCTTCGCAATTCTGAAGAACAATTTTTTGTGATAACGTTTGGTCTGATTGAATGGGAATCCATGCTGGTTTTTTCTTATTGTTTATACAGATATTACCATAGGAGATCCAGTTATCAAGAAAGAGTAGGTTGGGATCCCAGTAAACAGTTTAATTCTGTCAGTTTTTGCCTGTCCAAAGTCAGGACATGGTTTTCTCACATCATATATGTCATGGTCTTTTCTGTATGCAATTAGATGAGGTGAAATTTAGTTTCCTTTGTTGATATTGGTGAAAATTTTTAAACTTTCATATAATGACCATCTTAAAATAGGGTCATGAATATTGCTGAAATATTGCTGAATTGATGCTAAACAACAATCAATCGATCAATCAATCAGTTTATACACAATTGAGGTCAGAGATGGTTGTTCATTTATTGATATTGGAGGAATTGTTGACCATCAATTTTAGTACTTTCTTTTCACAATTATCTTGACAAGAGGGAGGGGCACATAAAACTAGTCTAACCCTTGAACTTTTTATGGTAGTGCTTGTACTAAGCTAGGAAAGTGAGCGTTCATGTATTTGTGTGTTAGGGGTATCCATTTTGCCTCTGTTTTTTTTTATTAGATTTGTAGAAATGTTCCAACAGTTTTTGTTGTTTTTCTTCATTTTATTGACAATTGTAATATAATATGATCCGATGTTCCTACAGATATGTTGCCCTTGATCACGTTCAAAATTATATCATCCTTAATAAATCAGACTATAAGAAAATTAAAACATAGAAAGAACAAAATGAGTACCTACATTTTATTGCTCCAGCAATCACTGACATGTAAATCATAAGAAATCATTATATGACATTGTATTTATAACAATTACATTATATGACATTGTATTTATAATAATTACATTACTTCCGTTTTTCATTGAAATGTTACAATATGATTGGTTATGAAGTGGTCACATGATTATAAAAGAGATGTTTCACATCCCAATGAAACTCAAATCCGAACTTGCACGTGCCTCCATGACGACGTCAGATGTAAACAATCAATGGCGTAGTAATTTCCAACAGCAAATAATCTAACACAAATAAAATTCACAACGAAAAATTCAACTATATTAAATTTTGGTGTGATTTAAATATAATTATAAGAATTGAATGCATTCTTTTGAAGTTTCATTGGGGTATGAAAGCGTTGATCGAACTACATTTTCAACATGCGCTTCATTGAAAATGTACTTCGGTCAACGCTTTCATACCCCAATGAAACTTCAAAAGAATGCATTCAATTCTTAAATAAAACTTGACCAATAATAATAAAGCATTCATACATAAGATTCTGACAATCAGAATCCGATGGATGTTTGTTTTATATGTATATATTTCTTTAAGTTTCCCTAAATGGCTTAACAAGCAATGAAGGATCATCTGTATTAAAATTGTTATATACTTAACACAACAATGCCATCATTAATATCTTCCTCATTATCATATTATTTAGTCACCAATGTACAAACATTTGCATTACATAAGATTTTGTTCTGACATTCTCACATTGTTTTACAGTCCTAGTAGAAATAGGACCATATGGTTGTATAGACCAAATAAACACCAGTAATATCATGTTCTAGGTTTAGGTGGTTCCATACAGTTGCCATCAGGATAACGTTCTTTAAATCGTGTAACAATGTCAGGATCCTTCAACCTCACTCCTTCTGTCTGATTACCAAGAGTAATCCTACAAATCAGATCAATCATTTTTTTAAATACATATCAGTGTATAAATTCAAAAACTTCTAAATAATGTAACAACAGAAATTAATATCTTGAAAAAAAATTTGACACTATAAAACAGATCACTTTATTTGAGGTAACAATGACAGTTGTATACAACAGTTTTAAAAACAGAAGATTAACAATTTATTATACTAGAATTAAAGTTGTTGAAATTACATAATAATTAAATAAATCAAATTGTTGAAAATCTAATTATAGCTTAATTTGATGTTAAAATTGTATTCTTTTTTAAATATAAAAATAAAATTCCTTTAGAAGCTTTCAATGTGTTCTCATACAACATAGAAATAGGGGTTCAAAGAATGTGTTCTTCCATAAACACTGTGATGGGACATAAATAGGGGTTCAAAGAATGTGTTCTTCCATAAACACTGTGATGGGACATAAATAGGGAATTGTGGTTATGGTGTTTAATGCCACTTTCAACAGATTTCACTTATATCGTGTCTATCAGTTTTTTTTGTTGGAAGAAAATGGAGTACCCAGAGAAAATAAACAGTACTTTAAATACACAGGAATATATTTAAAGGTTCATAATTCAATACCTACCAATTAGGTTGAACATTGTGTGGACGTCCAAATAATTCTACTTTTCTTGTTCCTGGTGATAATCTTTCTATGATACCATATATTTCATCTGGTTTGTGACTTGTTGCTCTGACCTTGAATAAATTAAGTACAACAAAGGTCAAGTAATGAGACATACATTAAAAATATAGCTTGACAGCATAGTAGATCAAAAACATGGGAATCTATTTACCCGTTAAACTTCATCACATTTCTGGGTATGCCCAACTTCAGAACCTATCATCACTGTCATAGTCTTTGGCCACAGAAATGGTCCAAGGTGCTCTATTTCAGTTATTTTTCAACATACTAATATAAACAAAACCTGTCTTAATCCCATGAGTTTTCAAAAGTGGAAGGTGGTTTCTTTAAACATGTTTCAATGTACAATTCTTAATACCATATGTGTGTGGTTGTGTATAGTATGGATGCATATATAAGACAAAACTCTTCTTTTGCTTCTAGTGAGCTAATAATTGTGTATTATACTGTATAAAGTACAGTACTGTTACCTCTGCCACAATAACATCACAGTCCAGACCTTGATTTACACCTTTAGGATTGCCTTTTACTCCAACCTTTAAAAAAAATAAAATATTAGACCTTAATTTAATTCTTTTATTTAAAGAAGATTGGCAATAGCCGATGGCGACAAGCAGGTATTTTGTGTAAATCAGCTTAATTTGTATATTTTCATCAAAAATCAGTAAAACACATGTTTTACTTATAGCAACAGAAGCCATGTTGGATTATTAGCAGGGATCATCAGACATAATTTTGAAAGCAGACACCCTAAGATTGATTCAGCCCATCTTTGGTTGAAACTGTCCAAGTGGTTGCATAGGAGAAGATTTTTTAATAAGTTGAAGACAACATATGGACGACAGATGCCATGAGATAGTAAAACCTCAAATGATCCTTTGGGATAGATGAGCTAAAATAGAGGCCAAAAAAAGAGACGAAAAGTAAACAACGCCTATTGTATTCTATTTTAGTGCATAGATTCTAACCATACATTGGTGAACCATTTCCAACCAGACCTAACAAATGTCATGCTCTTATCAGTTGTCTTATCTATGTTACATCATTGTTTGTATTTCTTAGTTGATATGGAAACAAGACGTTTTGCCGAGCACTGTTTGGTTAATGAAAACAAGATTTTTCCGGTGGTCTGTTTTGTCAGCTAACATATACATGACAATTCTACTCCAATTTCTACACCCTAGATTATTTACCAGACAATGTTCCTTCCCATGATTCAGCCAATGCCCTGTCCTTCCTGTTCTGATAATTCTCTGTAACTGATTGGTCTTCACCCAAATCACCTCATCCATTCTTTTATACCTACCATTACAAATATTAGTTTTTATATTATACTAATATTACAGATAAACATACCACTCAATACATCAGATATCCCTTAATTAAACTTTCTTAACAATAAACATAATTCTAAATGACCTTTTTTTGAATGCATTTTAAAATGATGTTTATATTTTCTTTTTTTGTCTTTTTTTTTTTTTTAATAGGCGTCTATAACATTTGTTCACGCCACGATATAGATGAAATACTGCTTAAGTTGGTGTTAAACACCAATCAATCAAACAATCTTTTTTTTAATGCTAACATTAAATTTTTGAGAGACTGTCGTAGCTTTGACAGTATGGTAATTAGTTTTACATCTATATAAACAATGTCTATCATCACTAATGTTATGAGTTTTATTCCTACCAATGATACAACTTACTAGTGACATAACGACAGGAACTGCTTACCGTTCCGGAGTACCCGAGTTCACCCCCCGTTTTTAGAGAGGTTCGTGTTGCTCGATCTTTAGTTTTATGTGTATGTTTTGTAGATCATTGTTTGTCCTTTTGTCCTTTTTCTTTTGGTCATTGTGTTGTCTGTCCTTCTTTGATTTAATGGATTCTGCTAAACCCTGACTTATCTGAAATGTGGCCGAAACAGGCGTACACCCATAAAATCATAATAATTGGCTCTAAAGTCATTATGACACGATAGTATTGCTCTTCCACTTCAGCCACTGATAAAATCAATATATATAAAAATATTTTTGTATAGCAAACTTACCCCCACAGATCTAGACATTCCCTGCCAAGTTCCATAGCTCTACAATAAATGAATAAATCTATAGTATGTTGTATTTTAACAATTACCAGGTTGTAAAAAGTTGGAAATTTTTTTTTACTAAAGAGACATGGTAGAAATAAGAAAAGTAATTTTGTTTTACAGGTAGTGTCAATTACTAACTTGTTACAGACAGAAATAAATTTAAAAAAATTATTCAACTTTGATTTGTTGTATAATAGTTATCAATATTTTTAACACCTCCTCGATCATTTTATACTGTTTAATGATTTCTCAGCTCAAATATGAAAATGTGTCTGGGATGTAGTCTATAAATGGGGTCAAATGTCTTTTGAAGATAACTCCTCAGAGAATATTATATTGTGGTGGTGGTTTATGGTTTATGGTGTTTAACATCACTTTCAACAATATTTCAGCTATATCGTGGCAGTCAGTTTTATTGGTGGAGGAAACCGGAGAAAACCACCAACCTGCCGCAAGTCACTGACAAACTTGATCACATTAAGTTGTATCGAGTACCCCTCGCCATGAACAGGGTTCCAACTCAGAACTTTAGCAGTGATAGGTACTGATTGAACAGGTATGTGTAATTACTAAACAATTGTGGAAGTAAAATCATGGTTTATTTAATCTTTCATCAAAAAGACATCAACTGGCTAATAATTTAACCTTAGGGATAATAGCTTTATTCAGGAGAAATTTATATTATAACTTTTGACTTAAATATAAGTTAAAAAACAACTTCTTACTCTTTTATTAAGAAATCTGTAACAACTAATGACTTATGTAAGTCAGAATATGCTAAAACAGGAAACAACTTTGACTTCTTGGAGTAATCAATTTTCTGTTGGCAAATTTTTGTGACCTTTGCAATGAGGTGAAAAATTAATTGGTATAGCTAGCCTTAACAACGAAGCAAAGAATACCATTGAACATGTCTTTGATATTTGTCATACAAATACATCAATGTTTGAGGATTTTTAATCTCTATTGATTAAAAATCATTTAAAAAAAAATGGCTTTAAAAAAAAACATTAATCACATACCTTCCTGTGACCCACAGAAAAATATAACCTTCATCTTGTAAAGAAGGCACATCTAACTTTCTCATTTCATCATCCTGCATAGTACCATACGGCAGTTCCATGTGAATATCCCATGGTGGATCAGCCATAACAACGGCACATTTACTTAGAACACTCATATCAAAATGACGGAGATCACACTGAATCCACTGAAAGAAGAAAACAAATATTATAAGGATACTCATTGCTGACAGAACCACTGGTGATGTAGAACATACTTTGTTTAGATGTTAGATCACTACTTCACCCCTATAGTCTTATATGAGTTTACCCTCCATGAGCACCTGGGTTCAACATCAGTTTTTGGTGAGGTTTGTGCTGCTCCTCTTTTTATTTTTTTGTGTTTTTGTGTGTTTGTTTTCACCCTGTGCCTTGTGCTCAACATTGCCTGTGTCTCTGAACTGTCCATTCTTGATTGCCCATTCAGTTTTCTCTGAATTGTTCATTCGTGATTGCCCATTCAGTTTTCTCTGAATTGTTCATTCTTGATTGCCCATTCAGTTTTCTCTAACATTTATTGATATAAGTCAGACATTTACCTGTGGTGGAAACATCTGTACATCTGTATTGTCAGATTTCTTTGGTATGGCTAACTCTCTCTTTAATTTACTTTCAGCAGGATATTCAATCTCATAATGTACATACTGAAAATAACCAACATAATCTATTTTATTCATAGTCAAAGTATTGAAAATAACATTTCAACATAAGTTCTGCTTTTGACTGGCAAATATCACATCCTTTAATTGCATTTGTTCTATGTTGGATAAATTGTCATCAATATTCTTAAACAAATGTTTACCTGGTATGTATTTTCAGTTTTTGGGTCTGTTAAGTTTTACTGTAGTATATAAATATCATATTTTCATTTAGGCTTTAAATGACAGTGATCAAAACATTGTTTCTTCACTTTAATTTGTGACTAAAATAATGTTGGATAGTCTCTCATGTTTATTTACATCCACATCCTTTCTTATTTAAAGGACGATATACAGCTGACGTCGACAATAGTCAAACCTCCTCCATTGCATTTATAACATTGATACAACTGACACAAAACACCTATGATTTCACTCTGGGTAGTGGAAAAAATTACATAAACAAATACATGAATAAAAAAATTATATTTAAAAGTGTATAAATATGTTTTGTAACCCCCCATACTACTTTTTTTCTGAGGTAGACAATGTGTTCTTTTGTCTGTATATATAATTTAGTGTTATACTAAGTATTACTAGAATCTAGTTCTGTTGTTTACCCTAATTAAAATTAGAAGTTTGTTGTATCTTTTTATGTTTCTTTTCCTTGGTGATACACCCACGTCTCACAACATCATGTATGGGGTCACAGGTTAATATGGTGATACACCAACGTCTCACAACATCATGTATGGGGTCACAGGTTAATATGGTGATACACCAACGTCTCACAACATCATGTATGGGGTCACATCAAGGTTAATATGGTGATACACCGTCTCACAACATCATGTATGGGGTCACAGGTTAATATGGTGATACACCAACGTCTCACAACATCATGTATGGGGTCACAGGTTAATATGGTGATACACCAACGTCTCACAACATCATGTATGGGGTCACATCAAGGTTAATATGGTGATACACCAACGTCTCACAACATCATGTATGGGGTCACAGGTTAATATGGTGATACACCAACGTCTCACAACATCATGTATGGGGTCACATCAAGGTTAATATGGTGATACACCGTCTCACAACATCATGTATGGGGTCACAGGTTAATATGGTGATACACCAACATCTCACAACATCATGTATGGGGTCACATCAAGGTTAATATGGTGATACACCAACGTCTCACAACATCATGTATGGGGTCACATCAAGGTTAATATGGTGATACACCAACGTCTCACAACATCATGTATGGGGTCACATCAAGGTTAATATGGTGATACACCAACGTCTCACAACATCATGTATGGGGTCACATCAAGGTTAATATGGTGATACACCAACGTCTCACAACATCATGTATGGGGTCACATCAAGGTTAATATGGTGATGCACCAACGTCTCACAACATCATGTATGGGGTCACATCAAGGTTAATATGGTGATACACCAACGTCTCACAACATCATGTATGGGGTCACATCAAGGTTAATATGGTGATACACCGTCTCACATCATGTATGGGGTCACATCAAGGTTAATATGGTGATACACCAACGTCTCACAACATCATGTATGGGGTCACATCAAGGTTAATATGGTGATACACCAACGTCTCACAACATCATGTATGGGGTCACATCAAGGTTAATATGGTGATACACCGTCTCACATCATGTATGGGGTCACATCAAGGTTAATATGGTGATACACCAACGTCTCACAACATCATGTATGGGGTCACATCAAGGTTAATATGGTGATACACCAACGTCTCACAACATCATGTATGGGGTCACATCAAGGTTAATATGGTGATACACCAACGTCTCACAACATCATGTATGGGGTCACATCAAGGTTAATATGGTGATACACCAATGTCTCACAACATCATGTATGGGGTCACATCAAGGTTAATATGGTGATACACCAACGTCTCACAACATCATGTATGGGGTCACATCAAGGTTAATATGGTGATAAACCAACGTCTCACAACATCATGTATGGGGTCACATCAAGGTTAATATGGTGATACACCAACGTCTCACAACATCATGTATGGGGTCACATCAAGGTTAATATGGTGATACACCAACGTCTCACAACATCATGTATGGGGTCACATCAAGGTTAATATGGTGATACACCAACGTCTCACAACATCATGTATGGGGTCACATCAAGGTTAATATGGTGATACACCAACGTCTCACAACATCATGTATGGGGTCACATCAAGGTTAATATGGTGATACACCAACGTCTCACAACATCATGTATGGGGTCACATCAAGGTTAATATGGTGATACACCATCTCACAACATCATGTATGGGGTCACAGGTTAATATGGTGATACACCAATGTCTCACAACATCATGTATGGGGTCACATCAAGGTTAATATGGTGATACACCAAGGTCTCACAACATCATGTATGGGGTCACATCAAGGTTAATATGGTGATACACCATCTCACAACATCATGTATGGGGTCACAGGTTAATATGGTGATACACCAATGTCTCACAACATCATGTATGGGGTCACATCAAGGTTAATATGGTGATACACCATCTCACAACATCATGTATGGGGTCACATCAAGGTTAATATGGTGATACACCAATGTCTCACAACATCATGTATGGGGTCACATCAAGGTTAATATGGTGATACACCATCTCACAACATCATGTATGAGGTCACAGGTTAATATGGTGATACACCAATGTCTCACAACATCATGTATGGGGTCACATCAAGGTTAATATGGTGATACACCAACGTCTCACAACATCATGTATGGGGTCACATCAAGGTTAATATGGTGATACACCATCTTACAACATCATGTATGGGGTCACAGGTTAATATGGTGATACACCAATGTCTCACAACATCATGTATGGGGTCACATCAAGGTTAATATGGTGATACACCATCTCACAACATCATGTATGGGGTCACATCAAGGTTAATATGGTGATACACCAACGTCTCACAACATCATGTATGGGGTCACATCAAGGTTAATATGGTGATACACCGTCTCACAACATCATGTATGGGGTCACAGGTTAATATGGTGATACACCAACGTCTCACAACATCATGTATGGGGTCACAGGTTAATATGGTGATACACCAACGTCTCACAACATCATGTATGGGGTCACATCAAGGTTAATATGGTGATACACCGTCTCACAACATCATGTATGGGGTCACAGGTTAATATGGTGATACACCAACGTCTCACAACATCATGTATGGGGTCACAGGTTAATATGGTGATACACCAACGTCTCACAACATCATGTATGGGGTCACATCAAGGTTAATATGGTGATACACCAACGTCTCACAACATCATGTATGGGGTCACAGGTTAATATGGTGATACACCAACGTCTCACAACATCATGTATGGGGTCACATCAAGGTTAATATGGTGATACACCGTCTCACAACATCATGTATGGGGTCACAGGTTAATATGGTGATACACCAACATCTCACAACATCATGTATGGGGTCACATCAAGGTTAATATGGTGATACACCAACGTCTCACAACATCATGTATGGGGTCACATCAAGGTTAATATGGTGATACACCAACGTCTCACAACATCATGTATGGGGTCACATCAAGGTTAATATGGTGATACACCAACGTCTCACAACATCATGTATGGGGTCACATCAAGGTTAATATGGTGATACACCAACGTCTCACAACATCATGTATGGGGTCACATCAAGGTTAATATGGTGATGCACCAACGTCTCACAACATCATGTATGGGGTCACATCAAGGTTAATATGGTGATACACCAACGTCTCACAACATCATGTATGGGGTCACATCAAGGTTAATATGGTGATACACCGTCTCACATCATGTATGGGGTCACATCAAGGTTAATATGGTGATACACCAACGTCTCACAACATCATGTATGGGGTCACATCAAGGTTAATATGGTGATACACCAACGTCTCACAACATCATGTATGGGGTCACATCAAGGTTAATATGGTGATACACCGTCTCACATCATGTATGGGGTCACATCAAGGTTAATATGGTGATACACCAACGTCTCACAACATCATGTATGGGGTCACATCAAGGTTAATATGGTGATACACCAACGTCTCACAACATCATGTATGGGGTCACATCAAGGTTAATATGGTGATACACCAACGTCTCACAACATCATGTATGGGGTCACATCAAGGTTAATATGGTGATACACCAATGTCTCACAACATCATGTATGGGGTCACATCAAGGTTAATATGGTGATACACCAACGTCTCACAACATCATGTATGGGGTCACATCAAGGTTAATATGGTGATAAACCAACGTCTCACAACATCATGTATGGGGTCACATCAAGGTTAATATGGTGATACACCAACGTCTCACAACATCATGTATGGGGTCACATCAAGGTTAATATGGTGATACACCAACGTCTCACAACATCATGTATGGGGTCACATCAAGGTTAATATGGTGATACACCAACGTCTCACAACATCATGTATGGGGTCACATCAAGGTTAATATGGTGATACACCAACGTCTCACAACATCATGTATGGGGTCACATCAAGGTTAATATGGTGATACACCAACGTCTCACAACATCATGTATGGGGTCACATCAAGGTTAATATGGTGATACACCATCTCACAACATCATGTATGGGGTCACAGGTTAATATGGTGATACACCAATGTCTCACAACATCATGTATGGGGTCACATCAAGGTTAATATGGTGATACACCAAGGTCTCACAACATCATGTATGGGGTCACATCAAGGTTAATATGGTGATACACCATCTCACAACATCATGTATGGGGTCACAGGTTAATATGGTGATACACCAATGTCTCACAACATCATGTATGGGGTCACATCAAGGTTAATATGGTGATACACCATCTCACAACATCATGTATGGGGTCACATCAAGGTTAATATGGTGATACACCAATGTCTCACAACATCATGTATGGGGTCACATCAAGGTTAATATGGTGATACACCATCTCACAACATCATGTATGAGGTCACAGGTTAATATGGTGATACACCAATGTCTCACAACATCATGTATGGGGTCACATCAAGGTTAATATGGTGATACACCAACGTCTCACAACATCATGTATGGGGTCACATCAAGGTTAATATGGTGATACACCATCTTACAACATCATGTATGGGGTCACAGGTTAATATGGTGATACACCAATGTCTCACAACATCATGTATGGGGTCACATCAAGGTTAATATGGTGATACACCATCTCACAACATCATGTATGGGGTCACATCAAGGTTAATATGGTGATACACCAACGTCTCACAACATCATGTATGGGGTCACATCAAGGTTAATATGGTGATACACCGTCTCACAACATTATGTATGGGGTCACAGGTTAATATGGTGATACACCAACGTCTCACAACATCATGTATGGGGTCACATCAAGGTTAATATGGTGATACACCGTCTCACAACATCATGTATGGGGTCACATC
The DNA here is from genome assembly GCA_963680875.1 of Bathymodiolus brooksi. Taxonomy (NCBI): domain Eukaryota; kingdom Metazoa; phylum Mollusca; class Bivalvia; order Mytilida; family Modiolidae; genus Bathymodiolus; species Bathymodiolus brooksi. The sequence goes on along the minus strand of OY804578.1, from coordinate 16,114,802 downwards.
AAGGTTAATATGGTGATACACCAACGTCTCACAACATCATGTATGGGGGTCACATCAAGGTTAATATGGTGATACACCAACGTCTCACAACATCATGTATGGGGTCACATCAAGGTTAATATGGTGATACACCAACGTCTCACAACATCATGTATGGGGTCACATCAAGGTTAATATGGTGATACACCATCTCACAACATCATGTATGGGGTCACATCAAGGTTAATATGGTGATACACCGTCTCACAACATCATGTATGGGGTCACATCAAGGTTAATATGGTGATACACCAACGTCTCACAACATCATGTATGGGGTCACATCAAGGTTAATATGGTGATACACCATCTCACAACATCATGTATGGGGTCACATCAAGGTTAATATGGTGATACACCAACGTCTCACAACATCATGTATGGGGTCACATCAAGGTTAATATGGTGATACACCAACGTCTCACAACATCATGTATGGGGTCACATCAAGGTTAATATGGTGATACACCAACGTCTCACAACATCATGTATGGGGTCACATCAAGGTTAATATGGTGATACACCAACGTCTCACAACATCATGTATGGGGTCACAGGTTAATATGGTGATACACCGTCTCACAACATCATGTATGGGGTCACATCAAGGTTAATATGGTGATACACCGTCTCACATCATGTATGGGATCACAGGTTAATATTTTCAACTGACTTATCAGTGATGAGCCTACTAAGTCCTTAGGAATCAAAACCGAGTACTGCCAAGAGATGTTGTCCGATTGGTCAATATATTTAACTGTCTTGCATATGATTGGACAGTCAAAGATGAATGAAAGGTTATATGACATGACTCAAAATGGGATGTTGTTAGATATAAGTATATCACCAAAGAAATAAAGATCCAACAAACATACAATTTTAATTAGATTGTTGCTTACCTTACAAGTATCCATATGGAAACATGTATTTAGGAAGGAACAATCACCCAAGGTTTCTGAAATAGAAAAATAATGTACTTAAAAAATCAAACCAGATAATATTTTATACAAGTATCCATATGTTAATACCATTCTAGAATCAAACCTTGGACTCAGCTATATGATATACAATTACAGGGAATCAAATCAAGCACAAAGAAGAAAACATATTTAGAAAGGTGAGATTTAAATAATGTGATCTTGATTCTGTTGCATTTATCACATTAATAAAAACACCATGCTCCAGTACTGAATTTAATCAAATTATTTCATTAAATACAAAATGACTGATCATGGTAATTTAGTACCACAATGGATACCACAATAATTTAATACAACATGAATGGTTATGTCATATTACCATGATAATATAATAAAATATATGCTATTTATTTAATATTATCAGGTATATATTGGTATGCTTGTTACTGGAGTATATTATTTTCATGTATATGAACAGTGTGAAGATATCGATGGGGTAATTATATGCAGTAAATGAAAAAAGGGTCGACAAAACAATGACCAAAAGAAGAATGGGTGAATTCTTTTCTAACCACTTGGCATACGATCAATGCCTGTGGGGGCACGCCAACACCATTCATTTCAAAAGCAGCATATACCACCAGCATAGCCTGTGTACGCTGTTTGAAAAGTTGGTCGTAGACGGCGCAAAGATGGCTGACAAAGCTTAAAACGAACAAAATTGAAATGCAGAAAAAAAAGTTGTTACAATTTCTCTAATAACAAACAATTTCTTGCTAAAATGTCATTTCTTTATCATTAACTGATGTTTAGGTAAGGTGTAATAGTTCTCATAAGCAGGGAAACACGAACAAAATTATCGAAAGTATCATTTTAGTTATTTTTAAAGCATTCTGATATCCATTTACTTGAGTGATACTAATGCTATTCTTGTGTTTTTGATTTTCTCCTTTGTTCAGTAGTGGATTGCGAGTTGACATTAGGTTTTAAATAAAAAAATTTTTTCATATATGTGTATTCCACATCTATTAGGTTTCCTTGAAAAAGGAAAATAATAATATATGTGGAACTCATTAACAGTTTTAAATTGAAAATGAAGCTTGAATCTACATGTATGACAAATTCAGCTTCAGATTTGTTTCACTTATGATTTAATGTGGAACCTTTTAAACCAGATGAGCAATACTCAATAGCTTTAGCCCTTCACTACAACAGTATTGAAGTTAATAAGGTTGAAAGATTTTACAGTATGCTGACATGGTCAGGTACCTAGTATTTTTCTGACAAAAGGATTCTGTGTACTTTATTTGTAAGCATTAAACAATTCCCATACTTCATGTATTTTATTTGATGATAGATAGTTTAATGATACAAGATGTCACTACATTTTATCTTGATGCAGCAGTTTGATTTTTTTTCAAGCAAAAATTTGGATTTCCAATTATCAAGAGGGGGATTCGAATTTCATTAATGGGTATAACCCTGACACATGTTTCTGTATGTCCAGTGCAGTGGTATTTTTAAGTGTAATGATTGGATGCGAGAGGTGATTCGTGTTCGTTTTATTGATAATGGCAGATTTGTTGACCAATACTGTTTAAACTTTCTATTCATATTTCATCGCTATTATACCTTATGTCTTATGTCAGAAGATACACAGATATAGTTGATGGAAGAATCTAACTGAATTGTTTTGGTAAGAGCATAGAGCGGTCTACTATAAACATATTTCGGCATTGTTATTAGTACCTTTTAGTGCATTGGTTTCACCTTCATGTGAGAAAATTAACAACAGTTGAGATATAAGCAAGATATCTGTGCCATGATAAAACTGGATATTTAGCACACATCTATGTAAAACATCAACTTTGTTGTCAATTTGACTTCCATTTTGAATAATTCCGGTTAATTTGTTTCTAGATTCTTGATTGTGTACGGTGTATAGGCTTGCGTCAAAACTTTCAGAAATGAATTCACCCTAGGACACAAGGTAAACAATGGTCTACAAAATTCTACATATAAACCTAAAGGCTGAGCAACATGAACTCCACTAACTGATAATTTGATAATCACTGCCATTCACAAAATATTTACCATCTGTATGTTTGTTGATAATTTTTCTAAAATGAAGTCTTTTACATGGCTCAGATGTTTCTTTAAGTCTGGAACACTCTTCTCTGGTACCATACTGACAAAATTCTTTTAACTGAGCACCTGTCAAAATATAAAACATGCATATCATGTAATCCACTGTGACACAAACATATACTATTTCAGTATTTTTATTGTTACGATATTGTTATTTAATCACAACATGAAAATATCTATCATAGCATACATTGTATATCAATCTGAATTTTCGGTATATTTTTAACACATGTGAATCTTTGCATTCCAAGTATATCAAAATTACATTCCTAGACATTTACCTGCATCATGCAGACATGCCAAAATGTTTTACCTGTGTAAGGTATATATGCCTAAATGATTTCCAGATTTATCAGCATCTAGGGTAGACATGTGTAATGTTTTATCTGGTTCTGGTAGATATGCCACAAAGTTTTACCTATATCAGGTAAACATGCCGAAAATATTTACCTGTCTCAAGTAGGAATAAAAAAACATGTGTAATTTACTTACCCCCTTGTGATTTAAATCTTTGGACCAAAATTTGTTCCTGAAAACAGAAAAAGGGAAATGAATACTGACCAATCAATGACTATTTTCTATGTTGATGTGTTATTATTAGTAAATTACATCCCTTCATACAACTTTGGATAAAATGCTAGATCTTTATTTTTTAACTTTCATGAATTATTTCTCCAATAAATGCTTTATAATATTACAGTATATTTTCTTGTAGAACATATTTTCACATTTGTCTTTTGATGATAGTTGAGTTGATTGAAAAATATCCAATTAATGCAGTCAATAAAACTCAATGAATCTTGCTTTTAACTCATGTTAACACAAAATTTTGCATCCATAAAAGTAATATTTATGTTAATAGTTTTGCTATTAAAAAAAAAATGTTTAACATTTTTGGTATCAGTTCAAACTGAAATTTATTTCAGAAAAATTTCCATATTAAAAATATATTTTGTGTCTTAGTGTGATATTGGATAGTCTCTCATGTTCATTTATATCCATAGCATTTCTTACTAATTTTGTACCCAAAAATGTATAATCATCTATATACCAACTTTATACCTTGGCTGTTGGCTTTGTTAATAGTTCTAATATTTCTTCATTTAATTTCTTGTTTTCTTTTTCTTTGGCAGATTCCATAGACAAAAGACTCTGAAATAAAACATACAAAGAATAAAGCACACAATCTGAATAAAATAATAAAATATCAAAATACCATAGAAAAACTTTGGTGATATATAAAAAGTCATTATTAAAAATCTCTACATAAGTAATTCAAAACAATAAAGGGGAAATAACTCAGTGGTGTCTGATTATTGCATAAACATATTTTTTACCTGACAGTTAGTCAAAAAAGAACCAGAATATAGATTGACCAGATATTTCTATTTATAAATATTCTAATAAAGAAATGTTTTTAACCAAAAGATTCTACCTTCTTGGCTGTCTGTTAACTATATAAAGAGCATTCATTTACCCTACTATTGTACTGTCCATGTTTCTGTTGTCATTCATTTACCCTACTATTGTACTGTCCATGTTTCTGTTGTCATTCATTTACCCTACTATTGTACTGTCCATGTTTCTGTTGTCATTCATTTACCCTACTATTGTACTGTCCATGTTTCTGTTGTCATTCATTTACCCTACTATTGTACTGTCCATGTTTCTGTTGTCATTCATTTACCCTACTATTGTACTGTCCATGTTTCTGTTGTCATTCATTTACCCTACTATTGTACTGTCCATGTTTCTGTTGTCATTCATTTTGTGATAGTGTATGGCATTTTTGAGTGGAAGCAATCTGTGGAGGTAGTTAATTTATTGCTTATATCTGTATTGTCAGAGATCCAAATATGAAAAGGTCAAGGATTGAGATCCCATTAACCTCTTTAACCCTGCCACATGTTTGTGCCTGTCCCAAACCAGGATCAAATGTTGTGGTCTTCTTTTTGCGTTCAGTGGTTTGGGGTGAGAGGCAATTGTTCGTTTTCTAGATATTGGTGGAATTGTTGGTCATCACTATTTAAAATTCGTTTCATAATCATATTGTATGCACCATATATAATTCATACAAGGATGAATAAATCCTGATTTGTTAAAAAGAATTACTATAAAATGCAGATTTTGGCTTTTCTGATAAAATATTTCATAATATAAGTTTCCTATTTCTTTACAAAAACAGGTGATAATGTATGTCAATCAAAATGAAACAGACTGATCAGGGGTAGACATTTTGACAGAGTGAGTGTTTAAGATAATAATTCCTATGTACCTCAATACTATCATCTACTTTAGATTGTTTTACTGTTGGTTCTTCTGTATTACTGGCCTCTCTGAAAAAAGAAAATCAACTAGATGAAGAGTCTTCTGTATTACTGGCCTCTCTGAAAAAAGAAAATCAACTAGATGAAGAGTTTTCTGTATTACTGGCATCTCTGAAAAAAGAAAATCAACTAGATGAAGAGTCTTCTGTATTACTGGCCTCTCTGAAAAAAGAAAATCAACTAGATGAAGAGTTTTCTGTATTACTGGCATCTCTGAAAAAAGAAAATCAACTAGATAAAGAGTCTTCTGTATTACTGGCCTCTCTGAAAAAAGAAAATCAACTAGATGAAGAGTCTTCTGTATTACTGGCTTCTCTGAAAAAAGAAAATCAACTAGATGAAGAGTCTTCTGTATTACTGGCCTCTCTGAAAAAAGAAAATCAACTAGATGAAGAGTCTTCTGTATTACTGGCCTCTCTGAAAAAAGATAATCAACTAGATGAAGAGTCTTCTGTATTACTGGCTTCTCTGAAAAAAGAAAATCAACTAGATGAAGAGTCTTCTGTATTACTGGCCTCTCTGAAAAAAAGAAAATCAACTATATGAAGAGTCTTCTGTATTACTGGCCTCTGAAAAAAAGAAAATCAACTAGATGAAGAGTCTTCTGTATTACTGGCCTCTCTGAAAAAAAGAAAATCAACTAGATGAAGAGTCTTCTGTGTTACTGGCCTCTCTGAAAAAAAGAAAATCAACTAGATGAAGAGTCTTCTGTATTACTGGCCTCTCTGAAAAAAAGAAAATCAACTAGATGAAGAGTCTTCTGTATTACTGGCCTCTCTGAAAAAAAGAAAATCAACTAGATGAAGAGTCTTCTGTATTACTGGCCTCTCTGAAAAAAAGAAAATCAACTAGATGAAGAGTCTTCTGTGTTACTGGCCTCTCTGAAAAAAAGAAAATCAACTAGATGAAGAGTCTTCTGTATTACTGGCCTCTCTGAAAAAAAGAAAATCAACTAGATGAAGAGTCTTCTGTATTACTGGCCTCTCTGAAAAAAAGAAAATCAACTAGATGATGAGTCTTCTGTATTACTGGCCTCTCTGAAAAAAAGAAAATCAACTAGATGAAGAGTCTTCTGTATTACTGGCCTCTCTGAAAAAAAGAAAATCAACTAGATGAAGAGTCTTCTGTATTACTGGCCTCTCTGAAAAAAAGAAAATCAACTAGATGAAGAGTTTTCTGTATTACTGGCCTCTCTGAAAAAAAGAAAATCAACTAGATGAAGAGTTTAAAACAGTGTACCTATTTTCTTAAAAACTTTTGTCTGAAAAGATGTAATAAAACATTTATTAAATAAAACAATGTGTATGTTACTTATATCTGTATTGTTGGAGATCCAAATATGCTGATTGCTATGGTGCTTCATCTTACATCAATGTTACCTTAGAAAACAGTTATGCTCCTACAATAAATAACATAATCAAGAACCTGCCATTTATCATTTTTGCCATATCCATGATGGGTGTATTGCTGTAAAACTTACTTATTGAGATGCTCTCACAACTCATATTTGTCAGTGTGTAAAATATCTAATGTAATAAGTCTTGAACAACAAAATTGTATCAGTTTTGTAGTTTATTTTCCCATCAACTAAAATTTACTTCTCTACGCATTGCAAAATAGTTGATATCCCAGGAAAAATACATACTAGTTATTTTCCTCAACATGCTCAAAGTTGGTAAACTAATTTACACTCATATCCTAATCAATTTAAAGTCTGCCACAACTTTATATGAGCTACAATGTAACATTTTGGAAAGAGTTATATCTACATATTTGTAGATATATTTCACATTTTCTCTTCTCTACAACATTATTAGGAAAACTTTTAACATACCCTTCCCGCTTTCTCTTCTTTGAAAATGTATCATCACCATCTTTTGAAAGAGCAGAAAGCTGAAACAAATCATTAAAGTCATAAATATCCAGCCTATCCACACACATGTATATAAAAATCAACAGGTGAACAGTTTTATTGCATATGGTATTTTTATTGAATTGACATGTTTAATAATATAAATGTCTATCTATGTTCATGTTTGTATTTCATATCATGTACTTTGATTATAAATCTAAACACAGTATGCATATGATAGCTGCTGCCTGTGTATAAGAGTCTAATTGATGTACACCTTGGGTATAAATCTGGACAGAGAGTTAGTGATTTCAGCCTGCGTACATGTGTCTAGCTGGTGTATAATTTGGCTATAAATCTTTACAGAGAGCTAATAGCCACTGCCTATGTAGAACAGTTTATTTGTTCAAATAAGTTTATAGATAATAGATTAGTGAATGTTGTAAATCTAACCACAGTGAAACCTGTTTAAATTGAACCCTGAATAAACCAGAATCATGTATAAACCTGTCTAAACCAAACCCTGAATAAACCAGAATCATGTATAAACCTGTCTAAACCAAACCCTGAATAAACCAGAATCATGTATAAACCTGTCTACACCAAACCCTGAATAAACCAGAATCATGTATAAACCTGTCTACACCAAACCCTGAATAAACTAGAATCATGCATAAACCTGTCTAAACCAAACCCTGAATAAACCAGAATCATGTATAAACCTGTCTAAACCAAACCCTGAATAAACCAGAATCATGTATAAACCTGTCTACACCAAACCCTGAATAAACCAAAATACTGTATAAACCTGTCTAAACCAAACCCTGAATACACCAGAATCATGTATAAACCTGTCTAAACCAAACCCTGAATAAACCAGAATCATGTATAAACCTGTCTAAACCAAACCCTGAATAAACCAGAATCATGTATAAACCTGTCTACACCAAACCCTGAATAAACCAGAATCATGTATAAACCTGTCTACACCAAACCCTGAATAAACCAGAATCATGTATAAACCTGTCTAAACCAAACCCTGAATAAACCAGAATCATGTATTAACCTGTCTACACCAAACCCTGAATAAACCAGAATCATGTATAAACCTGTCTAAACCAAACCCTGAATAAACCAGAATCATGCATAAACCTGTCTAAACCAAACCCTGAATAAACCAGAATCATGTATAAACCTGTCTAAACCAAACCCTGAATAAACCAGAATCATGTATAAACCTGTCTACACCAAACCCTGAATAAACCAAAATACTGTATAAACCTGTCTAAACCAAACCCTGAATAAACCAGAATCATGTATAAACCTGTCTAAACCAAACCCTGAATAAACCAGAATCATGTATAAACCTGTCTAAACCAAACCCTGAATAAACCAGAATCATGTATAAACCTGTCTACACCAAACCCTGAATAAACCAGAATCATGTATAAACCTGTCTACACCAAACCCTGAATAAACCAGAATCATGTATAAACCTATCTACACCAAACCCTGAATAAACCAGAATCATGTATAAACCTGTTTAAACTGAACCCTGAATAAACCAGAATCATGTATAAACCTGTCTAAACCAAACCCTGAATAAACCAGAATACTGTATAAACCTGTCTAAACCAAACCCTGAATAAACCAAAATACTGTATAAACCTGTCTAAACCAAACCCTGAATAAACCAGAATCATGTATAAACCTGTCTAAGCCAAACCCTGAGTAAACCTGTCTAAACCAAACCCTGAATAAACCAGAATCATGTATAAACCTGTCTAAACCAAAACCCTGAATAAACCAGAATACTGAATAAACCTGTCTAAACCAAACCCTGAATAAACCAAAATACTGTATAAACCTGTCTAAACCAAACCCTGAATAAACCAGAATCATGTATAAACCTGTCTAAACCAAACCCTGAATAAACCAGAATCATGTATGAACTGAACTACATGTATTAATAAATCTCTATTAATGTAACCTGTATAAACTGAACACCTGTCTATTTCGCATACAAAAGTTGGTCCCAAGGAGGTTTGGCTTAGACAAGGTTTAACTGTACAACAATTGCATGTGGAATACTACATGAATAAGATTGATTGATTGATTTATTGTGTTTAATGCCACTTTCAGCAATATTTCAGCTATATCATGGCGACCAGTTTCAGTGGTGGAAGAAGCCACTGACCATGGGCAAGCAACTGGTAAACTTTATCACTTGCGGCTGCGAGTCGAGTGCACCTTTTTTGTAATTAACAAAGCCGGCCGCAAGCCCACGCCATATTGGTGATAGGCTTGTATGAGTTGTTAGGTAATCCAACTACCTAACTCACTGAGCCACCCAGGCCCTACAACTACCTAACTCACTGAGCCACCCAGGCCCTACAACTACCTAACTCACTGAGCCACCCGGGCCCTTATTGAATAAGACATATCAGATTGTGGATCTTCATTAATTATCACCAAGGTATGGAAAGTCAAGTTCAGTGATTATCTAGGTATTGCCATAAATAAATAACTAACCTTTGATATATCTAAACAGTTGACTATAATTTTACTTTGTCCTACTTCTGTGTCATCTTTTACTGTAATACTAAAATTTAAATTATACTAAAATGTAATTTTCTATTGTCTATGTGATGCTAAAATGTAAATATATACATGTACATTACTTTTTATTGCACATGTGATACCTTACATTACTTATTTACTGTACATTTGATACTAAAATGTAAATTGTATTCACTAACTTGATTTCACTACATGTACAAATAATGTGCAAAAATTTCTTTGAAGATCATTGTTTTTTTTCACTTTTGAGACAGACCAGTTCCTATTTTTAGCGATGTGAGATTTTCTTATCTTGCACTAGTGCAAGACAAAAAAATCATATGCGTTTTACCGGCAAATGCATGCTGTACAGTTTATGACAACTGCCCCCCCCCCCCCAATTCTCCATGTTTTTCCTTTTTAAAATAAACAATTCACTGTATATAAGTTTTCAATCTTTTATAAACATGCAAATCCTAACAATCAGCCATATTATTACATAATACACGCAATACACAAAAATACGGAACTACTTTTTTGATTGACATGAAGGGGAAATAATTCACATTGTTTACATGATCGTCTGCTAAAAGTACATAACTGTTAAACAATAAACTAAAAACAGCTGATAAAAGTGAGAAATAAAATCAAACACCGGCAAAAAGTGCAAGACAGGGAAATCTCCGACATCCGAGGAGATTTCCCTCACCCTGTCTTGCACTTTTGCCGGTGTTAGATTCTATATATCTCTTAACATAGAAAGAGAAATAACTAAAAAAAAATACAATAGCTAATTTCCACTTACTTAATCAGCTTCTGACTGGCTAATTTCTACTTACTTAATCAACTTCTGACTTGCTAATTTCTACTTACTTAATCAACTTCTGACTTGCTAATTTCTACTTACTTAATCAGCTTCTGACTAGCTAATTTCTACTTACTTAATCAACTTCTGACTTTCTAATTTCTACTTACTTAATCAACTTCTGACTAGCTAATTTCTACTTACTTAATCAACTTCTGACTAGCTAATTTCTACTTACTTAATCAACTTCTGACTAGCTAATTTCTTCAGAAGTTCTTCAATAACATTAAGTTTAATATTTTGTTTCAGTGCTTTAGAAGATTGATCTGCTATGACACTAGAGCTACAAGGGATGTCTAGACCTATATCACACAGAACCAACATCACTTTCTTCTCTATGACTGGGTCAATCTTGTTTAGCTCTGCTGTAGCTGGTGCAGTACTGGGAGTAGTTGATGGTATGGTCTTTACAGGGCTGGAAGTTTCTGATTTAATCTTTGTGTCTGAAAATAAATGTTTATAATTCTTCAATTTGATTAATACTTTGAGTGAGTGAGTGATTGTTGTTTAATGCCAACTCACCCAAAAGGCATATCAAAATAAGTAAATAGATTAAACAGGCCAAAAGATATATCAGTATCACTAAGAAGAGTGACACAGTGATTTATTATGCTATGCTTCTGACTGTACTGTACCTGTACTGTAAATGGCCTTATATCTATATGGTAACAAATTTCAAGGATGTATTGTTATTTAAGATATATTAGTGGTGTCTGAAATCATGTTAGATTTACAGATTCCAAATTGTAGAAAAAAAAATATTACCAAAGGGAAACTAGAGAAAGTTGATCTGGTGATCACAGATACCCCCGCATTCCAAATTTGGTTGAGCGTTACTTTTATTTTCATCCAGAAACCTTTAAAGTCCCTATCTTCTAAGAGAAAAAGGGTCATAGTTCATGAACGGTAAATGTCAATTTCACCATAATCACACTTAATCTGTATTTTATGGTACATCACATTATGTTAAAGTTTGAAAAGATTTGGTTGAGCGGTACTTTAAATATCATTCGGAAACCTAAAAAGTCCCTCTTTTCTAAGAGAAAAAGGGCCATAACTCAGGAACGGTAAATGTGAAATACACCGTAATCAAACTTAACCTGTATTTAATGGTCCACAGCATTGTGTTCAAGTTTGAAAAGATTTGGGAATGCAAGTCAAATTGCCCCACTGCAAAATCGCCCCCGTCAATATCTCCTCCACATTTATCAAAATCGCCCCCATTAATTAATGTAACAAAGAAATTAATTTGATTATAAAATCGAGAGATGTACAATGATTTTGCCCTCTACGATATTTTTGTATATGTTTTCATTATTGTTTGTAATTCAGTTTGATAATCTTAATGTATAAATATCTTTCATATTTTGTGTAGCTTTGCCTTTGGTGTTTTAATTGAAATATTAATTAAATATAACCGCATCGGTGGTGTAATGGTTAGCGTGCTCCCTTCGAGTGTGGTAGATCGTGGGTTCATCGGTGGTGTAATGGTTAGCGTGCTCCCCTCGAGTGTGGTAGATCGTGGGTTCATCGGTGGTGTAATGGTTAGCGTGCTCCCTTCGAGTGTGGTAGATAGTGGGTTCATCGGTGGCGTAATGGTTAGCGTGCTCCCCTCAAGTGTGGTAGATCGTGGGTTCATCGGTGGCGTAATGGTTAGCATGCTCCCCTCGAGTGTGGTAGATCGTGGGTTCATCAGTGGTGTAATGGTTAGCATGCTCCCCTCGAGTGTGGTAGATCGTGGGTTTGAGCCCTGATCGGGTAAAGCCAAAGACTATAAAATTGGTATTTGTTGCTTCTCTGTTAAGCACGCAGTAGTATTAAGGAGAAGGAGCAAAGACTGGTTGGCTCGGAATCAGAATAATGTGCAAATAATTGCAAATATTTCAACAAAATGCGTTTCAATATTCAGTGTAATGTTCGATGTTGCCATTTCCCACAACCATCACATTGGATTGCTTCTTGCCTGTGTCTAACGACCTGCGTGCACTCTATGCAATCACTGGCCATTGTGTTCAATGCCAGTCATGATGGTAGCAGGTTTACACATGTATATAATTTCATTACCAGCTTGGACAAGCTAATGGCTTCGCAACAAGTTTTTATTGCAATATCAAGAATATGTATCATTGGCTTGGGTCTCCTTGATGTGCTTCCAATTGGAACAACAAAAAAACTAATCAGGTAGCTAATTAATTATTACACAAACAGTGCATCTATACTTTACAAAGAAATGCTTTCTTAAAAGAAGAAATTTATTATTACATGGACACAAATAATTACCCCCACTTAACCGACGGAATTAAACAATAACGTTTCTGATTAATGTACTGTAATCTTTATTATCTACAATATATATTATCTCAATTATTCCTTATTAGAATGTCGTTGTCAAAACTACTACTAATAATAATAACTATTATTTATTTTTTTAAATGTTGGGGCGATATTGACGGGGGCGATTTGACCAGGTACCAGATTTGGTTGAGCGGTACTTTAATTATTATCCCGAAACCAAAAGTGTAATGGACGGACATGATGATCCCTATATACTCCCGACTCTCGTCGAGCGGGGGTATAATAATTTTGAAAGCAAAAATGGTAGAGAAACCAAAACAATATTACTTAATTTATTTACACGATTAAAAGCAAGCCCCTTGGCAGGATTTTCATGGTCATACAGTCAGGGTTTAAACTCAATGGAAACTGGGAAGAACTTTGGCAAAATCATGTTATTAATGACACATCAATTTGCAAGTCATTGGGACGGAGTGTCAAATCATGCAAGTTCCCAAGCTAGAAATATGAAGAAATAATGTGTTCCTTAATCTCATTGATCCATATACTTTATATAAACAAATCTTTTCTGAAAAATTCCAAGTTTATAGTATTATCAGTAATGAGAATCAGTCACATTTTCAAGGTTGATGATCATTATACCAACATTGACCAATGATCATTATCACTGACAATTGCATACTAAATGTATTTACTGACTATAATTATGGGCTGTCATGGTCATATGGTAGTTGGATTTACAACTACATGTACATATGCAATAAGTGCCTATCACCACTAGCGTAAGTTTGAATCCTGCTCAGGCGAGGTGTACTCTAGATATACAACACTATCAGGGCATGAAGAATTATTCTTTAAGTCACTTACCCATTGCAGACTTGGGGTCAATTATTTTCAAATGTAATCGATTACATTACAATTACTTTGCAATTTTCATGATTACATTACATTACGATTACATCAATTTTCAAATGTAATCGATTAAATTACAATTACTTTGTAAATGTAATTGATTACATTACTGATTACATTTAATGTCATGACAACCAATATTAGTGTTTTATGTTATAATTTTGTCTCATATGCATCTATCCAATATCTCCTTTTTAAATGTATTTCTTACTCAGAACAATGAATTACAATTCAGTTTTAATGTGATCATTACATGCAATAAAATACATTATTAATTAACTCTATATTATTGTTGTCAATACAACCTAAACTGTCTTTACAATATAAAATCATAAACTCGGCCAATATAAAAAAAACTAAATCTATATCGATATTGGCTTAGTTTTTTTTATATTGGCCGAGTTTATGATTTTATAATTACCCATTATAAGATAAAATTTTATGGTTAATTAATAAATATATCATTTACGTTGTAAATTATAAATAGCAATTCTCATTTTCCTTTTTTCATAAAATAAGTTGTGTCTTATTACTATGACCAATATTGATTCCATCTTATACTATTAGTAAATATTGTAACATACATGTACATTTGCACATTTTAATAATATATATCAAACAATTTCAAACATCCTGTCAATAGTTTGTTGTGGATAATAAACTAGCAGTTAACCTGAGCCACAGATAAAATTTGTAATTGAGGTCTTATTTATGACACCAAATTAAGTAACAATCATCATTACTAAATTTCACACCATTTCCATGGGTGTCCTTGATATATAATTCAGAAGATAAAAAAAACCCAAGTCATTCTGTTTCTAAAAATTACTTAAAAATAGGCATAATTTCTCAGTCTAAATATGAAAACTAAATCTTTAATTTATGTAAATAGGTTTAATAAAATATAATTTAAAATTTTAGAGGTGTTTTCACTGAAATTTTTAAACCCCATTGAAATTGAGATATTATTTGTTTGGATATCAAGTCTTTGAAGCCATACTTAATATTTTTTTTGTACTTGTGATAATTTTGATTGCAATTAAACATAGAAGAATATCTTTTGATCATGTTGTGATTGCCACTTTATTTTAATAGAGTTTTTTTTTAATTTCATAACATATTTTTTTATCTAGATGTCAATAAACTTTATATGTTTTCTAGTAAACCATTCTACATTATTTGTTAAATAAATTCCATGAAGAAAATTCATTTACATAAATCATACATTAAATATCTAAGGAGATATGTTTCAGTTAAGAAAAAATAAGTCAAAATGATGAAAAGTAATCTAAATGTAATCAGAAAGTAATCATGATTACAGGGTCAAAATGAATGTAATCGATTACATTACGATTACATGTAATCTAAAAAATGGCCGATTACAGATTACATCCGATTACATGAAAATATGTAATCGATTACAACTGATTACAATTACAAATTACGATTACCCCATGTCTGACCCATTGAAGAGAAGGTGAAATAAACAAATTACTTTCCTTTCCAAATTACTAATTTCCCTTTGAGGCCTGCGAAGCCGGTCATATTTATCTAGGAGGGTTTGGGGACATGTCCCCGTAAGAAATTTTTTAAATACTTAATGGAAAATCCTGCATTTCTGAAAGGGTATTGATGTTTGAAAAAAAATAGATTTTTCTTACTTTGTTTTGTTGTTTATAATCAATTTGAGATATGAATCTGAATAAAACTATATTTTTGTGATTGTTATTTTTGATATATCTTTTTCTTGAGCTTCTAGTTGTTAAGTCGGATAAGTCTGGGAATTTTACACAGGGTACATAACATCTTTTCATATTCATAGTTACCTAGAGAAATTCAGCTGAACATTAAATACTTCACTTGAAACAAATAGTTCTTTTTTCTTTATTAAGATCTATTATAATCACTTCCGTCCTCTCTATAGGCCGTGCCTACTCATATTATCTAATTTATAATTTAGTTTTTATTTTAAAATATCTGTAAGTTCGACTGCAAACCGCAACGTCGATATCTGGTATCTCATGTAAATACAATTCTATACCTTTACATACAGAATTCAGACGTTTCAGAAACTGATATACATTGTTTGTACATGTACATGTATCTGATATCCGCAAAGTACAACAACAAGCAACAACAGACTTTCCAGGCAGGAAGTACCAATCAGCATTTCACTTTCCCCGGGAAACGGGAATTTCCATGCACTGATTATGTGATGAAGCTTGTCAGTCATTTGCGGCAGGACGGTGGATAGATACGATAACGTAACCCTCAGTCCGCTTTTGCCTCGCTGGAGCAAAAGCGGATTGAGGGTTACGTTATCGTATCTACAATAGACTACATGTAGACGGTGGAGTGGAGTTAAACATAATAACTCAATCGCCAACCCTGTTTCACTTGATGACAAATGTACATATTTTAATTATAGCTTGTGGCAGTCTTACTACGCCCCTGTCAATGTGATACAAACCGTTTATTGAATGATATTCAGAATACCTTCAACACTTGTTGTTGGTGAAACATCCGATTTTGTAATTTCAGCAGAAAGGCCTTCCCTTTCCTTTTTCCTCTGTAACATTTTTGCCCGGAGACTACTCTGTCGACTTTTGATGGATAGTATTTCGCTCCAATCATCTGATCCTGACATATTTAGTTTTTATGTATATGTAGTGGTAGATCTTTACATCTGAATACAAAAAAAGAATCGAATACGGGGTATTCTTTAAAATCAATGTCAATTATCTGCTTAATTTGTTTCCATTAGATGAAATATTTTCAAAGTGTTGAAATGATTCTGATGTACACTTAGGGTGAAACTGGATCCCTTCGATTGCTTTTTTCCGTAGTACTTAACTGTGATAGTAAGAACCAGTACAATTTTGCAAAACAATGGCGTCACATGGAAGAAATCTTGGTGTTCCTCATGGATGGCCAAAACAATCCAATTCGCCATCCTTTACAAAATATGGAGGAGCAAATCCACTCATGACACTTGACAGAACTATCAATTTGTAAGGAAACGGAAAAAAATAGATGAAAAGCATCAAATAAAACAAATTAGCACAGCGCGGCGTTGTAAATTTTAGTTTACTTTATTTTCTTTAGTCAAAATGTATCGACATGTTAGGGCACCTTAAAAGTCAGGTAGAGACAAAGTAATTTTACTGAAGTTATGACATCTGTAGCGATTAATATGATAATAGGGGGCGTGACTTTTTACCCAAATACACCCAAATGCACCATAAAATCGTATTTATTGTATTAGTTAAAGGTTCTACAGTACACTCCAAGGGTTTCAGGTCGTTCCGGCTCCATTTGAAATTAAATACTTTTGAACTGAAATACACAAGTGTTTATCATTTCAAAATGTTTTTGATCGATTTGAATTTTAAAATATCAATCAAATTTTTTTTTGTGTGTAATCAAGAAATCAATGTATCGTCACGGTATGTGTTTTCGTGCGTTATCTGTTTTCGTTTTATCCATTTTATTTTGATTTCCACAGCGCACGCATTATTTTTGACGTGTCTTCCGGTTTCTATTTATGGAACATAAACAAGACTACAGCGTGACATCTGTAAAAGATGTTAAAGTTTGCTTTTAAAGACGTAAGTACCAAGAACAGTGAACCTACGGTACAGAAAGGGACATACCATGATCAATCACCGTGATAGTGGTCATGTCTAGGAGAGTGATGGGGATTAAAAATTTTAATTCATGTCGGTGATCAGGGGGCAATAAAACACCAGGTGTTAATCTTGTAATCAAGTGTGTCGTTTTACAGGTAAACTAGTCAGATAAGATGTACAGGTGAAATTACGTTTTTATATCGCCTATTTTTTTTTTCGGGTACTGTCTCAGATTCCCCTCAGAATTAAGAAAAAACATTTTTATTTCTTTCCTCAAAACGTAAAACATCCTTGAACGTAATCCCGGGAATGAAATCCCTAGATCGAGGAAATAGCACGAGAACGGAGAGTTCATTTGAATTGATGAATAAAATGTAAATAATAAATGATTATTCAACTTCAATTCAGTGAAATCATGGGTTATGCAAATTTGTTTCAAAGATTTTTAACCTTGGCTGTGTATTGCATATCTACACGCGTACACGTGACCTGTCTTGTTTCATAAACACATGCGTGATTTGTTACGTTTTAAAACGTATTTCCAGTTCAATATTACATTTTAGTTCACTAATATTTTTTATACGTTCAGTAATTTTTTTTTTTTTTAATCTTCGTAGAAAACCCAGTTAAAACCCTTTTCGTTGTAGAAATACGTACTAAATAATTTGTACGGTCATTAAAGAATTTGATTAAAAATTAACGAAACAAATATTTATAAACAGATCGTTCAAAGAAGTACTACATGTCCAAAAGTCACTAAATTTACGGATATATTTTGGAAATTAGCGGCTAATCTGCTGAAAGTTTAGAAACGTGAAAGGAAATAAGGAATTAACCTTTATCATGATTTTACCCCTACAAATGTTTGACATTACACAGTATCTGACCAAAATCAAATGTCACCAGTTTATTTATTTATTCAAATTCAAATCTTAATTGTCTTTCAACCCAATAGATTTGTGACAAAATACAGCCAAAAAAACCCCAAAGTTTATGGAACAAATTAAAAGCATGCTCTTCGTTTTCTGCTTTTTGTTCATTTTGTAGCCATTAGACTACGTAAATTTGGATTGTTATAGGTTTTTGTTTGCAATTTTAAAGAAAATTATTTTCATCTATAACAGAATTGCGTAACAAGCCAAGTGTGTAAAACAGTTTACTTGAATTGTTAATTTTTTTCAATACGAGAGGTAAAAGTCCAAAGCACAAAATAAACCAATAATCAATTTTAAGTCTGCTCTTTACCAACTAAACACTACAAAACCCGCGCTTGCAAAGTCCGTGCTTCAAAACCTCGCGCTTGTGGTATAACATATAAAAAAAAAATACATTTATGAAGTAGCCCGTATTTACGAATAATTCAATACATACTGAATTCGACCCAACAGAAGAAAAAAAATGAGAAATTAAAATTAAACAAGATAAAGTTAAGTTGCGGTTTCAACAAAATTCTTAATATAGAACTCGAGGTCATAAAGTAGAACTTTCTAAAACAAAGGAAAACGATAACAAGACAGACATTCTTTGGCAATGAAAAGCAACAAACAGTCAAATATTAACAGCAAGAGGATACAAAATTAATTGTCAAAAATACATCCTTCAGTAGCAATAATTACGGCTTACGATATTAAAAGTCAACAGGTAGAACAGGTAATGCTAATCTCTTAATTGGCGGTAAAATATCAATCGGCGTACAGGTGACCGAGAGCCATAAAATTTAATCCCCACCACCTTGTTTTATGGTCCCTTTTAGGTCTATCACAGTGGGTTTATGTCCGTGATGATATGTCTAAAGGATTAAAAATTGTGTCTCTCGGAGTGATCAATCACGGTATGTCCCTTTCTGTACTGTACCTACTGAACCATACTTTTTGTAATGCTAAAAATTTACTTCATTTATAAAGTAGCTGGAAAAAAATCCAGAAGGGCTATATAAAATTTAACTATGTCATCTGCCTCTCAGACACCGGCTCTTCCTGTCATGTAACTGTCATGGGGTCACTGATCGTACTTGTAAACAAAAGAGCTGAATGAAATGTGCCTGTTTCTTAAATAAGATACATCTCACTTTGCAGTGCATTGTGGTTTCAGCACTAAAAAAAACATCAAAAGTAAACACAATTTTGAAAGTGGTAATTTTCAAACATTCTGTTATTTTATTTAGATGTAGTATGATTTGGTAGATGGCCAGAACCATGAAATTTTAAAACCAGCCATTTCCGGATTATATATTCGTTTCCATCCCGTATATCGGCCTTGTTTTTACTTCACACGAAAACAGATGACGCCATTTTACTGACAACAAAAGTTGCCAGATAATCGAGAGTATATTAAAATACAAGAATGGCTTTAAAAACAATCTTATGTACAAAGAAATATTTAACTAGCCATTCTTTGAAAATTCCAAACGTCATATGAATGAAGGGTTAACACTGTTAATCGCTATATCTGAAAATCGATAATAGCACGAAAACCGATAACACGATGCTACTCGTTGAATAAATATTTTATTTTTTTATTCACAAGATTATCATCTCCAATGAAAAAAGTAATCAAAAGTGTTGACTGTTTTGACTGCAATTTCCAGTTGAACATTTCTCAATTAATGGCTTTCATTATGTAATCCACGTTTACGATTAAATTGTGACACCTGGCAGTTGTAAAATAATTACTTTTAATTCTTCCTGGATAACTGGTTTCAATTTTTCACCTGTCACACGTAGCGAAACATGGCAGACTTCTCTAAACGCGGGAAACTAGTTATCTCCCATTTATCGTTCGGAACACACTTTCAAAACAAAAACACAATGTGACAGGTTTATTAGTTTATAACGTAATATTTATAGGAGGGCAGAATCGACTTGGGCTGGAACGATTTAGGCCGAAACGACTTGAGGCCGGAACGACTTGGGGCCGGATCTTTGACTTTCCAGAATTGCATGTACGATGCTGCCATCGGTCACATGAATAACACTGGAGAGCCTCCTGCCTAGTACGAACGGGAGACTCACACGACAAGGATACACAGACGACATTCTGAATACATGCCAACTGCGAATTTTCTATTTATTATTTTCATACAAAGCCATACAAATTTCTCAATTTCGTTGTTTTGAAATCAAAAACAAACCATACCAATCTCTCTTTTTCTTGAACAAACATTACCTTCTGTTGTTTGTAATAACAGCTTGGATATATATTGGTAAAATTATAAAAGCACAATGTTTGATGGTACTTTGTCAGTGATAATTAATTGTCTGTCAAAGACTAATTAAAATAAATGGGAAAAACAATACCAACAAATTTTGTAGTTCACGTGCAACACCAGTCTTAATTGTTGTGATAATTACATTGTATTAATTGTCTTTAATTCTGTATCTGGTAACAATCAAATTGGCTTTGATCTACCGATTGATAATCTAATCTAAAAACAGTAAAAGTTAGAAATACCTTTCCGCCAACCTATGAGGAACTTGATAGTTTCCAAGTCAGTCTACCACACTTCACAAGGGGGGCGAGTTGGAAATATTTTTTTTTACCTGGGGGGGGCGAATTGTCCTGTTTCCCTCTCAGGTCGGACATATCCCTCCCAAAATGTCTGACAAATTTGGGAGTCAACACCCTCTAACTCCGAGTATTTGTAAAAGTGTGGACCGAAGCACGCCTATAAAACTGCAAAAAAATGCATTCAATTCTTATAATTATATTTAAATCACACCAAAATTTAATATAGTTGAATTTTGTGTTGTGATTTTTATTTGTGTTAGATTATTTGCTGCTGGAAATTACTACGCCATTGATTGTTTACATCTGACGTTGTCATGGAGGCACGTGCAAGTTCGGGTTTGAGTTTTATTGGGATGTAAAGCATCTCTTATAATCATGTGACCACTTCATAGCCAATCATATTGTAACATTTCAATGAAAAACGGAAGTAATGTAATTATTTAAGAATATGGCGAGTCCCAGACACAAGTAATGAGTCCAGTGTCTGGTAATAATACAGCAATATACTTAAACAATTTGAGAAGGAGTCTAACTTTCAAGCCATATATATTTCTTGTGTTAGGGTTTGCAATTGTTCAAATGATCATGATAATTATGGTTATAGTCAAGCTATCGCTACTGTAGCATATAGAACATGTACATGTATAATATATCTCATGGTGCTTTCTTTTTTTAGATATCCCTTGACAAACTACACATTCGGAACAAAAGAACCTCTCTATGAAAAGGACAGCTCAGTGCCTGCTAGATTTGCAAGAATGAGAGAAGATTTTGAAAAGATTGGTATGAGAAAATCAGTTGAAGGTGTTCTCATAGTACATGAGCATGGCTTACCTCATGTTTTATTATTGCAACTGGGAACAACATTTTTCAAATTGTAAGTTCTATATTCATGATAAATGTACATTGTACATGTGGGTGATTTAAAAAAGAATGAGGAAAATGTGTGACGAGTATGGTGAAATTTCAACATCGGTATATTGTAACAATTTCTGTCTCACTGCATTACCCATGCCATATATTTTATTGAAACAAAGGGTCAGGTCAGAGAAAAAAAGACACAAAAAATAAATTTTAATTTTAATAACAAACATTTCATGAAATTCTGACAGTAACAACCCAACTTATAAACCAGTTTAGTACTTATACAGTATTGAAACCCTGACATAAACATATTTCTAATTATTGCCATGATAAAAAGGAATATTTTGATACCAAACTTTCTATATTTCCTGTCAATAAATTTGATAAAAATCAATCTGAACAGCATATTTTTAAAGATTTTTTTAGCAGCTGGTGATGAAAGTTTTTATAAAGAAACATAATTTCAATATTTTTCAAACAAAATACTCTTACATTAGAGTCCTACAATGTATGTTACAGTGATAATTATACCCCCGCTCCCCGAAGGGGGAGGGGGGTATACTGTTTTACCTTGATGGCAGAAATCTGATATTTGGTCACAAGCGTCATATAGGTACCCCATATTGTGGGAAGCGTTTTTGGACCAATCAGATTCCTACTTCCTGTTTGCTGACTTTGTTGATTTTTATACACATTGAACATATATGCTCATTTTTCGTCGCATTTTTCTCAGCAAGTATTGATGGCAGAAATCTGATATTTGGTCACAAGCTTCATATAGGTAGCCCATATCGTGGGAAGCGTTTTTGGACCCATCAGATTCCTACTTCCTGTTTGCCGATTTTGTTGATTATTATACACATTTAACATACATTTGTATATGCACATTTTCCTTCGCATTTTTCTAAGCAACTATTGATAACAGGAATCTGATATTTGGTCACAAGCTTCATATAGGTACCCCATATCGTGGGAAGCGTTTTTGGACCCGTCAGATTCCTACTTCCTGTTTGCCGACTTAGTTGGTTTTTATACACATTGAACATACATTTTGTATATGCCCATTTTTAATCGCATTTTTCTCAGCGTTTTTGGACCCGTCAGATTCCTACTTCCTGTTTGCCGAAGAGCGGGGGTATCATAAGTGAGCATTAGCTCACAGTTCATCTTGTTTGCAAAAAAAAAATATAACATTTAATGCAACGTATTTTTGGAACAATTATATACCAGTATTAGTTTGTCAAAATTTGTCACACTCCTTACACAAAAAAGTAACTAATTATAGGTACTGTATTTACCATATATCCATCAAGTAATACATAGTAGTGATGGGAATCGGTAACATTTTCAAGATCGATGATCGTTATATCAACATCGATCGATGATCGATCATCGGTGACAATTGCCTGCTAATTGTATTTACTGACTATAATTAATCAAATAACCTTTATTTCAAGAGTATGATTGACAAAAGTAAAGATATGAATAAAATTGTATCATAAATTTATAAACTATAATTTTTCCATTAGTAAACATTAACTTTAAAATAGAACAAAACAAAAGATCGTTTTCCATATGTGTAACACAGATAAATAATAGACTAGTCCAAATATGTGTTTGACAAAAGTAAAGATTTGAATAAAATCAAATAATATATTTACAAACTACAATATTTCCATTTGTAAACATGTAACTTAGAACATTTTTAACAAAAGATCGTTTTCCATATGTGTAACACCTGATATAATATGGACTATTCCGGGAAGTAGATAAATAATAGACTAGTTCAAATATGTGTATTGACTGAGTGTCAAAAGTACGCTTGGACAAAATTGCCAGATGTTTGTCAGTATGAGGGCAAAAAAAACCCCAGCTGGGATAAAACTAAAACAATATTTTTGTCAGTATGGAGACAGAAAAAAAACAACAACCAAAGAACAAAGTTAAGCATATATATGTTAGACACTATAGAATCAGAATCGACCACAAGGTTTAAGAATCGATCATCGGATCGTACGATGACGTCCGACTGATTAATCGATGTTTCCGATGATCGGTACACCACTAATACATAGTACATTGTATGTGTATTTTTCTTGTCAAGACTGATTTTGTTGGATAAATGTAACACAAATAAACATGTTAGGAATGAATAATTTTGAATCTGGTCATAATTTTAAACTAATTGAGTTCAAAAACTAAATCAGATACATTATATATGTCACTTTTAACTATTAAAATGAAGTAAAAAGTGAACATTTTCAGGCAGACATGATCAGAGAACTTATCCTTCAAACCTAGAACATATTTAGAAACTAATTCATTAGGCCACCATTAAAAATATTTCAGTTTGCCCAAACCCGACCCACAGTACAGAAAGGGACATACCGTGATTGATCACTCCGAGAGACATACTTTTTAATCCTTTAGACATATCATCACGGACATAAACCCACTGTGATAGACCTAAAAAGGACCATCAAACAAGGTGGTGGGGATTAATTTTATGGCTCTCGGTCACCTGTCCGCCGATTGATATTTTACCGCCAATTAAGAGAATAGCATTACCTGTTCTACCTGTTGACTTAATATCGTAAGCCGTAATTATTGCTACTGAAGGATGTATTTTTGACAATTAATTTTGTATCCTCTTGCTGTTAATATTTGACTGTTTGTTGCTTTTCATTGTCAAAGAATGTGTCTTGTTATTGTTTTCGTTTGTTTTAGAAAGTTCTACTTTATGACCTCGAGTTCTATATTAAGAATTTTTTAAAACCGCAACTGAACTTTATCTTGTTTAATTTTAATTTCTCATTTTTTTTCTTCTGTTGGGTTGAATTCAATATGTATTGAATTATTCGTAAATACGGGCTACTTCATAAATGTATTTTTTGTTTATAAGTTAAACCGCAGGCGCGGGTTTTTGAAGCACGGACTTTGCAAGTGCGGGTTTTGTAGTGTTTAGTTGGTAAAGTCTAAAGAGCAGACTTAAAATTGATTATTGGTTTATTTTGTGTTTGGACTTTTACCTCTCGTATTGAAAAAAATTAACAATTCAAGTAAACTGTTTTACACACTTGGCTTGTTACGTAATTCCGTTATAGATGAAAATAATTTTCTTTGAAATTGCAAACAAAAACCTATAGCAATCCAAATTTACGTAGCCTAATGGCTACAAAATGAACAAAAAGCAGAAAACGAAGAGCATGCTTTTAATTTGTTCCATAAACTTTGGGTTATTTTTGGCAGTATTTTGCAGGGTTTGAAGCTAAGGAAATATTTTAGGGGCCAAGTGGGCCCCTACCAAATTAATTTTGGTAGCCCACATAATTTGTTAGGGGCCCATAGCGCGCCTGCCACCTCGCTTGCGAGGTGCCCTACGGCAGGGGGTCCGGGAGCCCATGGATAAATGGTGTAAAATTCTGCATTCTGGCCATTTCCTGGCAGCAAAATTGGCCATTCAGAAACTATAATTTAATACAGAAAATAAAAAATTTCCAAAACATTTTCCTCAAAATAAACTTATTTTAACTGCACCAATACACTATGACTTCAGAAATTTATAGTTGAAATCAAATTTCGGGGCGATTTAGAGCTTGACATATGGTGTGGATGTTTGTAGCTTGTACATCCTGTAGTAAATGAATTTTCATTTTTTTTTTTCTTTGCAATATTAACAAACCATGCCGGTTTCAGTATCAACTAACCATGAACGGTTTTGTTTCCATTCGGGCTTTAAAAATTGTCTAGAGCGTTTGGACTTTTCGTAATCTCTAAAATATTGTGTTCTCTGTTCATTTTGCCTTTTAAGAAGCCCAGAGTTCCCCAAAAAGAACTGACTTAAATCGGCTTGGCGAAACATTTCGCCAACCGGATATTTTGAACGAACATATAAAATTAAAAATCAAAGTCGGAAAAGTGTACTATAACATTCCGTAATATGACTCAACAGAAAACAGCATGGTGTGTGCAATATAAAGACAACAGAGAAATCATCGTTGTTAAAAGAATTATTTGTTACCTAAATCCCTTTACAACAATAACTAAATTCTTTATTTCAATCCTTAAATGACGCAAAATTAATGCAAAAATTGACATCCTTATACGGAGGTGTTAAATAGAACAGCCGTAAATCTCCTTAACTGGAGATAAGATTCGCATACATCAGAATAAGCTGGTTCCGGGGCTACTACACTTCGTTACTCTAAGTTCATAGAGCGAAGCGTGATATAAGCGGTTATCTGTTTAATATCAAAACAAAAAATCGGGGCTTAAAATCGATCGATGGAAATGTCGATATTTTTCGGATTTCGATCTTGGTGAATAGGAATTATTACATCTAGATTTACACTATTTTATTTTTTCTAATTTTCACTCGCCAAGTGGACGACTGAGATGAGATTTTTAAGGGCCCACACTGAAATTTACTCGCAAATGGCGAGTGGGCGACCGCTAATTTCAAACCCTGATTTTGTCACAAATCTATTGGGTTGAAAGCCAATTAAGATTTGAATTTGAATAAATAAATAAACTGGTGACATTAAATTTTGGTCAGATACTGTGTAATGTCAAACATTTGTAGGGGTAAAATCATGATCAAGGTTAATTCCTTATTTCCTTTCACGTTTCTAAACTTTCTGCAGATTAGCCGCTAATTTCCAAAATATATCCGTAAATTTAGTGACTTTTGGACATGTACATGTAGTACTTCTTTGAACGATCTGTTTGTAAATATTTGTTTCGTTAATTTTTAATCAAATTCTTCAATGACTGTATCCTTAAAAATTACTTAGTACGTATTTAAGGGTTTTCTATGAAGATTAAAATAAAAAAAATTACTGCACGTATAAAAAATATTATTGAACTAAAATGTAACATTGAACTGGAAATACGCATATCGCGCACGTGTTTATGAAACTTCATTTGTGCACAAGCCAGGTCACGTTGTGTACGCGTGTCAATAAAATACTAGGTGTAGATGCAATACACAGCCAAGGTTAAAAATCTTTGAAACAAATTTGCACAACCCATGATTTCACTGAATTGAAGTTGAATAATCATTTATTATTTACATTTTATTCATCAATTCAAATGAACTCTCCGTTTTCGTGCTATTTTCTCGATCTCGGGATTACGTTCAAGGATGTTTTACATTTTGAGGAAAGAAATCAAAATGGTTTTTTTTTTAATTCTGAGGGGAATCTGAGACAGTACCCGAAAAAAAAAATAGGCGATATAAAAACGTAATTTCACCTGTACATCTTATCTGACAGACTGACTAGTTTACCTGTAAAACGACACACTTGATTACAAGATTAACACCTGGTGTTTTATTGCCCCCTGATCACCGACCTGAATTTAAAATTTTAATCCCCATCACTCTCCTAGACATGACCACTAACACGGTGATTGATCACGGTATGTCCCTTTCAGTACTGTAGGTAGGTAGGTAAATTCTTCTTTTTTTTCCTTTTTTTTTCTGAATAAAGTTTGTAAAACATTTGTTGTTGTTTTCTAGAAAAGACACCTTATCAGGTTCAAAATTTATTCAACAAATATGACTAGAAACAATTATGCAACATCAAGTTCATGTTTTGTCAGTTTTTGATAGGATTTCGTTTAAGTATGATATTGGCTGTTTGTCCC
The DNA here is from genome assembly GCA_963680875.1 of Bathymodiolus brooksi. Taxonomy (NCBI): domain Eukaryota; kingdom Metazoa; phylum Mollusca; class Bivalvia; order Mytilida; family Modiolidae; genus Bathymodiolus; species Bathymodiolus brooksi. The sequence continues at coordinate 16,087,239 of OY804578.1, read as the reverse complement.
TCAGACAGACTTGACACAAAGGCAGGACAACTCAGTACTTCTCCTCTTTGTGGCGGCGGTGGATGTATATTATTATTGACATCCTCATCTTCCAGGTCTCTATGAACGGTAAAGGTTACAAATTTCAATTGGGGATCAAATTCCTGTACGACTTGGATAAGCTCTTCGTAATCTGGTTGAAACGTTTGGTGACCAGTTTAGTCAGAGACAGTAACGGCCACATGGTCCATTTTTTTCAATGTCAATTCCTCTGGATATACGACTTCGTCGAAAACCTTCTCCATGTTAGTTTGTTGTTGAAATGATATAACCTGTTCGACACAATATTCCTCATTTTGTTTCCCGTTTCAATATTGACAGACGACGCAATCGTGAAATCTGCCATTTCACGGACATCTGAATAATGACTAGATAACCACAGAGAGAAGTCGAATGAAGAAGAACTAGATCAGTAAACCGTTTGAAATGTTACAAGTTTACTATTCAAACATCGGTATGATATAGAATTTTAAAAACAAATTTACTGTAGGGAACCAGAAAATTTCCAAACAACCGGAAGTACAAAAAAAATATTTGGGTCAGGCTTGTTTTTTCGGGTCGGCCGCGTTCGGGCAAACAAACATATTTTTAATTATGGCCTTATGTGTTAGGCCATTGAAGTGTTTGGATGTTTCAATAATATTTGTCACACTCCTTACACTTTAACTAGTTGCTCAAAAATCTAAATTGTGAAGAAAACAACAAACATATATACAGAAAAACTACTTTGCAAGTGAGAGTTGATTTTAAAATATACTTTATAAAACTTCTTTTCTTAAATTCAAGTAATAATTCCAATATATATTTATTAATATTTATACCCCCCACAAAGTTGTAGGGGGGTATACTGGTTTCACCATGTCCGTCCGTCCATCCGTCTGTAGACAAATCCTATGTCGTATGATAACTTGAGTTGTGATTCTTAGAATCTTTTAAAATTTTATCAGCTGTTTACTGGTGGGGAGAGGAGGATCCCTTTCTTTTTTGACGATTTTCACTTATGCCGTTCCAGAGTTATTGGACTTGATATGACGGAAAATAGGATTTTTACCCTATGTCGTATGATAACTTGAGTAGTGTTTCTCAGAATGTTTTGAAATTTTATCAGCAGCTTACCGTTGAAGAGAGGAGGATCCCTTTCATTTTTGACGATTTTCACTGTTGCCATTCCAGAGTTATTGGACTTGATATGATGGAAAATAGGATTTTTACCCTATGTCGTATGATAACTTGAGTAGTGTTTCTCAGAATGTTTTGAAATTTTATCAGCAGCTTACCGGTGAAGAGAGGAGGATCCCTTTCATTTTTGGTCGGAACATACAGTTTTGGTTATGGAAATAGGTTGGACAGATGTGGGGAGTGGGGGGTATATCTTAGTGAGCAGTGCTCACAGTAATACTAGTTTCATTTGGTAAGTTAAATGCATAATTATACCCAGAGTTTCACTATTCTGATGAAAGTGAGATTAATATTTTTAAAGCATGATTTTACTTCATGATTTAATTGTCATTTATTCTAAGAAAAAACTCAAAGGTTTTGTTTTCTATCCTCTTTCTCAACATTATGTAAGGAGTGTGACAAATTACACCTGATTTAATAAAGCATTAAAAAGCTTTTTTATGTTACATTCTTTAATAAGAAATGACCATGGTAGAAAGAGATGTAATGTATGTCTTATAATATAACTATTTTGAAATTGTATCATGTCTATTTCATAAGTTAAAGCAGCTTTAAACTCATAAATTTTCAGCAGTGTATGGCTTTACATCTATAAAAAAATAATCAGCAAGTTATTTTATGATGGATAAAGAAATTTAAACTAAATTATCCACACACATTCTTAAAATCAACTTATATAAAAAAAAATTAAAGCAAATTATGCAGCATTAATGATATTAAAAGAATGCCTTTAAAATGTGTCACACTCCTTACATCACTTTGAGTGTTTAAGCAAAGATATGTCAAATATCAAAGCATTTTTTTTTAGAATATTTCTTTCTTTCTGGTCCAGGAACTCCTGAAAAAAAGAGATTGAAAATGTAAGTACATATTTTCAACTGGCAGACATTTAAAGTCACTTTGTCACACTCCTTACATTTTGGGGTGTCTCTCTAAAGATGGAAATATTTCACAAACTACATGTTTGATATCGTCACAAAAGATATCCAAAGACAGGCAATATATTACTGCAATCAAATCAGTCTATTGTTTGACATACATACCTTTTCAAAAGCTGATAATTAAGCTTTTATTTCTATTTTGCCATTTTTCCTATCTGTTGTATTTGGTGACATACCTGAACAAATGACCACTGTGCAGAACACAGTTATAATTTCAGGTATCAAAACATACTGGGAAATAAAGCTAAAATATTGAAGATTTCAATAAAAATAGTTTTTGCAACTTCAATTCATTATTTTTTACTTAGCAACACTTTGAAAATTTGCTTTTTTTAAAATGTCACACTCCTTACATTTTAGGCATGTTTTTTGACATATTTTCAATATCATATAAGATATCTTCATGAAACTTGGTAGGAAAAATGTTAACACCAAACCAATATTTCTACATATACGTGTAGTTTCTTCTAAAATAACTGCAGATACATAAAATATACATGATGATATAAAAAGCCTCATTTTTTTTTACATCACCTGTGTGTACTATGTACAAAATACAAGAATGAAGCAAAGTCAGATTTTTTTTTAGCTCTATTATGAATGGGAAGAATGAGTAATGTTTAAATAAAAGAATGATGATGCCTTCTTATATTAACCAATTATGTTGAGCTGAATTTTTAGTGCTTTTTTTGACTGGAACATTATTCTTTCTTAGCAGGCATCAACATTTACGCTAGTCCGATCGCCCGAGACGAGTTAAAATAGTCGGGGACGACAAAATTGATGCAAAGCGGTAGTCCGTTGGACTAGTGAATTATAAGAACCAAAAACCGGAAAAATGAGGATTCTTTCAACCTTAAAAGTTTTGCAACATGATCGTTACTTCTATCCCAAAATAGTATGATATAAATAAATTGTGCTGTTGATTTATTTAATTCTATTTTAAGATCTCCGTTGTGATTGGTCGATTAAAATTGTTTGGTAGTAAGCTCTATACTGTAAATAGCAATGCATTATAACGTTCCTTTCTGAAAACAATTTTAGGGAATTCTGGGTTTAAATTCTATTTTGTTAGTGAAAATCGTTATGAAGCAAACCTATAACTAATCAATGGTTGATGAATTACGTTTTGATAGTAAATGAAATGATTTTCATCATTTTTGTCAATTCGGGGACGCTTCATTCTTTTTGGTCTTTAGTTTTGATTAAAAAAAAATGTAATGTCATCACATTTTTTTTTAATGAAAACTAAAGATGAGGGTCTGCACCACCGGCAGCATTTTGATGCAGCTATGGAGAAATTTCTGACAAATTATAAAGGGCCACCTTCTAAAAAGTGTAAAACGGATGAAGAGGTGCGCCAACGGAAACAAGAATATGATAGATCCGTTCGTATGGGAGAATTTCAGCCTCACTGGCTTACAATGTTTGAATGACTAGAATATCACGTAACAAATGGTGTTGGCAAAATCTGATACCGCAAAATCTGTAGAATGTATGAACGTATTGGAACTTTTATTACCGGATGCAGAACATTCAAGATTGAAAGTATTCGATCTCATAATATGTCAAATGGTCACACAAAAACAATAACAAGGATGATGATAATTACAGTGACTACAACAGTGAATAATCACTCAGACAATTTGATTTGATCATGCTGTAGTTTGAATAAATGTGTTCTGAAATCAATTACATTTCATTTTTCCATTCATTAAAAGTTTTAACTATAAATGTTGGTACACTTTCCAGTTTAGCGGCATGTTCAACTCGGGATAAAAAACTTAATAGTTGTATAAAATATCACTTTGCTTGAAATCAAACACAGTACCCAGTTAGTTACCGGTAGTTAATTTTATTGTTAAAACAACTGCAAGTAATAAAAAAATTCTGCTTTGCTTATTCAACTTTTAGGGACTACTAAATTTTTCTAGGGGCAACTAAACATTTGTCATTCACTAGTCCCTGGACTACCTCTTGAAAATTTTAGATGTCAATCCCTGCTTAGCGAACCAGTCTTAATGCTATTTACATAGAGTAATACCAATTTTATACCAGTTTTACACAAGATCTAAGGAATTGTATAATTTTTCACTCTTAAGGCATAGTACTAACCATAACACAACAACAGGCCACAGTTTTAAAATAGGGCCATGTGTTAATAAATACAATTTTCATTATGGTATCTGTAACTAAAATATGTGTATTTAAAAAAAATTAAGTTGTCATAGTCTTGAAAGGATTCTTGATGAAACAGTCAAGTAATAGAGTGAATTTATCTGAACATTTTTCAGAAAAAAAAACTGACAGAAGATTCTTGCTATTTTTATTTGTTATTGAATATTGTAATGTACAGTACATTGTTTTTGTCTGATATAAATATCATATCCATATTTCAAAAGAAGGAGATTATCAACAAAAAACCTTTTCATAATTACACCTATATGAGCAAGAATATGGTATTTGAACTTTTGGTTTCTTTTGGTATCCAAATGGTTAAATACTAAAACTTAAATATTTCACACGTGGAATATGATTATATCAATACTGTACAAAAGAAACAAGTGATATAAAGGGAAAATATTTACCCATCTTTTTAAACATGTTTATCGTGACAGGAAACCAAATGCTTATTACAAGTTATGGTAATAAACATTTGGTTTCCTGTCGCGATAAAAATGTATGAAACGGCACCATCCAAGACCATTTGGTTTTTTCTTGGTTATTTAATGCATGTATATACCATTTTAAATATTAAAGTAGCATATTTTTTTTTATTTTTTAACGCGACAGGATACCACAAGCACTGTATCAGAGTTATAATATTATCATACAAAAATTGTATAAATGTTCCGAAAATCACACTTCCATTACACGTGGTTCACTTGTGACCGGAAGTTCAATTGGGCGGAAATTGTAAATCAGACTAATATATTTAATCTTTAAATTAACGTTTCTTTTTGGATGACATGTAACGCATAACGTAACAGGTGGATGATTGAATAAAAAAAATAGAAAATGAAAAGCTTAAATGTAAACATCCGTGATTAATATATTTAAACATCTCACGAGAGTTTATTTATGCTAATCGTTGTTATGGCGACTGTTACAAAAAGGAGATAACACAACTTAAAATAGCGTTACGAAATCGGAAACCAATGTAACGCGCAATATATGACACCTGTAACAGAAATACTTACTCTGCTCAAAATTTTCTTCTCTCCATTCCTCATTATCAATGTTTGTCAATATTTTAACGGCTAGCTTACATTTTTGTATGTCACAGTTGTGTGGAAATCCAACACCGTTACGCAGTTCGGAGACGAAAATAACGATAAGAAACGACGCATAAAAGTACGAAGATGGACATTAAAAATAATTTGTATTCATAAAATATTTACAATATATCAATGGTCACCATTCATCTAACACACCAACCAACCATTTGGCCATAGAATTACAACATATATCAAAGAAATATCCAATTTTATCAGTTTTCTATCGTTATCAGAAACGGTTCAAATACCATATTCTTGCTCATATATATATTTCTTAGACAGCTGTCATCAATTAATATGGTTGTTTATATGTATTCACTGAGACACTGACCCTTCTAATTATGTTGTAGTCCATTTTATGATAGTGTGTGATCTCTTTGAGTGGAAGTTAATCATATTTTTATAGTCTTCATACTGACTACCCAAATTTATACACAAAAAAACTTTTGTTTTTTTTTATATATCATCCTCTAGCAAATGCTCTGCCACAAAGATTTCTGTTCTCATAGCAAGTGCTCTAACTACAAATCAACTAACTGGTTATCAATTTTTGTAATAAGGTCTACAAATACAGCAGAGTAAGCAATTTTTAGTTGTGTAAAAAATTCTGTTTAAGTACTGGATAAATCTTGTTACCTTGCATGATTATAAGTTTAATTCCGTTGACAGTATTGTACATGTATTGACTTTCAACTTGTATTCTGCCTTAACACATCCATATCAAATGTTAAAGCTTTTCTTTTCATATTAGAAATTAATTAAGTAAGACACAACATGACCAACACTTTATATTTTTCAGACCAGGGGGAGAATTAAATACAAGTGAAGACCAAGTAGAAGGACTTAAAAGATTACTTACAGAGGTAAAACTAATATTATTTACAGAGGTAAAACTAATATTACTTACAGAGGTAAAACTAATATTACTTACAGAGGTAAAACTAATATTACTTACAAAGGTAAAACTAATATTACTTACAGAGGTAAGACTAATATTACTTACAGAGGTAAAACTAATATTACTTACAGAGGTAAGACTAATATTACTTACAGAGGTAAAACTAGTATTACTTACAGAGGTAAGACTAATATTACTTACAGAGGTAAAACTAATATTACTTACAGAGGTAAGACTAATATTACTTACAGAGGTAAAACTAATATTATTTACAGAGGTAAAACTAATATTACTTACAGAGGTAAAACTAATATTACTTACAGAGGTAAAACTAATATTACTTACAGAGGTAAAACTAATATTACTTACAGAGGTAAAACTAATATTATTTACAGAGGTAAAACTAATATTACTTACAGAGGTAAAACTAATATTACTTACAGAGGTAAAACTAATATTACTTACAAAGGTAAAACTAATATTACTTACAGAGGTAAGACTAATATTACTTACAGAGGTAAAACTAATATTACTTACAGAGGTAAGACTAATATTACTTACAGAGGTAAACTAATATTACTTACAGAGGTAAAACTAATATTACTTACAGAGGTAAAACTAATATTACTTACAAAGGTAAAACTAATATTACTTACAGAGGTAAAACTAATATTACTTACAGAGGTAAAACTAATATTACTTGCAGAGGTAAAACTAGTATTACTTACAGAGGTAAGACTAATATTACTTACAGAGGTAAAACTAATATTACTTACAGAGGTAAGACTAATATTACTTACAGAGGTAAGACTAATATTACTTACAGAGGTAAAACTAATATTACTTACAGAGGTAAGACTAATATTACTTACAGAGGTAAAACTAATATTACTTACAGAGGTAAGACTAATATTACTTACAGAGGTAAAACTAATATTACTTACAGAGGTAAGACTAATATTACTTACAGAGGTAAAACTAATATTACTTACAGAGGTAAGACTAATATTACTTACAGAGGTAAGACTAATATTACTTACAGAGGTAAGACTAATATTACTTACAGAGGTAAAACTAATATTACTTACAGAGGTAAAACTAATATGTATAGGAGAACTTTCACTTAAAGTACTAATGTTGTTTGATGAAATAAAGTGTTAACAATTTTATCATCTGTATATAGATATGTAGATTCATTTTTACTGAAGGATTTCACTGGGTCTACATATGGAATCCAACTTCTGAGGGGGCATTGATTAATAGAGGTCCTAACAGGAGAACTTATTAAAAGTGCTTTTTTTTTAAAAAAACCAGCAATAGAAATACAATTGTATCACTGTGTTTTGCAAAATGTGAAAATAAAAGCCATTTGTCCTTGGTTGTCCAAAGTGTAACATAGGCTTCAGTGAGGATTAAAGTCTTCTTGTATTTGACATAAAGCATCAGTTTGAAGATTTCTGACTGGTTGCAACTTCTCCCCAGAAACTACAAGTCTAAATTACTTTTACTAGATTTAAGGATGGATTACATAACATGATAAATATTATATCAGAAAAAATATTTTAAAACTATGTTACCATGGTTATAAACAACAGAAGATTTATATAAGAACAGTTTATCCTTAAGCTTAGTACTGCATTTACTTCTCTTTTTATTTAGACCTTAGGCCGACAAGATGGAGGAACTATGGAGTGGGCCATTGAGGATACTATTGGTAATTGGTGGAGACCAAACTTTGAACCTCCACAGGTAATAAATACCCATCGGTCATTTTTGTGTCCAGTCATAAAAATTGTTTTACTCTCATTAAAATTTGTGTGTTGCTGTTATGTTATTAAACAGTAATGGGACATTGAGAAAGAGGGAAAACCTACAAAGAACAATATGTTAGTTTCTTGAAGGTAAATATGTCTGTACTACAAAATGGTTCTTAAAGAGGACACAAGATAAAATATCTTTGTAATTTATATATATATAGCTACTGTTATGTAAGATCCACTTCTTCATGTACCAAAAAACATTTCTGACCAAAAACTAGCATATTAAACACACCTCCTGTATAATTAATTGTAAGATTTATTTAATATACCATTTCTCAAATGTCTCATTTGATAACTAATATTCAGATTTAAAACAGACCATTAAAATTGAAAGGTGTCTTATCAACTTTTCTTCTTTCTAAATTATTATTTTCAAAAGTAAAAGTGTGATACTTTTTAGTTTAAAATAATAATTTAGATGGTTTTTTAGCTCACCTGGCCATAGGCCATGTGAGCTTTTGTCATGGGTAAGCATCCGTCGTCCGTCCGTTAGCTTTTCACATTTAAATCTTCTTCTCTGAAACCGCTGAACAGAAATAAGCCAAACTTGCCAGAAATGTTCACTGGATGGTCCCCTACCAGATTTGTGTTTTTGGTGCTGATTTGAAATCCAACATGGCTGCCAGGGTCCATAATGTGTTCTCATTGGCTGAAATTTTAAAAATCTTCTTGTCAGAAACCACTAAGTCAATTGAATTGTGACTTTGCAGGAATGATCATTGGGTGGTCCTGTACTAAAATTGTGGATCGTTTGCCGATCGGAAATTCAAGATGGCCACCATGACTCGACTTAAATTAACATTGGACCCTATGGGAATTTCACATTTTCATCTTTTTTTCTGAAACCACAAAACAGATTTGAATCAAACTTGGCAGAAATGTTCATTGGATGGTCACATACAAGATTTTTGTTTTTGGCGCTGATCGGAAATCCAACATGGCTGCCAGGGCCCATAATGTGTTCTGATTGGTCGAAATTTTAAAAATCTTCTTGTTAGAAACCACTAAGCCAATTGAATTGTGACTTTGCAGGAATGATCATTGGGTGGTCCTGTACTAAACTTGTGAATCGTTTGCTGATCGGAAGTTCAAGATGGCCGCCATGACTCGACTTAGTTTAACATTGGACCCTATGGGAATTTCACATTTTCATCTTTTTTTCTGAAACCACAAAACAGATTTGAATCAAACTTGGCAGAAATGTTCATTGGATGGTCATATACAAGATTTTTGTTTTTGGCGCTGATCGGAAATCCAACATGGCTGCCAGGGCCCATAATGTGTTCTGATTGGTTGAAATTTTAAAAATCTTCTCGTTAGAAACCACTAAGCCAATTGAATTGTGACTTTGCAGGAATGATCATTGGGTGGTCCTATACTAAACTTGTGAATCGTTTGCCGATCGGAAATTCAAGATGGCCACCATGACTCGACTTAGTTTAACATTGGACCCTATGGGAATTTCACATTTTCATCTTTTTTTCTGAAACCACAAAACAGATTTGAATCAAACTTGGCAGAAATGTTCATTGGATGGTCATATACAAGATTTTTGTTTTTGGCGCTGATCGGAAATCCAACATGGCTGCCAGGGCCCATAATGTGTTCTGATTGGTCGAAATTTTAAAAATCTTCTCGTTAGAAACCACTAAGCCAATTGAATTGTGACTTTGCAGGAATGATCATTGGGTGGTCCTGTACTAAACTTGTGAATCGTTTGCCAATCGGAAATTCAAGATGGCCGCCATGACTCGACTTAGTTTAACATTGGACCCTATGGGAATTTCACATTTTCATCTTTTTTTCTGAAACCACAAAACAGATTTGAATCAAACTTGGCAGAAATGTTCATTGGATGGTCATATACAAGATTTGTGTTTTTGGTGCTGATCGGAAATCCAACATGGCTGCCAGGGCCTATAATGTGTTCTGATTGGTCGAAATTTTAAAAATCTTCTTGTTAGAAACCACTAAGCCAATTGAATTGTGGCTTTGCAGGAATGATCATTGGGTGGTCCTGTACTAAACTTGTGAATCGTTCGGAAATTCAAGATGGCCACCATGACTCGACTTAATTTTAACATAGGACCCTATGGAAAAAATGTTTAAAAGTCTTCTCCTCTGAAACCAGTAAGTCAGTTTAAAGCAAACATGGGAAGAATGGTCCTTAGGTGGTCAACTTTCAAAATTATGTCCTGTGACCCCGACCTCCATCCAAGATGGCAACCATCAGCGAACATAGTTTTAACATAGGACCCTATGGGAAATATATTTAAAAATCTTCTTCTCTGAAACCAGTAAGCCAATTTAAAGCAAACATGGCATGGATGGTCCTTAAGTGGTCAATTTTCAAAATTGTGTCCAGTGACCCTGACCTCCATCCAAGATGGCCACCTTCAGCAGACATGCTGTAGTTTTAACATAGGACCCTATGGGAAAAAATGTTTTAAAATCTTCTCCTCTGAAACTAGTAAGCCAATATAGCAAACATGTCATCGATAGTCCTTAGGTGGTCAACTTCCAAAATTGTGTTCAGTGATCCCGATCTCGCTTCAAAATGGCTGCCGTCAGCAGACATAGTTTTAACATAGGACCCTATGGGAAAATTGTTTAAAAGTCTTCTCTTCTGAAACCAGTCAGCCAATTTAAAGCAAACATGGCATGGATGGTCCTTGGGTAGTATACTTTCAAAATTGTGTCCGGTGACCACGACCTCCATCCAAGATGGCTGCCATGAGCAGACATAGTTTTAACATAGAACCCTATGGCAGTATGGGATTTGAATAGTAACTTAGATGTATTCAGCATGCAGACATTCTTAAGAGGACTTATTTATGTCAGGTGAGCGATACAGGCTCACCTGAGCCTCTAGTTTTTAATAATTTTTGATTGGAAAGTTTAATATTGGAATAGTTTTATGATATCAGATTGGAAAGTTTAATATTGCAATAGTTTTATGTTATCAGATATGAAAATCATATGTATATATTTCTTTATTTTCAGTATCCATACATCCCAGCACATATAACCAAACCTAAAGAACATAAAAGATTGTTTTTAGTACAGTTACCAGAAAAAGGTCAGTAACATCTATATATGGTCAAATCTTTTGTACAGTCAAACCTATCTTAAACGGCACCTCTATATAATTATGCATATAATTTTAACCTGTATATAAAGGGCAGCTGTTAATAAAGGACACATGTTCAGGTTCCCTTGGGTGCCCTTTATATACAGGTTTGACTGGTTATAGTAAAGAAGTATGGTACTGGATTATACAGACTCATATTGGTTTTAAATTATGAAAAGAAAAATTAAACTATTCTATCAATATCAACAAAACTAACTTCTACATAAAATGTACCTCTCACCTAAAATTATTGAACATGACACATTATATAACTAGTTTACTCATTCATATTTGATTTGGAATTATTAAAGATATTTGACAGAAGAATGTTGTCTTTTTTGAATGGCCTATAACTTTCTTTCTCAAAATGTTTGCATAAAACATTGATTCAGAACAAGCAAACTAATTTTAGACAATTACAAAATTGTATTGAAGAAAATGTTTGCATAGGAAAATAATCCATTTGCCTTCAGAAGATTTGAAAGACTTTTTGTACAGCCTCTTGAGAGTCTACACTATTGAATAGGGCTAAAAATTAGATCTCCAAATATAAAAAATAGCTAATAATTGTTGTAAAATGTTTTGAAATTATTTTCTGTTATATTTTTCAGCTCTTTTTGCAGTACCTAGAAATTACAAATTAGTTGCAGCCCCTTTATTTGAATTGTATGATAATTCAGCAGGTTATGGACCTATTATATCTAGTTTACCACAGGCTCTAAGCAGGTAAGATAGACATTACATAAATCAAATGTTAAATTCAATTTCAGTAAATATATATAACCGTTGATTGGTTTTGTGAAAATGGATTTATAATTACAATGTTGTACCGAAGACAAACTGAGATGTGATGAGATGTCTATTTCAAGCAAACCGTATCTATGATAGTATGTTTATGGAGAATTAGTCAAAACAGGGCTCTACAATGCGACTAAAGCACTCGCATTTGGGAGTTACTTTTGTAAAATGCGAGTAAAAATTCTGTATTGATCGCCAGACGGCCAGTTGATATTTTTGGAACATTTTCATTCCATCACCGATCGTATTTTTCATTTTAAAATTTGACTTTGTTTTTCCAGTCTTTTAAACTACACACTTGACTCAGACATAAAAGTTTTAAATCACATACTTTTAACGCTTGCAAGTGACCACGATAAGCAAAAATCAAAAACCTTTATACAAAATTTTTCACTAAAAATGAACCAGTTGAATTAACTTATCATAAAGCTGGCCTGTTAATGCAATATCCACGGAAGTATCAAGCCAAAAAAGTGATGAAGTTTCTTGTTCTAAAGGTGGAAGCGCAAATTCCACGATGTCTGGAAGTCAAAGTTTTCATGACTCATTTATGATTTCAGTAATAACGTTAATTATGTAGTGTGATGTTTGCAGAAAGGCAGGCCCAGATATTGCTGACAAAACCGAATTTGTTACTGTAAAAAAACTTTAATTGTGAAAGTCTTGTTTTTCTTAATAAAAGTCTGAAACATGAAAAATGTTTCAATATAGTTTCAGCAAAAGCCCATACCTAAACTAAACATGTTCTGTCTCATTCAGGGCATTAATAATTATGTACAAATAAATACATATTGAAGTTATATAGTACAAATTTGTATCTTTATTAATCTGGCAAGTAACATACTTTTGTTGGCAAGTAAAAAATGTTTCCTTACTAGCCAGGGGCTAGTGGGAGCTGGTATGAATTGTAGAGCCCTGCAAAGTGATGTTAGTGACATCAGTATAACTTACTAGCCAGGGGCTAGTGGGAGCTGGTATGAATTGTAGAGCCAGAGGCTAGTGGGAGCTGGTATGAATTGTAGAGCCAGGGGCTAGTGGGAGCTGGTATGAATTGTAGAGCCAGAGGCTAGTGGGAGCTGGTATGAATTGTAGAGCCAGGGGCTAGTGGGAGCTGGTATGAATTGTAGAGCCAGGGGCTAGTGGGAGCTGGTATGAATTGTAGAGCCAGAGGCTAGTGGGAGCTGGTATGAATTGTAGAGCCAGGGGCTAGTGGGAGCTGGTATGAATTGTAGAGCCAAGGGCTAGTGGGAGCTGGTATGAATTGTAGAGCCAGGGGCTAGTGGGAGCTGGTATGAATTGTAGAGCCAGGGGCTAGTGGGAGCTGGTATGAATTGTAGAGCCAGGGGCTAGTGGGAGCTGGTATGAATTGTAGAGCCAGGGGCTAGTGGGAGCTGGTATGAATTGTAGAGCCAAGGGCTAGTGGGAGCTGGTATGAATTGTAGAGCCAGAGGCTAGTGGGAGCTGGTATGAATTGTAGAGCCAGAGGCTAGTGGGAGCTGATATGAATTGTAGAGCCAGGGGCTAGTGGGAGCTGGTATGAATTGTAGAGCCAGGGGCTAGTGGGAGCTGGTATGAATTGTAGAGCCAGGGGCTAGTGGGAGCTGGTATGAATTGTAGAGCCAGAGGCTAGTGGGAGCTGGTATGAATTGTAGAGCCAGGGGCTAGTGGGAGCTGGTATGAATTGTAGAGCCAGGGGCTAGTGGGAGCTGGTATGAATTGTAGAGCCAGAGGCTAGTGGGAGCTGGTATGAATTGTAGAGCCAGGGGCTAGTGGGAGCTGGTATGAATTGTAGAGCCAGGGGCTAGTGGGAGCTGGTATGAATTGTAGAGCCAGGGGCTAGTGGGAGCTGGTATGAATTGTAGAGCCAGGGGCTAGTGGGAGCTGGTATGAATTGTAGAGCCAGGGGCTAGTGGGAGCTGGTATGAATTGTAGAGCCAGAGGCTAGTGGGAACTGGTATGAATTGTAGAGCCCTGTAAAGTGATGTTAGTGACATTAGTATAACGCTATGTTAGAAATCAATGATATTATGTTTGTATTACGAGATTATCTTGTGTAAAGTTGTTGTTGGTAAGGACATTTTACACTAAATCTTACAATAATTGATGCTATTTGGTGAAAACTTAAGAATGTTTGTTGATTTAAATATGTATACCACATCAAATGTTGTTGTTATTGCATGGAATGGTTGTAAGTGATTGTCTTAGAATGGCTGATATATATTGACAATTTTATCATGTTGTCACCGTTGACAACTTTCTTGTGTCATCACCGTTTACATCTGTTACATGATTACTACTCCTCCAGTTAAAATAATACAACATTCTCATCTGACATGCTTGATTATGATCACATGGACTATGTTTTGTTTTACATATATATTTATATATAAAATAAATTTGAAAAATGCAACAAAATCCAATTCTTGAAGAATATATTGAGTAGTAAAGGGAGACAATTTTATATAAAAAAAAATAGTTTCAAATTCAACAGAGGTGTCTCCCTTTGTTTAGTTTTTATATTAAAAAAAAGTGTAACATTCAACAGAGTTGTCTCCCATTGGTAAGTAAGCTTATTTACCAAATTTTTCCTGTGTAATATTTATATTATTAATTCTTAATTTTTTAACGAACCTCCTAGCTATTACAAAAGGTTGTGAAAGTTGAGACATAATTACATTTTCAGCAGTGACTAAATCAACAAATGTAGTGAGGCTGGTTTCTCTGCAATCATAAATCATGGGTTAACTAATATTATGAATTGTTTCATACATATACGTTTATTTTATTATTAAACTTATTGTGTACAATACATGTCATCCCCCTTCCTTTAATGTGTTTTAGTGATCTACTGACCGATCATCATTTTCATTTGGAACCAATTGTTGATGAAAAATATTGAATTTTTTCGTTTCCCAATTGACCTTTTTTATTATCTTTTTTTCCCCACAAAAGATTTCTATTGTTTTTAATAGATGTCCAATACCTGGCACTTGCTATGGAAATAATAGTTGAAACAGTCCTTTCTTACCGATAAATAGTAACCAATTTTGACTATTGTACTATGCATGTATAAACACGAACAAGAGGTGGGACATCTTTGGTAACTTATCACTTCAAGTCTTAATTGTGTTATTAAATTTTGTATAATATGAACCTGGGGCTCGGGTTGCTCAATGAGTTAGGTTGTTGAATCTAACAGCTCATACAAGCCTATCACCAATACGGCGTAGGTTCATGCCCAGCTTTGTAAATTACAAAAAATGGTGCACTCGACTCGCAGCCGCAAGTGATAAAGTTTACCAGTTGGCTTGCTTGCCCAGGATTGGTGGTTCACTCTGGGTACTCCGGCTTCCTCTACCACTAAAGCTGGTCGCCATGATATAGCTGAAATACTGCTGAAAGTGGCATTAAATCACTAAAAATAAAAAAATAAAATGATATAATATGAACCCCACCCCAAGACAATAATCATTTTAAAAAAACAATATAGTGTTCATATTTTGATAACCATTTTTTAATCTTAGCTGTTGGCTGTTGATTTTGTCAGGATATCCCCAAATTACTGAACTATAAAATGTAGAAAATGAAAAGTAGAAGTGTTATATATGATAGTGGAAGTTCTTATCTCTTGATGCTGCACTATCACTATACAAATGTTAAATACCTTTCTATTATAAAATTCTAGTCCCACATGGTATTGTTTGAAATAACTGTTTGATACAGAAAAGGACATTGTGTGACGATATATATTATCAGATTAGCATATATGTTAAGCTGAAAATAAAAACAGAAAGATATGATAAAATATTTCCATCCAAAAATGATGGGGCAAGACTCAAATATAAAATTATTGAAAAATCTTTTTCGTAAAGATTACTGTTTAGCAACTATAAGTTGACTCTTAGAAGTGAGTTTTCATTGCTAAAAATAATATATAGACTATTTGTTAGTAGAACTAGTAGTTCTGACTGGCAATCAAATCTGAACATTTATATTTCATTTAAGAAATGAGTCATCAAAGCTGTATTTTATTGTAACTTTATAATAGTTTTACAGTTATATTATAAGAGAAAAAAAGAAGGAACAATGCCCACAATTTTTATGATTAGTTTAAGTCCTATTTTATTGGTTTAAAATTTAGCATGTGAAAATGAATAAAATAATCATGTCCCCCTTCAAGATAGGGAAAATTATTTTGTTTTATCGTGAATTCTACCATTTTGTAAAATTTTAGCAAATCCTTTGTTTGCCTAATTTGTCTTACAGTTTTTGAGCTAGAAGCTTTTTATTTTACACAATATATATACATATTATATACCAAGAGTGTGCTTGTTATCAGGATGTTTATTTTCTTCCAAGAGGAGAGGAGAGGCATACATAAGTATGTTGGTTTTTTTTGATTTTTCAAGTGTTGTATGTCTCTAAATGATATTTGACAAAAGATTCTTCTACACTGAAATAATGGCATGTCTAATATTAACAACCCTTGGGAGGCTTAGTCGATGGGTGGTCCCTTTTCCTAATTATGTTGTCATCCCTGATCTCTATTACTAGATATAGATTAGTTGTCATATGGCTAAAACTTCTATATTTTAAGTTGAAATATTGATACTGTTTGATGAATTATATATCTTATATATAATCTGTGGAATATGTATTTTGCTGCTGTTTATTATTTATGCAAATTAGCTCTATTTTGACATTCATATCTACACTACTGAATAATTAAAAAAATACTGTCATGTCTGGTAAAATTCTCAGCCTGTTCTCTTGCAGAATGACTTTTGACAGCCATATTGAACTTGAAGTGGACACAACTTATTTGACATTACATCAATATATCCTTCCCTTTGTATTATATCTTCTTAAAATAGAAAAAAATAGCTTATTATCCATTTTAGCTTATATGAGGGCTTATTTGTAAAGAAGTTGAGCAATTACAGGCTTAATTTACTTAGTGCCTCAACTTTACTAGTATATATACATGTTTTTGTATGTTAAATACTCATATGTTTCATAATGATATGAATCATGTGTAAAATTTCTTCAAAGTGTTCACCATTTTATCCTTGTCTGTATAAAAAAAGTCAAAATTTTAAAGCAACAAAAAATAAGTATCATATTTACTATGTTCTAAGTAGGGATTTTCAAAGATAAGATATTGATTTTTATTGTTTATTAGATTAATCAAATTCCAACTTTTTCTTAAGAAAAGAATGATATTATTATTCTAGGAAAACTTTTCTTTGTTGTCAAATTGTATGGATTAAATTTGAGACAAGAATGTGTTAAAGTCTGTCTGACACATCAAATGCCTGGATTAAAACAATGACATTTTTTCCCTCAAAATTTCTTGAAGAAAGTTGAAGACAATTTCATTTGCATACAATGACAAAAGATGACACTTGTGTATTCAGTGAGTCACAAGTTTCCCATCTGTCTGCAGCGGAGTCTTCATTTTCAAATTTCCTCCCGACGCATCTTAATTTGACGTAACAATTAATCCTTTTTGGACTTTATCCATTTAAGTTGTCAAATCAGATATGTTTTGGTATTGGACTACAGAAAACTAATTGTGTTGAGAGTTATTACAATCTCGATAATTAGAATGGAGAAAATGGTTATCCCATAAAAAACATTCCTTTGGGGTGGAAAAAATTTAATTTAAAAAAAAATAACTGATGCATTTTGTAGCAATGAAAAATATGGGGTGACTTTTTGGTTTCTGGTAATAAGACTGAGGACTGTATTTTGCTACCTAAACAATGGTTAAGGTATACATTATATATTATGATGATGATTTGTGATCTATTATAAGTTCTAAGCTCCCTAGTGACTGTCTCGTTATTTGGACGGTCAGTAAATTGTTAAAGGGTGAGCGCTTTAGCATGAACCCTTCAACAATTTACTGACCGTCCAAATAACGATAGACGGTCACAGGAGCTTAGAACATTTTTGTACGATGTTACTGATCTATGACTTGAAACAGTAACTAAGTTTTTTCCACGAACTATGTTTGACAGACTTTCTTGGAAGTTCTAAGGCTAAAGACGTAATGGTCACTGCGCAAAATTAAGCACCGCCCACTGACCTGTAATTTTCCGACTGCATGGTTTCGTAACTGCAAGTTTATCTATCGTCTGCATCGTTATTTTTATGAATGGAATTCTAAGGCTAAAGACGTAATGGTCACTACACAAAATTAAGCACCGCCCGCTGACCTTCTGTAATTTTCAGTCTGCATCATTTCGTTACTGCATGTTATTTTTATGAATGGAATTTTCTCCTGGCCAGGTAAAGTGTATTAATCTTATTCTCTAGATTTCCATATATGGCTCTCCTTTCTATCGTTATTTTTAGAAATGATTTTATCCAATCATAGGTCATCAAATAAATGCAACATCTTACAATGTAATTTATATACTATAATCTTTGTGATAATATCAACTTTTTATCAATATTTTGAGAACGTAGTTTGGAGACTCAAAGTAGACCTTCTAAATCAAAAGTTTAGTAATTATTATACCAAAAGATAACATGTCAACCTTGATTGTTGAGAATTAAACAGAAGTAATTATTTAAAAGATATGTCTTTTGATCTACTTTATATCTTTGTGGTATGCATTTGCACTTTGTGTGTATCCTGGGTATAGAAATAGGACCTAGTTTCTCCAAAAGGAGGTGCACTAACACATGCATTATGTACAGAAAATATCATGCTCCTTGCATGTGGAAAAAAAATTACAGTTCAGTTTTCCCATTGTGAACTTCCCATTTATATGTAGCAAAATTCCATTAGCATCTGCATATGGAGTATATATCTCAGTTGACACGATATTCCTAACCTTGAGATTCCTATCAGCATAGAATGTTGCTGCTAGCAAGGAAGCTACTGAACCAAGTGCCCTAGTGTCAAAGTTGAAGTCATCACTTTGAAAGATATACGGGCGCCATCATGACTTGCCTAACCATGATGAAAATATTTGTGTCATTCATGTAGATGACCTTAGATATGTTATATTTGTAGTAGCCACTATCACATTCCTCCTCTAGGGCCCGGGTGGCTCAATGAGTTAGGTAGTTGGATTACCTAATAACTCATACAAGCCTATCACCATAACGGCGTGGGTTCTCGTCCGGTTTTGTAAATTACAAAATAGGGTGCACTCAACTCGCAGCCGCAAGTGATAAAGTTTACCAGTTGCTTGCCCATGGTCGGTGGTTCTCTCCGGGTACTCCAGCTTCCTCCACCACTAAAACTGGTCGCCATGATATAGCTGAAATATTGCTGAAAGTGGCGTTAAACACAATACTAGTAAATCAATGAAATCAAATCATTCCTCCTCTTTCCTTATTGTTATCTGATCACTAGAAACCAGACTTTTAACATGTGGAGTCATTTTACTAGTGTCACTAGTGGAGCAGGAACTGCTGACCATCTAGAGTACTTAAGTCCGTCCTGATGAGTTTTTAGTGGAGCAGGAACTGCTGACCATCTAGAGTACTTAAGTCCATCCTGATGAGTTTTTAGTGGAGCAGGAACTGCTGACCATCTAGAGCACTTAAGTCCATCCTGATGAGTTTTTAGTGGATCAGGAACTGCTGGCCATCTAGAGCACTTAAGTCCATCTTGATAAGTTTTTAGTGGAGCAGGAACTGCTGACCATCTAGAGTACTTAAGTCCATCCTGATGAGTTTTTAGTGGAGCAGGAACTGCTGACCATCTAGAGTACTTAAGTCCATCCTGATGAGTTTTTAGTGGGCAGGAACTGCTGACCATCTAGAGTACTTAAGTCCATCCTGATGAGTTTTTAGTGGAGCAGGAACTGCTGACCATCTAGAGTACTTAAGTCCATCCTGATGAGTTTTTAGTGGAGCAGGAACTGCTGACCATCTAGAGCACTTAAGTCCATCCTGATGAGTTTTTAGTGGAGCAGGAACTGCTGACCATCTAGAGTACTTAAGTCCATCCTGATGAGTTTTTAGTGGAGCAGGAACTGCTGACCATCTAGAGTACTTAAGTCCATCCTGATGAGTTTTTAGTGGAGCAGGAACTGCTGACCATCTAGAGCACTTAAGTCCATCCTGATGAGTTTTTAGTGGAGCAGGAACTGCTGACCATCTAGAGTACTTAAGTCCATCCTGATGAGTTTTTAGTGGAGCAGGAACTGCTGACCATCTAGAGCACATCCATCCTGATGAGTTTTTAGTGGAGCAGGAACTGCTGACCATCTAGAGTACTTAAGTCCATCCTGATGAGTTTTTAGTGGAGCAGGAACTGCCGACCATCTAGAGTACTTAAGTCCATCCTGATGAGTTTTTATTGGGCAGGAACTGCTGACCATCTAGAGTACTTAAGTCCATCCTGATGAGTTTTTAGTGGAGCAGGAACTGCTGACCATCTAGAGTACTTAAGTCCATCCTGATGAGTATTTA
Organism: Bathymodiolus brooksi; assembly: GCA_963680875.1. Lineage (NCBI taxonomy): Eukaryota > Metazoa > Mollusca > Bivalvia > Mytilida > Modiolidae > Bathymodiolus > Bathymodiolus brooksi. The sequence continues at coordinate 16,066,720 of OY804578.1, read as the reverse complement.
GTGGAGCAGGAACTGCTGACCATCTAGAGCACTTAAGTCCATCCTGATAAGTTTTTAGTGGAGCAGGAACTGCTGACCATCTAGAGCACTTAAGTCCATCCTGATGAGTTTTTAGTGGAGCAGGAACTGCTGACCATCTAGAGCATGTCCATCCTGATAAGTTTTTAGTGTAGCAGGAACTGCTGACCATCTAGAGCACATCCATCCTGATGAGTTTTTAGTGGAGCAGGAACTGCTGACCATCTAGAGTACTTAAGTCCATCCTGATGAGTTTTTAGTGGAGCAGGAACTGCTGACCATCTAGAGTACTTAAGTCCATCCTGATGAGTTTTTAGTGGAGCAGGAACTGCTGACCATCTAGAGTACTTAAGTCCATTCTGATGAGTTTTTAGTGGGCAGGAACTGCTGACCATCTAGAGTACTTAAGTCCATCCTGATGAGTTTTTAGTGGAGCAGGAACTGCTGGCCATCTAGAGTACTTAAGTCCATCCTGATAAGTTTTTAGTGGAGCAGGAACTGCTGACCATCTAGAGCACTTAAGTCCATCCTGATGAGTTTTTAGTGGAGCAGGAACTGCTGACCATCTAGAGCATGTCCATCCTGATGAGTTTTTAGTGGAGCAGGAATTGCTGACCATCTAGAGTACTTAAGTCCATCCTGATGAGTTTTTAGTGGAGCAGGAACTGCTGACCATCTAGAGCACTTAAGTCCATCCTGATGAGTTTTTAGTGGATCAGGAACTGCTGGCCATCTAGAGCACTTAAGTCCATCTTGATAAGTTTTTAGTGGAGCAGGAACTGCTGACCATCTAGAGTACTTAAGTCCATCCTGATGAGTTTTTAGTGGAGCAGGAACTGCTGACCATCTAGAGTACTTAAGTCCATCCTGATGAGTTTTTAGTGGATCAGGACCTGCTGACCATCTAGAGCACTTAAATCCATCCTGATGAGTTTTTAGTGGAGCAGGAACTGCTGACCATCTAGAGCACTTAAGTCCATCCTGATGAGTTTTTAGTGGATCAGGAACTGCTGACCATCTAGAGCATGGCCATCCTGATGAGTTTTTAGTGGAGCAGGAAGTGCTGACCATCTAGAACACTTAAGTCCATCCTGATGAGTTTTTAGTGGATCAGGAACTGCAGACCATCTAGAGCATGTCCATTCTGATGAGTTTTTAGTGGAGCAGGAAGTGCTGACCATCTAGAGTACTTAAAAGTCCATCCTGATGAGTTTTTAGTGGATCAGGAACTGCTGACCATCTAGAGCACTTAAGTCCATCCTGATGAGTTTTTAGTGGATCAGGAACTGCTGACCAATTAGAGCACTTAAGTCCATCCTGATGAGTTTTTAGTGGAGCAGGAACTGCTGACCATCTAGAGTACTTAAGTCCATCCTGATGAGTTTTTAGTGGAGCAGGAACTGCTGACCATCTAGAGCACTTAAGTCCATCCTGATGAGTTTTTAGTGGAGCAGGAACTGCTGACCATCTAGAGTACTTAAGTCCATCCTGATGAGTTTTTAGTGGAGCAGGAACTGCTGACCATCTAGAGCATGTCCATACTGATGAGTTTTTAGTGGAGCAGGAATTGCTGACCATCTAGAGTACTTAAGTCCATCCTGATGAGTTTTTAGTGGAGCAGGAACTGCTGACCATCTAGAGCACTTAAGTCCATCTTGATAAGTTTTTAGTGGAGCAGGAACTGCTGACCATCTAGAGTACTTAAGTCCATCCTGATGAGTTTTTAGTGGAGCAGGAACTGCTGACCATCTAGAGCACTTAAGTCCATCCTGATGAGTTTTTAGTGGATCAGGAACTGCTGACCATCTAGAGCATGTCCATTCTGATGAGTTTTTAGTGGAGCAGGAAGTGCTGACCATCTAGAGTACTTAAAAGTCCATCCTGATGAGTTTTTAGTGGATCAGGAACTGCTGACCATCTAGAGCACTTAAGTCCATCCTGATGAGTTTTTAGTGGATCAGGAACTGCTGACCAATTAGAGCACTTAAGTCCATCCAGATAAGTTTTTAGTGGAGCAGGAACTGCTGACCATCTAGAGCACATCCATCCTGATGAGTTTTTAGTGGAGCAGGAACTGCTGACCATCTAGAGTACTTAAGTCCATCCTGATGAGTTTTTAGTGGAGCAGGAACTGCTGACCATCTAGAGTACTTAAGTCCATCCTGATGAGTTTTTAGTGGAGCAGGAACTGCCGACCATCTAGAGTACTTAAGTCCATCCTGATGAGTTTTTAGTGGGCAGGAACTGCTGACCATCTAGAGTACTTAAGTCCATCCTGATGAGTTTTTAGTGGAGCAGGAACTGCTGACCATCTAGAGTACTTAAGTCCATCCTGATGAGTATTTAGTGGAGCAGGAACTGCTGACCATCTAGAGCACTTAAGTCCATCCTGATAAGTTTTTAATGGAGCAGGAACTGCTGACCATCTAGAGCACTTAAGTCCATCCTGATGAGTTTTTAGTGGAGCAGGAACTGCTGACCATCTAGAGCATGTCCATCCTGATAAGTTTTTAGTGTAGCAGGAACTGCTGACCATCTAGAGCACATCCATCCTGATGAGTTTTTAGTGGAGCAGGAACTGCTGACCATCTAGAGTACTTAAGTCCATCCTGATGAGTTTTTAGTGGAGCAGGAACTGCTGACCATCTAGAGTACTTAAGTCCATCCTGATGAGTTTTTAGTGGAGCAGGAACTGCTGACCATCTAGAGTACTTAAGTCCATTCTGATGAGTTTTTAGTGGGCAGGAACTGCTGACCATCTAGAGTACTTAAGTCCATCCTGATGAGTTTTTAGTGGAGCAGGAACTGCTGGCCATCTAGAGTACTTAAGTCCATCCTGATAAGTTTTTAGTGGAGCAGGAACTGCTGACCATCTAGAGCACTTAAGTCCATCCTGATGAGTTTTTAGTGGAGCAGGAACTGCTGACCATCTAGAGCACTTAAGTCCATCCTGATGAGTTTTTAGTGGAGCAGGAACTGCTGACCATCTAGAGCACTTAAGTCCATCCTGATGAGTTTTTAGTGGAGCAGGAACTGCTGACCATCTAGAGCATGTCCATCCTGATGAGTTTTTAGTGGAGCAGGAATTGCTGACCATCTAGAGTACTTAAGTCCATCCTGATGAGTTTTTAGTGGAGCAGGAACTGCTGACCATCTAGAGCACTTAAGTCCATCCTGATGAGTTTTTAGTGGATCAGGAACTGCTGGCCATCTAGAGCACTTAAGTCCATCTTGATAAGTTTTTAGTGGAGCAGGAACTGCTGACCATCTAGAGTACTTAAGTCCATCCTGATGAGTTTTTAGTGGAGCAGGAACTGCTGACCATCTAGAGTACTTAAGTCCATCCTGATGAGTTTTTAGTGGATCAGGACCTGCTGACCATCTAGAGCACTTAAATCCATCCTGATGAGTTTTTAGTGGAGCAGGAACTGCTGACCATCTAGAGCACTTAAGTCCATCCTGATGAGTTTTTAGTGGATCAGGAACTGCTGACCATCTAGAGCATGGCCATCCTGATGAGTTTTTAGTGGAGCAGGAACTGCTGACCATCTAGAACACTTAAGTCCATCCTGATGAGTTTTTAGTGGATCAGGAACTGCAGACCATCTAGAGCATGTCCATTCTGATGAGTTTTTAGTGGTGCAGGAAGTGCTGACCATCTAGAGTACTTAAAAGTCCATCCTGATGAGTTTTTAGTGGATCAGGAACTGCTGACCATCTAGAGCACTTAAGTCCATCCTGATGAGTTTTTAGTGGATCAGGAACTGCTGACCAATTAGAGCACTTAAGTCCATCCTGATAGGTTTTTGTGGAGCAGGAACTGCTGACCATCTAGAGCACATCCATCCTGATGAGTTTTTAGTGGAGCAGGAACTGCTGACCATCTAGAGTACTTAAGTCCATCCTGATGAGTTTTTAGTGGAGCAGGAACTGCCGACCATCTAGAGTACTTAAGTCCATCCTGATGAGTTTTTAGTGGGCAGGAACTGCTGACCATCTAGAGTACTTAAGTCCATCCTGATGAGTTTTTAGTGGAGCAGGAACTGCTGACCATCTAGAGTACTTAAGTCCATCCTGATGAGTATTTAGTGGAGCAGGAACTGCTGACCATCTAGAGCACTTAAGTCCATCCTGATAAGTTTTTAGTGGAGCAGGAACTGCTGACCATCTAGAGCACTTAAGTCCATCCTGATGAGTTTTTAGTGGAGCAGGAACTGCTGACCATCTAGAGCATGTCCATCCTGATAAGTTTTTAGTGTAGCAGGAACTGCTGACCATCTAGAGCACATCCATCCTGATGAGTTTTTAGTGGAGCAGGAACTGCTGACCATCTAGAGTACTTAAGTCCATCCTGATGAGTTTTTAGTGGAGCAGGAACTGCTGACCATCTAGAGTACTTAAGTCCATCCTGATGAGTTTTTAGTGGAGCAGGAACTGCTGACCATCTAGAGTACTTAAGTCCATTCTGATGAGTTTTTAGTGGGCAGGAACTGCTGACCATCTAGAGTACTTAAGTCCATCCTGATGAGTTTTTAGTGGAGCAGGAACTGCTGGCCATCTAGAGTACTTAAGTCCATCCTGATAAGTTTTTAGTGGAGCAGGAACTGCTGACCATCTAGAGCACTTAAGTCCATCCTGATGAGTTTTTAGTGGAGCAGGAACTGCTGACCATCTAGAGCACTTAAGTCCATCCTGATGAGTTTTTAGTGGAGCAGGAACTGCTGACCATCTAGAGCACTTAAGTCCATCCTGATGAGTTTTTAGTGGAGCAGGAACTGCTGACCATCTAGAGCATGTCCATCCTGATGAGTTTTTAGTGGAGCAGGAATTGCTGACCATCTAGAGTACTTAAGTCCATCCTGATGAGTTTTTAGTGGAGCAGGAACTGCTGACCATCTAGAGCACTTAAGTCCATCCTGATGAGTTTTTAGTGGATCAGGAACTGCTGGCCATCTAGAGCACTTAAGTCCATCTTGATAAGTTTTTAGTGGAGCAGGAACTGCTGACCATCTAGAGTACTTAAGTCCATCCTGATGAGTTTTTAGTGGAGCAGGAACTGCTGACCATCTAGAGTACTTAAGTCCATCCTGATGAGTTTTTAGTGGATCAGGACCTGCTGACCATCTAGAGCACTTAAATCCATCCTGATGAGTTTTTAGTGGAGCAGGAACTGCTGACCATCTAGAGCACTTAAGTCCATCCTGATGAGTTTTTAGTGGATCAGGAACTGCTGACCATCTAGAGCATGGCCATCCTGATGAGTTTTTAGTGGAGCAGGAACTGCTGACCATCTAGAACACTTAAGTCCATCCTGATGAGTTTTTAGTGGATCAGGAACTGCAGACCATCTAGAGCATGTCCATTCTGATGAGTTTTTAGTGGAGCAGGAAGTGCTGACCATCTAGAGTACTTAAAAGTCCATCCTGATGAGTTTTTAGTGGATCAGGAACTGCTGACCATCTAGAGCACTTAAGTCCATCCTGATGAGTTTTTAGTGGATCAGGAACTGCTGACCAATTAGAGCACTTAAGTCCATCCTGATAGGTTTTTGTGGAGCAGGAACTGCTGACCATCTAGAGCACATCCATCCTGATGAGTTTTTAGTGGAGCAGGAACTGCTGACCATCTAGAGTACTTAAGTCCATCCTGATGAGTTTTTAGTGGAGCAGGAACTGCTGACCATCTAGATTACTTAAGTCCATCCTGATGAGTTTTTAGTGGAGCAGGAACTGCTGACCATCTAGAGCACTTAAGTCCATCCTGATGAGTTTTTAGTGGATCAGGAACTGCTGACCATCTAGAGCATGTCCATTCTGATGAGTTTTTAGTGGAGCAGGAAGTGCTGACCATCTGGAGTACTTAAAAGTCCATCCTGATGAGTTTTTAGTGGATCAGGAACTGCTGACCATCTAGAGCACTTAAGTCCATCCTGATGAGTTTTTAGTGGAGCAGGAACTGCTGACCATCTAGAGTACTTAAGTCCATCCTGATGAGTTTTTAGTGGAGCAGGAACTGCTGACCATCTAGAGCACTTAAGTCCATCCTGAGGAGTTTTTAGTGAAGCAGGAACTACTGACCATCTAGAGTACTTAAGTCCATCCTGGTGAGTTTTTAGTGGAGCAGGAACTGCTGACCATCTAGAGTACTTAAGTCCATCCTGATGAGTTTTTAGTGGAGCAGGAACTGCTGACCATCTAGAGTACTTAAGTCCATCCTGATGAGTTTTTAGTGGAGCAGGAACTGCTGACCATCTAGAGTACTAAAGTCCATCCTGATGAGTTTTTAGTGGAGCAGGAACTGCTGACCATCTAGAGTACTTAAGTCCATCCTGATGAGTTTTTAGTGGAGCAGGAACTGCTGACCATCTAGAGATCTTAGAGTTTTTAGTGAGGTTTGTGTTGCTTAATCTATGGTTTTCTGTGTGGTGTTTTGTTTCTTTTTTGGTCTTTTATCTTTTGGCCATTTTATCTTCTGTCCTTCAATTTACATCTTCTGATTGCCTCTTCAGTAATGTCAAACTTTGCTTGCAGCACCTTTTGTTAAGCACTAGTTTGTTAGGAATGGTCGTTGGTTAATTAATTCTGAAGTAGTTACTATGGTAATAAACTGAAAAATGACAGAGATGTAAAATTATATTCTGAAGTATTATTACAGTGCCTTGATACATAAATATTTACATCACTAGTTTGATGTGGTATTAAAGTATCTCCAGTATAGATATAATAGTTATATTAACACTTTATGGTGAAATCCAACATGTTTTTAGTTGTAAATTCAGCAGGTTGATTATCATTCAGACGATTTATGCTCCAATTAAATTTTTAATCATTTATTCTGCACGATGGGACATAAACCATTAAAATTGAAAATTCATCTCCTCATTTTAAAGTAAAGAATGTGTAGCATGTCTTGTTAATCTGGATTGATGTTTTGGTTACATTTTAAAAAATAAAGGCTATAGTGATTTGGTGAAGTTTAATGTGGAAAGTTGGCGATTTGTAAAGATAAATTATTTACTTTTACAATTACACTCTGGTGTTGTCATTAAAATAAAAGACAATGTGTTATCTATCTTAATTAACAGAGATACAAGTGGCATTGATTTCACATTAAACCTTCCCAGAATCCATCACTTGTCAATTATCTCCCCTTTCTACCAATCAATAAATCAAGCATGTTGAAAAATATCTACCATCACATATATCTCAAAATTCATTCCTCTATAAATTGTGTTTGCTTTTGTTATGTTATTTCAGTATCTGTTAAGAATGATTTCTTTGAACCGAGTTGTTAGATATTTAATATTAACATGTTGTTTTCTCCCAGTTCTCTGGTTTCCTTCACTAAAATTACTGATCCTCGTAATATAACTGAAATACTGTTGAAAGTGGCATTAAACAGCTACATTTCCAAACTGGCAATGTATAATTTTTTTTTATTAAAGTTAAATCCTGATCGTATGGTAGTACAACAACCTGTGTAATCACCACTAGTATGAGTTTGAATCCCGCTCAGACAAGGTGTTCTTGATACAGCATTATGTAATTAAGTTTGTCAGTGACTTGTGACAGGTCGGTGGTTTTCTCTGGGTACTCTGGTTCCATCCACCAATAAAACTGACTGCCACAATATAGCTGAAGTATTGTTGGAAGTGGTGTTAAACACCATAGCCCTAACCCCTAACTCAACCATATATTCTTCCCAGCTACAGTTTATTGTTCTATTATGAACTGGTTGTAGTGAGCTACAATGTATGATAATACTTACCAAATCTCTGTAGACATGTATAATAAAGAAAGCTTACATCACTAGAAAGATCCTTCATATACAGTCTTAACCAAAATTATGGGAATCTTAAAGTCTTGCATTCCCTGTAACAGAAACAGTATATTTACGTATATTAAATTGTTTGCCCCTTGTGGGCCCTTAATTGGAAATAAAAAATTCTTATCTTATCTCATCTTATACTCATTTGTGTTTAAATGGTATGACACAAACTTGTACGATATAGCTGAAATACTGCTAAAGTTGGTGTTTAACACCAATCAGTCAATCACAAACTTGTATTAATTTAAAGACAATAATTACGAACATTGTCATATTTTAGTGCTTAAATCTGTCAGTTTCTTGTATAAGAGTAAATTGCCAAGAAATAGGAGTGTTGTATTTTATTTGACTAGTTCTTTGACAAAAACTAAAAGCACATGAAATAAAATAGACAAGTACATGTATTTTAACAAGGATTATCAGATTTAAATGTTTTAATCAAAATCGTGACAACTTCTTTATGATAAAACCAGATACTGCAACAATGGAAAGCTAAAAAAATATTTTTGATTTAAGTCAAATTTTAAACAAAAAAACTCATCATCTCTGAACAAAGAAATTTAAATATCATCTTACAGCAGTAAGATTTAATAAGGAAATAATGAAGATTTCTGATGAAATCTATGAGGTGCCACCGACTATGACAAACGTTTTCGTTATTTAATCATTAATAATAAAGGCTTTTTACATTTATTTGGCTTTAAAGATATTAAACCCCCCTAGGCAACAGATTCCTCTGTCCAATTATAACAAGGGAACGTGTCAGTCTCTCACATTATAACAAAATCTCATAACGGTACAGATATCTAATAACAGGAAAAAAATCTTAAACCAAAGTCATTTCAATTGTATGGTAATATGGCAAATTTTTTTGTCTTGGTCTTTTGACATCTTTAAGAAGTGTAATCCGGGTGAATCACACCCTTGAATCATGGACTTTAATTGTTTGATCAGGTTTTTTTGTGCACTCTTTTCTTCAGAATACACACTTCTATTGTTCGTGAATGAATGGACAGTTAACAGTCAATTTAAGGGAAAGTTATAATTATCGTTCAAATGACTTGGTTTAAGGGGTGATGATGTAGAAACATGGATTAAGTTTTATCACATCAGACCAGGCAGTCTTTCTTTTCTATAACAAAGAAATGACGATGTTTGTTGATCATAGCTCCTAAGTTTTAGGTGAATATTAAATTGAAAATTTGTCAAAGCTTTTGGCAGATAAATAACACCTATACAATACATATGGAATTCTATATTGTATTATTAACATGGTACAAATATTTACAAAATGTATATTTATTGTTAATTTTTTGAAAATATAATTAATTCATGCAAAAAGTCAAATTGTATTATTGTTATTTGTAAGTAAAAACAAATATAGATATCTTTCAGTTGTATTCAATAAAACTGACCGCCACGATATAACTGAAATATTGTTGAAAGTGGTATTAAACACTACAAACAAAACCATCAAGAAATATTGAGATAACAAGTGTTAGCTATTGTTAACAAATGGTCAGTAACAACACCAGGGTCAGCCTGTTCTTTGACCAGTTCACATCCAGGCCATCACTACTGTATTAATGGCAGGAATTATACAGGAGTCTATTAATAATTTAATCAGTTAATGAGATTTGATTATTTGGTCATCTTGATATAGCAGGATAATATTTAAGCCAGCCTTAAATTGTATTAAATTATTAAATTAGTTAATGGCAATATTTAGCAGACATTTTATTTTTGTGCAACCACAATACTGTACAGATTATAGATTGTGTATATGGTATTATGGTACATGTACAATACTGTACAGATTATAGATTGTGTATATGGTATTATGGTACATGTACAATACTGTACAGATTATAGATTGTGTATATGGTATTATGGTACATGTACAATACTGTACAGATTATAGATTGTGTATATGGTATTATGGTACATGTACAATACTGTACAGATTATAGATTGTGTATATGGTATTATGGTACATGTACAATACTGTACAGATTATAGATTGTGTATATGGTATTATGGTACATGTACAATACTGTACAGATTATAGATTGTGTATATGGTATTATGGTACATGTACAATACTGTACAGATTATAGATTGTGTATATGGTATTATGGTACATATACAATACTGTACAGATTATAGATTGTGTATATGGTATTATGGTACATGTACAATATTGTACAGATTATAGATTGTGTATATGGTATTATGGTACATGTACAATACTGTACAGATTATAGATTGTGTATATGGTATTATGGTACATGTACAATACTGTACAGATTATAGATTGTGTATATGGTATTATGGTACATGTACAATACTGTACAGATTATAGATTGTGTATATGGTATTATGGTACATGTACAATACTGTACAGATTATAGATTGTGTATATGGTATTATGGTACATGTACAATACTGTACAGATTATAGATTGTGTATATGGTATTATGGTACATGTACAATACTGTACAGATTATAGATTGTGTATATGGTATTATGGTACATGTACAATACTGTACAGATTATAGATTGTGTATATGGTATTATGGTACATGTACAATACTGTACAGATTATAGATTGTGTATATGGTATTATGGTACATGTACAATACTGTACAGATTATAGATTGTGTATATGGTATTATGGTACATGTACAATACTGTACAGATTATAGATTGTGTATATGGTATTATGGTACATGTACAATACTGTACAGATTATAGATTGTGTATATGGTATTATGGTACATGTACAATACTGTACAGATTATAGATTGTGTATATGGTATTATGGTACATGTACAATACTGTACAGATTATAGATTGTGTATATGGTATTATGGTACATATACAATACTGTACAGATTATAGATTGTGTATATGGTATTATGGTACATGTACAATACTGTACAGATTATAGATTGTGTATATGGTATTATGGTACATGTACAATACTGTACAGATTATAGATTGTGTATATGGTATTATGGTACATGTACAATACTGTACAGATTATAGATTGTGTATATGGTATTATGGTACATATACAATACTGTACAGATTATAGATTGTGTATATGGTATTATGGTACATGTATTGCATTTGTAAGTTGTCATTTATTTAAATATGAAGTTTGAACAATGGCAGCATAATGAGCTACACCACAGACTCATCATAAATTACCAAAATCACATTAAAGACAAAAGATGCAGATGCAACTCCAAATCCAAACAATAAATGTATTCTTTGATGGCAATATAATAATAGATAAATGTATTCTTTGATGGCAATATAATAATAGATAAATGTATTCTTTGATGGCAATATAATAATAGATAAATGTATTCTTTGATGGCAATATAATAATAGATAAATGTATTCTTTGATGGCAATATAATAATAGATAAATGTATTCTTTGATGGCAATATAATAATAGATAAATGTATTCTTTGATGGCAATATAATAATAGATAAATGTATTCTTTGATGGCAATATAATAATAGATAAATGTATTCTTTGATGGCAATATAATAATAGATAAATGTATTCTTTGATGGCAATATAATAATAGATAAATGTATTCTTTGATGGCAATATAATAATAGATAAATGTATTCTTTGATGGCAATATAATAATAGATAAATGTATTCTTTGATGGCAATATAATAATAGATAAATGTATTCTTTGATGGCAATATAATAATAGATAAATGTATTCTTTGATGGCAATATAATAATAGATAAATGTATTCTTTGATGGCAATATAATAATAGATAAATGTATTCTTTGATGGCAATATAATAATAGATAAATGTATTCTTTGATGGCAATATAATAATAGATAAATGTATTCTTTGATGGCAATATAATAATAGATAAATGTATTCTTTGATGGCAATATAATAATAGATAAATGTATTCTTTGATGGCAATATAATAATAGATAAATGTATTCTTTGATGGCAATATAATAATAGATAAATGTATTCTTTGATGGCAATATAATAATAGATAAATGTATTCTTTGATGGCAATATAATAATAGATAAATGTATTCTTTGATGGCAATATAATAATAGATAAATGTATTCTTTGATGGCAATATAATAATAGATAAATGTATTCTTTGATGGCAATATAATAATAGATAAATGTATTCTTTGATGGCAATATAATAATAGATAAATGTATTCTTTGATGGCAATATAATAATAGAGAGTAGTTTTCCATGATTACTATAACTACATAGAAGATAGAATCCGTTGGGGGTTTAAGAGTGATTGTTGTTTAACGCCAATTCAGCAATTTTTCAGTTATTTCATGGCGAGAACAAGTTAATTTTCAATGAGATGTGGATGAGGTCCACCTTGTACTACACCAACACGCTGAGTTGTTTTTTTTATAGTGCTAGCTCACTGAAACAACAGTCTGTGGGTAGACATGTCGCTCCACTCTGACACATTATTCTGATTCCGAGCCAACCCGTCTTTGTTCTTTCTCCTTAATGCTGTATGCGTGGCGGAGAAGCAACAAACACCAATTTTATAGTCTGGTTTGACCCGATCAGGGCTCGAGCCCACGATCTACCGCACTGAATGTGCTGACCCTAATCATTACACCACCGATGGGGTTTAAAAATATAGGGTATATTTAAGGCATATTTAGTAGTGATATTCCGATGATCGATTATAGCCGATAATCAGTTGGTTGGTGGCTTAAACCAAGCACTCGAGCGCAAAAATATATTTCCGATTAATCGAACAATTCTACTTTCACTTTCTCTTTGATTTTCTGGAAATCTTGTGACGCAATTAAGCAGAAAATAACAGTTTAGCCAAAAACTATCTTGCCATTCCAGCATCCTCTGTACCCTCAGAGCGATTATTTAGTCTTGCGGTTCATTTAGTGAACAAAAAGAGGGCTTGCCTCAGTCTTTCTAATATTGACAATATCATTTTCATGAATAAAAACTTTGAATACTAATGATAATAATACTGATTACTGTACACTATAACAGTGTGGATGACATTGTTCTATTTTCTATGGACTGTTCATTCAAATTTATTTATGTTTGATGTTGTTTGTCATTTGTTGAATTTTCCCCACTTTGTTCACAGTTTATAGATTTCTAATCATGATTACTACATAGAAGATATAATATGTTGTTAGTCATCTGTGATCACTGATTACTACTTAGAAGACAAAATATGTTGTTTATTAGTCATTTGTGATCATTGATTACTACTTAGAAGACTAAATATGGTGTTTATTAGTCATTTGTGATCACTGATTACTACTTAGAAGATATAATATGTTGTTAGTCATCCGTGATTACTGATTACTACTTAGAAGACAACATATGTTGTTAGTCATCCATGATTACTGATTACTACTTAGAAGACAAAATATGTTGTTAGTCATCTGTGATCACTGATTACTACTTAGGAGACAAAATATGTTGTTAGTCATCTGTGATCACTGATTACTACTTAGAAGACAAAATATGTTGTTAATCATCTGATTACTACTTAGAAGACAAAATATGTTGTTAATTAGTCATTTGTGATCACTGATTACTACTTAGAAGACAAAATATGTTGTTAGTCATCTGTGATCACTGATTACTACTTAGAAGACAACATATGTTGTTAATTAGTCATTTGTGATCACTGATTACTACTTAGAAGACAAAATATGTTGTTAGTCATCTGTGATCACTGATTACTACTTAGAAGACAACATATGTTGTTAATTAGTCATTTGTGATCACTGATTACTACTTAGAAGATATAATATGTTGTTAGTCATCTGTGATCACTGATTACTACTTAGAAGACAACATATGTTGTTAGTCATCCATGATTACTTATTACTACTTAGAAGACAAAATATGTTGTTAATTAGTCATTTGTGATCACTGATTACTACTTAGAAGACAAAATATGTTGTTAGTCATCTGTGATCACTGATTACTACTTAGAAGACAAAATATGTTGTTAGTCATCCACGATTACTGATTACTACTTAGAAGACAAAATATGTTGTTAATTAGTCATTTGTGATCACTGATTACTACTTAGAAGATATAATATGTTGTTAGTCATCTGAGATTACTGATTACCACATAGAAGACAAAATATGTTGTTAGTCATCTCTGATTACTGATTACTACATAGAAGACAAAATATGTTGTTAGTCATCCATGATTACTGATTACCACTTAGAAGATAGAATCTTGATCAATACCACATTTCTTTGTTATTTTTCTTCCTTGATTGCCACATCACATTTTGCCACCCTTGTTTACCACATGATTTTGTCATTTATTAGCAAACGGTAAATGCCTGGTATCTTTTCACCCTTGATTATAACATGACTTTTGTCTTTGTGCACTCTTGACTGCCACACAACTTTTATCTTATGGTACCTTTGATTGCCAACACTTGGAGATGTGCTTAAGAATTTTATTATACCCCCCGCAACAAAGTTGTAGAGGGGTATACTGGTTTCACCATGTCCATCCGTCTGTAGACACATCCTATGTCGTACGATAACTTGAGTTGTGTTTCTTAGAATCTTAAAATTTTATCAGCAGCTTACCTGTGAAGAGAGGAGGATCCCTTTCATTTTTGACGATTTTCACTTTTTGCATTCCAGAGTTATTGGACTTGATAGGATGGAAAATAGGATTTTTACCCTATGCTGTATGATAACTTGAGTAGTGTTTCTCAGAATGTTTTGAAATTTTATCAGCAGCTTACCGATGAAGAGAGGATGATCCCTTTCATTTTTTACAATTTTCACTTTTGCCGTTCCAGAGTTATTGGACTTGATATGACAGAAAATAGGATTTTTACCCTATGTCGTATGATCACTTGAGTAGTGTTTCTCAGAATGTTTTGAAATTTTATCAGCAGCTTACCGGTGAAGAGAGGAGGGTCCCTTTCATTTTTGGTCGGAACAATCAGTAATGTTTTGGTTATGGGAATAGGTTGGACAGATGTGGGGAGCGAGGGGTATATCTTAGTGAGCTAGTGAGCTGTGCTCACAGTAATACTAGTTTCATTATGGAATATTTTTATTTAGTTGAAACATTATAATATGCTTAATTTTTTAGCTGGTGCCACACATGCAAAACCCATTTCTAAGTTTGTTGAAAAATAATAAAAAAAATTGCAATTACATATACCTTCACTTAAAAAAGTTCTTAGGTTGTCCTATGTTACTATACACATGACAAAATTAGAAAGGTTGGAATATGTTTAATTATCAGAAAACAACTGGTGGTTTGTGAACTTACCGGTCATCTGAGGATACACCTGGCTATAAATGTATCCTAATGGTCAACTGGGGCCACATTGTATCCTAAAATAACCTGGTCAGCATGTCCTAATATAACCTTTGCTGACCAGTGTCCAGTTCAACTTGAACAATGGTCAACAGATGACCACCTGCTGATTTATAATAATGGTCTGATCAGTAGAGGTCAACGTGTCATGTTGCTTTAGAAAGTGACCAAATGGTCCAGTTTTGATATTGTGGATTAATTTGATTGGACCAAGAGATTATCAAATGGTGCAGAAAGACATCTTAATATGAAAATGGTGATTTTATTTAGAATATCATATTTGTTTGGCCAGAATAATTACAGGAGTTTTCTCATATTAATTTAGTCACATCTGTTACAGGTTTTCTTACAGAAAATACTAAGATGAAATATAAATTGTAGAAAATTCTCATTTTCTAGATGTTTACAAAATGTTACTTATTTAGAAGATGGGTTTTATTGAATTACTTTGTGTTACCAGTATGTAATTTAAATATGAAAAACAATTTTTTTGATGATTTTACCATTGATTTGTTGTCATGACAACTCGTCAATATTATACGTTTTGATTGGTGTATTTATTAGCAAAAATATTTCAAGTTTGATCACATTCAGAGGTGGAAATGATCACCTTTTAATATTTACCTTTTTAGTCTTTAAAGAAGTGTTAAATCAGTGATTTTGTTAAATTCAGTTTTCTTTATGCTAACACCATACATGCCCCACTCTCCGTAACTATGCATAGAAAAGTATAGGAATATACCTCTTGTTGTTGGGGTCAGTAGGTCAAAGGGAGAACTTTACATTCATCATTTTGTGGATATTTGGCACATTTCTATTTGATGTCATCAATATTAAGGTTTTAATATACTAGATAGAATATAACAGTAACTCCCATAATTTTTAGTGGGTGACCTGTCAGTTGTTACAATTCAAACAGAGGATTGAGGTACATTAGTCCCCTTTTATAAGGCCACTCACACCAATGGCCACCCCTCTTATCAGGCCAAATTTAGGATGTACTGAAAATTTGTGTAATATGCTACCAAATTGGCCCTCTCAAGAGAGGCCACTTCTCCTCAAAGGCCACTTTTTTCATTTCCAAAAGGATGGCCTTATAAGAGGGGTAGTAATGTACTAGTACATGTATGGCCTTATAAGAGGGGTAGTAATGTACTAGTACATGTATGGCCTTATAAGAGGGGTAGTAATGTACTAGTACATGTATGGCCTTATAAGAGGGGTAGTAATGTACTAGTACATGTATGGCCTTATAAGAGGGGTGGTAATGTACTAGTACATGTATGGCCTTATCAGAGGGGTGGTAATGTACTAGTACATGTATGGCCTTATAAGAGGGGTGGTAATGTACTAATACATGTATGGCCTTATAAGAGGGGTAGTAATGTACTAGTACATGTATGGCCTTATAAGAGGGGTGGTAATGTACTAGTACATGTATGGCCTTATAAGAGGGGTGGTAATGTACTAGTACATGTATGGCCTTATAAGAGGGGTGGTAATGTACTAGTACATGTATGGCCTTATAAGAGGGGTAGTAATGTACTAGTACATGTATGGCCTTATAAGAGGGGTGGTAATGTACTAGTACATGTATGGCCTTATAAGAGGGGTGGTAATGTACTAGTACATGTATGGCCTTATAAGAGGGGTAGTAATGTACTAGTACATGTATGGCCTTATAAGAGGGGTAGTAATGTACTAGTACATGTATGGCCTTATAAGAGGGGTAGTAATGTACTAGTACATGTATGGCCTTATAAGAGGGGTAGTAATGTACTAATACATGTATGGCCTTATAAGAGGGGTAGTAATGTACTAGTACATGTATGGCCTTATAAGAGGGGTGGTAATGTACTAGTACATGTATGGCCTTATAAGAGGGGTGGTAATGTACTAATACATGTATGGCCTTATAAGAGGGGTAGTAATGTACTAGTACATGTATGGCCTTATAAGAGGGGTGGTAATGTACTAGTACATATATGGCCTTATAAGAGAGGTGGTAATGTACTAGTACATGTATGGCCTTATAAGAGGGGTGGTAATGTACTAGTACATGTATGGCCTTATAAGAGGGGTAGTAATGTACTAGTACATGTATGGCCTTATAAGAGGGGTGGTAATGTACTAGTACATGTATGGCCTTATAAGAGGGGTGGTAATGTACTAGTACATGTATGGCCTTATAAGAGGGGTAGTAATGTACTAGTACATGTATGGCCTTATAAGAGGGGTAGTAATGTACTAGTACATGTATGGCCTTATAAGAGGGGTGGTAATGTACTAGTACATGTATGGCCTTATAAGAGGGGTGGTAATGTACTAGTACATGTATGGCCTTATAAGAGGGGTAGTAATGTACTAGTACATGTATGGCCTTATAAGAGGGGTGGTAATGTACTAGTACATGTATATGTAATAGATTTAGTGTCAATTGATATGTTCTTGTTTGTACACATGTGAGAATCATACATGGTTGTATCAAAACTGTTGAAGGGACCCTCATGGTCATGATCATCTGGTAGTTGGATTTACAACTACCTGTGCAATCAGTGCCTATTATCACTATAAAGTTGTGAGTTAGAACCCCTTTCATGGTGAAGTATTCTCAACACAACATTATGTGATGAAGTTTGTCAGTGACGTGCGACATGTCAGTGGTTTTCTCTGGGTACTCCTGTTTCCTCCACCAATAAAGCTGGCTGCCACGAGATAAGTGAAATATTGTTGAAAGTGGCTTTAAACATGATAAAGCCAACCACCATCAAAACTGTTGATAATAATGTATACAATGTGTCTGTAGTGTTAAGATAATAATGTATACAATGTGTCTGTAGTGTTAAGATAATAATGTATACAGTGTGTCTGTAGTGTTAAGATAATAATGTATACAGTATGTCTGTAGTGTTAAGATAATAATGTATACAGTATGTCTGTAGTGTTAAGATAATGTATACAGTGTGTCTGTAGTGTTAAGATAATAATGTATACAGTGTGTCTGTAGTGTTAAGATAATAATGTATACAGTATGTCTGTAGTGTTAAGATAATGTATACAGTGTGTCTGTAGTGTTAAGATAATAATGTATACAATGTGTCTGTAGTGTTAAGATAATAATGTATACAGTGTGTCTGTAGTGTTAAGATAATAATGTATACAGTGTGTCTGTAGTGTTAAGATAATAATGTATACAATGTGTCTGTAGTGTTAAGATAATAATGTATACAGTGTGTCTGTAGTGTTAAGATAATAATGTATACAGTGTGTCTGTAGTGTTAAGATAATAATGTATACAGTATGTCTGTAGTGTTAAGATAATAATGTATACAGTGTGTCTGTAGTGTTAAGATAATAATGTATACAGTGTGTCTGTAGTGTTAAGATAATAATGTATACAGTATGTCTGTATAGTGTTAAGATAATAATGTATACAGTATATCTGTAGTGTTAAGATAATAATGTATTTAGTGTGTCTGTAGTGTGAAGATAATAATGTATACAGTGTGTCTGTAGTGTTAAGATAATAATGTATACAGTGTGTCTGTAGTGTTAAGATAATAATGTATACAATGTGTCTGTAGTGTTAAGATAATAATGTATACAGTGTGTCTGTAGTGTTAAGATAATAATGTATACAATGTGTCTGTAGTGTTAAGATAATAATGTATACAGTGTGTCTGTAGTGTTAAGATAATAATGTATACAGTGTGTCTGTAGTGTTAAGATAATAATGTATACAATGTGTCTGTAGTGTTAAGATAATAATGTATACAGTGTGTCTGTAGTGTTAAGATAATAATGTATACAGTGTGTCTGTAGTGTTAAGATAATAATGTATACAGTATGTCTGTAGTGTTAAGATAATAATGTATACAGTGTGTCTGTAGTGTTAAGATAATAATGTATACAGTGTGTCTGTAGTGTTAAGATAATAATGTATACAGTATGTCTGTATAGTGTTAAGATAATAATGTATACAGTATATCTGTAGTGTTAAGATAATAATGTATTTAGTGTGTCTGTAGTGTGAAGATAATAATGTATACAGTGTGTCTGTAGTGTTAAGATAATAATGTATACAGTGTGTCTGTAGTGTTAAGATAATAATGTATACAGTGTGTCTGTAGTGTTAAGATAATAATGTATTTAGTGTTAAGATAATGTATACAGTGTGTCTGTAGTGTTAAGATAATAATGTATACAGTGTGTCTGTAGTGTTAAGATAATAATGTATACAGTGTGTCTGTAGTGTTAAGATAATAATGTATACAGTGTGTCTGTAGTGTTAAGATAATAATGTATACAGTGTTAAGATAATGTATACAGTGTGTCTGTAGTGTTAAGATAATAATGTATACAGTGTGTCTGTAGTGTTAAGATAATAATGTATACAGTATGTCTGTAGTGTTAAGATAATAATGTATACAGTGTGTCTGTAGTGTTAAGATAATAATGTATACAGTGTGTCTGTAGTGTTAAGATAATAATGTATACAGTGTGTCTGTAGTGTTAAGATAATAATGTATACAGTATGTCTGTAGTGTTAAGATAATAATGTATACAGTATGTCTGTAGTGTTAAGATAATAATGTATACAGTATGTCTGTAGTGTTAAGATAATAATGTATACAGTGTGTCTGTAGTGTTAAGATAATAATGTATACAGTGTGTCTGTAGTGTTAAGATAATAATGTATACAGTATGTCTGTAGTGTTAAGATAATAATGTATACAGTGTGTCTGTAGTGTTAAGATAATAATGTATACAGTGTGTCTGTAGTGTTAAGATAATAATGTATACAGTGTGTCTGTAGTGTTAAGATAATAATGTATACAGTGTGTCTGTAGTGTTAAGATAATAATGTATACAGTGTGTCTGTAGTGTTAAGATAATAATGTATACAGTGTGTCTGTAGTGTTAAGATAATAATGTATACAGTGTGTCTGTAGTGTTAAGATAATAATGTATACAGTATGTCTGTATAGTGTTAAGATAATAATGTATACAGTGTGTCTGTAGTGTTAAGATAATAATGTATACAGTGTGTCTGTAGTGTTAAGATAATAATGTATACAGTGTGTCTGTAGTGTTAAGATAATAATGTATACAGTGTGTCTGTAGTGTTAAGATAATAATGTATACAGTGTGTCTGTAGTGTTAAGATAATAATGTATACAGTATATCTGTAGTGTTAAGATAATAATGTATTTAGTGTGTCTGTAGTGTTAAGATAATAATGTATACAGTATGTCTGTAGTGTTAAGATAATAATGTATACAGTGTGTCTGTAGTGTTAAGATAATAATGTATACAGTGTGTCTGTAGTGTTAAGATAATAATGTATACAGTATGTCTGTAGTGTTAAGATAATAATGTATACAGTGTGTCTGTAGTGTTAAGATAATAATGTATACAGTGTGTCTGTAGTGTTAAGATAATAATGTATACAATGTGTTTGTAGTGTTAAGATAATAATGTATACAGTATGTCTGTAGTGTTAAGATAATAATGTATACAGTGTGTCTGTAGTGTTAAGATAATAATGTATACAGTGTGTCTGTAGTGTTAAGATAATAATGTATACAGTTTGTCTGTAGTGTTAAGATAATAATGTATACAGTGTGTCTGTAGTGTTAAGATAATAATGTATACAATGTGTCTGTAGTGTTAAGATAATAATGTATACAGTGTGTCTGTAGTGTTAAGATAATAATGTATACAGTGTGTCTGTAGTGTTAAGATAATAATGTATACAGTGTGTCTGTAGTGTTAAGATAATAATGTATACAGTGTGTCTGTAGTGTGAAGATAATAATGTATACAGTGTGTCTGTAGTGTTAAGATAATAGTGTATACAGTGTGTTTGTAGTGTTAAGGACAGTGGACCTGGATCAGCTCTAATACAAATATATTTGATTTATTTTTTTGAGTCATTATCCACTAATGGTCGGTTTAAATGTCCATATTTTTCTACCTTCTAAGAGTGAAATAGATTGGACATGCATAATATATGATAGAAGTATAGTACCATTGAAATAAATGAGTTGTGACTAAAAGGTTACTTGAGGACACATGCTGTGGGACAGATGAAAGTTTTTTTTATGCATTTATGGACAGATGGACAAATACAAATTATCTGTCAAATAATAATCTTTACTAATAAAAGATAGAAAAATATTTAACATTGGTGACCAGTCTTATTGACAAGCTAGGTATCTGCCCTTTATAGCAAGCTAATGTCCCCAGACAATGGAAACAAAGATATCTAATTGAATAGGATGATCGCTGAATAAATATTGGTATTAAATTGTTGATTCTTAAAACGAATAAATTGGATACAAATGGTAAAATACTATTGTTATAGACTATAAAGAATTAGACGGTCTTCTCATTGTCTGATTTATAATCATTTCAATTAAATATACTGATTAAGAAATCATTATTCTTTATGTGGTAAATTAATTTTTTTTTTTAAGTCGTAAACTGCAGTGGACATTTGTTGAAGACACATGTCTATAATTTAAATACAATACTTAGAACATGTCTCATTAGAATTTTATAAATGTCCAGCAATTCTTATTTAAATGTTAATTTTTACTATTTTTTTTATATTGAAATTATTTTGATTAGTTGAGAAGAAATAAATTTTCAGAATAATTGATGATTGTTGTTATATTGCTAAAATATAGAATTCAGTTGTATAAAAAAAAAAAACACAAAAAAAACAGTGTAAATTAGTGTTTAATAATTCATGTTCTATTGAATTGTCTTAAACAGTCATAATTGAAAAATAGATAAAAAGAAATCATTTACAAAGCGAAATTCTCTATTTAAATGTTTTCAAAATTTAAACAAGTATTCAATCAAAAACATTCAACAAGAAAACCTAATCTTGAGAAACTTGATATTTAGTAGTCTTAACAATTTATAGCTTCCAACAGATATTACACATTTTCTTTGTTTTAATTATCAATTTTTTTATGAAGTTGTTGTAGTAAGCCATCACATGGTATCCTTCAGTAATTTAGACTGTTTTTGGAATGTTATTATGAGTCCAGGAATAAAATCCCTTCCCATGTTGCATTAATGATCAGACACCATTAATTTCCTGTTGAGACAATTCTATTTTGTCATAGTTAAACCTGTAACATAGATCACTTACCATGGTCCAGGTAGTCGTTGGTTACAGAACATAGTTAAACTTGTAACATAGATCACTTACCATGGTCCAGGTAGTCATTGGTTACAGAACAACTTGCTATTTACCAATCATTATGGAAAATAAAACTACTATAGATTTGAAATTTTAAAGAATAAATTGTTTGAAATACTAATTAAAGAAAATGAAGATGTGGGAATGTAAGCATGTTAATCATTAAATATTTATACCATTTAAATTTTATGGGGTATTGACAGGCCATAAAAAGGATTAACTATTTTATTTGGAAAACAGGTCTAACAGGGGACCAAATTTTGAAATTTCACATATTTGTAAGGTAATAACATTTGTTTTTGATTAATAGACATAAAATTTGGAAAGCAACTTTGACATTTGTATGTATTACTCTTTTAAGAAATGTGAAACAAACAAAAATAGTTTCTTAGTGACAACAGAGAAAAGTTGAAATGTATAGCTGGGGATATCTGGTGAATTTCTAATATCTTAAGATTGAGTTTATTAATGACTCTTAAATTAGTATTTATTTTTTTGTTCATAATACAAAAATAATTACTTTACACAAGATATATATCTTTTAATTTAAAATAATTTTTCATTTGAATTAATAGTTTAGCAGACTCATAATTTTCATATTTTTTTCAATTCTTTATCATTGTATTTAGTATTATAATTATATTCATTAGATCTGGTGATTTTGACAAAATTTTAGCACTTTTCCAAGTAAAATGGTTACATCTGATTGAATTCTGACAAACTATTAGATTACATGTGATAATATTTTTGTCATAGCAATGATACCTTAGACATTTCACAAATTTGTTGCTTATTCTTCCAATAAAATCTATGTAGATAAAATCTTGTAAAAACAATTCTTTTGTGGCCAGATGTTAAAGGCGGAGTTTTGATACACATTAGTTTATTCTAGTTTGTATTTTATGTTTACGCTGAACAGAATTGAATTAACGGCAGCATTAGTTTGTTACTATAATTACATTATCACGATCTTTTGTCAAGTCTGGTCCGGCTAGTCATAATAAATGATTGCAGATTTGTTGCATGGAGAGTTAAAGGTTATGGGGGATCATTGTTGATTTAACGCTAGTTGAAACTTGTATTTTAATGTTTTTGCTTCTGGGCAAACCCAGGGGGATTCTACTTCTTCTATAAATGATTTTTTTTCCCCAAGATTCAGACGATTTTAATAAAGTAGGGACACGGAATTTGTCACAAAAATTAAACATTATCATGAGAATGAGGGCTTTTAATTGGTCTTAATCAATAAGCAGTGGGGAAACTTCCTTTCTTTGAAAAAGTTTCTTTGTTTGGAAAATTATGTCTTAAGAAGAAGAAAAAAATCCCAATGACTCGATGCAGACACTGCTGTACAATTACTTCAAATTGATGGGAAAAATGGCATAGAAGTTTGTAATTAGTAATGAACATGCAAAGAATTTTACCAACAAATTTGATATCCAACTTTTCTTAAACAAAGAATTGGACAAAAATTAGAATTCCAATTCATTTAAAACAAAGAATTAGACAAAAATTATAATGCCCAAATCATTTTAAACAAAGATTTTGAAGAAAAAAAGGTCTCACTTTTGATCTCCTTGTAATTTTGGTCATCCCTAAAAAATATTGGTTTGCTGTTTTTCAACCAAAATTACCAAAACCATTTATCAGTGTTATTAAAAATTTGATTTGTAGAGGATATTGCTTGGTTTTTTTTAAACTACGAAAATGTTGTTTTTTTGTTGTTTTTAAAATTGTTCTTTTGTATATTTTGGAGACAAAAAAATAAATAGGCTGTCTAAAACATCCTATCTATCTATCTATCTATACTGTAAAATCTGTCATACATCAGTGTAGAATAGTAAAACAAAATACAGAGATGTGATTGTTAGTTTTGTTGATATTGGTTGAGTTGTTGACCATCACTGTTTAAACTTTCTTTTCATAATGAAATATTTAAACTAGTAAGAATAACTAGTCACATGACATATTATTATCCCCTCGCCAACGAAGTTGCGAAAGGATATAGTAACGCTACCTTCCGTCCTTCCGTAACATCCTTGTGAACACTCTAGAATCAACATCCTTCAATGGATTTTGACCAAACTTGGTACATAATTTAGTCCTTAACAGAGTCTGGAACCCTATTGATTTTCAAGGTCATAGGTCAATGTCGCTGGGTCAAATTTTTACCATGTAACATCCTTGTGAACACTCTAGAATCAACATCCTTCAATGGATTTTGACCAAACTTGGTACATACATAGTCCTTAGGAGAGTCTGGAACCCAATTGATTTTCAAGGTCAAAGGTCAAGGGGTCAAATTTTTACCATGTAACATCCTTGTGAACACTCTAGAATCAACATCCTTTAATGGATTGTGACCAAACTTGGTACATACTTAGTCCTTAGGAGAGTCTGGAACCCTATTGATTTTCAAGGTCACCTGGTCAAATTTTTACCACGTAGCATCCTTGTGGACACTCTAGAATCAACATCCTTCAATGGATTTTGACCAAACTTGGTACATACTTATTCCTTGGGAGAGTCTGGAACCCTATTGATTTTCAAGGTCAAAGGTCAAGGGGTCAAATTTTTACCACACAACATCCTTGTGAACACTCTAGAATCAACATCTTTCAATGAACTTGGTACATAATTAGTCCTTAAGAGAATCTGGAACCCTATTGATTTTCAAGGTCAAAGGTCAAGGTCACAGGTTCAAATTTTTAGGTGAGGGGATATGCCACGCTTTGCCCTTGTTCTTTATGAATATATACCACCACAGTGGCCATATATATATAATATATATATATTCGCAAAGTAAATTTGATAATAGAAATTAAGGTAACAGTTACAATTGATTGGAATAGAAGATTGAGGTATTCACAATGTGCTTTTTTTTTGGTCAGATAGAATTATTTTTAGCATTTTTTTAAAGTATTTTTATGATTTTAAAGTACATGGATGTCTTTTTAATTTTGAAAGCAATTTCTTCCCTACATGTAGGAGAAATTATGATTGTCCTAAACTAAAAACCAAGGCCAAGCTATGTCATTTTACTTGTGGGACCATTGACCAACTCCTTTTGTTCCTTCAAAGTTGTTGCATGACTATTATTAAGTGGGACTTTTGCTGTCTTGATTATGTAGGAGATACCACTCAAATAAAATTATAGGACCCCTGCTGTCTTCAGGTGGGGGGTAACATTCTGCTCCACCACCTCCTCAGCTATGTGTTATTTTTATGTTTTATGTATGGTTTGGGTTTTTCACTCAATATTATTCATCAATAAAACTAACACACTAATTAATACACATGCATTGTTTACTACTGGTGGCATAGATAGGTAATAATTAATATTTAATTTATGTTTTTGTTTTTACTGGTGACATAGATAGGTAATAATTAATATTTAATTTATGTTTTTGTTTTTACTGGTGGCATAGATAGGTAATAATTAATATTTAATTAATGTTTTTGTTTTTACTGGTGGCATAGATAGGTAATAATTAATATTTAATTTATGTTTTTGTTTTTACTGGTGGCATAGATAGGTAATAATTAATATTTAATTTATGTTTTTGTTTTTACTGGTGGCATAGATAGGTAATAATTAATATTTAATTTATGTTTTTGTTTTTACTGGTGGCATAGATAGGTAATAATTAATATTTAATTTATGTTTTTGTTTTTACTGGTGGCATAGATAGGTAATAATTAATATTTAATTTATGTTTTTGTTTTTACTGGTGGCATAGATAGGTAATAATTAATATTTAATTTATGTTTTTGTTTTTACTGGTGGCATAGATAGGTAATATTTAATTTATGTTTTTGTTTTTACTGGTGGCATAGATAGGTAATAATTAATATTTAATTAATGTTTTTGTTTTTGTTTTTCAGATTCAACTTTATTTACAACTAGTTATATGGATGTAAACAAAAGTGTACCATGCTTGGTTAAGACTGATTGAGGAAGTATCAATGGTGTATAAATGAATGATGATAATGTGGCAGCTTGCAGACATGGGATCTGTTTTAAAGATACAAGTTTTAGAAATAAACATTGATGTTGGTGTTCTGTTATCGGTAGTCTTTTACTCATTTCATTTTAGTATGTCATGTTCCTGTATGTGAACAAATATTAAATACATACAGGTTGATATGTTGCTGTATGTGAACATATATTAAGTACATGCAGTTTGATATTATATGAGAGGACCTATATTTTGTAGGATGCATAAGTTCTGTTGCCATCAATGTCATTCTGATAATAAACATTTTACAAGATTTTTATGTTAAAATTTGTTGTAAAATTCATCTTCATTTGTTGAAATCTCTGAAATGTCATTTCATATTAAATGTTTATGGTATGATTAAGATCAATTTTTCACACAAGACAGTTTTCATTGTTTCATAACATTCATGTTATCATGTATTGAAAGTTGACAATGAATGGATATTGTATCTTCATAATGTTAAAATTAAAGAAATGTACATAATTTTAATTTGTGTGTGTTGATCTAATAGCCATAAACCATTCTCTTGTAACAACCCCTCCCACACAAAAAACAAAATCAAACAAAATAAAAATACAAAATTCAAACAAAAAAGAAGCAAAAACAGATTAACATGAAAAGCTAAAACATCTGGATCTGGAGAATTAAAAATGCACACAAGTTAAAAACAAATGTAGAAAAGAAATAACCCTGCTGTATATTATAGTGATCAGCCATAATCAGTATTTGTAAAAAAAAAAAAAAAAATACTCATTTAACACATTGAATAAAGAGGTAGATATCCAATTTAGTGGACACAAAATGTTTCTGGAATAACTTTCATCTGGTACCCTCATTATCAAAAGATTGGAAAGCCAAATAATTTAAGGAACCGTCGTGATTGTGATCATATGGTAGTTGGATTTATTACTACCTATGCAGTTAGTGCCTATCACCATTAACATTGTGAGTTTGAATCCGGTTCAGGCGAGGTGTACTAAATACAAAATTATGTGATAAAGTTTGTCAGTGACTTGAGACAGGTCAGGTCGGTGGTTTTCTTCGGGTACTCCTGTTTCCTGCACCAATAAAACTGACCGCCACGATATAACTGAAATATTGTTGAAAGTGGCGTTAAACACCATAAACTACCAACCCACCCAAATAATTTAAAAGTCATTGGGAGCAAGCAAACAAAAGGACCTACCTCGGTAAACAGGATAGCCAAAATCGGCTGAGTTGACCTACTGCTGTAATAGACAATTTGTTGTCTGATTGGCTGAGATGTACAAATGAAGCTCTGCAAAGATTACCCTTTTGGTCCATTGTCGTCATTCACATTTCTCATATTGATCATCTGAAACTAATGGGTCAGTTGGAATAGAGCTTTGCAGAAATGATGGCTGTGAAAGCCTCAGCAAAAAAGCAAAAGTATGACTTATGGGCAATGCTGGTTTCTGATTGGCTGACACTTTAAAAAATTTCTGAAGGCACTAGTCCTAATCATTTGTGACTTGGTACAAATGATATTTCTGAGATCATAGACAAGATTCTCCATTGAATCTTGATCCCGCCCAATTCTTGTTTCAAATGATGTTTAACTTACAGGTAGTACAAATAATTTACATGAGGTCATCTACAAAGATTCTTCATTCTGTCTTTATCCGGCATGTCTTTTTGTTGGCACTGCCCAATTTTTGTCTGTTTTACTGAAACTTTAAAAATAAATATATTTTGCGAAAATGCCTGAATCATTAGTTACATATTAGATGATATGTACATGTTTGAGGTAATCTACAAAGATTCCTCTTTAAAGAAAGCACTCTAAAGTCTTATCTCGGTGAGGAGAGTGTCTAAAGGAGATATCCACTAGATCAACTACCAGTTGATTCAAAAGCTCCTAGCGAATTTGTTCTTCTTTTTATATGTCTCGAATGTTAATTAAATCTCATCTTAGTAGAGGGGTACACTTTTCAATGAATGTGGAAGGCTTTAAAAACGCACCAAGTCTGCCACTGCTGTCTCCATTGCAGCATCTCGAGCTAGAATATAACCTCGTATCTTCTACCCTAAAGGCAATAGCTCTATCAATTGAGCTTAATGAGATCTCCACTGGACCAACTAGCATAGGGTGTATGTAAATCTATTATACTACCCGAATGACCAGACTATTAACCAATGTCGTTACAATATAATAAAGTGACCACTCAAATAGGTGGACACTTGTCTATCAGGGCTTTTGGTAATTAGATACTGCTGAGATGTTCTTTGATTAGATGCATGTAACTGTATATACCAATCTAAGTATATTACATTGATGATAATGACTTGAAATGAAGAATTCTAAAGTAATACGAACGTAGATATCTAGTGTGCACGACACGTTTCTGTAATAACCTTCATCAAGTACACTCGTGGTCAAAGAGTGGACAGTAATTGAAAAGTCTTCGGATGCAAATATACAAATGGGTCTAAACAGGATAATCAAAATAGGCCACGGTCGTCTATACCTAAGGGAGGAGTACCATATAGCTAGTTTTAATAATATCTACATTATTTTTACAAATGAAGGTAGTCCTCGTGATCGTATAGTAGTTGGGTTAACATCTTGTATACAATCAGTGACCATAAGTACTAAAGTTGTTAGTTAAATCACAGCTTATAACGAGGTGTATTCTATACAACATTTCGGCAGGTCGATGGTTTTCACCGGGTAGTGCGGGGTCCTCCAATAGAACTGACATTTACGATCACTGAAATATTGTTGTAATGGGCGTTGAACAGCAGTAACCACTAACACTTACTCTGAAAAAAGTTGTTTATTCCCTAATTTACTACAAAGGTAATTATATTAACTTCCCTTCATAAATTTAACATAAAGTCTATTAGTTAGTAAATAATCAATTTTACTGGTAAATGTTTGTTTTCATAATGGCGCTAATAAAATGTTTTATAAAAACTCTGGTTCGATAGTAACTGTAAACGAAGCCTTTTGTTACATAAATAATTGATGTTAGGAGAATAAAACCATAGAATTCTCCACATACAGGTGTGTGATTGCTATCCTAAAACATTTTCAAATCGTTAAAACATCCACTTGATGAAGTTAAAACTTAAACAGTAATCATTGTCTGCTCCAGATGATAAAACTTGTACTAATATACCAGGCATGTAATGTTGCTCCAGATGATAAAACTTGTACTAATATACCAGGCATGTAATGTGTTGTCTTCAACAGGTCGTAAAAACAAGATTTGTTAAAATGAAGTAAACATTGATTATTGCTTACAGTTTCTAAATAACTTCCTGGTTTAATGAAAATGTTGACACAGTAAAATGAATAAAAAAACACCCAATGAATAGTTAAATAAAGTTTCCAGCAAGTGTAGCGAAAAGGAAAATAACACTATAGTTTGATAGGTTAAAAAGTTCTCTACAGGATGCCTAGCATATCTCATTGAACTTCCGCCAAAGGAAAACGCAGATACAGCTATGTTTCCTTTCATACCTTGAATTACACCTAGAAATTGGCATTGAGAAAAGAGATTATTTTAATTTATTTTTGGTCAACTTTCATTTAATATACCACCATTACAACTGTATATGAAGTACATATCTCTGTTTTGATAGGATATTATAGAGCGTTTGTTTCCCGTCAGGATTTCATTGGTACATGGTAGCTGCTAACACGAAGGTACATAACCAATTTAAATTTTACATTAACATTTTACATTTAATTTACGAACCATGGTTTCTCAGAGTTACGACGAAGCCATCATTTCCAAGGTTAACCCCTACAGAATATCTGTGTCACAGATGACTACTACTAGGGATAGTACTTTCCTCATTACTTATCACCGGAATTTTACACAACGGGTACCGTTAGTGGAGCAGAAACGTCATACCATTTATGAGCAACTGAATTCACCTCCAGTGTTTAGTGGGGTTTGTCTTGCTCAGTCTTGAGTTTTCTGTGTAGTGTTTTGCAGAACATTGTCGTTCTCCTTTTAGTAATTGTGCTGTCTGTCCTTCGATTTACGGATTTGATATCCTCTTGGACATCGTAGAACTTTTCTCAATTCCCCCTTTACAATTAACAGTAAACAATATAATATATACATGACTGTTGTACTTCTCTTATAAGTCAATTATATAATTCATATACTGTTTCAATTCTTCCTACATACAACATTAAAAGCAATTATATAATATATTATGTTCCACTTGTCGTAAACACTTCCCGGTCCTTTCCTCGTTCATGACTTATCACCGGGTTTGTAACTAGATGAACACGACGGGTGTCACTAGTGGAGCAGGAACTGCTTACCCTTCCGGAGCACCCGAGTTCACCCCCTTTTTTAGTGGGGTTCGTGTTACTCGATCTTTAGTTTTATATGTATGTTTTATAGATCGTTGTTTGTTCTTTTGTGCTTTTTCTTTTGGCCATTGTGTTGTCTGTTCTTCTTCGACATATGGATTCTGATTACCCCTTTGGTATCTTCAAACTCTTCTTAGACAGTTGTAATTCTCCGTTTACACAATTTGTAATATACAATGTGTCAGTGTCCAGTACAAACATTACATAATTGACATTAAATTATATCATATAGTAAACTATGTAATGTATTGGAGTTACAATTTTTCCTTTAAACTACTGACAGTAAATGTTTTGAAGTATATATGACGGTTGTACGTCATCAAATTCGCACTTGACAGTTAACTTCATAGTATATTTGATTGTTGTTCTTCTCCTTTTTCACAATTAACAGTAAACAATACAATATATTTGACTGTTGTTCTCCCTTTTCACAATTAACAGTAAACAATACAATATATTTGACTGTTGTTCTCCTTTTTCACAATTAACAATAAACAATATAATATATTTGACTGTTCTTCTCCCTTTTCACAATTAACAGTAAACAATATAATATATTTGACTGTCTTCTCCCTTTTCACAATTAACAGTAAACAATATAATATATTTGACTGTTCTTCTCCTTTTTCACAATTAACAGTAAACAATACAATATATTTGACTGTTCTTCTCCTTTTTCACAATTAACAGTAAACAATACAATATATTTGACTGTTCTTCTCCTTTTTCACAATTAACAGTAAACAATACAATATATTTGACTGTTGTTCTCCCTTTTCACAATTAACAGTAAACAATACAATATATTTGACTGTTTCTAATTTGGTTTTCCAATCTTTTTACTTTGAGCTGTGAATGTATAATTTTGTTCATCTAATATGTGTTTCGTTGCAAAATTTTCTATAAACAACTTCATAATATTTCTTCTTTGAGATACAAATATTCTATACTGTTTATTCAACCAGGAACATATATTGTAATTTTTTCGGTTGGAATAAATATAATGTAATATTTGTTCCCGTCGGAATAAAAACGTTGATATACATGTATAATGTACACGATGTGTTTCTGGAATAACCTTCATCAAGTAAACTCAAATTAAAAACACTAGAAAACCAAATAATGTAAAATATGAGAGCAAGAACACTTATTTTACCTGAGGGATGAGAGCAGATTTAATGATTATTTTACCTGAGGGATGAGAGCAGATTTAATGATTATTTTACCTGAGGGATGAGAACAGATTTAATGATTATTTTACCTGAGGGATGAGAACAGATTTAATGATTATTTTACCTGAGGGATGAGAACAGATTTAATGATTATTTTACCTGAGGGATGAGAACAGATTTAATGATTATTTTACCTGAGGGATGAGAACAGATTTAATGATTATTTTACCTGAGGGATGAGAACAGATTTAATGATTATTTTACCTGAGGGATGAGAACAGATTTAATGATTATTTTACCTGAGGGATGAGAACAGATTTAATGATTATTTTACCCGAGGGATGAGAACATATTTAATGATTATTTTACCTGAGGGATGAGAACAGATTTAATAATTATTACATTATCTAGGAACTGTAAATTTCAATAATGCATAAATCTTTTAAACCACGTCGGTGCCAAAACACTGACGACTACTGGGTGAATGATACCCACAGGAATAACCTTCATCGGGTACGCTCAACGAAAACTTGAAAGGCAAAGAATTTAAATGTCTTTGGGAGCAAGAAAACTACAGGGTTAGCCAAATCCGAAAAGAATCATGCCTTGTCCTTTACTCTCACGTTCCGTTATTCAGATGATATCATTGTCACTGAATAATTCAAGATTCTGTGACTATCCGATTGAACTTGAAAAGGGGATACCACAGTAGCAGGTAAGTCTGCTTCATACACTGACCTACACATGGAAATTGACAGTGAGGGCCGGTTACGAAAGAAATTTTACCACAAAAGGGGATGATTTTTGGATCATAAATCGCTCGCTCGAGATGATATTCCAGAGTTTGTGTTTTCTATCTGCTTGATAAAGAGTATTACTGCTAGAGAATTAAGGGTTCCTAGTGGTAAATTTGAAGTCGACTTTCCAAAGTTTTACGAATGCCATAATGAATTAGTTGACAGGCACGGAAATGTCCGTGTCACAGATGACCACAGGTATGTTCCATCTGTCAAAGTCGCAACTTGGTCCTCCCAGGTTATTGAGTTAGCACCGAATATAACTTATCACTGGATGTTTAACATGAGCAACACGAAGTGTATCACTAATGCAATAGGAAAACTGTTTACCCCCCCCCCCCCCCCCCCCCCCCCCCACACACACACACACTTCCATTGATCAATCCATTGAATCATACCAATGACTTAATAATTGTTGTTCGCGTTGTATATGTCTTCTGGCTCATATCCACTGTATTTTGGTCCTTAAACTTTTAGTGGCCAAGAAAAAGGTAATGCACTATGACAACAAGCTGAGGAAACAACTGGATATTTTTAGGTACAAAGTACAATCGGATTTTCTTCTCCATGTCGCTGCTTTAGATGCGTTTCATGTTCAATAGACATTAAAAAATTGATGGTTTGATTTTAATTTCGATTACCAAACTAAAACGTTGTGTTTCTAACCAATAAATACCATGTCTAGTCTATTAGTCTATATGCGGGATCGTCAGCATGGTTATAATAGTACGGGTAAAGTAATCTGACAAATAGCGTCATCAATGTGCCGACATCACGTCAACAGACGTCAACAACCACATGTCATCTATGACGAAATATGTGAAGGCATGAGATGCTAAAATCTGTCTGAAAAGAAGAAATAAAACGGACCTAGTACATTTCGTTTTTGTAAAAGCGATTCGTTATTTTCAATTGGAAAATGATTGATATACTTTAGAAAACACATGGTATTATCTTAAAAGATTTGGAAGTTTCCTGACAGAAAATAATATTTGTTATTAAAATTGTTAAATATTTTTTGGACAACTTTACCGCTTGCACGACTTTGACTGACTTCGGTTCAGTATATGTTTAGCATTGATGTTGTATCGTATTCCGTTTTGTGTAACGTTGCTTGCACTGAAAAGCTACCTTCCATTTTCGACACGATGGCTGATATAAGATAGAAATAACAACAGTTCTGAAATAACCTTCACTCCAGAAATCATTGAAAATCAAAATGGAAATAGCAAAATCGATATTTGAAAAAAAAAATTGTATTAACACAGAATCGCCATAGTATATCTATACTGGGCCCTAGGCATGCCAGAAATTTGTGGCAGTTTATGTGTGTCTTATTTATTAATAAAGGAAATTCTAATTGTTTTGTCAACATTTACTTTCTTCCATTGTTTGTGTTTTTCTTATTTTCTGTAAATAATGCGTTTCTTACAATATTTGCATTTTTCTTATATTTACCATCGGTTAAGTTCTGAAAAGATCTTTAAGATAATTGTGTAACTAACGATATGGAATATTTTTCTTATAAATAAATAATAAAACGACAGGTGACTGAGCGAACACTCACAGCCATCACTCGCATCTAAACAATAAAAAAAATATTTCACTTAAATAATTCATATACAATATTCTTTTCAGCTGGATGGATTTCAACCTGTAGAACATACCTGTTGTAACTACCTGATTGATTTTTACCTGGTATCGATCACATTACACGTAATGCCTTATATATCGCCTGTTGCTTTCAGACTAATATTGATGTTTAAAAAGTATTTGAACATACTGAATTTCACACATAACTTTAATTTCTTTGTTATAATCTTTCATACAATTAAGGACCTGCTTCAAGTTATTTCATGTTCGATTGATCCCAGCACGCGACAGAGTTTGCTCGTCCAAAATATAGTTAAAATATGGCAATTAGAATATAGATGATGATATTGTGAACGCAGATGACTGGGCGGTTCAATGATCTGTATAACTCCAAATAGGGAATCAGTGGTTATTTATATTTGTTAAACATTGTCGAAACTGTTCTATTGTTCCCAAACTTAATTATTCATGCCAAAATGATGCATTGTGAGAGTTGATTCGTTAATTCGAATGCATGGATAAATGGGTTGTCCCGAGTATTTAAAGTCGGCTGCTGTTTGATAGATGCAGACGATTAGAGTCACCGATCAAGGAATAACGGTTTTTTATTATAAAAATGTAAAATAACCACTTGAGCCGTTATTTATACATAAAAAGTTTGGAAATAATGTACATACAAATCAATACAAAGCTCAATCGATTATTTGGAACTGTTTGAAAAGTCATTTTCTTGAGAATAAAAGACAGATGTTATGTCAAACCAGAAAACAATAGAAGTAACGATACAAAAGATGGTTGTCGTGGGGGAAAGTAGGAAAGTACATATACATTCAGAGTAAACAGTCAAAGATGCCAAAGTCGTTCTTGGTCAAGAAAAAGGTCGATAACCATTTCAAGTTGTCTAACCATCACTACCAGAGGCTGAAGGCAGCTTACGATGATTCTCTAGAGAGTATTAAAGCCGCAGTACCATTCACTCCGAGTCTTCAACCACTGACTGTCCGATTAAATAATGGTAAGTCAAGTATATATACTGTCTTAAAACAAGATGTCAAATAATTCTCATATATATAGTGATATTTTACAGCGAATTCTTTCGGGACTATGCAATATATTTTTTTTATTCGAATGACTCGTCATCTTACAATTATTTGTTGAGCAAATTATTTTATCATTCAGGCTTTAACATTAAAAACTAATTTTAGATAGCAAAAACATACTTTAAGCAGTTTTCTTCATTTTAATTTGCTAATTAATCCTTTGCCGATTGTTCCTATTTTAAACCCGATTTATTTGTTGACTTCTTTCTTTTTCATTATGTTTCAAACTGTAAAAAATAGTTTTTCTTCCATCTAGTTTTATGCAGTGTGTGTTTTCTGATGTTCAGCGAATGTTGCAAATAAACAATGCTATAAAAAAAAAATTCAAAATATATTTCATATTATTGTTTCACATATTACTTGTAAATAAACACCCATGCATGTACAGAAGTGTCATAATCTAAGACAGACGGATTTAACGTAGGCGTTGGCTGTCATTGAACCACTAAATGACCATCATCCGTCACAAAAAGAAAACTATTATTAAACAAGAAAGGGACAAACACTACATGGATTTATAAGCTTTCAAAACCTGAGGTTCTCTACAATTTGCTTTTTATGTACAATATACATGCACTATACAGGCACTTATTTGTATGGAAGCTCCAAATTGTGCTGTTTATGTCATAATTATGCTATACAACATATGTTTGCAATAATCTGTACAAATGCAATGTGTTGCAAATTTGAAATGGATAGCGTGCATTAATAATGTATCTATAGAAAATTACATGAAATACATATTATTGTACATACATATTTGTCTTCATTTGTTTTGCATACACACGAAACGGACATTGTTACCCTTTCTATACACAAGAAACGGACATTGTCACCCTTTCTATACACACGAAACAGACATTGTTACCCTTTCTATTCACACGAAACAGACATTGTTACCCTTTCTATACACACGAAACAGACATTGTTACC
The DNA here is from genome assembly GCA_963680875.1 of Bathymodiolus brooksi. NCBI lineage: Eukaryota > Metazoa > Mollusca > Bivalvia > Mytilida > Modiolidae > Bathymodiolus > Bathymodiolus brooksi. The sequence goes on along the minus strand of OY804578.1, from coordinate 16,030,324 downwards.
CTTTCTATACACACGAAACAGACATTGTTACCCTTTCTATACACACGAAACAGACATTGTTACCCTTTCTATACACACGAAACAGACATTTTTTCCTTTCTATACACACGAAACGGACATTGTTACCCTTTCTATACACACGAAACGTACATTGTTACCCTTTCTATACACACGAAACAGACATTGTTACCCTTTCAATACACACGAAACGGACATTGTTACCCTTTCGATACACACGAAACAGACATTTTTCCCTTTCTATACACACGAAACGGACATTGTTACCCTTTCGATACACATGAAACGAACATTGTTACCCTTTCTATACACACGAAACACACATTGTTACCCTTTCTATACACACGAAACAGACATTTTCCCCTTTCTAAACACACGAAACGGACATTGTTACCCTTTCGATACACACGAAACGGACATTGTTACCCTTTCGATATCGTCACACATTTCTTATTTACTCCATAATTTAATTTAATTTTGTATTCTCCATTTGCCTCATGCTTTGACATATTTACGGAAAATTATGTTGTTTTCCTATTGTGAATCTTCTAATGGTTTCAAGTAGTTAGTCAACTAAAGGTTACCGCATCTTAACAGATCCCAGGCATGCTCCCAATCTTTTTTTTTGTAAATAGCATTTTGTCTTTCAAACCTATTGCTTACAGAAATATTGCACGACGGACAAAAACGTACCTTTTCGAAGCACATAACCGCCTTCCAGTTTGTTTGTGTTTTATTCTCATGAGTTTGTTTTCTCCATTATTTTGTGTCTGTATATAGTTTTATGTTACCTGGTATATATGTTTTAATAGGACTTACTATTCCCTCACATTATTTGCAGTTCATTTTACATATTCCGGATATCATCATGATATTCAAGATGAGAATTCTCCTCACAGCCCAACCCCTCCAACACACCCATAATTTATTTCCATGCAATACATTATATACAGGATATACAGATACACAGGAGTTTATTGTTATTTCTATATGTTTCCATCATGTGACACTAAATGCTAACTTTCTGTCAAACTTTTCCTCAAATGTTACACTAAATGTTAACTTTCTGTCAGACTTTACCTCAAATGTGACACTAAATGTTAACTTTCTGCCAGACTTTACCTCAAATGTGACACCAAATGTTAACTTTCTGCCAGACTTTACCTCAAATGTGACACTAACTGTTATCTTTCTGTCAGACTTTACCTCAAATGTGACACTAAATGTTAACTTTCTGTCAGACTTTACCTCAAATGTGACACTAAATGTTAACTTTCTGTCAGACTTTACCTCAACTGTGACACTAAATGTTAACTTTCTGCCAGACTTTACCTCAAATGTGACACTAAATGTTAACTTTCTGTCAGACTTTACCTCAAATGTGACACTAAATGTTAACTTTCTGTCAGACTTTACCTCAAATGTGACACTAAATGTTAACTTTCTGTCAGACTTTACCTCAACTGTGACACTAAATGTTATCTTTCTGTCAGACTTTACCTCAAATGTGACACTAAATGTTAACTTTCTGTCAGACTTTACCTCAAATGTGACACTAAATGTTAACTTTCTGTCAGACTTTACCTCAAATGTGACACTAAATGTTAACTTTCTGTCAGACTTGACCTCAACTGTGACACTAAATGTTATCTTTCTGTCAGACTTTACCTCAAATGTGACACTAAATGTTAACTTTCTGTCAGACTTTACCTCAAATGTGACACTAAATGTTAACTTTCTGTCAGACTTTACCTCAAATGTGACACCAAATGTTAACTTTCTGCCGGACTTTATGAGAAAGGAGACGACTATAAATGTGTCATTATAAATGTTCAACACATTGATAGTAATGTCACCAACCGCTCCCTTGAATGTCATTGATAGTAATGTCACCAACCGCTCCCTTGAATGACATTGATAGTAATGTCACCAACCGCTCCCTTGAATGACATTGATAGTAATGTAACCAACCGCTCCCTTGAATGACATTGATAGTAATGTCACCAACCGCTCCCTTGAATGACATTGATAGTAATGTCACCAACCGCTCCCTTGAATGACATTGATAGTAATGTAACCAACCGCTCCCTTGAATGACATTGATAGTAATGTCACCAACCGCTCCCTTGAATGTCATTGATAGTAATGTAACCAACCGCTCCCTTGAATGTCATTGATAGTAATGTCACCAACCGCTCCCTTGAATGTCATTGATAGTAATGTCACCAACCGCTCCCTTGAATGACATTGATAGTAATGTCACCAACCGCTCCCTTGAATGTCATTGATAGTAATGTCACCAACCGCTCCCTTGAATGACATTGATAGTAATGTAACCAACCGCTTCCTTGAATGACATTGATAGTAATGTCACCAACCGCTCCCTTGAATGTCATTGATAGTAATGTAACCAACCGCTCCCTTGAATGTCATTGATAGTAATGTCACCAACCACTCCCTTGAATGACATTGATAGCAATGTCACCAACCGCTCCCTTGAATGACATTGATAGTAATGTAACCAACCGCTCCCTTGAATGACATTGATAGTAATGTCACCAACCGCTCCCTTGAATGTCATTGATAGTAATGTAACCAACCGCTCCCTTGAATGTCATTGATAGTAATGTCACCAACCGCTCCCGTGAATGTCATTGATAGTAATGTCACCAACCGCTCCCTTGAATGACATTGATAGTAATGTCACCAACCGCTCCCTTGAATGTCATTGATAGTAATGTAACCAACCGCTCCCTTGAATGACATTGATAGTAATGTAACCAACCGCTCCCTTGAATGACATTGATAGTAATGTCACCAACCGCTCCCTTGAATGTCATTGATAGTAATGTCACCAACCGCTCCCTTGAATGACATTGATAGTAATGTCACCAACCGCTCCCTTGAATGACATTGATAGTAATGTAACCAACCGCTCCCTTGAATGACATTGATAGTAATGTCACCAACCGCTCCCTTGAATGACATTGATAGTAATGTCACCAACCGCTCCCTTGAATGACATTGATAGTAATGTCACCAACCGCTCCCTTGAATGACATTGATAGTAATGTCACCAACCGCTCCCTTGAATGACATTGATAGTAATGTAACCAACCGCTCCCTTGAATGTCATTGATAGTAATGTAACCAACCGCTCCCTTGAATGACATTGATAGTAATGTAACCAACCGCTCCCTTGAATGGAGTTTATATTTCACAACTCATACGTCACGCTCGAGCCTTGTAGTTTTTATTCCGACATGTTACAACGTCACCGTATTCTGAGTACTAAACTATTAAATCAAGGATTTTTAAAGAATCATCTTATCATGTCTTTCAAACAGTTTATCGGAAGATATCAACACCTTGTTGAAAAGTATTCAGTTAATTGCATAGACGACTAAAGATGGTATTGACAATTATATTCGGTAAAAAGCTCCTGAGAGCTTGTGTTTATTGTTATGCAAAAACCGAATTCAAATAAAGTTTTCTTATCTTATCTTATATTGTGGTTCAAAAATTACTATTGTTCACTATCATGGCCTTGTATACTATATAATACATGTATTTAAATAAAGGTCAAGGCCATCGGCTCTCTTTAATAGAACTAATACTATACATTTGACAACTTCTGTGTCACGAAGATTAAATATATAATGTATAATGTTCAAGATAATAGCCTTTTTACAATAAGGCTGTTCGTCCGGTTATATGTCAGGATTAGCATCTAACTCACACGTGGAAAGCACTTGCAAGACCGATGACCCCGCCACTTTTTACTGAAGTGCCTGCACCAAGCCAGAAAAGTGTGTGGTCGTGTATTTTATATCAATTTTTCCTCTTTCTATGATTTCTCTATTGTATTTTTTGTCTTAGGGATATCAATTTTTCCTCTGTATTTTTGTCTTAGGGATATCAATTTTTCCTTTTTCTATTGTTTGCCTTAGGGATGTAAATTTTTCATCTTTCCATTGTTTGTCTATTGTATTTTGGAACTGTTCCGACAGTGTCATATTTTTTGTTCATTTTATTTTAATTTATTCTTGCAGGTTACATTCATGATATTACAATCCCGTCTTTACAGCAGAAGGCTGATATCCCGGAGGAATCTGGTCATATATCTAACTCCGAACTATCTCCGGAAAATAATGTAGAGACAGAAAACATACCCCTGGGATCACCTCCGACCCCACAGATTTATGTCGACGACACAGATAATGGTGGAATCACCATTGGCTATACGTACGACTCCTTTTTCATTAGTGACGGGCGATCAAGACGCAAAACATTGGAAAAGGCTGTCAGACAGAGGTACACTTGTAATGAATGTGGTAAAGACTATGCTACGTCATCAAATCTTTCCCGCCACAAACAGACACACAGAAGTATTGATAGTCAGGCCGCGAAAAAGTGTCCACATTGTGAAAAAGTTTATGTCAGCATGCCAGCATTGTCAATGCATATTTTAACGCATAATCTGAAGCATACATGCGACATTTGTAACAAGTCATTTTCTCGTCCATGGTTACTTCAGGGTCACAGAAGGTCACACACAGGAGAGAAACCATTTGGATGCGCTCATTGTGGTAAAGCCTTTGCCGATAGGTCTAATCTTCGGGCTCACATGCAAACGCATTCTGCTTTTAAGCATTACACGTGTAAAAGATGTAACAAATCATTCGCTCTCAAATCGTACTTAAACAAGCATTATGAGTCTGCATGTATTAAAGATATTTCTGACTGTAGTGGGTCTGAGAGCAGTTCTATGAGAGACACTTACGACTATGACAATTCTAATAGTTCTTATTAATGTGTGATTTCTAGTCGTAGAAAAACATGCCTGACAAAAACAAATTTGTTTGAGTTGACGACAAATACGTTAATATAATGTACACTGTATTAATAATTTTATTTATACTTTTGTAGACGTTTTTACGGTTTACCCTTCATTCACACGGTTGTTATTGAAGCAATATATATAATCTCTATTTTCTATGTAATGTATTTACTCTTTTATATTTGCTTTGTGATGTTTGCACAAACATTCTTAATGCACTCTGATAAATAGTATTTATTTATGCAGTAAACATTATATTGTTATTGTTACCAGTTGATTTTTTATACTAATTAGAGATGTCTAGTTTTAGAAGAACTTTTATTATCAACGAAAACATGGCGACATTTCATGATCATTCATATATATTTGTTATTCATCTAGGGAGCATGTATTTCATGTTAACTTTATATTTTCCTCACCAATATTCAGTAATCATTTTGTATTTTGCTCACCATACTACACGATTTATAAATCTTCTTCACTTTTTATAAAGTGTTTATATCAATAAAGGATTTATTTTTCTTTCATTCTTTATATAAATTAATGCTTTTATTTTCTTGAATAAAGATTAACAAATAGCCTCTACCTTTTAAACTAGAAGCCTTTTGTCTGTAGGTAGCGACCATTTAGTTTGGGGGAGGAGGGGGTGGGGGTTCCCCTGAGCCAAAAAAAAATAATATCAGATAGGATTCTTTAGACATGAAAAGTGGGTATTTTTTTCTCAACTTTATTTCAAATTCAAATTATTTTATTAGAAATAACAGATATTTGTAGGCGTGGTCCAAGTACATATAAAATACTACACAATTTTAACAAAATTTCTTGTGAAAAACTGTAGGTACTTTTTTGGCATCTTTCACGTCAAAATATTTTTTTAAATAATTTGGAGACATAATTGTTTTGTTCAATAAATTAATACCCCCTCCGTAACCACCGCCCTATAAGTTAAATGATCGTTCCCTTACTCTAGTCTCAATTGAATGTATATCGTTTTTCTTAAAAATTGAATATATCTTAAAGACATATCGCTAGATTGTACGTTTGTAAAGAATTGGAAATCTATCCTTTACTGAAATTAAACTGGCTGATCTTGTTTTTATACAAATCAGCTGTCAGTTGTGTTTTTCTTCTCATTTTATACATATTGATTGTTATACATCCATTGTGCCAACCATATCATAGTGTTTAAGTAACAATGTGTGAGATGTCTTTACGATAATCATTATGCATTAATAATGGGATAACTCTCTTTAAACACAACAATTCATACATATATTGATACATATCTCACTCAGTGAAACAGTAATTCACATATTATCAAATACAAAATGTACTGACAAATATCTAATTTCAAACAGAGAAATGACAGAGTAAATATGCATTTAATTTATACAATTATTTATGTCAAATATAATTTATGAATTCTCGGCAGCATTACACCCTTGTATTGTTAAAATCATTCAATAAGCAAGAAAAAATGAAACAAAATTAACTTTTAGATAATTTGAATAATTTCAAGAATTTCAAATTGATTTATTTTGTCAGCTGTCATATCGTAAAACATTATAACAAAAGACCCAGTCATTAAGCTTAAAGCGTCCAATTTATTAGAAATTGAGAGTTTGTAGAAACAACGACAGGACATATGGCTAATTGTTACATTTAACACTATTTAATAGTTCCAGGTCACACCTTACTTTGTTTTTATAAACGCATAAAAAATCAGATGTGAAATCAACATTCTTGGATTTTAATAACAGTATTTAAGTCTGTTTTATTTATTGGAAATTATTTTTTTAAAGAGTAAGTTTTGACCTTCAACTGCCGAATCGTTTTCTTATATATGTTGTCAATAGTGCTTAACGTAGAAAGTAGATTGTGTGCTTTGTAAATAGTTTCATTCATTAAGTGCAATTTTAGCTTTTTTGATACGATTGTTACAGACTTTTAGATGATTTACACTCTCATGTGCAATAGAGAGAACCAGCAGTATTACTATAGATTTTTGCATTGTATGTTATTTGCCTGAAAATACAATTTTAACTTTTTATTAGACTTTCTTTTATATTTATGAAGCCATCTTTGGTCTTTTAGACAATATATCCAAGGTTTTACCTGCGTAAATAATGTTTGTATTGGATCCAAACAATTATATTACACGAAAATAGAGTAATTTAATAGTTCATCGAAAGATGAAACAGAAGATACCAAAGAGGTAATCAGAATCCGTAAATCAAAGAACAGACAAATGCCAAACGAAAAAGTACAAAAGGACAAACAACGATCTACAAAACATACACATAAAACTAAAGATCGAGTAACATGAACCTCACTAAAAACCGGGGGGTGAACTCAGGTGTTTCGGAAGGATAAGCAGTTCCTGCTCCACTAGTGACACCCGTTATGCTAATCTAGTTACAAGTCCGGTGATAGGTCATGGATGAGGAAAGGACCGGAAATTATCAACCAGGTGAGTTAATGAGTGATTGTTGGTTAACGCCAGGTGAGCAAATTGACAGCTACATCATAACGAAGACAAGTTACATTTTGATGAGATGATGTCCTGCTTTGTACTTGACCAACACCTTTTGTTGAATTGTTATAGTGCAAGCTCACTGAACAACTGTCCGCGGGTAGACATTCCGAGCTAACCTCGCAATGCCATGTGCTGAGCAGAGAAGCAACAAATACAATTACAACACCAAGCCAGAAGATATATTTGTATAAAACGAAAATTCGATTACAGTATAACAACAGTAAAAGTAAAACTTAATGGTAATTAAAATAACAAAAGGCAACACGAACTTTAACATAATACGAGAGGGAAAACAGCTGCTCAACAACGCCAGTCATTTAATACAATCATAGCGAATAATATCCAAGCCAAAGTATATATATATTGCATATTTCTAAAGGGTCAATACACACACACCAACAACTTGTACAAAACAACATACCAGAACATTGTAAATGAGAGACCAGCTGTCGGAAGACTACACTGATAACTGAAGACTTACTAGCAGGAACACCACCGATACCCGGATTTGAACGATAAGCAGTTCGTACTGGACTAGTCACTCATTGTAAAAATCCGGTGATAAATCACGAAGGAGGAAAGGAAAGAATAACTCCACGGTCATCTGTGACACAGCCATTCCTTAGCGATAAACCGGTTTATTATGGCGACCGCAAATTTCGAGGTGAAATGATATAGATGAGATTTATACGATTACAGATTACCCAATGTTGGTTTCTTAAGAAGAGTTTGAAGATACCAAAGGGGTAATGAGAATCCGTAAATCGAAGAACAGACAACACAATGGCTAAAAAAAGGATGAAAGGCCAAACAACGATCTACAAAACATACATATAAAGATAAAGATTGAGTAACACGAACCCCACTAATAACCGGGGGTGAACTCAGATGTTCCGGCAGGGTAAGCAGTTCATGCTCCACTAGTGGCACCTGTCGTGTTAATCTAGTTACAAATCCGGCGGTAAATTATGAACGAGGAAAGTGCCGGGAAGTGATTGCGACAAAAGGAACATATCCGTGGTAATTTGTGACACAGATATTCCATAACGGTCAACCAAGTAATTTTTTTTTCATTTCAAATATTTTATTGATAAATCAATAGGATTGGATAACAGGCTATGCCTATACAAATCCTCTCCAACAACAAGATGGAACAATTAGAACACAATTTACATAAGACATAGAGCAATCTACCCATCATGTATACATGCAATTCATCTTAATTACCAAGCATAAACACATGTATATTAATAGCAGAATCATACAAACAAAGCAAAACAGATTTTTCCCTTTCTTTTCTTTTTTTTGTTAATAGGTATGATATAATATGTATATTAATAGCAGGATCTTTTTTTCCCCTTTTTTTCCCCTTTTTAATAGGTATGATATAATTTGGAATAGCCAAATTATGGCTTTATATTTAAGCTATTATTATTTATAATATTAATGATGATGAATTGGCATAGCATGATGGATAGACTGAACTTACATTTAACACACAATATATACAACAAGTAATGGTGGCGACCGTAAAACTTTCGAAGTGATGACTTCAACTTAACCAAAAGGAACCTTTAGTCCAGTAGCTTCCTTGTTAGCAGGAACTACATATCAAGGAAATCTTGATAGGAACCACAAGCTCTGGAATATCGTACCAACTGAGAGATATATACTCCATATGCAGGCACTGCTGAAATATTGCTAAATATAAATGGAAAATTCACAATGGGAAAATTGAAATCATCTCTTTTGTCGTAAAGTTTCGTTCTTAACCACCCTAGCTCACTGTCAATTTCAGTCATAGAAACTATGGCTCAAAATTTGTTGTGTTAAGCTACAATTCCACATATTTTTCAAACAAAATTCAAAAAGGTAAAACATGCTACTCCGAGGAACAAGTGATCAGTATGCTGGAGTTCCTCATCGATAACATATTTGTCTCCTTTGGAGGGACACTGTTTCAGCAGGTCGTCGGCATACGAATTATGCCCCTCTTCTAGCCGATTTATTTGTATACTCATATGATTCGGAGTTTCTTCAAAAGCTTGTAAACGATAAGAAGATTCATGAGGCTAGAGCTTTAATTTCACATACAGGTATATTGATGACGTTTTATCTATCAATAATTCTAAATTTGCAGAAATTCTTCCATTGATATATCCTCCAGAGCTGGAAGTAAAAGAGACCACAGATACAGCTTCGTCCGCATCATTTTTGGACTTATACCTCGAATTTGACGACAGTGGTCAACTCAGTACTAAAATTTATGATAAACGGGACGACTTCAATTTTAGAATCATAAATTTTCCAAATATGTGCAGCAACATACCAGCTTCTCCTGCATATGGTGTTTACATCTCGCAATTAATTCGTTATGAGAGGGCCAGTAGCAATTATTCTGATTTCCTGAAACGTCATCTTCATCTGAGAAACAGGCTACTGGACCAGGGCTATTAAAAGATTCGCCTTATTCGATCTCTTAAAAAGTTTATATTCCGATACCAAGATCTTGTCGAAATATATTCCGTCTCTGCAGAGACGATGATAAACGATGCATTTTCATATAGTGAAAATGTATAAAGATAAGGTAGTCAACAAAAATGTAAAAAAAAAAAATTTTAATCAATGTGTGACGTAAAATTGTTTTTGACATTTGCTTCACTGGGTTTGGTACTGCTTTGACAACTATTTTACCTATTTTGTTCCAGTATTGTTATAACTACTGTTATAGTGACAGCCGGAACCTTTGAGCCGTAATGAAAGCGGGAGGTTTGGCGCTTTAAAATCTGATTCAACCCACCATTTCTTTAGAAATGCCTGTACCAAGTCAGGGTCATTACGGTTTTCACAGTTTTCCGGTTGTTGACTGATTTTGTCTGTTTATATACTTATGAGTTTTGACTTTCCCTTTGTAAGCAGGGGCGGATCCAGGATTTGTGGTTAGGGGGGGCGTGAGTAGGCGAGGATTGTGGTTAGGGGGGGCGTAAGTAGGCGAGGAGTATGGGGACCGCTTAAGATCCCCAGCGGGTCCAAGGCAGAGCCCTGGTAAGGGGCCCAGGGGGGGGGCTAAGCCCCCGGAAGCTCGGGGGGGGGGGGGGGTTTGAGGAATTACAGACATTTATTTGAACGACAATTTTGAACCAACCACACCATTTTTATCAGACCAAAAAAACTTGACTTTGAGTCTTAATTTTGTCGGATAATTGTTAACAGTATGTTTTTGTCAGATTATAAGAACCTGAAGTAAAACTTTTTTTTTGAACAACGGTGATGCGAATTGTTCAACTCATGACTGATCGATCACGATATTTTAACCATTCAAAGAAGTATTGGTTTAGTTTTAACGCATTCCTCATTTCACTAATTAGTCTGTACTTTCGGCACTTGTCCTTTAGGGTGGTTCTAGTTAATACTGCCCGTCTGGATGGAGCTTTTCTTTTCGTCGTTTGATTCGTTCACTGAAAACGTATGATTCGACCGTTCTTGTTTATAGACAAACAAAAGCGGAAATTGTCAATACATGAACTTGTTATTGATTTCTGATAAGCTAACGTAACTAAATTAGATGATCAGAATCGTTTCATGCAGCATTAATGTTAACATATTCGCCTTTGTTTGTCTATAAACAAGAACGAATCATACGTTTTCAATGAATGAACCAACGGCGAAACGAAAAGCTTCATCCGGACGGACAGTATACTGATCATTTATCAATGGGTAGAGCTTTTTAGAATGATATTCCAAATTTACTCCTAATATCATTACTATTCATTTTGACTTACAGGTCACGAATTAACCATTCATGAAAAAGTTGTTTGTTGAACTGCTTAATTAACGTTGTATAACATATGCTTTGCGAATTTTAGGGGGGGGGGGGGGGGGGGGCGCACGCCCCGCACGCCCCCCTCTAAATCCGCCTCTGGTAAGATTGTTCGAGGTTCGGTAATTTTGTTATTATCCTTATTTTCGAGGTGTATGTCGGTTTATGAAGCATACATATCTGTATGTACGGTATCCATGGGATAGATGCGAACAACAAAATCACCAAACCTAGAATTATTTAGTGAAAAGACATCATCTATATAGCGGAACGTGAAATTAAAGGATAGTATGCCAAATTACATAGATGATACGGATAACAGATTGTTATGCATAGCAACACATGATACGGACAATAAATAAAATAAAAAAATCACTCTGATGATAGGAGATTGTAATACGAAATGACAAATGATATGGATGAGATTGTAAGACAAAGTCAAACAGATGATTTGGATAATACCGCGTAGATAGTAATGAAGAAAAAAAAAGATACAAGCGATGTGGATGATAAAGGTTAGAGAAAACCAACGGAGCAATCACGAACGGACAATCTAGAGACACTGGCAACATTGGGTACACAAGACACAGGACATACCGTAGGTAGTAAATAAACGTTAGAGAAAACCAACGGAGCAATCACGAACGGACCATCTAGAGACACTGGGAACATTGGGTACACAAGATGCAGGACGAAGACAAACCGACGGAGCCATCACGAATAGACAATCTAGAGACACTGGCAACATTGGGTACACAAGATGCAGGACGAAGACAAACAAAGCAAAAAACACAACACAGAAAAGATGAACAACACGGACCCTAGCAAAAACCGGGGGTGAATCCAGGTACTCTCGAAGGTAAGCAGTTTCTGCTTCGTATACGACACACGCCGTGTTACTCATGTATACAGTAAAGTTCGGTTAAAGTTTTGGCCGTAATAGAGGATTCTACGTAAATAGTAAAAGATCCACTGTCATTTGAGGTATGGATATTTCGGAACGGTCAAGCAGATCGCGATGACGACCGTAGAATTTTTATAGCGATGATTTCAACAACAATTATACGGATCACATAATGTAGCAAAAACTTACACCGATGGTACTGATAATAGATATTAAACACATGTTGTTCTTTTGTCCTTTTTCGTTTGACCATTGTGCTGTCTGTTCTTCTTGGATTAACGAGTTCTGATTACCCCCCTTTGGTATCTTCAAACTCTTCTTACAGATGAGATGGATAATAGAATGTAATACAAAATTACGTAGAAAAAAGGGAAAACGATTGATGTGAATGATTAAGAGAAAATACGACGATATACTGAAAGTATTTAATCATACCACGAGAAGATATACATTACGTTTTATTTATTATTGAATTACTGAAAGAGAACTGAAATTAAAACTAGATAACGAACGAGCAAATTATAAACTTTAGATTTTACCAATGATCATAAACCGTGGAAAGAAGATATATTGGAAAGCTAACAGGTAGTTTACTTGTTGCTAGCCGGCCATTAAAACATGATGTAGATTTCCCTTAGTTACAATCAATCATATTAAATAGAGATAATGGCTACTTATACGTTTAATCAATCACATAGTAAAACAGAATCAATTTACAGTAGTTTACTTTTGTTTTTCTATGGGTGAGAAACGAAGGGAAAATCAATTATCTATTGATGTTTTAATGGTAGAAATAACCTTGTAAGTCAGCGATCCGTAGGAGGGGAGACTGCGTGATGGATTCCTGTCTCCGATTTAATTTGAGTACAGAAAATATTTATTACGTTAATGAATTTCAATGAGACAATAGGGGCGATGAGTTAAAGCTTTGCAAATCCTACATCACGAGAGCGTCTAGTAAAATACATTTACTGTTTTATTTGAGAAAAAAAAAATTCTTTTCCATTAAGTCTAAAAAAAGTTTTTATCTTTATGATTTGAAAATCATAATATGCTTAGGTGAAACATAAGAAATAACGCATTTGTTTACATGAAAGATTCTAAAACAAAGATTTTAGACACAATCAGATAAAATAATATTTCTAGAAAAAAAAATCAAAACTTCAGTTCAAATAGACAGTAAAGTCGTCATGGAAACAAACCCAAAAAGAGACATGTTTGCTCAATATGGTGCATGGACCTATTTAAATGCAACTGAATAAAACCTGCCTTTATGGAAACCACAATTTATATTCCTATCTGCTTCTGTGGTTGTGTTTTTGTGTCTAGTTGTTTTTATGATTTGTTAGGTCAGTGCTTCATGTGGATGTTAAGATTTTTCAGATCTATTGTTGGTGTTTTGGGTTTAAGGTATGACAGTGCAGTGCCTTGCGTGGCTGTGTCTTGTTCTTAGGGTTTGTTAGAGCAATGAATCGTTATTGTATTGGGGTTTTGTCGACAATTTTCAATTTCTTCAATTATTATGACGAGTTTGTTTTGTGCAATTCTGAATGCTGGTTGGGAAATTTGGACTAGTTTGTAGCAAACATGTGCTTCCATGATAAAATAAGGGACGATATTGCATTAGAGATTTCTACAATTTTTTCAGACTTGATGTTACAGTAGACAAAAGGTCAGTGATATATCAGGAGACATAGCGTGTGCATGAGTGTGTAAGAGAGTTAAACAATTATTTCTTTTAATCAAACATGTTTATTTAAAATTGTTTTCATAAAAAGTGTTGTTTTCATACATGTTATTTAACATACGTAATACTACGTGTGCCACGATTGGAGCAGGAACTGTTTATCCTTTCGTAGAACTAAAATCCGTCCCGGTTTTAGTGGTGTTCGTATTGCTTAAACTTTGCTTTCCTGGGTAGTGTTGTGTAGTTCATTGTTTTTTTGTTTTTTTTTGTCCTTTTTTCCTTTGCTCAATGAGTGATCTGTCCCTCCTTTACGGCTACTGATTACCCCTTTTGTCATTGAATGTTCTGTCCCTCCTTTGCGGCTACTGATTACCCCTTTAGTCATTGAATGGTCTGTCCCTCCTTTACGGCTACTGATTACCCCTTTGGTCATTGAATGGTCTGTCCTTCCTTTACGGCTACTGATTACCCCTTTGTTCATTGAATGGTCTATCCCTCCTTTACGGCTACTGATTACCCCTTTGGTCATTGAATGGTTTGTCCCTCCTTTATGGCTACTGATTACTCCATTGGTCATTGAATGGTCTATCCCTCCTTTACGGCTACTGATTACCCCTTTAGTCATTGAATGGTCTGTCCTTCCTTTACGGCTATACTGATTACACCTTTGGTCATTGAATGGTCTGTTCCTCCTTTACGGCTACTGATTATCCCTTTGGCCTTGAATGGTCTGTCCCTCCTTTACGGCTACTGATTACCCCTTTGTTCATTGAATGGTCTGTCCCTCCTTTATGGCTACTGATTACCCCTTTGGTCATTGAATGGTCTGTCCCTCCTTTACGGCTACACTGATTACACCTTTGTTCATTGAATGGTCTGTCCCTCCTTTATGGCTACTGATTACCCCTTTGGTCATTGAATGGTCTGTCCCTCCTTTACGGCTACTGATTACCCCTTTGTTCATTGAATGGTCTGTCCCTCCTTTATGACTACTGATTACCCCTTTGGTCATTGAATGGTCTGTCCCTCCTTTACGGCTACTGATTACCCCTTTGTTCATTGAATGGTCTGTCCCTCCTTGACGGCTACTGATTACACCTTTGGTCATTGAATGGTCTGTCCCTCCTTTACAGCAACTGATTACCCCTTTCTTCATTGAATGGTCTGTCCCTCCTTTACGGCTACTGATTACCCCTTTCTTCATTGAATGGTCTGTCCGTCCTTTACGGCTACTGATTACCCCTTTGGTCATTGAATGGTCTGTCCCTCCTTTACGGCTACTGATTACACCTTTGGTCATTGAATGGTCTGTCCCTCCTTTACGGCTATACTGATTACACCTTTGGTCATTGAATGGTCTGTCCCTCCTTGACGGCTACTGATTACACCTTTGGTCATTGAATGGTCTGTCCCTCCTTTACAGCTACTGATTACACCTTTGTTCATTGGATGGTCTGTCCCTCCTTTACGGCTACTGATTACCCCTTTGGTCATTGAATGGTCTGTCCCTCCTTTATGGCTACTGATTACTCCTTTGGTCATTGAATGGTCTATCCCTCCTTTACGGCTACTGATTACTCCTTTAGTCATTGAATGGTCTGTCCTTCCTTTACGGCTATACTGATTACACCTTTGGTCATTGAATGGTCTGTCCCTCCTTTACGGCTACTGATTACCCCTTTGGTCATTGAATGGTCTGCCCCTCCTTTACGGCTACTGATTACCCCTTTGGTCATTGAATGGTCTGTCCCTCCTTAACGGCTACTGATTACCCCTTTGGTCATTGAATGGTCTGTTCCTCCTTTACGGCTACTGAGTACCCCTTTACTCATTGAATGGTCTGTCCCTCCTTAACGGCTACTGATTACCCCTTTGGTCATTGAATGGTCTGTTCCTCCTTTGCGGCTACTGAGTACCCCTTTACTCATTGAATGGTCTGTCCCTCCTTTGCGGCTACTTATTACACCTTTGTTCATTGGATGGTCTGTCCCTCCTTTACGGCTACTGATTACCCCTTTCTTCATTGAATGGTCTGTCCGTCCTTTACGGCTACTGATTACCCCTTTGGTCATTGAATGGTTTGTCCCTCCTTTACGGCTACTGATTACCCCTTTGGTCATTGAATGGTCTGTCCCTCCTTTACAGCTACTGATTACCCCTTTGTTCATTGAATGGTCTGTCAATCCTTTATGGCTACTGATTACCCCTTTGGTCATTGAATGGTCTGTCCCTCCTTTACGGCTACTGATTACCCCTTTGTTCATTGAATGGTCTGTCCCTCCTTGACGGCTACTGATTACACCTTTGGTCATTGAATGGTCTGTCCCTCCTTTACAGCTACTGATTACCCCTTTCTTCATTGAATGGTCTGTCCCTCCTTTACGGCTACTGATTACCCCTTTCTTCATTGAATGGTCTGTCCTTCCTTTACGGCTACTGATTACCCCTTTGGTCATTGAATGGTCTGTCCCTCCTTTACGGCTACTGATTACACCTTTGGTCATTGAATGGTCTGTCCCTCCTTTACGGCTATACTGATTACACCTTTGGTCATTGAATGGTCTGTCCCTCCTTGACGGCTACTGATTACACCTTTGGTCATTGAATGGTCTGTCCCTCCTTTACAGCTACTGATTACACCTTTGTTCATTGGATGGTCTGTCCCTCCTTTACGGCTACTGATTACCCCTTTGGTCATTGAATGGTCTGTCCCTCCTTTATGGCTACTGATTACTCCTTTGGTCATTGAATGGTCTATCCCTCCTTTACAGCTACTGATTACTCCTTTAGTCATTGAATGGTCTGTCCTTCCTTTACGGCTATACTGATTACACCTTTGGTCATTGAATGGTCTGTCCCTCCTTTACGGCTACTGATTACCCCTTTGGTCATTGAATGGTCTGCCCCTCCTTTACGGCTACTGATTACCCCTTTGGTCATTGAATGGTCTGTCCCTCCTTAACGGCTACTGATTACCCCTTTGGTCATTGAATGGTCTGTCCCTCCTTTACAGCTACTGATTACACCTTTGTTCATTGGATGGTCTGTCCCTCCTTTACGGCTACTGATTACCCCTTTGGTCATTGAATGGTCTGTCCCTCCTTTATGGCTACTGATTACTCCTTTGGTCATTGAATGGTCTATCCCTCCTTTACGGCTACTGATTACTCCTTTAGTCATTGAATGGTCTGTCCTTCCTTTACGGCTATACTGATTACACCTTTGGTCATTGAATGGTCTGTCCCTCCTTTACGGCTACTGATTACCCCTTTGGTCATTGAATGGTCTGCCCCTCCTTTACGGCTACTGATTACCCCTTTGGTCATTGAATGGTCTGTCCCTCCTTAACGGCTACTGATTACCCCTTTGGTCATTGAATGGTCTGTTCCTCCTTTACGGCTACTGAGTACCCCTTTACTCATTGAATGGTCTGTCCCTCCTTAACGGCTACTGATTACCCCTTTGGTCATTGAATGGTCTGTTCCTCCTTTGCGGCTACTGAGTACCCCTTTACTCATTGAATGGTCTGTCCCTCCTTTACGGCTACTGATTACACCTTTGTTCATTGGATGGTCTGTCCCTCCTTTACGGCTACTGATTACCCCTTTCTTCATTGAATGGTCTGTCCGTCCTTTACGGCTACTGATTACCCCTTTGGTCATTGAATGGTCTGTCCCTCCTTGACGGCTACTGATTACACCTTTGCTCATTGAATGGTCTGTCCCTCCTTTACAGCTACTGATTACACCTTTGTTCATTGGATGGTCTGTCCCTCCTTTACGGCTACTGATTACCCCTTTGGTCATTGAATGGTCTGTCCTTCCTTTACGGCTACTGATTACCCCTTTGTTCATTGAATGGTCTATCCCTCCTTTACGGCTACTGATTACCCCTTTGGTCATTGAATGGTTTGTCCCTCCTTTATGGCTACTGATTACTCCATTGGTCATTGAATGGTCTATCTCTCCTTTACGGCTACTGATTGCCCCTTTAGTCATTGAATGGTCTGTCCTTCATTTACGGCTATACTGATTACACCTTTGGTCATTGAATGGTCTGTTCCTCCTTTACGGCTACTGATTACCCCTTTGGTCATTGAATGGTCTGTCCCTCCTTTACGGCTACTGATTACCCCTTTGTTCATTGAATGGTTTGTCCCTCCTTTACGGCTACTGATTACCCCTTTGGTCATTGAATGGTCTGTCCCTCCTTAACGGCTACTGATTACCCCTTTGGTCATTGAATGGTCTGTTCCTCCTTTACGGCTACTGAGTACCCCTTTACTCATTGAATGGTCTGTCCCTCCTTAACGGCTACTGATTACCCCTTTGGTCATTGAATGGTCTGTTCCTCCTTTGCGGCTACTGAGTACCCCTTTACTCATTGAATGGTCTGTCCCTCCTTTACGGCTACTGATTACACCTTTGTTCATTGGATGGTCTGTCCCTCCTTTACGGCTACTGATTACTCCTTTGTTCATTGAATGGTCTGTCCCTCCTTTACGGCTACTGATTACCCCTTTCTTCATTGAATGGTCTGTCCCTCCTTTACGGCTACTGATTACCCCTTTGGTCATTGAATGGTCTGTACCTCCTTGACGGCTACTGATTACACCTTTGCTCATTGAATGGTCTGTCCCTCCTTTACAGCTACTGATTACACCTTTGTTCATTGGATGGTCTATCCCTCCTTTACGGCTACTGATTACCCCTTTAGTCATTGAATGGTCTGTCCTTCCTTTACGGCTATACTGATTACACCTTTGGTCATTGAATGGTCTGTCCCTCCTTTACGGCTACTGATTACCCCTTTAGTCATTGAATGGTCTGTCCCTCCTTTACGGCTACTGATTACACCTTTGGTCATTGAATGGTCTGTCCCTCCTTTACGGCTACTGATTACCCCTTTGGTCATTGAATGGTCTGTCCCTCCTTAACGGCTACTGATTACCCCTTTGGTCATTGAATGGTCTGTTCCTCCTTTACGGCTACTGAGTACCCCTTTACTCATTGAATGGTCTGTCCCTCCTTAACGGCTACTGATTACCCCTTTGGTCATTGAATGGTCTGTCTCTCCTTTACGGCTACCGAGTACCCCTTTACTCATTGAATGGTCTGTCTCTCCTTTACGGCTATTGATTACGCCTTTGGAATCTTCAAACTTTTCTCATCCCGATAATAGAGGATCCATATCTTTAATGTAGAAACAATTATTATACATATACATATAACAGCTTCTATATCGGGATGATTATACATATTACCCAAAAAGGTCAAGATTCGAGCGTTCTTTATACTAATGTTGTTCTCCCGATCATATGTGACGGTAAGTATTTTACTTAACACTATAATAACTTGTACCAACCTAGGAAAGTGAGCGGTAATGTTTTTTGTGTTCTAAGGGTATTGAGTATGCCTCTTTCTTAGATTTTGCTATTAGACGTTCGAATTGTTCCGACAGTGTGGTATTTTTTGTTAATCATTTTGTAATCGATCGAACATTGGAACGTGATACTATTATTTTATGGGACATAAAGAAAGGATATACTACTATTAATTAGTTCCGTGTTGTGATATCCGTTACTAGTTTTAGTTTAAGCATATTTTTATTTGCTAAAAATAACAAATAAGGATCGGACACAAGTTTTTCCAACTTATGAAGTCTTCTCCCGAATACAATTATTTACAATATATATTAGCACGCGCAATGAAATGATATGCAATGTATATAATATGTATATAATATGTATAGAGATAAATAAACACAGAATGATTATATACAAAAACATAGGTAGAGACAATACATGAATGAAAAGAAAGGAGAATAAATACTTTAGGAGATGTGTGTTGGTTCTTTAGATCATTTAGACAATTGTAAATCTTTTGGAGTCTTTAATTATTAAAAAGCATGTTTAAAAATAGTTGTATTTTCTTGATATGTTAGGAAATCACTTCCTTTTGTCAGTAGATTTACATCAATATTAATGTTAGAAGGTAGCCAATGCAATTAAGACTATTAAATAATATTTCCCTATTATCTGTATATTTATCCCAATCAAAAGAGAAATGGTGAGAATTTTCACATGGAGCGCCAGTTACAGGAAGCATATGATAAAATTTTAACTTTACATAAATCGTAATTCAAGAAGGATGCATTGCAGCGAAGCTGTGCTGAAATTATATTCAGTTTTAGTTTTCTAGGACCATAAGAATAGTGTCTAGGAATTTGCATTGAGATTGAACTGCGGATTGCCTTTCTAAATTTAGATAATGTGTCAAGATTACGCACTGAAATATTAAGGTTATTCCATTCTCTTACTGTAGCTGTGACACAAGAATCTCTGGTTAAAGATAGTCTACAGAATGGAACAATAATGTCGTTGCATTTCGAAGGGGATAACTAGTCGTACTTTGAATTGTTGGGGGAATAAGTTCGAGTAAATAAAGGGGTGTGCTACCGTTTTGGATATTATAGAATAATTGGAGTTTTCTCTTAGTTCTTCTTTCTTCCAATCTACCCCAGCCAGTTTCTCTATATATTCTGTGTTGGTAAAGATAGGAAGTCCGGTGATAATTCTGGCTGCCTCCAATTTTGTAGTCTCTCCAATTTGCACGAATTAGAGACACCACAGTTGTCCCAGACCTCACATGCATACTCAAATATTGGTCGAATGTAAATTAAGTATAACTTTACTAAATTTTGTCTATTTAATTTATATTTAAGATTACGCAAAACACAAATGTGTTTGGATACACTTTTTATTAAATTTTCTACATATTTATTCCATTTTGTTTCCTCACTAAATGTTATCCCCCAATATTTATGGTGTGTTGTACTATGTCGGCATACTAACTATGTTCGGTTCTTGTTTACCTGTAGTTGTTTGTAGTAGGGCTCATGTCTTATTTACTTTATTTCTGTTTGTTTGCGTATAGTGGTGTCCAACATATTGTGTTGAGTGTTTGTTTTGTTTGTCTTCGTCTTGTTGCTATGTTGCTAGTTTCTCTGGATTATCCTTTTTTGATTGCCCCGTCTGTATTCTCTAGCGTTTATTTTATTTAAATCAATATTAAATTTATATTATTTAAACAATATGCTTTACCTGCAATAGTATTATGATAAAGCTGACAATAACAAATTGCTAAGCAATGAGTAAAATCAAGAAAAACAAATTCAATAGACGAAGTTTCTTTAAGATGATAATGAGCCTGCAGAATATTGTGTCCCTCCTCTTGTAAAGCTTGTTTGAGATCTGCACGAGTAGTTGGGTTTGTGATCTGCAATGTATAATGCGGTTTAAATCCGGTGATTTTGGTGACCAAGGCGGTGCATGTCCTGTGATTATGGTGACCAAGGCGGTGCATGTCCTGTGATTTTGGTGACCAGGGCGGTGCATGTCCTGTGATTTTGGTGACAAAGGTTCAAGTTCGGCGATTTTGACGGCGAAGGCAAAACATTAATGTTTTCTGCTAACGAATAGTCAGATACGCGAGCATTGTGTGGTCTTCCATTGTCTAGTTGTGTGTTCAAGTCGCATTTATTATGTAGCTCAAATTGTGTATCTGTTTCTAAAAGTATAAAATCGTCAACATAAACAAGATTTGTCCTCCCGCGTGCGGCGATTCCACTCCAAAACCATCACCAATTCCGTAATTTGTCAACAGATATTTACCCGCTCTGGGAGAAATTGGATTGTCAGAATCTTTTTTTTCATTAAAGTAACGTAGACGAATAAACCGGTCATCAGCTGGAGATATTACCTTTAGGTGCCCAGACGAATATCGTGTTTTGACATATATTACTCGACGGTGTGTAATACGCTCATAGACAGATAGACACCAGGGACAAAAAATACAAAATGAGCTTGAGACATATCCAGGTTCGTACAGATTATACAAATGCCATAAAAAAATTTAACAATTATGTATTCTTCAAGTCTATGCATGTAAATGATCATTATGATAAATATCAAACTGACTAAGCATCGTCGGTAACTCACGGTAGATTATGCGTGATCAATCTCCAATCGCAATTACCCGTGAGTTACCGACGATACTGACTAGCAAAGTAGCACTGAAGTGTAACACAAACCTGCCCATAAAAACACAATGATGCGCGGGACGTTTGACTCAAGAATTTTTTCCTTTTTGACACATTTGTGTGTTGATATTTTAGTGGAGTTTAGATCAAAATTAGAGAAGACATTTATTAACCCGTAGCAAATCAAATACATATATATACTTTTGTTTAAGTCGATGTGTTCCTAGTAATTGAAACTTTAAAAAAATAATAAACAAAGAATACCTACTGTTAATAACCAGTAGTTTGTTTCCCTGCAACGAATAGAATAATGTCCTCAGACTGAAAGTTTGTTATTTAACTAGTAGATGCTTAATAGTGTCGTTAGAGATACAAAGTTCCTACTAGTGGCCATGTTGTTACTATATGTCACTAACATTTCTTACTCTACAAGAATCCGACATATCAAGTACTCCATCGACTCTTTACAAACTCAGGAAGTTATTACAAAATTCCCTCACCAAGCCTAAGACGTAATATTATGTTTTGTTTTCTTACCACACACATTTGTCAAAAGCATGGTAATATGTAGAGCCTTTATATGTAGATCTACTGTACCCATGTATGTACACAATTGGTATAAATTATTTTCATGAAGACCTGGAATTTTTTTTAATGTGTCATTACATTTTTTTTGCATTAAGACAATCATCCTAAATATAGAGATAATGGAGTATATATCTCTCAGTTGAGACCCGCATAATGATTAGCGTGCTCGCCTTGAGTGTGGTAGATCGTGGGTTCTAGCCAAAGACTATAAAATTGGTATTTGTTGCTTCTCCGCTAAACACACAACATTAAGGAGAAAGAGCAAAGACTGGTTGGCTCGGAATCAGAATAAAATGTCCGAGTGGAGCAACATGTGTACCCGCGGACTGTTGTTTCAGTGAGCTAGCACTATAAAAATCCAACTCAGCGTGTTGGTCTAGTACAAAGCGGACCTCATCATCATCATCATCTCATTGAAAATTAAATTGTTCTCGCCATAACATAGCTGAAAAAATTGCTGAATTGGCGTTAAACAACAATCACTCACTCACTCCTAAATATATTCATACATTCAGGAGAAATAAATTACTGAGAATGTAAGTTTTTATAATAATCTCAAGAATGTGATGTAACAGAAACCGTACACTTTTACTGTATATAAAGACAAGCCACTTGTCACCCCTTTTCCTCAAGTTAGATAATTGTTCTAATACGTAATGCCTACGGTATAACTACCCGATACAAGTTTTGAAAACGTTTAATAGTGATACGACTGCCTTGTACAAGTGGTGAAAGGAAAAAAGGAAAAGTGAACACTCGGTACGTTTGGTAGACTTATGGGTGACCCATACCTTTCGCGGTATATTACGGGCTGCATATTATGAATATAGATAACTAACTTTGCAAGCTTAAATATTAGAAAGCTATGTTTTTACTTTCGTTTACTGTATATGTCACCCTTGAAAATATGATTTCTTCTGTAAATAGAAGTCTTAGTTTTAATTTCTATTTAGTTTAATTTTATTTTCACTAGTAGTAAGTAATAACATTTTATGTTTGTATAGTTTATATCTTTAAATGAAGATTATTTACTTATTTATTTACTTAATTAAAGAGATGAACTTCTCAAATATTAGTTTTTTGTTTGATCTTTGTGGTTACTTATACCTGAGTGTGTACAGTTGTGTAAATAACACACTGAATCTAATGGCAAACTAACGACTTGACTGGTTGTAAGACAATAATCGGAGGACAACGGAATGTGGCACAGCAGATTATTTCTTTATAAAATACTACTCATAAAAAAAATAATCATCTGTTTGTAATTTAACGGTGAAAGTGATTGAATCGACTTTTAATTTAGAAAATATGCCGGTTTAGTAGCATCGATGTTTTTTTCTTCTATTTTCGAATAGTTTCCGATTTGTTCTAAATAAACAGTAGCGATTACTATTGTAGTAGAGTAGTATTTAGAACATGTGTACTTAGTAAGCAAACCTTGAACACGTGAGCTGCCTGAGAAACATTGTATGTAAATAGTTGTGTTTGTGGTAAAATATCATATGTATTATTTAAAGTTCGTGAATGGCTCTTTTTGAGAGCAATACTTTTACAAATAAAAAGGAAATTGAGTTATCTCTCTTTGTGCTTATATCTGCCATTTACACAAAACAGAGTTTAGTTCTGTGTCACATGGTTATGTAGATTATTTTTTTTTATTTTTATTGGTCAACATGTAGTATGTGGCCAAAAGTATTGCAACATGTTAAACAATCCCTATATAATCAACCAAAACCATATTTAAAAAAAAAAATATTGTGAAGTCATTTCTGGATATATTTTAACAAATTTTACACCAAAACATTCAGAATTGTCTATATCTTGATTGTTTATTTGCTCATTATTTTTATATGAGTGGTTTTTATTTGTACATAATTTAAACAGGATTGTTAATTTTTGGGATTTATTTTTAGTTGAAATATATATAAAAATCAAAGTCGATTTTTATTTGTTATGTTTAAATTATGAAAAAATAAAAACCACTCATATAAACATAGTGAACAAATAAATAATCAAAATATAGACAATGCTGAATGTTTTGGTGTAAAATTTGATAAAATCTATCCAGAAATGACTTCACAATAATTTTTTGAAAACATATGGTTTTGGTTGATTATATAGGTATTTTTTTAACATGTTGCAATACTTTTGGCCACATACTGTGTAGTAGTAAAATTAAAAACAAAAAAATACCATAATGCTGTTACAGTTCTATAATCCAATCGGAAAATCGTATAAACAGTGGCAAAATCGATACACGTATCGATAATACACATGACCACTCACTTTCCTGGATTGGTACAGACGATTGAATAACAAGTCGAGGAGTTAAACGAGTTCTATGGGCACAAACACCCTCAATAAGTGATATAATACAGTCATTCAAATGTTTTCTTCCGATGAGTAAACTAGAACCCTCACCTGTGATTGGGTGAGCAGCGTTTTAGCTAAGAACGACGAGTCCTAATCTTGAACTTTATACATAATGTATATATACTCTTCATAAATAAGGGTAATAACAAAATTAACGAACTCCGAACAATCTTCCAAAGGGAAAGTCAAAACTCATAATTATATAAACAGACAAAATCAGTCAACAACCGGAAAACTGTGAAAACCGCAAAGACCCTGACTTGGTACAGGCATTTCTAAAGAAATGGTGGGTTGAATCAGATAGAAGTTGGCATAGATATAATATCAGTTCAATGAAAGATGGCCCATCATTTAAATATTAGACAAGTCCATCAAAAGACATACTTTTGGGGGAAAATTGTCAAAGCAATGAACCATCTTTCGTCATCTGAACACAAGTGGTTGGTATATCATCAAGGTGAGTAAAATTTATAGTTGACAAAATTGAATTCGACTCTTTGTCATAGACAGGCTGGTGGAAAATGACGAAGACCTTAAAAACCGGTAAACGAGTAGTTTGATTTTCTCAACAACTGTCGTGGTAAACCAGACAATTTGAACCGATTGTAATTTTTGGAAATCACTGAACTCATAGTTCAATAAAGTATTATTGTACCCCTGAAAATTTGATGCATTTTCCATTTAATTACTTCAAATTTACAAAATTTGAATGTTTTCTTTATGACTAATATATACTGTGGGTTATTTGACACAAGTATTAAAACGGACGGATGTATATAAGATATTGTGCTCAGATAATATTCGATAAACAGGATGTAATGCTCAATAAATCGGGTTTCAATGTGATAAATATATATATTAACACTTAACATAGTATCATGCACTATAGCTCTCGTGACTTACAGTATACATATTCATTTATAACATCTTCGCATTGATTCCTTTGATGGATAACGAACAACAGGAGCAGACTGATCGGTTCTGCCTGTAAATGTCCGGAATATTAATGGGTCAACCATAAGTACAAACATGTGTCTTCCAATATTACTGGGTGGGTCAACCATGAGTACAAACATGTGTCCTCCAATATTACTGGGTCAATCATGAGTACAAACATGTGTCTTCCATTATTACTGGGTGGGTCAACCATGAGCACAAACATGTATCCTCCAATATTACTGGGTCAACCATGAGTACAAACATGTGTCTTCCAATATTACTAGGTGGGTCAACCATGAGTACAAACATGTGTCCTCCAATATTACTGGGTCAACCACGAGTACAAACATGTGTCTTCCAATATTACTGGGTGGGTCAACCATGAGCACAAACATGTGTCCTCCAATATTACTGGGTCAACCATGAGTACACACATGTGTCTTCCAATATTACTGGGTGGATCAACCATGAGTACAAACATGTGTCCTCCAACATTACTGGGTCAACCATGAGTATTCACATGTGTCTTCCAATATTACTGGGTGGGTCAACCATGAGTACAAACATGTGTCCTCCAATATTACTGGGTCAACCATGAGTACAAACATGTGTCTTCCAATATTACTAGGTGGGTCAACCATGAGCACAAACATGTGTCCTCCAATATTACTGGGTCAACCATGAGTACAAACATGTGTCTTCCAATATTACTAGGTGGGTCAACCATGAGCACAAACATGTGTCCTCCAATATTACTGGGTCAACCATGAGCACAAACATGTGTCCTCCAATATTACTGGGTCAACCTAGGTAATACACTTAGCATAGGTATCGACCCGGTGAACGTAGTAAGAACATAGATATCTAATTTAGTGTGCACGACACATGTCTGGAATAAAATTCATCAGGTACGCTCAAAATCAAAGACGGCAAGCCAAATAATTTATTCAGATGTCTTTGAGAGCAATATCTCTACAGATAGACAAGATAACAACACGTCGTGTGCGGCTACATTCGATATCTACGATTTTATTGCATTTGATCCATTCTTCAAATATGATATCTTAAGCTATAATTCTGAGAAATATAACCCACAATCAATAATATCTCATAAATTATTGAACAGAATGTAAGAAATTTGTATAAGATGATTATTATGTAATCAGATATGCACTAATTGTTATGTTTTGAACAAAATTATAGCTGTCAAGATTTATCCACATTTATGCATGGATATATGTTAGGGAAAATCAATTGAATCAAACTAAGATGTTTCTTGTATCATTTTTTCTCCCAATTTTCTGGCAATATATTAATATCTACCATCATGTTAGGTAACCGTTCATTCATCTTTGACCATCATATCATTGGAAGACAATTAGTTGGACGTGTGCTCGGTTTTAATACCGAAAGATCAGGAAGGCTCATAGGTGATTGATCGGTTAAAATGAAACATTACGGCACCCCATTAGTGATGTAGCTTTGTGTTAGAAAATAAAAATAAAATTTAGAAGATACCAAAGGGTCTGGGGTAATCAGAAGCCGTAATTCCACGAAGAACAGACAATGCAATGACCAAAACAAGCAGGACGAAATGATAAAAAAGATACAGAAAACACTACTCATAAAACTAAAGATCGAGCAACGCCAACCCCAAATCATGACAGGAACCACACACTCTAGAATATGGGATCGCCAGGAACCACACACTCTAGAATATGGGATCGCCAGGAACCACACACTCTAGAATATGGGATCGCCAGGAATCACACACTCTATAATATGGGATCGCCAGGAACCACATACTCTAGAATATGGGATCGCCAGGAACCACACACTCTAGAATATGGGATCGCCAGGAACCACACACTCTAGAATATGGGATCACCAGGAACCACACACTCTAGAATATGGGATCGCCAGGAACCACACACTCTAGAATATGGGATCACCAGGAATCACACACTCTAGAATATGGGATCACCAGGAACCATACACTCTAGAATATGGGATCACTAGGAACCACACACTCTAGAATATGGGATCGCCAGGAACCACGCACTCTAGAATATGGCATCGCCAGGAACCACACACTCTAGAATATGGGATCGCCAGGAACCACATACTCTAGAATATGGGATCGCCAGGAACCACACACTCTAGAATATGGTATCGCCAGGAATCACACACTCTAGAATATGGGATCGCCAGGAACCACATACTCTAGAATATGGGATCGCCAGGAACCACACACTCTAGAATATGGGATCGCCAGGAACCACACACTCTAGAATATGGGATCGCCAGGAACCACACACTCTAGAATATGGGATCGCCAGGAACCACACACTCTAGAATATGGGATCGCCAGGAACCACACACTCTAGAATATGGGATCACCAGGAATCACACACTCTAGAATATGGTATCACCAGGAACCACACACTCTAGAATATGGTATCACCAGGAACCACACACTCTAGAATATGGGATCGCCAGGAACCACGCACTCTAGAATATGGCATCGCTAGGAACCACACACTCTAGAATATGGGATCACCAGGAATCACACACTCTAGAATATGGTATCACCAGGAACCACACACTCTAGAATATGGTATCACCAGGAACCACACACTCTAGAATATGGGATCGCCAGGAACCACGCACTCTAGAATATGGCATCGCCAGGAACCACACACTCTAGAATATGGGATCGCCAGGAATCACACACTCTAGAATATGGGATCACCAGGAACCATACACTCTAGAATATGGGATCCCCAGGAACCACACACTCTAGAATATGGGATCGCCAGGAACCACACACTCTAGAATATGGGATCGTCAGGAACCACACACTCTAGAATATGGGATCCCCAGGAACCACACACTCTAGAATATGGGATCGCCAGGAACCACACACTCTAGAATATGGTATCACCAGGAACCACACACTCTAGAATATGGGATCGCCAGGAATCACACACTCTAGAATATGGGATCACTAGGAACTACACACTCTAGAATATGGGATCGCCAGGAACCACACACTCTAGAATATGGCATCGCCAGGAACCACACACTCTAGAATATGGGATCGCCAGGAACCACACACTCTAGAATATGGGATCGCCAGGAACCACACACTCTAGAATATGGGATCGCCAGGAACCACACACTCTAGAATATGGGATCGTCAGGAACCACACACTCTAGAATATGGGATCGCCAGGAACCACACACTCTATAATATGAGATCGCCAGGAACCACACACTCTAGAATATGGGATCGCCAGGAACCACACACTCTAGAATATGATATCACCAGGAACCACACACTCTATAATATGAGATCGCCAGGAACCACACACTCTAGAATATGGGATCGCCAGGAACCACACACTCTAGAATATGGGATCGCCAGGAACTACACACTCTAGAATATGGGATCGCCAGGAACCTCACTCTAGAATATGAGATCACCAGGAACCACACACCCTAGAATATGGGATCGCGGTAAATGACGAAAGATACAACAACTATTAATTAGACTGATGTGCAATATTACATGCATTTCGTAAATAAAAGTAAAATATAAATGCTAGGTGACAAAGTCTAAACAAATGGAAAAAATTAAATCAATAAGGACAATATAGGAACATGAGATTGGTTATTTCGCAAGGGCGCTAATCTTCTTATGTAAGGCATCCGTCATGAAGATTTAACTTACTTAGTCGAGATAGAGTATGAAATCAAATCGAAGAACAATTTTATGCGTACACAAGACGAAGTGGTCATCTTTTCTCAAAATGACAACCATAAATGGTACCGAGTTGATTGTTGACATACTTGGAATATATTGGTTAATGGAACACACTCCAGACAATTTAACAGTCTAATTAAAATTGTATAGTTAATTGTAACTCTTTTCTGATATGTCACGAATAAAGATCCAGCAAAACCCCGTAGGGTTCACGCTGATGTGATCTTTTACGATAACATTATAGTTTACCAATCTGGTGATGCGTTAATTACTTCAAGACCGTATATACAAGTCCTTAGTAACTTTTAAATGTCAGAAAGTAAAAAAAACAAGTATTTTGTTATTAAATAAGCATTCAAACATTAAAGTTTTACATCTTTTCTATTAAACATGCATGTTATTACCTCCTGTCACACACATAGAATAGCTAAATCAATTATTGGAGATAGTATACCTCGCTTGGAGGCGCTACTATTCGGTTTAATGCCGGCATGTATTTCCGCATAGTATATTTGTTATAGACTCGTGTGTTCCGTACATACAAATGGCTCTGTTTACGACAAGTGAAATCGGGATATTAAAACTCAAACGTCCAATCGTTTCACGTCCTAGTTCTGACTACACAAACCATCAAATATTTACCGGACATGTGTAGGAGTTTACGAATTCTATCGCTGTTCCGCAATAGAACATTATTACCAACTAAGGTAACCTCTTTAAAAACATCTTATATTAAAGAAAAACTCGGTTACAAATGGTTAATAATGAAATGTAGTTGTGCACCCTTTAAGTCATTAATTTCACAAATTCATTAGTGTAGATTTATGAACACTTAATATGTGTCAATATAAAAAAGTAAGGTAATATATTATACGTAACTGCTTCAAAACACAAACTTTACAAATATTGATATCATGTTTGGTATGTAATGTCAATATACACATCTTCACTAATTTTCCACATAAGAAAAGTATGAACATATCAAAAGGGTAATCATTAGACGTCAATCAAAGAAGGACAAACGATTTAATGGCTATCAGAAAACTGATATAGTGACAGGAATCCCACTACAATCATGGGAGGAACTCATGTACATCCCACTACAATCATGGGAGGAACTCATGTACATCCCACTACAATCATGGGAGGAACTCATGTACATCCCACTACAATCATGGGAGGAACTCATGTACATCCCACTACAATCATGGGAGGAACTCATGTACATCCCACTACAATCATGGGAGGAACTCATGTACATCCCACTACAATCATGGGAGGAACTCATGTACATCCCACTACAATCATGGGAGGAACTCATGTACATCCCACTACAATCATGGGAGGAACTCATGTACATCCCACTACAATCATGGGAGGAACTCATGTACATCCCACTACAATCATGGGAGGAACTCATGTACATCCCACTACAATCATGGGAGGAACTCATGTACATCCCACTACAATCATGGGAGGAACTCATGTGCAGTTCTTGCTCCAATAGACGTCATGAAAGAGGAAAGGATGACGAGATTGTGTCTAACACAACGGATCATATCCATGGTAATCTGTGACACATGTATTCCGTAACGGGTAATCAAGTCATGATGACCGCCGTAAACGTTTGAAGTGATGGCTTCAACTTAGCCACTAAGAACTTTTGATGTGGTAGCCTTCTGATTAGCAGAAACACAACAAGAGATCCTGATAGGAACCACAAGCTCTGGAGTATCTTATCAACATATACAAACATGTATATACATATACTACATATTCATGTTTTGCTGGAATGTTGCTACATATAAATGGATAATTCCTCGTTGGAAAACTGAAATCATTGTTTTGTCGTAATGTCTCATGCTCAAATGACCATCATTCAATATCTAGGTTTAATTGGTCACCGTATGAAGCCGTGCTTGTGGTTTCCTTTATTTCAAAATCAATGCGATCAACATAGACACTAAAATTGTTTTGTAAAATGACTTTATTTCCTTAGTGGAACGTGAAATTAAAGGATAAGGATAGGGTATTTTCGTTTATTTAAAGAAGCCACTGCATAAAGGAGCATGTCGGCGAGAGGAGTAGAACAGTTGGTACCCATACAAATGACGACTGTCTGTTGAAAAATACGTCCATCAAGAATAAATCAACATCTCGAACAATCTGATCAAATCTGTTTCAGAAAACCTTTTTTTGTTTAGAGTGTTTTTTTTTTTTGCTCTTTAAAATAAGATTTGTCCCTTCCTTAAGCAATATATTTGCATCTATGTTGACCATTATGTTTCATGAGAGGAACGTTGATTGTACACAAATGTACGTACCCTATAGACATTTACAGTTTTCAGAATCTGCCTCTGTTTCACACCAGCAGCTAGTTTCACAATAAGTCTGAAGCCGCCGGGTGTTGACCACTGATCGAATAGATATTAATAATCTGGAAAAGGCCTTGCGGGAATTTAGGCAGATCCAGCAATGTTAATGTTTTTTAAGGACACTTGTGTAATTTAGGAATCCAGTAGAGCGATGGGTTATCGAGTTCGTCATCTTGATTGACATTAAAAAAAAAAGAAAAAAAACCTCACACACACAAAACTAATCTGTGATTGTCCAGGATTTCCTCTTTCGCAAGTGTCGAAGCCTATTTCTTTTATTGCCTATGTAATGTGATCTAAATATGAAACCGACATTGTCAGGGGCTTTGTCTGCCAAACAGCGACGTACTAATCATTGGAAGACAAACATATTGTTCTTTGACAATCAGGGGATGTTTAGTCTTGAAGTCATCAATTTTGAGATCCTGAAACACGTGCATATAGTTACATATATTGGTTGCAATAAGTGTAGCATAGGTATGCGAAATTACAGGAGCAGACTGATTTTTACCTGCGTCGCCGAAGGCGGAAGCAGGTCTAGGAATCGCTTTCTCCGTCCGTCCGTCCGTTCCAGCAAGTCAGTACTTACTTAGTGTAATCTGTAACTCAAACAGTTTTCAATCAATATTATTCAAACTTTGCACAGTGTTTGTATACATATTGAAGATGTGCACCTCCTATTATGGGCTCATTTGAAGATTTTGTTCATATATTTTCTGTATGCTGAACTTAGTCATTTTTTATCACTATATGTCATGGACGGTACCTAGTTGGTGTAATCTAAAACTCCAACAGTTTTCAATCAATATTATTCAGACTTTGCACATTGTTTGTATACATATGGAAGATGTGGACCTCCTATTATGGGCTGATTTGACAATTGTTTTCTTTAATTTCCTGTATGTTGAACTTAGTCATTTTTTATCACTATATGACATTGACGGTACCTAGTTGATGTAATCTAAAACTCTAACCATGTTCAATCAATAGTATTTAAACTTTGCACAGTGTGTATATTGAAGATGTGCACCTCCTATTATGGGTAGATTTGACAAATGTTTTCGTACATTTTCCGTATGTTGAACTTAGTAATTTTTTATCACTGGATGACATTGACTGTACCTAGTTGGTGTAATCTAAAACTGCAAGTGTTCAATCAATATTATTCATACTTTGCATAGTGTTTTTAGACATACTGAAGACATGCACCTCCATGACAAAAGTTTTCTTAGATTTTTTGCATGTTGAACTTGTTATTTTTTTTATCACTCCATCACATGGGTGATACCTAGTATGTGTAATCTGAAACTCAAAAAGTGTTCAATTAATATTATTCAAACTTTGCACTGTTTATAAACATATTGAAGATGTTCACCTGTTATTATACTCCCACAAACAGACTGGGGGTATAAAGGAATCACGTCCATCTGTCTGTCTGTCCATCCAGATTTTGTGTCCAGGCATATATCAGTGCATAAAAATGCATACATTACTGGAATGTTTAGCAGCGACGCAGGTCCAGACACGATATTGGTCTTGTTAAAGTAGAGATGGATTTTAGACTTTGCTGAGAATGATATTGCCCAGATTAATAGGATCATGATCTACGTTGGCAATATCCAAGACGATTGGTGTAAGCCTATATTGATGCAATTGAACGTGGATTTACTTACTATTTCCACTTATATGTGCAAGTAATTTTACCATATATGGCCTACACATGCCTTACAATAATCAAAAATTGAAATTTATAGTATCATAAGTATATTTTGTAAAACATGTGGGATATTAAGGAAAGGAAGACCACTCTGGAAGTTGTTTGGAAGTGCGCATGGTAATTGTTTCCCTTGACAAAATTTCGCACGTTTCAACATAGCTGATCAAAGCGTCACCATGCATGAAACGATGTGTTAATGTTAGCTACCAGATTGAGGGAACACAAACGCATATTTGATAGCATGGGCATTATGATTTTGAAATATATTTGACTTGGTGTATGCATGTCGTGGTAGTTTTTATATTTAATGATTTGAGGTAAAAGGTGACTGTTCACTTTCTTTATATTGGTGGAATTGTTGATCATAAACTATTTAAGCTTTCAGTTTCAGTTCGTTTTCGTGGTCATTTAAATAATGAATTAGTTTATGATGATTTTATTTGTTAAATTAACAAAAGGGATAGGACACAAGTTTTACCAACTTATGAAGTCTTCTCCCATTTATACAATAAATTCACATAGTATAATGATCATTCTGAGCATGCATATAATACATATAGAGATATATTGTAAATAATTAACGAATTAATAAAAAGGTTGTGTTGGATGGATGCGCGGTTGGAGAGTAGATAATTATCGAGTAATTATACTACAAGGAATCTTTTTGAAGATTTAATAAAATTGAAAACGTGTTTGATGATATTAATATTTTCTTCGTATGTTAAATCATCCGACCCACGGGTTAGTAGATTCAAATTCAAATCGCTTGTCTGTACCCAATTTAAGTTGTTCATCATAATACGTCTTATTTCAGTATAGTTAGGACAGGTAAAAAAAATAATGGAATGTATCTTCCCGTGGAGCTCCACAGGAACAAGCAGCATCATTTACTATATTAACCTTTGATAAATCGTTATCTAGAAAGGAATACGAGTTACGAAGTTAAGTAAGTATAATATTAAGTTTTCTGGGACCATAATAAAAATGTTTCGGGATACGTTTTGTGTTATCTGACTGTTCCTTTCGAATGGATTTTTTGAATTTAGTTAATGTATCAAGATTACGATCAAATTGATCTAGCCGGTTCCAGAGTTTAACAGTAGATGGAATAACAGATTCAGTTGTAATCGAGAGACTACAAAAAGGTATTATTAAATCCGAACCGTTTCTTAAGGGGTAAATAGTTGTACTTTGTACAGTAGGAGGAATAAGTTCTCTAAGATAATTTGGTGCATGTCCATTCTTTATATTATAAAATAACTGGAGTTTCCTATTATGCCTTCTATTAGAGAGAGTAGTCCATCCTGTTTCTGAGTATAATTTATCTGTTTTTTTGTGAAAATTGGTAATCCAGTTACAATCCTTGCAGCATCTAGTTGCAATTTTTCAAGTTTGGTTGAATAACACACTCCACAATTATCCCATATTTCACAGGCATATTCAAAAATAAATAATGAATTCTAATAATAGTTTTCATTCTATTCGCTTGTTTTTTTTTTTTTTTTAAACCCACCAAACAGAATATTCTTCAACCGACTCAACCCGTTAAACTTCACCAAATAACACTCTATCTCTAATTGCATATCCTATGATTACACAAATTGTATGTCTAATAGTATAACATGTCTTTTTTCTTGTAATTAAACGAGCTGTTCAGAGCTCCGTAATTTACCATTACTGCTAAACTAGTTTTTCTTTCTGATATTCATTTGAAGTGTGATGGATAACATGAACAGAAACCATACAAATACCATGCTCACAAAAAGTTTAATTATTTCAGTATCATAAATGTTATCATTAAATGAATAACGTTATACACCTCCAGTCTTTAAATCTCATATCTCTTTTATAGACCATATGAATACCAAAACTTGATAATGTTTAAATTTTCATTAACTAATCTTATATGTCCAAATCGTGGTGATATTTAAATATGCCCTATAGATTTACATTCTCGAGAGAACACCTTGAGAAATTTAACAACAAATGACTTTCATATCTGTTGTGTAGTTTGTAGATGTCAATCAGATGAGATATGTGATGAATTAAAATGTTCACCTGAACATAAGAATAACATACGGGATTTATTTTAAAGCTTGCATACAAAAACAACGATTAGGATTTGAAAATTGATTTTAAATGTCATTTTATATAAATGATGGTATTAGTAGACACTCTGAGTGATATGTTTACCATTAATAACTTGGTGACAAGTCTCTCTACAAGGTAAGCAACATGTTGAACGCTTAAATTTCTTCTTTTCTTAGCAAAAAAGAACACAAGACCCATGACGTTATGGTTGGTCATGTGGAATTTAGGAAGTTTTAAGTATTTATAATACTGAATGTACTGTTTTATTGTAAATGTTATGCTTTACAGATTAGTTTTGGTGCGTTTCACATATTTTTACACGAATCGGCACTTCTAATCAGAGTAAATTCCTTACAAAGAAATACAATAAAATATTCAAATAAAATTATATGTCTCATTTACATGCTATATTTATTTTGATTTTTGTAAATTAATTTTCTCGACGGGAGGGGGGTAATATATATATATTTAATATTGTATTGTTGCTAAGCGTGAGTTAAATCATGCCATTTTATTGTAATTTGTAAAAGTTCTTTTAACATTGCACCCCAGTGATCACCCATTCTATATAAATGACATTTGAATAATTATATTGAAAGTATTTAACAGTTTAAAGTCCTGGCTCATTTGCTATCTAATTTCAAGTAGGTTTTTAAATTTTCGAAAGGTAAGCATAGATATAATATACAAAATATGTAATACTGGGGTACTTATATGACCAAATGTAAATATCATTGAATTTCACAACAGTAATATCACATAGCAAACAAAATATATAATGACATTCCCTATTTCATGTTAATCGTTGTATGCAGGTTTAAAGCATGTTTTTTTTTATAAACATTAACCGTAATATATACAGTCAATATGCCCAAAATATACGTTAATAAATTAACATGATTAAATAGAGTTTAAATATGTTAAAGTGAATTTTTGTCAGATTTATTATATTTTGGAAAACTTTGTAGTCGTTTAAATTGAGGAAACGAATTGTCAGAAAAACTTAATTGCAAGTCAAATCCCTCAATTGATGCATGTAACTCCACAAATTCCATATTCCAACGAGATAAGAAAAAACAAATCTGTTGAGCTGTTAAAAAGTGTTTAAATAAACTTTAGAGAAAAAAATGAAGAATCAAAAATGGACAATACAGAGACAAAGACAACATTGAAAATAAGACACAGAACGAGGACATACAACAAAACAAAAAACAAAAACAAACAAACGAAAACACAAGAAACTAAACATATGCGGAACGCGGACCCCATCCATAAACCAAGGACGAACGGGACGAACCGAGGTGCTCGCGAAGGGTATGCAATTCCTGTTGGTTTTTTTTATGAAACACCCACCGTGTTACTTATATAATCAAGCCCGGTAAAATTCTTGACGGTGTCTGCTCATTCAAAGTAGAACCATTATTTGCGTCATGTCAACCGTGGATTTGAAGGTACAATAGTGGCCATTGAAAACATTGTATAAAAGTTGCATTAGAATAACTAATAAGTATGCAATATAAAGTCGGTTTACTTTGACAAAACATCGTTAACGTTACACATTCGTTGACAATACTGACATACTAACAAATGATAGAAGCCATTTAAGTATCGCTCGTCAATGCTGATGTTTGTGGTTGCTTGTTTTCAATAAACGCCATGGACGCTGACTAGCAAGGGATATAAATCTGCTAGTTCTCTCAAAAAGAAAGTTTTGAATATGAGTCTCCATGGAATATAATATAGCTATGAGAGGTTTCGTGGAAGATGAAATAGTTGTTCTGAGATTTCTGTTAAAATCATTCAGTCTTGTGAGTTGTAGTGAGGGAGGTATAAACTAGGATGACCCTATGATGGATGTCTTACTTGTCATATTTAAAGGCAAGCTAATGGCTAGTGCCAGAACAGGTTGTTCTGTACGACATCAGCAGAAATCACTCCTACTATATTGTTGTTCATTACAAAGGCTGCTGTATGTATGTTGTTTTTGTTTGTCTACAATGAGCATGGTCATCTTTAAACAAGATACCACCCTGTATTTCCCTTTTCATGGCTTGTTTTGTATTATATTGATTGTATGTATACGTAGAACAAGGAACACATTATGTTCTCCGCTCTAGTGTACAAATTGTTCGATAGCGTTAAAACAATTGTGACCTCATGTTTTTTGAGTATTTGTATACAGGACAGTTGATGAAGCAATCACACAGCTCATGAAAAAGACGTCAATAAATACATATCGACAAATAAACATGTATTACTTTTCAGAAACCCATGGATACGTCATGACTTTCCGAGAAAAGTTTTAGTTATATTTTCCCTCAAGGATATTTTGAGCTTAATTACACCTTATATAAGAATGCTGGATTCTGATTGGTTAATAGCCGTGATATTTTTTTACAAATTCAGGCCTTGCATTGTGAATTTGCAGAATTTTTACTTCATGTAGGTGTATTTGCATAAGATTTAGCTTTTTTTCATGGTATTTGCAAAATCGTATTTGCCGTTTTTACCTTTCACCGAGACGCTTGTAACAAAATTTTTAAAACGTTATCAGTTGTGCGTTTTATGTAACATCATTCGGTAGAATTAAACAGATACATCATGTTAGGTTCTGAAAACGACAAACAAAAGGTATTATTTATTTAGCCAGTGTTCTAATAATATTCGGTGTAATTAAACAGATATATCATGCTTGGGAGGGGTATTTGCCAAAAATACCAGTCTTAAGACTAAATTTCCCTCGCCATTCGGCTTGGGAAATTTTTCGTCTCTCGACTGGTATTTTTTCGCAAATACCCCTCCCAAACATGATATATCTGTATAATATATTTTACTCGCGTGTATTTGAAGGTTTAAATATAAATAGAATATTTCTTCCATAAGAATTCACAATAAACCACAGAATGTATAGAAAATAATACAAAAATAATAAGAAATGTTTTTGCAAGCCTAAATGTACTTTTTGTTACATTGTGTATATGGTATAAAATAAATAGCAATACATTGGTCAGACCATTTATTTTGTGGAGTGAAGCAAAAATCAAAAGACCATTCTGAATATTGATCCGATTTCTTTTAATCTTGTTAATAATTCATTGAGAACATTAATTTTAATGTAACATAAGTAATACCTTTATAATTGATATTATTATAATCTATTAAACTCAGGTGTAGTAGAGAATTAGAAGATTTAAACGGTCAGGTTATATTTAACATAGAACTATTCAGTAATGGTGTTGTCAGTCTAATCACTGATTAGAACCAGTGTCACGTTTGAAATTTGAAAAATTCATATAAAGTACGTGTTAGTATGACATTGTCATTAATGAATTCTCTATTAGATAGTAAGTATTTAGATTGATCGGTGTCTGAGAGACGATTGTAATGTATTGGAATGACTGTAAATTAGCCAGATGTTTTTATCTGTGTCACAAATGACCACAGATATGTTCTGTTTCTCGTGATCACAATCCGGTCCTTTCCTCATTAATGACTTATCACTGGGTTTGCTACAAGAGTAACAAGACGGGTGCCACTAGTGGAGCAGGAACGACTTACCCGTTCGGAGCATCTGAATTCGTTGAAATCCTTTTGTTTACTTGTCTTAATGGGCTTCGTGTTGTTAATGTTGTCAAATTACATGTATTCACGATTTTAGTTCCGTGTTGTGATGTCCGATACGATTTCTGCGTAACAATGATAATCGCTTCGTCTTTACTCTTATGTGTTTTATTTATGTTATTTGTATTTATTTATGTTATTTGTATTTATTTATGTTATTTGTATTTATTAACGTATAATGGTGTCCAACACGACTTCCATATTAGATGATGTTCGTGTCGTGTAACAATAACACGACGGGTGTCACTAGTGGAGAAGAAACTGCTAACCCTTCCGGAGTACCTGAGTTCACCCTCGGTTTTTAGTGGGATTCGTTTTGTAGATCATTGTTTGTCGGTTTTCTTTTGGGCATTATATTGTCTGTCCTTCGATTTACGGATTTTTATCCTTTGGCATCTTTAAACTTTTTATCTCCATAGTTTTTAGTGGCTGATTGTTGTTTAACGTAAATTGAAAATTGTCTCTGCTATATTCTTTACTAGAACAAGTTTATAAACAATATATGTTATGGATAAAACATGTAGGACCGAGATGGACACATGGGCAGAAGAGTATATTGGTATATGAAAAGAAGGATATGGTGGACAGGGTCGGAAAGTTTGCCTAGCAACGGGCAATCAACGACCATTATCACAAAAATCAGCAAAGTTTTTCTTATTCAGTGGTGCTACACATTGTTTTATTTTTTAGTATCGCAGGCTTGTCTAAATAAGAGAAGGTCATTACATCTCAACCATGGGACGAGTTGTGAATTTTATTCGTCCCCGGAGTTCCTTTGGGGGAGGATAAGGGGATATGTTTTTAACTATTTGAAATTTAAAAATACTATGAACATACCTATCTTTAACTTTAAAAATGAAGGTAAACATGTAAACCGGTGAGAGATGGTTGTTTGTTTTGTTGATATGGTTTGATTTGTTGACCATCAGTGTTTAAAGTTACTTTTCAAAATACACAATATAATGATATTTACTGATTATTGCAGTTGATTTTCCCATTAACCAGAAATGGCAGACCTGTATGGTGAAATTTTACTCAAATGTACCCTTGGCATCACATTAAAAACTCAAACTATGTTATAAATATGGACACTGTCTAAATATGGATTCAAATTTCACTTGTATTTGTCATTTTAGAACTCAGACTTGATTTCACTTGTATTTGTCATTTTAGAATTCAGGCTTAATTTCACTTGTATTTGTCATTTTAGAATTCAGACTTAATTTCACTAGTATTTGTCATTATAGAACTCAGACTTGATTTCACTTGTATTTGTCATTTTAGAACTCAGACTTGATTTCACTAGTATTTGTCATTTTAGAACTCAGACTTAATTTCACTTGTATTTGTCATTTTAGAACTCAAACTTGATTTCACTTGTATTTGTCATTTTAGAACTCAGACTTGATTTCACTTGTATTTGTCATTTTAGAACTCAGACTTGATTTCACTTGTATTTGTCATTTTAGAACTCAGACTTAATTTCACTAGTATTTGTCATTTTAGAACTCAGACTTAATTTCACTTGTATTTGTCATTTTAGAACTCAAACTTGATTTCACTTGTATTTGTCATTTTAGAACTCAGACTTGATTTCACTTGTATTTGTCATTTTAGAACTCGGACTTGATTTCACTTGTATTTGTCATTTTAGAACTCAGACTTAATTTCACTTGTATTTGTCATTTTAGAACTCCTACTTGATTTCACTTGTATTTGTCATTTTAGAACTGACTTAATTTCACTTGTATTTGTCATTTTAGAACTCAGACTTAATTTCACTTGTATTTGTCATTTTAGAACTCAGACTTAATTTCACTTGTATTTGTCATTTTAGATTTCAGACTTGATTTCACGTGTATTTATCATTTTAGAACTCAGACTTAATTTCACTTGTATTTTAGAACTGACATAATTTCACTAGTATTTGTCATTTTAGAACTCAGACTTGATTTCACTAGTATTTGTCATTTTAGAACTCAGACTTGATTTCACTAGTATTTGTCATTTTAGAACTCAGACTTAATTTCACTTGTATTTGTCATTTTAGAACTCAGACTTAATTTCACTTGTATTTGTCATTTTAGATTTCAGACTTGATTTCACGTGTATTTGTCATTTTAGAACTCAGACTTAATTTCATTTGTATTTTAGAACTGACATAATTTCACTAGTATTTGTCATTTTAGAACTCAGACTTAATTTCACGTGTATTTGTCATTTTAGAACTGACTTGATTTCACTAGTATTTGTCATTTTAGAACTCAGACTTAATTTCACTTGTATTTGTCATTTTAGAACTCATACTTGATTTTTCTCCTGGTTACGCCCATGTTCCACTACCCTATTTTTAATTCTTCTTATTTTTTGGTGCTTGGTTTTCCTTTCAAATATCTATTTTAGGGGGGTCTAAGGGTCATGACCATACAAAGAATTAACTCATGAATGTATGGTATTATTTGACCAATACAACATTAGATCTATGTTAATATCATATTTGTTTGCGATATACTTCCGTTACTAGAGCAAACTTAATTTTGATAATATCGGTGTTGACATAGGTATATAGGCTCTGTCCAACAATCATTTTTTTTCACATCATCAATATTTCAAGACGATCATAAAAATAACTAAATATTACTGATTGTCATTTTCTATGAGAAATTCAATAAAAAGTGAAGCCCAGTTTCTAAATTTTAATCTGGATGAACCATGAGAAAATAGAACTTAAAAGAACCGTCCATTTATCTAATACTTGAC
The DNA here is from genome assembly GCA_963680875.1 of Bathymodiolus brooksi. Classification (NCBI taxonomy): domain Eukaryota; kingdom Metazoa; phylum Mollusca; class Bivalvia; order Mytilida; family Modiolidae; genus Bathymodiolus; species Bathymodiolus brooksi. The sequence continues at coordinate 15,988,249 of OY804578.1, read as the reverse complement.
GTGTCCAGTAGACATTGAAGCCATAAGTGTGATAAGTAGCTGTCGTGGCTGTGTTTGTTGTGTAATCCTAGATGTCAGGTCTACCGATGCTATGGAATATTGATATAAATTCAAATATTTGACCAGGAATTATTTCATAAAATAAATATAATGCTAAAACAATATGAGATAAGTATTAGTTTAGAAAATTACACCCTGTTTGATGTTGCGTGTATTGATAGGTTCATATAGTACACAGCTGCATAGCTTTAATTACAATGTTTTTGTCATATCAACTAATTTATAATTCTATCTATAACTATCCTATATATGATCTATAAACATGCAATCATTAGGCCAAGAAAAAACTAATATGGAACGGTAAAGTTCTATAAAAGAAGGACAAGGAAAACGCTTCAGATGGTTCTCGAGAGTTTTACATCATATGATTATCACGTAGTTTTCATTGCTAGTTCCTATCATACGTATACTAATATCATGTGAACTTATGGGACGCGTGCATTGTTCTCATTGCATAGTTAATTCATGAATTTAAAAAAAATAACAAGCCACAAAACTCCTCTGACAAATTTCAAAGCGCACAAAATACAAGGACTGAGACTATGGGATATATATATCCTTGTTTGGGGCAGACATACAAATGTGGTGTAAAACTATTAATGATATATTAACGCCCCGAATGGAGCTGGAACTGCGTACCCGTTTGTAGTGAATTTCCTGTCGCTTGATCCTAGTTTTTTGTGTAGTGTTTTGTGGAACATTGTTTGTCGTTTCATTTGGCCATTGCATTAAAATTGTCTGTCCTTCTTGGGATTTACGACTTCTGTTTACTGATTTGGTATTTTCAAACTTTTTTTTATGCATGTGTTGTCAAAAAGGCCACATACTTTCACAAAAATGAATGACAACATAAACATGGACAGCTGAATAGAGATGGCCTTTTTGACCCAAATTATACAAAAAGACGACATTATTGTCAATTCAATGAATTATGTTGACAATTAGTCACTCATGAGAAATGTGATTTTACTTTCTTATTTGATAAATTATAAATTAAAGGAGAGTACAAAATATCGCTACCCCAATAGATAAGTCAATACAAATTGTAAAATTATTAACAAAACATTTCTCATGAATCCGGGAGAGAGATCACATACTTCAACATGGTAACCCTCCTTATTCTGCGACACACAGACTGGCATCATCAATAACAAATAAGTATCTAGTACAAATTAGGTAAAATAAGGACATTACCCACACAGATATATCAGGAATATGTCCACATGAAGATGAGACTCAGAAATACCAGACTATTCATTATTGCAACTATTATTTCACTTGAATAAAACCACCTAGTTTAGACAGGTCATGTTTATTAGAACAGGCTCTAGAATAAAACCACCTAGTTTAGACAGGTCATGTTTATTAGAACAGGCTCTAGAATAAAACCACCTAGTTTAGACAGGTCATGTTTATTAGAACAGGCTCTAGAATAAAACCACCTAGTTTAGACAGGTCATGTTTATTAGAACAGGCTCTAGAATAAAACCACCTAGTTTAGACAGATCATGTTTATTAGAAGAATGCTCTAGAATAAAACCACCTAGTTTAGACAGGTTCTGTTTATTAGAACAGGCTCTAGAATAAAACCACCTAGTTTAGACAGGTTCTGTTTATTAGAACAGGCTCTAGAATAAAACCACCTAGTTTAGACAGATCATGTTTATTAGAACAGGCTCTAGAATAAAACCACCTAGTTTAGACAGGTCATGTTTATTAGAACAGGCTCTAGAATAAAACCACCTAGTTTAGACAGGTTCTGTTTATTAGAACAGGCTCTAGAATAAAACCACCTAGTTTAGACAGATCATGTTTATTAGAACAGGCTCTAGAATAAAACCACCTAGTTTAGACAGGGTCTGTTTATTAGAACAAATTCTAGAATAAACCCACCTAGTTTAGACATATTCTGTTTATTGGAACAGGCTCTTAAATAATACCACTTCACAGTTAGCTAAGATAATGTAAAGCGCAATTTTATATGAATTATTTTCATCTTGAACGTTATGATATAAATCGCAGCTTATGTCTTACTATATAAATATTACCTTTTTTAATAATAAGAAATAGTTTCGCTTGATATATTTCAAGTACGTGTCCCCATAAATATGAAAAAGAAAAGTCAATAGTATTAAAACTTAATTAGCTGACAGATATGATTTTTACAGGTAGCAATAATGAACAGATTTTTGCATTGTAAATTGACAAAAGAATTTGATATAATCTACACGTAACCAAGTGTACACTTATGTTGTAATTAAAAACCATTTGAATGGAAAGTACATTTACCGAAATGCAGCATTGGCAGTGAGTATTTTCCTTAAATGTTTCACCGACAAATCATAAAAATAACAATCATAACATTTATATAAAACAAAATTTCTGAAAATAATAAAATAAAAAAAAAATAAAATAAAAAAAATAACACAACCGCTTTAAATATAATAATTGTTCAATAAAAAGAAATATGTAAATTCGGAATTATATTTTTGTCGGAAACAGTTTTTTCATGGAACGCTTCTATGTCAAATTATCATATATTATTCAGGAATGTGAAATTAGTCATTCCCGTGTAAACCCGATTAGCGGTTTTCTTTTACCCCCATTGTTTACCTAGGCTTTTTACTTATGATATTTGTTATTTACACATACTGGTATCCAACACAATTTCCCTTCTGGAGCACACGAGTTTATCCCTATTTTTAGTGGAATTCGCGTTTCTCAATCTATTTCTCTGTGCAATGCTTTATCGACCATTGTTTATATTTTATACCTTGTCTTTAGAAAATAGTCTTGTTATATTATTATTGTTGTGCTATTTTTCTCTGTTACAATATATTTATGAGAATATAAAGACACTCTTTTGATTACCCCTTTGATATCTTCAAATTAGTTTTTTTTAGCATAAACGATATTAATTGATACTGGTATTATGCCCCATACAGATTCATCGTTTAAGAAACTGTAGAACTAAAATTATAGCTCTTAAAATATTCGTGTATTGTATCTGTTAAAATACTACAATGAGTTTACTAAAATGAAGTTCAAGGCAGAAAGAGTGAATAAAGAAAGGAGGAAGAATAAACAAAATGGCACCCCATTTCATGTGAATGTTCTGATGTCTTGATTCGCTATGCAAGGGCCGGTAGCAATTATTCTGATTTCCTGAAACGTCATCTTCATCTGAGAAACAGGCTACTGGACCAGGGCTATAAAAAGATTCGCCTTATTCGATCTCTTAAAAAGTTTATATTCCGATACCAAGATCTTGTCGAAATATATTCCGTCTCTGCAGAACAAATTATAAGCGATGCATTTTCATATAGTGAAAATGTATAAAGATAAAGAAGTCAAAAATGTCAAGGATATTTTTTTGTCAATGTGGGACGTAAAAATATTTTTGACATTTACGTCACCGAATATGGTACTGCTTTGACAACTATTTTACCTATTTTGTTCCTGTATTTAAATACTGTTACAGTGACAGCCGGAACCTTTGAACCGTAATGAGAGCGGGAGGTTTGGCGCCTTAAAATCTGATTCAACCCACCATTTCTTTAGAAATGCCTGTACCAAATCAGGGTCATTACGGTTTTCACAGTTTTCCGGTTGTTGACTGATTTTGTCTGTTTATATAATTATGAGTTTTGACTTTCCCTTTGTAAGATTGTTCGGAGTTCGGTAATTTTGTTATTACCTTTATTTACGTTATTTCTGTTTGATTGTGTATAGTGGTGTCCAACACATATTTTGTACCCTATGTTACCAGTTTCCCTGGATTGTCATGTTCGATTGTGTATAGTGGTGTCCAACACATATTGTGTACCCTATGTTACCAGTTTCCCTGGATTGTCATATTTGATTGTGTATAGTGGTGTCCAACACATATTGTGTACCCTATGTTACCAGTTTCCCTAGATTGTCATGTTTGATTGTGTATAGTGGTGTCCAACACATATTGTGTACCCTATGTTACCAGTTTCCCTGGATTGTCATGCTTGATTGTGTATATTGGTGTCCAACACATGTTGTGTACCCTATGTTACCAGTTTCCCTGGATTGTCATATTTCATTGTGTATAGTGGTGTCCAACACATGTTGTGTACCCTATGTTACCAGTTTCCCTGGATTGCCATGTTTGATTGTGTATGGTGGTGTCCAACACATGTTGTATACCCTATGTTACCAGTTTCCCTGGATTGTCATATTTGATTGTGCATAGTGGTGTCCAACACATATTGTGTACCCTATGTTACCAGTTTCTCTGGATTGTCATGTTTGATTGTGTATAGTGGTGTCCAACACATATTGTGTACCCTATGTTACCAGTTTCCCTGGATTGTCATGTTTGATTGTGTATAGTGGTGTCCAACACATATTATGTACCCTATGTTACCAGTTTCTATGGATTGTTTGATTGTGTATAGTGGTGTCCAACACATATTGTGTACCCTATGTTACCAGTTTCCCTGGATTGTCATATTTGATTGTGTATAGTGGTGTCCAACACATATTGTGTACCCTATGTTACCAGTTTCCCTAGATTGTCATGTTTGATTGTGAATAGTGGTGTCCAACACATATTGTGTACCCTATGTTACCAGTTTCCCTGGATTGCCATGTTTGATTGTGAATAGTGGTGTCCAACACATATTGTGTACCCTATGTTACCAGTTTCTCTGGATTGTCATGTTTGATTGTGTATAGTGGTGTCCAACACATATTGTGTACCCTATGTTACCAGTTTCCCTGGATTGTCATATTTGATTGTGTATAGTGGTGTCCAACACATATTGTGTACCCTATGTTACCAGTTTCTCTGGATTGTTTGATTGTGTATAGTGGTGTCCAACACATATTGTGTACCCTATGTTACCAGTTTCCCTGGATTGTCATGTTTGATTGTGTATAGTGGTGTCCAACACATATTGTGTACCCTATGTTACCAGTTTCCCTGGATTGTCATATTTGATTGTGTATAGTGGTGTCCAACACATATTGTGTACCCTATGTTACCAGTTTCCCTGGATTGTCATGCTTGATTGTGTATATTGGTGTCCAACACATGTTGTGTACCCTATGTTACCAGTTTCCCTGGATTGTCATGCTTGATTGTGTATATTGGTGTCCAACACATGTTGTGTACCCTATGTTACCAGTTTCCCTGGATTGTCATATTTGATTGTGTATAGTGGTGTCCAACACATGTTGTGTACCCTATGTTACCAGTTTCCCTGGATTGCCATGTTTGATTGTGTATGGTGGTGTCCAACACATGTTGTATACCCTATGTTACCAGTTTCCCTGGATTGTCATATTTTATTGTGTATAGTGGTGTCCAACACATATTGTGTACCCTATGTTACCAGTTTCTCTGGATTGTCATGTTTTATTGTGTATAGTGGTGTCCAACACATATTGTGTACCCTATGTTACCAGTTTCCCTGGATTGTCATGTTTGATTGTGTATATTGGTGTCCAACACATATTGTGTACCCTATGTTACCAGTTTCTCTGGATTGTTTGATTGTGTATAGTGGTGTCCAACACATATTGTGTACCCTATGTTACCAGTTTCCCTGTATTGTCATGTTTGATTGTGCATAGTGGTGTCCAACACATATTGTGTACCCTATGTTACCAGTTTCCCTGGATTACCATGTTTGATTGCGTATAGTGGTGGCCAACACATATTGTGTACCCTATGTTACCAGTTTCCCTGGATTGCCATGTTTGATTGTGTATAGTGGTGTCCAACACATATTGTGTACCCTATGTTACCAGTTTCTCTGGATTGTCATGTTTGATTGTGTATAGTGGTGTCCAACACATATTGTGTACCCTATGTTACCAGTTTCCCTGGATTGTCATGTTTGATTGTGTATAGTGGTGTCCAACACATATTGTGTACCCTATGTTACCAGTTTCCCTGGATTGCCATGTTTGATTGTGTATAGTGGTGGCCAACGCATATTGTGTACCCTATGTTACCAGTTTCCCTGGATTGCCATGTTTGATTGTGTATAGTGGTGTCCAACACATATTGTGTACCCTATGTTACCAGTTTCCCTGGGTTGCCATGTTTGATTGTGTATAGTGGTGTCCAACACATATTGTGTACCCTATGCTACCAGTTTCCCTGGATTGTCATTGTCTTGTGTACCCTATGTTTTACCCAGTTCCTCTGGATTGCCATTTTTGATTTTCTCTTTGGTATTCTCTAACGTTTATTTCTCAACACTGAGTTGCTGACATGTGTTTCACCTTGCATGATATACAGTGTATTATTAGAATCGTGTCCAATGTTGTTTATTGTCTGATGATTATCAGTAGTAATCACTTCCGTTAATTAGTGATCCTTCCTGACCACAATCTATTAAAGTACAGATTGTTAGTCCAGTTTGTATTATAAAGTAGTTTGAAGAAAAGATTTACAAGTAAAGTTTAAAGATACTAAAGTGTTAATCTAATTTAATGTCTCTATCACGACAACAATGGATGAGTTTTAATTTAATGTCTCTATCACAACACAATGGATGAGTTTTAATGATACTTTCTTGTCAGGTTTGGTAATTAACTGTGTTTATGTATACAAGACAAAGACTATCACACATGTCTGATGTATAGCATCAGAATTGCTCCGTTGATTTTGAACCGAATGTTTATACTATTATTCTTTCAAGACTTAATTTAGAATTTCTTCCTACATAAGAGAGGCTTTAACTCTAATTTGTTTTTTATTTCACAGATAACCATGAAAGGTAGCTGTACTTGGAATGATAGCGGATGTCTTAGAAGACTCTTTACGATAAGCAAGAAGTTGTAACTATCATTTGTATTCTATACTGGACATCAATACTGAATATCAGGATGCCTACAGGTACATTCACTTTATTCGTCGTACTTCCGGATGAAAATGTGTGCACACTTCGTAAATTAACTTCCGGTACTAACATTGAAGGAGTCAAAGCAAGATTAGAATTATGTGCAGGTCTGCCATCACAGATTTACAGCTTACAATACCCAGATGGCGAGAACTTGGAAGATCACAATAAACTTGTTATGCAGGAGAACATAAAGGATGGCTATGTACTAAGAGTACACATCTATGAACACTGGGAAACCTTGTATACTGCCATAACTAAAAATAATATAGAAAGTGTATACCACAATGGCGGCGTACATTTAAAAGGAAATATGGTGATAAATGCTGAAGATTCTGGTAAAGTGGAGAGTGCAATTTATGACCGTGGATGTGTGGCATTATATATAGCAAGTTACCTAGGTTTACTAAGAATGTGCAATATGCTTATGTCAGTTGGTAAGTATACATAGTGAGTTTAATGAGTGATAAAACAAACATAGCCCACGCATATCAGAATGAATATTCATCCGAAGAGGCTATCTGGATATACATCGACAATGGTACATAAAAAATCAAACAAACAAAAGAAAAACAAAACAAAACAAAAAATAAAACAAAACAAAACAAACAAAAAACCAAGCAAAAATGTGTTTTAAATTATATTAAATAAAATTGAGATCAAATTGAAAAGTAGAAAAAAATTAATGTGTCAGATTCAATACGTTGTTCGCATCACGTTATGGGCTTCCTGAGAGGTTTTATAAACTTGTTAACACTCGTGTTTGTCGCATCAACGAGTTACTCAAAGAGGAAGAGGCGTTAAGGTGCAAAATTGGCCCCATATTATATTAAAAAATAATGCTCGACATAGAATAAAAACAATTTACTAATTTAATTGTTAGATAAACACATTTTCAAACAATATAACTTTCCGTGAAATTGGGTGCGTTATGACGTCATAATGACATCATAATTAGACGGATAATGCTAAAAATGGACTACAAACGACATATTTAATGTACATTTTAGCTATTTTATATACCTCCACAGTCTTCCACCAACACCAAATTGAGCAGCTGTTTTGAGTATAGAGGGTTAATGATTATATCAAAATATTTTGTTGGTGGAGGATTGTGGAGGTTGTTAAATATTAATTTATTTATAACCTCAGCCAGACCCTTAAAATCAATATTTTCACTCTTCTGATTGTATATATGAGACAATTATATACACAATCTGTACATTTCATGATTCATTTCAAGTAATGAAATTCATCAGTAAATAACTTATATTTCTGTAAATACAGATATTCATTTTAAATACAGTTTGTGTACATTGAAACCAAGAGAAAAACTCAGTGCATGCAATCCGGCGTCAATGCCATAAAAAGAACTGGGGACTATCAGTGCCATATATGGCCCCATATTTAATGAATCATTATCTTAGAAAATACTTGATTAAAATTTGATGTATTATAGACGAGATCATATTTTTGATGTTAAAACTTGTTTCCAACAAACTCGATACGTATTTGACGTCATTGTGACGTCATGAGCGTTATTTGTTTTCTGTATTTCGTGGAATTTTGCCCGCGATATTTGGACGGTTTTCGAAGAAATTAAGCACCTCCGCAGTCGTGCACCAGAAAAATATTTTACCAGATTATTAAAATAAATAAAACACAAATACTGTTAAAGTATTTTTTTGGTTTCACGAGGTGTTAAATCTTGAAAAACGACGGGAAAATGTTCAAATATTCCAAGCGCTTAGATGACGTTTTGATATTTGAGAAGCAATCTTTTGCCGTAAAAAACGATGGTATGTCGGCACGTAACAATTATATACAAATGTAAGATAAAAATAAAATAAACACCACTTCATCCAAAATAGTTTTTTTTCATAAGCCCCCAATTATTGATTATACATTTTCTTCCGGGATACTGAAATAGTTATTACTACAGGGATATGGAGGTAGCCGTTTAATGGTCTATCGATGCTACTTCTAAAATGAAGTAAAATAGTTTGATCCAAAAGGAGTAGATATTTTTTGGGCACAATCCAACAGATAGCTCACACATTATGACCCAAAGGTGTTTTATGTTATGCACTACATACACACACGTTTGATCCATCATTTGTCCATTTGAGGTTAGGTGTTTAACACCACTTTCAAAAGTATTTCATTTACTATTTTTGTGGCGGAAATTGGAGTACCCAGAGAAATCCACAGACCTGTCGGAAGTCAATGACAAACTTTATCACATAATGTTTTATCGAGTACACCTCGCCATGAATGGGGTTCAAACTCACAACTTAAGTGGTGATAAGCAATGATTGGACAGGTAGTTATAAATTCAACTACCATACGACCACGACGGCTCAAGTTCAATTAAGATGAAAGGTAATTGTTTTATTGATATTGATGGAATTGATGATTATCACTGTTTGTAAACTTTCTTTTCATATCAATCAATGACAAGAATTGGTTTGCTGAAAGTATGTTTTTTGTTGGGGTTCATTGGATGGAATTTGTATCTCATGTGAAGTTCCGTCAATTGCAGACACAACGTTAGGCATATCAGAACAATACCTTTTCTTTTGCCATCAGACTGGGATGGTTGGCCACTGAATTCACATAACATTTTCATAAATTATATAAAGTTTCCCCTTTTGCGCCCAAATTAAACTTTTAACTTCTATCAGTTCCATTCTCTTAAATCAACCTCCAATGGACAAATGATGGATCAAAAGTTTGTGTATGTAGTGCATTGAAAATGCGTTCTGTCATGTGCATAAGTTATTGTTTGCATGATTGACAGACAATATTCTTCATATTGTTTTCTAGCTTCTGAACTGTCGATCGAGAAAAAAATAAAATATTCTAGACAGGCAGCTAATAGCCAGTCAATGGGGTTTGCAATTAATATTTCGCATGCACAATAGCGACCCCACACCACAAGGTGTGGAAAATAGAAATATTCTTCTGTGGTTTAAATGCGTATTAACTGCATTACATGTAAACTGTATGATTCTGTTTGATAAAGTCCTTTAACTAGAACAGGAACAAAATGTTCACTTGAGTGAAATAGTATTGTAATAAAAGATCGTGAACGTGATGTACAAGTATTAAAGAATGTCCAGGTATATTTTAAATGAGGTTGAAACAAGTCACCATTTGATATTAATTCGGTTGTATTTCATTTTGACGATTCTAATTACGGAAGACGATCACAACCATATTGTTTTTGATTGGATTAAAATTATAGCTGTATAATAATGTATAATATCCTATTATTATTAGAATCCTAACATGACTACGAATTTGACACGAATAAAATAACAAATGGCTTTCTCTAGGAAAACGCCGACTTTATGTGAAAGGGACACCAGACAGCTATGAGGAACGAATTTAATACATCCCTTAGCGCGGGATTTAAAGGACACACTCCTTACACGTAAAAGACAACTTTCAGCAGATTCTGATAGCAACAGTTTATTAGGAGTGTTGTTGTTGGTTTGTCACAAAGGAAAATAATATCTAGCATCTCTTCTTTTTCTAGTGACAATCAAAACAATCATACATAGACTCATGGCAACGACACACATTTTACCTACACGATTAATCATATGGTTGTAAACTTGTTCTCATCATAAATATATATGAAATACTTGATTGTAAAACAATTATCTATCGACAACCACTTTCTATGGGATATCTGATTCCAAGGCTTGTTATCAGTTTATCAAAAAAACAAAAATAATTCACACCATTTCCCAAAATATTTCCATATTATGAAAAAAAGCGGTCTTTAAATATTGGACCTTTTTTTTTTTTATAGATTTGTGATGGTTGTCCGTAAAAATGTACTGGAATATATCATCGCATTGGTTGTCGTTAAGAATAAAGTACGGTTAAAAAAGTGTTTAAAAAAAATTTCAAATATGACAAAGTTCTATTGTCCAAATAAAACTATCTACTACTTCTTTAAAATTAATACCAAAATTTCGACCAGTTTTCGACGATCAAAGTTAATAAGTTTCTGAATTGATGCCCCAGGGACGGATCCAAGGGGGCGCACCCGGCGCCCCCCCCCCCCCCCCTCACCATAAAATTGGAATAAAAATAATTTTTTGGCGTAAAATCGTGATTTTTCACACGAAATACCCCAAAATTTTTCGCGCCTCCCTCCGCTCAGCACAATTTTTTTAAGTTCGCCCCCCCTAACTTGAAATCCTGGACCCGCCCCTGATATTAACCTCAATATGTACATTATCAATGTCATAGCAGACGATGAATCCAAAATTGGTCTGTATGAGATTTAAGGTGACGAAAAAATGAATTACGAAAAACTACAATTTGAACGTGAAATAATAGATGTGGTACGTAGTTCTTATATTTAAAGATGACATTTTTAGATCAGATTTCATGAGATCATTCATGCAATTTTAGCATCATAATATAACCTCTGACAAATTAAGCGATCAAAATAATGAGAAATTTTATCACGTGAAACAAACCGTCGAAAACAGGAGACCGTCGAAAATGGGTGACGTTGTGACATTACTATTCGTTCACTTTAATTTCATAATACAGTTTCGGAACATGTTTTTATTCCTGAAATCAATCCACATTGCATATTATGTCAAATTTATGCTGTGTTTATTGAGTTTTATTATGCTTTGTTTTTGTTTTTGTTTTTTAATGATATGCATTATAATACAATGATACGTACGTTCTGTATAATGAAAAAAATGACGTTCACTGCTTTTCATTACCTGAATTTGTCGATCCGCTGTGAGGAATTAGATACACATATTAACTAACTGTATTTATTTCTGAAAAGCACATATTGTGAATACATTTTGGAGAAAATTTTATCGACATCTGAGGTGGGGCCGATTTTGGCCCTTATAGCTCCCAGTCCTTTGTAGAATATTTTACCCTTTTAAGCGTCCCCCACTGGTAGTATTAACGAGTATGTTAGTGCTCATCTAGTATATGTACTTTCATTGGTACTTAGTTTATTAGATATACATTTCCTATAATTCGCCAAAGTTGTGGGAATGTTAACTTATCTTGATTCGCAGCGCCGTAAGTTTATAATCCTGATTAGAAGCGATTGGAAGTCATTGGTCCTCGTTCTCTTTAATATAACTAAAATTATATATAATTCTGTGTCACGAAGATTAAATATATTATGTATTATGTTCACTGTCTATTCGACTATGAGTGAGGGTTGGCATTTTACTCACATGTGGAATACATTTACAAGATCTCACAGTTCACCAAGGGGGCAAGTCTATAAAACTAGTTTAATTCAAGCCAGAAATGGTCATGTATTTGTGTGTTAGGGATATCGATTTTGCTTCTTTCTGTGATTTTTCTATTGGATTTCGGAACTATTATTCCGAAAGTGTGGTAAATTTTATTTTTCATTTTATTGGTGTTATTAATATTCGTTTAATTTTATTAACTCGATAAGGGAGAATTATTAATATTATTATTCAATTATGTGGTGAGTTCGAACCCCGTTCCTGGTGAGGTGTACTCGATACAACATTATGTGATAAAATTTGGCAGTGACTTGCGGCAGTCTCGGTGGTTTTCATCGGGTCCTCCAGTTTCCTCCACCAATAAAAGTGACCGCCATGATATAACCAAAATTTGTTGAAAGTGGCGTTAAGCATGATAAACCAAACCAATTGTATGCTTTGTTTCATTATTGTATTTTGAGGGGCCGTCGTGGCAGTGATCGTATATGGTAGTTGGATTTACAACTACATATTCAATCAGTGCCTATCGCCACTGATGTTGTGAGTTCGAATTTCGATCAGGGCGAGGTGTACAACATTATGTGATAAAGTTTGTCAGTGACTTGTGACAGGTCGGTGGTTTTCGTCGGGTACTCCTCTACCAATAAACTGACCGCCACGATTTAACTGAAATGTTGTTGAAAGTGGCGTTAAACAATATAAGCCAAACCAAACCAATTATATGTTTTTGTTTCGTTACTGTATTTTCAGGTATAGACATCAATGGTTCTACACAGTTTGGTAGAACAGCGTTACATGCAGCCGCATCAAAAGACAATTTTATAATCTTAAAATATTTAATCGATCATGGCGCAAAGATTTATTCTACCGACCTATTAGGGAAATCACCACTGGATACCGCCAAGTCATTCTCGTCATATATGTGTGAGAAGAATTTGAAAGTCTTGCAATTAAACCTACGAGGTCAAAATAAGATGCCAAAGGGTTCTAAGATTAAATACACCGTTCCCCTAACTGAAGCTAAAATTAACCACGTCAACAAGGAATCAAGTCATAGACCCAAGTCGTTAGTGGAAGATAGATCCAACAGAAAAATAACTGCTCAACGACCTAGGCCACAAACCCATTACTCAACCAAACAGGTATTTCCAAGAGGTTCACAAGGTAACAAAGCCGTTGCTTGGATATCAATTCAAGACACAGAAACCACGTCTAAGCGGTCAGATTTAAAGAATTCGGGATTTCATAAATTTCAAAATGTTATCAGAATGGATATGCCCGAGGACAATTCAATAACATGTAAACCTCTGTCTTTATTGAGGAAGAAATCATGTTTAAAATTTGCGTCAGAAACGAACGATACAACGACTTCAAGATCTACGCAAACTACACCTGTTGCTTCAAAGCTTGATGCCGCCACAACACCTATGTTATTTGCACCCTCTTGTAGCAGAGAAAACATAGATGATGCTGCAATGATGGACGAGATGAACACCTCCTTCTCGATTGATGAACGAGATACATCAGCAAAAACTAGATCAAGCAGGTCCAGTAAACTTGTTTCATTCTCTCCAAAAGATAGGTAAGGTCATGAAGTAATTCTAACTAGTTTAATTCCATGAAAAAGAGATGTGGTGTCATAAGGTGACAAACAATAGATGAGGTAATTTGGTAAAATTATCTTGTTTCATTCCCTCAAAAACTTAAAAGCATAAATAAGGTCATCAGGTCAATTAAATTGGTTTCAGCTTCTACAAACCACCTGAGCCTCGAAATTGACAGTGATGGCCGGTTATGAACGATACTTTACGATAAAAGAGATTATATCAATTTTCCCATTGTGAACTTTCCATTTATGTGTTGCAATATTCCAGCAGCACATGCACATATAGTATATATCTCTCAGTGGATCCGATATTCCAGAGATTGTGGTTCCTATCATGATTTCCGTGATAAATGGTTGCAGCAAACAAGGAAGCTACTCAACAAAGGGTTCCTAGTGGCTAAATTGAAGTGCAAGTTTTACGCTCGCCATGACATGGTTAACAGTGACACACTATCTGAGTTACAAATGACCCCGGATATGTTCCGTTTGTCGTAATCCCAAGTAGGTCCTGTCCTCATTTCAACAAGAGTAATACGGATGGAGCAGGAGCTGCTGACCGCTCCAGAACACCTGAGTTCATCCCGGGTTTTAGTGGGTTCGTGTTGCTCGATCTTCAGTTTTCTGTGTGATGTTTTGTTGATCAATGTTTTTCCTTTTGCCTTTTTTCATTTATCCATTGTAATGTCTGTCCTTTTACGGTTTCGTAATGCCCCTTCGGTATCTTCAAACTTTTCTTAATGTAGTAATGTAAATTTAACTGGTTTCCTCTCTCCAAAAGAGAGGTAAGACCGACCATAAGGTAAACTGAACTTGTTCCATCCTCTCAAAATGATAGATCGAGTAGATTTAGTCAGTGACTCTGGATTATACAAAATAATAATATAAATTGAAGAGCAAAAAGACCAATGGAATATGAAAACCAGCAACCAAATTCTATATTTTAAGCTGAAGAAAAATAATCATTTTTTCAACAATTTTTCAGACTTAGTGTCGGTCAGTCGTGAATTTATTATAGATCAGGACTCATATTCTTGGATGGTGCTACCACTTATTCTATTATTAGTCTTATGTGTTGTACTATCGTCTTATTTTATTTGTTACTGTTTTTCGGATTATTGTTCCTACTGGTTTATATACTTACACTTATCGTCCTAAATATGGTTAAAACAAATTTAACACGGACGTATAACAAAACAAAAAATTAACTATTTTATACTGGAGACTATTTATTATATTGCAGTTTATACAGGTATTTTTATGTGGTGTAAGTACTCTTATTCAAAATATTACCTTATTTATATACTATTTTATGATTCAAATATTGGTTATCTGTGCATGGTTTCATACAAATCCCTACCTCAATATGTATAACATATCTAAATGTAGCTTTTATTATATATTTTACTGGTAATTATAGAGAATTCACCACATTACTATGACGGTCCTATCCCTGTAGCCATAGCAACAAATATAGCAATCTAAACTGAATTTTCTAACATATCTAGGAACACTCAACCTTGCATTATCTATATATCTAAGTTGTATCGTTTTTTCGCAAACATATTTATGATAATACCTCAAATGTCACCATTCTTTAATTTTCTATATAAGTTGTGACTAGTACAAATGGTTACACTTACATCATTCCCTGACTATTGTCCAGCTTATATCAATACTTCTTAAACAAAACTAAACTAACGCCGATCCCGTGAACTTAAATGCTAAACTTATATCAAACTCTCTGAAAAACGTAGTTAAATGCATATCAATCTACGTGTAACAAGCGTCAGCACATGGGAAACAAAAGCTTACGTTTTCGTTAATATCTGGGAAAAAAATGACTTTGGTTCATCTCATGCACATGTTTATGCTCGTCCCAAGACATGCCCTAGATTTCAGAAATCCCGATCTTTTTTATATTCAATGAGTTGACGTGAAAAGTTATTGTTCGTTTTGTAGATATTGGTGGAATTGTTGACCATCACTCATGTTTAAACTTTATTTTCATAACTTCGTAATGTTATGCCCAAAATACAAGGAGTAAGAAGACTTTGATGATACCAAAGGGGCAATCAGAATCCGTATATCGAAGAAGAACAGACAACACAATGACCAAAAGTGTGTTTGACTGTATTAAATCAACTTATATATGTGTTAAAGAGATCGTAGCCCTAGCTTTAATATCCAATTTCATGTTTGTTTAATGTTTTCTACCAGTACAATTGTTTATCTTACTCTTACCTGTAGTATATCGTACCGGTCGTTCAATGAATCATTGAATACATACATAGTAAACAATACATAATTAATATCATTTACCATATTTCACTAGGAAGTTAATCTTTCATATGTTTTCCTATTTAATTGGAAGAAATAAATACGACATTTATCAATTGTAATCTTTGTTTTTCAGTTATTTGATTGTCGTGCTTATGAAAAGGAAACCTTGCCGTTTTGAACATTCTTTCCTGTTTTATTGCTGAATTTTCTAATGGCAAATCATTAACTCCTTTTTGTTTTTATGATATCGTCCTGTCTTGCGTATATCCCTTGATGTCGTATTTTACAGTGCACTAATAACTTTTAATTAAATATTGACCGAGGACCAATTAATTTGGGTCATACAGTTATTACCTTATTGAAATACAAAAACAAATGTTTTCTTCAACTTTTATTTTTGAATTAATTTGCTACAAATGATAGATTTTATATTTTCAGACATGAATATCCTGATTTAGCCGAATCGTCACGTGTTATAAAGCGACGGATTAACATGTTAGCCAATCGTAGTGCACACAAGACTAGCCAACAAAGAGAGACATCCACTCCACAAAGGTCAGGGGTTATTCATGACAGATGGGCCGACAGACGGAGATTGTTTAATAAGAATGTCCGTGCTGAAATTTCAAGCAGTGACAATGATAGCGATGATTTTGACGATGATGACAGTGGAAATGGTTCCGATGCCAATGCAGAAGCATACAATGCATGGGTAAAGAGGAAGGAACGGGAAAGTAAACGAATGCCAAAAAGGATCACAAGACCAATTCATGATCTGATTAAAATCGGGAGCACGGAGATGGGTGATGGACGGAATCCACCTGTAGAATATAACATAACTGCCTATAAAAACTGGTTAGATCGACGTCGACTGAACAGAAGGGTTCCTAATGTAGAACGTATTAAATCAATGAGAGACTTTATGTCACATAGAAAACTGTTAGAGGAAAAACGACAAAAATTGTTATTGAACGCAATCTCGTATAACGAATGGATGGATAATGAATTTGATCGCAAAACACTTATACGTAAAATTCTTAAAGCTGATTACGAACAATTAAAAACAATGGAGCTAGAAAAAGTCAAAAACAGGGCACCACGACAAATTACACATGTAAAATGGCAGGAAGATGTGGATAAACGCGAAGCAATGGAACAAAAAAGGAAAGAGATAGAACAAAACTATAACGAAGAAAAAGATAAATTGAGGAATGAGATAATACATACCAGTACTGTCACCCCACATAGCGAATGGTTACGTAGAAATAACCCCCAACAACGCATGCTAATGAGGTCAAACTCAAAGGGAATTCCTGAAAATGATGTAAAGCGTGCCGTTGAAGCAGATCGTGCATATCAGGATTGGATCAAACGTAAACATTCAGACGACGTCTCAGACATTCAAAGACAAATACAAACTGAGAGAGATATAATCAGTTCCAACAGACAACGAAGAAGTACACATTTATTGACCTGTTGAAAATAGATTGTTATTGTTATCAAACACAAAAGAAAAATGGAATGCTATCTGAATAATAAAGTAAAATAAAATCCTGTCTCAATCATAAAATTATATATGATTTTTTTTATATAAATCTACGTATAATATATTCACCTTTCAAAAGTGTGTCTAATGTTGTTGTTTGTTGTCTGTCCTTCGACGATTTACGGGTTCTGATTACCCGTTTGGTATCTTCAAACTCTTCTTCCCTCAGTATGGTTAATTATATGTAAGTTTCGATTTCTGAATCGCACAGTGATATAATGGTTAGCGTGCTCGCATCTAGTGTTGTGGATCGTGTGTTCAATATCCGGTTGGGTCAAACCAAAGATTATAAAATTAGTATTACTATTAGTTGCTTTTCCGCTAAACAGGCAGCATTAAGGAGAAAGAACAAAGACTGGTTGTCTTGGAATTGGAATAATGTGTCCGGGTGAAGGAACATGTTTTCTGACAGAATGATGTTTCAGTGCGCTAGCACTATAAAAATCCAAGTAAGCGTTTAGGTTTTACAACTTTTTTTCTCGCCATGATATAGCTGAAAATTGCTCATTTTTCGCTTAACAGCAATCATTCACTCACAACTAATTCACAGAGTTTCGAGCCTGACCAATTCTATCTTTTGCACCCGCCACGTGTTGTAAATATTTCCGAACTAATATTATATGTATGACAACTTCTAAGTTATATTAAAGTAATGTCAAGATTAAATATATTAGGCTATGTAAAATTTAAAATTTCCAGAATACCTTTGATAGGCCTTGAAACGAGATTAAGATGAAGATACAGACAGAAAATTTCTTCGGAATCCTAATCTCATTTGTGGAAAACACATCATTTTACTATCAGGTGATGTTTGGGCCCAGTATTCTAGTTTAACCCCGCCATTTTTATTGAAAGTGCAATTTTTACCAAGCCATGAAAGTGTGCCATTATATATGTGAGCTATGAGTATCCATTGTTCGAACTTCTATGGTAGGCCCATATGTGAAAGTTCATGTGAATAGTTGAATGTATCAGGTCGATACTAAATAAACGTTAGAGAAAACCGAAAAGGCAATCCAGAATGGACAATCCATAGACATCGGCAACATTGGGCATAAATACACAGGATGAGGAAAAACAAAACAAAAGATACAGCACGGTACAGATGGTGAACCCAGTTACTCGAGAAGGGGAAACAGTTCATTAATGTAAACTAATGTTATAATATGTTTGTAAGTGATCTGACACAAGGTATATAAAATAATAATTTAATTAAAAGATATGATATTATCTCATAGTCCAGCATATTACAAAAACCCGTGATTTAAACTTTATACAAATAAAAAGTAAAATGAAAAAAACACCTGAAGTACTGAAGGCTAATCCTATTATTAGAGGTTCTTTATTCTGAAAAATAAACAAAAATCAAAATTATACCAATTACAAAGCTATACTTCTCATAGGACATATGATATATATAACATGTAAGTCTGTTCTCCTAGCGAGGAATTACTAATCCTTAATCTTAGGTTCAGTGAAAATTCAGTTGATGGTGTTTAAAATGTATGTACAGTTCATGGACATACGTATTCGTCACCTTCGATATTTTACTACATATTTCATATAAAACCACATTTTTTCAGAAAAATATTTTAACGCTATCTCTGGGCAGATTTTTATGAAATTTATTTGAAGACACACAGAATTCTTTGAATTTTACTTGTTTATTTGATAGTAATTTTTGTCTGCATGGTTTTTGTTTTCTGGTGATTTAGACACAAATGTTGATTTTTCCGATTTTATTTTGGTTAAAATATATAGAAAATTTGACGTCAGAAAACAAAATTGTCTTTAAATCATAAGAAAATAAAGGCAATCTAACGGAAAAGCATGCTAAAATAAACAAATAATCTTTAAATATTTCTGCTTCTTCTGGTGCAAAAATGATCAAAATCCGTATAAAAATGACTTAATAATAATTTTTTTGAAAAATGTGGTTTTATATGAAATATATAGCGTAAAATCGAGGATGACGAATACTTATGTCCATTGACTGTATATGTTGTGTGTCTATTTCTCAATTATTAACCAACTCTTTTCATTTATTAAGTTAAGGACAACGATATTGATATGCCGGAGTGAAATGGGGATATGCCGTCCATAAAACATGGTTGAGTAATATTTATACCACGGTTTCGATTGTTCGCTTGTTTAACCGTTTAACTCGGAAATCCGTGGTATAAATGATTTGTAACATGAAGCCATGCAATACCACATCTATATTGTTGATTATTGCACGGCTCTCTGCGAGTAATAAAACTACAGCCCAGATTTAAAGTGTGCAATATCGCGTATCTGCGTGTATTCTTTCATAGTTCTTAGCTCTGGACATAAACCATAAAAAGAACAAAGGAAAAGAATGCATTCATGTTACAATATCCGTTTAAAACATTCGGACTAATGGCACTTTGAACTTTGATCACTCTGTACTTTTTTTTAAGCTATGTGATGTGTCACACAAGTACATGGTCCGGGTTGATCGTGGTTTAAAAACATTAGGACTAATGACACATGGATCACCATGTAATTATGTAAATTATGTGCATTAAGCTATATTATGTCACAATGATTTTGAATATATAATTAATAAATTTACTTACATTAATACGTTTAAATATAGTTTGAGGATACTCTAAATAAGTATCGTCTATTTGATAGGCACTTCTTTTAGATATACTCCGTCTCTTGTCACGGTTGAGGTCATCTGTATATTTAGGAAGCATGCAGTAATCTGGACCGTTTATATGACCAACCTGCAGTCCTCTCCTTTGAATAAAAGTTAGAAAAATAATGAAAATTATGAATTATATCCAAACCACTTTACAACAACCATGAAACACAGTTTTGTATGTGTGTTTCTAATATACTTAGAATACGGCCAGGGGTACACTTAGAATACGGCCAGGGGTACACTTAGAATACGGCCAGGGGTATACTTAGAATACGGCCAGGGGTACACTTAGAATACGGCCAGGGGTACACTTAGAATACGGCCAGGGGTATACTTAGAATACGGCCAGGGGTACACTTAGAATACGGCCAGGGGTACACTTAGAATACGGCCAGGGGTACACTTAGAATACGGCCAGGGGTATACTTAGAATACGGCCAGGGGTACACTTAGAATACGGCCAGGGGTACACTTAGAATACGGCCAGGGGTATACTTAGAATACGGCCAGGGGTACACTTAGAATACGGCCAGGGGTACACTTAGAATACGGCCAGGGGTACACTTAGAATACGGCCAGGGGTATACTTAGAATACGACCAGGGGTACACTTAGAATACGGCCAGGGGTACACTTAGAATACGGCCAGAGGTATACTTAGAATACGGCCAGGGGTACACTTAGAATACGGCCAGGGGTACACTTAGAATACGGCCAGGGGTATACTTAGAATACGGCCAGGGGTACACTTAGAATACGGCCAGGGGTACACTTAGAATACGGCCAGGGGTACATATGTGTTGGAGGGAGGGGCAATTAGACTCATCAATTGGACAGGGGAACTCTGTTGGTCATACAACAAATTAATTTATTATTATTCCATAAAGGAAAACGAAAGATGTCCAAATCATTTTCTCCATTGTTGATATGACAATTCTGTACTGTTATAACCCAATATATTATATAATTTCAAAAATCTTTTTATTCTTTTTTTCTCAATGTTGTTATAAAATGTAATTGTTATATTTATACATTATTACTTGCTGGTGCATGGAATATATAATTGTATGTAAATATGTGGAGAGGACCTTTGTAAGTTGGAATAACTTGTGTCCGATCCAAATGTTATATAGTTAACAATAAAATACGTTTAATCTAATCTAAATCATTTGTTATAATTAAAAACGTCTTTGGATCGAGACGAGAAATCTAAGATGAATTGGAAACCCATGCAGATTTCGTCAATATCTCAGCTAACAAGGAAGGGAATAAGTATTGCAGAAAACCGCCTTGACAACAATATATGGAATTATGCATATAATTAGCATTGGTGTGAGAGGGGAAAAGCAAGATGGAGAAATACAACGGAATTAAATTCTATTCATATACAATGTAGTTACAATTTTAAAATATTGTTTGTGCATTATCTTATTACCTTTAGGTTGTGCCATCTTTATACTTATTTGTGAAGTGATACCTCTACATTACGATATACTTATTTGTGAAGTGATACCTCTACAATACGATATGCTCCATGTTTCTGATATCAGAAATATCATAGCAACATTTAAAATTAATAGTCTGAAATCTACGATTTGTTTCATTCGTACTCTCGTTTTGCGAGTACTCACGTTAGCATTTTACATGCCCGTACTTGTAATCTACGGCCAGCTTCATTTGTATTACAAACCCTTTACCTTAAAATAATTACATTACTTCCGTTTTTGATTGAAATGTTACAATATGATTGGTTATGAAGTGGTCACATGATTATAAAAGAGATGTTTTACATCCCAATAAAACTCAAACCCGAACTTGCACGTGCCTCCATGACGACGTCAGATGTAAACAATCAGTGGCGTAGTAATTTCCAACAGCAAATAATCTAACACAAATAAAATTCACAACGAAAAATTCAACTATATTAAATTTTGGTGTGATTTAAATGTAATTATAAGAATTGAATGCATTTTTTTGTAGTTTTATTGGCGTGTGGACAGAGGCACATTGCGTTTCATACAAAAAATGTGCCTCGGTCCACGCTTTTACACGCCAATAAGCTTCATACAAAATGTGCTTCGTTCCACGCTTTTACACGTCAATAAAACTACAAAAAATGCATTCAATTCTTAACACGAACATGCAACATAGATGTTTATGTAACATATGACTTGTATCATCCTGGTCCTTGACTACAAGCCCTAACATTCTTCATATATATTTATATAATAGACTAATTGTGTCATTTGTATATTTGACCCCTGACCTCAAATCACAGGAACCGTTCAGTGTTGTAATTGTTAGCTCGCTCGTGCAAATCAAAGACTGTATTATTGGTATTTGGTGCCTCCCCACTTAACACACAACTTTAAGTTGATTTATTTGCATTTCCCATTCTAATTCTCACCTCAACATTCGACATCGTTGTTCCTGTAATCTAGTACTTGCCTCGTCTACATTCGTGACCTCTGAACTACTCCATAGACGTTCTGCGGCTGCTGATGCTCGAGGCCTACAAAAAACATAAGAATTGTTTTGAAGTGTCTATAGTTTTGCATAGTTTCAAGACTATACAATTGGTGCCTGCTACTTTTCTGTTAACCATGCAGCATTGAGGAGTAAGAGCAAAGATACGGGTTCTCCAATTTAATGTGCAATGTTAGCCTACAAACGGCTGTGTCAGTGAGCTAGCATTTTAAAAATGGAACTCAGTGTGTTGGTCTAGTACACACTAAAACGCATCATCATTTCTATATATGAAAAGGTGTTCATTTATCGTAAAGCAACAATCACTCACTCACTGTGTATATATATTTCAAATATAGTATGTATAGTACACCCACCTTTTTGACAAAGGTATTCTTTGGGGATAACAGAGACTGGCAATATATCGAGAGAGAACTATATCAATTTTGAAATGTGAATTTTTTATATTTTATGGCCATAAGTGAGGTTGGTGAATTAGAGAGGGGGTATAAAGAGGATACAGTATATTCATTAACAGATAAACAACCTACCATAAAACAGACATTGCAGTTTCACTAGTAATATATTCACTCCATAGACATACTTCCCCTCCAAGGATCTTATGTTCATTTCGTACTACACCTGAAGATAAATACGTTTTAAAGGTGAAAACGGGAGATAACTCTAAGCAATAAAAAGACATGCCGGTACATATTTGTTAAAATAACACATCAAATTCTACTCTGAAGTTGAATTATATTTATGCTTTTTTCTTGTAGATTTTCACCGAATCAGAGTTACATCTTGTGGTAATAAGTGGGTTTGTAAAATAAATGTTGGATTAAATAAAATATGTTTATTTGACATTAATATAGGATTAAATAAAGTGTTTATCTGACATTAATATAGGATTAAATAAAGTGTTTATGTGACATAGATATAGGATTAAATAAAGTGTTTATCTGACATTAATATAGGATTAAATAAAGTGTTTATGTGACATAGATATAGGATTAAATAAAGTGTTTATGTGACATAGATATAGGATTAAATAAAGTGTTTATCTGACATTAATATAGGATTAAATAAAAGTGTTTATGTGACATAGATATAGGATTAAATAAAGTGTTTATGTGACATAGATATAGGATTAAATAAACAATCGTAACTACTCGGCCATTCTCGCTACCCTGCAAATAACCTCGTACGTACATAGTAGAAATTCTTCTTAAATTGTTTGCCGGAAGTTAAGTTAAGTTAAGCCGCACAAAAATATAGTCCAAGAAAATCCAATATGGAAGACATACTAAGTAAAATCTAATCATGCAAAACTAATTAAAACTTTAATTGAAATATAGAAAATTGTTTTAAATG
Organism: Bathymodiolus brooksi; assembly: GCA_963680875.1. Classification (NCBI taxonomy): domain Eukaryota; kingdom Metazoa; phylum Mollusca; class Bivalvia; order Mytilida; family Modiolidae; genus Bathymodiolus; species Bathymodiolus brooksi. The sequence goes on along the minus strand of OY804578.1, from coordinate 15,964,108 downwards.
TAACTTTATCAAACTTTCATGTAACTGACATGTGAAAAGTAGTGCGATTTATACGCCTAAGGCATACGAGGTTATTTGCAGGGTAGCGAGAATGGCCGAGTAGTTACGATTGTTAAATAAAGTGTTTATGTGACATAGATATAGGATTAAATAAAGTGTTCATCTGACATTAATATAGGATTAAATAAAGTGCTTATGTGACATAAGAAGAGTTTGAAGATACCAAAGGGGTAATCAAAATCCGTATATCGAAGAACAAGACAACACAATGGCCAAAAGAAGAAATACAAAAGGACAAACAACGATCAACAAAACATACATATACAACTAAAGATCCAGTTACACGAACCCCACTAAAAACCAGGGGTGAACTCAGGTGCTCCGGAAGGGTGAGCAATTCCTGCTCCACTAGTGGCACCCGACGTGTTAATCTAGTTACAAATCAGGTAATAAGTCGTGAATGAGGAAAGGACCGGGAAGTGTTTACAACAAGTGGAACATATTCGTGGTCATTTGTGACACAGATATTCCATGACGGTCAACCAAGTCATGGTGGCGACCGTAAAATTTTCGAAGTGATGACTTCAACTTTACCAAAAGGAACCCTTGGTTCAGTAGTTTCCTTGTTAGTAACAACCCTCTATCTAAATAAAGTATATATATGACATTAAAATAGGATTAAGTAAAGTGTTTATGTGACATAGACTTAATATTAACACAAGTGTTTACTTGGAACCAGAATATTATCGACGGATCAAAACTCTAGAAACGTTTTCTAAGATTCGCGTGTTTATGTAAGTTAGTTTACGAATTTCCCGATGAACGTATATTGCATACATGTTATATATTTCGCAGATCATTTCACGAAATATATAAAATCGATAAAAGACCGCATTAGTAACAGATAGCAAGTATTGTCAGGTTTTAGACATGTAGTGTAGCCGTGTGTAGTTATATATGTGTATTTAGTTGTCCATAACCTCTGCCCATGTTGTACACTATTTAAATAATTTGTTCTGCTCATCTAACAGTGCATGTCAAGTGTTGAACAAGTTAAATAATTGAGGTAATCATTATTTTAGATCGAATGACCGCCAATAGTTACAAGTGAACTGCAAACAAAACCAAAGTGTAGGACTAAACTCACTCACATGTAGAAGTAGTTTAGCGCTACCATCCACATGTAGAAGTAGATTAACGCTATCATCCACATGTAGAAGTGGTTTAACGCTACCATCCACATGTAGAAGTGGTTTAACGCTACCATCCACATGTAGAAGTAGTTTAACGCTACCATCCACATATAGAAGTGGCTTAACGCTACCATCCACATATAGAAGTAGTTTAACGCTACCATCCACATATAGAAGTGGCTTAGCGCTACCATCCACATGTAGAAGTGGTTTAGCGCTACCATCCACATGTAGAAGTAGTTTAACACTACCATCCACATGTAGAAGTGGTTTAACGCTACCATCCACATGTAGAAGTAGTTTAACACTACCATCCACATGTAGAAGTAGTTTAACACTACCATCCACATGTAGAAGTAGTTTAACACTACCATCCACATATAGAAGTAGTTTAACGCTACCATCCACATGTAGAAGTGGTTTAGCGCTACCATCCACATGTAGAAGTAGTTTAACGCTACCATCCACATGTAGAAGTAGTTTAACGCTACCATCCACATGTAGAAGTGGTTTAGCGCTACCATCCACATGTAGAAGTAGTTTAACGCTACCATCCACATGTAGAAGTGGTTTAACGCTACCATCCACACGTAGAAGTAGTTTAACGCTACCATCCACATGTAGAAGTAGATTAACGCTACCATCCACATGTAGAAGTGGTTTAACGCTACCATCCACATGTAGAAGTGGTTTAACGCTACCATCCACATGTAGAAGTAGTTTAACGCTACCATCCACATGTAGAAGTAGTTTAACGCTACCATCAACATGTAGAAGTAGTTTAACACTACCATCCACATGTAGAAGTGGTTTAACGCTACCATCCACATGTAGAAGTAGTTTAACGCTACCATCCATATGTAGAAGTGGTTTAACGCTACCATCCACATGTAGAAGTAGTTTAACGCTACCATCCACATGTAGAAGTAGATTAACGCTACCATCCACATGTAGAAGTGGTTTAACGCTACCATCCACATGTAGAAGTGGTTTAACGCTACCATCCACATGTAGAAGTAGTTTAACGCTACCATCCACATGTAGAAGTAGATTAACGCTACCATCCACATGTAGAAGTAGTTTAACGCTACCATCCACATGTAGAAGTGGCTTAGCGCTACCATCCACATGTAGAAGTAGTTTAACGCTACCATCCACATGTAGAAGTAGTTTAACACTACCATCCACATGTAGAAGTAGTTTAACACTACCATCCACATATAGAAGTAGTTTAACGCTACCATCCACATGTAGAAGTGGTTTAGCGCTACCATCCACATGTAGAAGTAGTTTAACGCTACCATCCACATGTAGAAGTAGTTTAACGCTACCATCCACATGTAGAAGTGGTTTAACGCTACCATCCACACGTAGAAGTAGTTTAACGCTACCATCCACATGTAGAAGTAGATTAACGCTACCATCCACATGTAGAAGTGGTTTAACGCTACCACCCACATGTAGAAGTGGTTTAACGCTACCATCCACATGTAGAAGTAGTTTAACGCTACCATCCACATGTAGAAGTAGTTTAACGCTACCATCAACATGTAGAAGTAGTTTAACACTACCATCCACATGTAGAAGTGGTTTAACGCTACCATCCACATGTAGAAGTAGTTTAACGCTACCATCCACATGTAGAAGTGGTTTAACGCTACCATCCACATGTAGAAGTAGTTTAACGCTACCATCCACATGTAGAAGTAGATTAACGCTACCATCCACATGTAGAAGTGGTTTAACGCTACCATCCACATGTAGAAGTGGTTTAACGCTACCATCCACATGTAGAAGTAGTTTAACGCTACCATCCACATGTAGAAGTAGATTAACGCTACCATCCACATGTAGAAGTAGTTTAACGCTACCATCCACATGTAGAAGTGGCTTAGCGCTACCATCCACATGTAGAAGTAGTTTAACGCTACCATCCACATGTAGAAGTGGTTTAACGCTACCATCCACATGTAGAAGTAGTTTAACACTACCATCCACATGTAGAAGTAGTTTAACGCTACCATCCACATGTAGAAGTGGTTTAGCGCTACCATCCACATGTAGAAGTAGTTTAACGCTACCATCCACATGTAGAAGTAGTTTAACGCTACCATCCACATGTAGAAGTGGTTTAACGCTACCATCCACACGTAGAAGTAGTTTAACGCTACCATCCACATGTAGAAGTAGATTAACGCTACCATCCACATGTAGAAGTGGTTTAACGCTACCACCCACATGTAGAAGTGGTTTAACGCTACCATCCACATGTAGAAGTAGTTTAACGCTACCATCCACATGTAGAAGTAGTTTAACGCTACCATCAACATGTAGAAGTAGTTTAACACTACCATCCACATGTAGAAGTGGTTTAACGCTACCATCCACATGTAGAAGTAGTTTAACGCTACCATCCACATGTAGAAGTGGTTTAACGCTACCATCCACATGTAGAAGTAGTTTAACGCTACCATCCACATGTAGAAGTAGATTAACGCTACCATCCACATGTAGAAGTGGTTTAACGCTACCATCCACATGTAGAAGTGGTTTAACGCTACCATCCACATGTAGAAGTAGTTTAACGCTACCATCCACATGTAGAAGTAGTTTAACGCTACCATCCACATGTAGAAGTAGTTTAACGCTACCATCCACATGTAGAAGTGGCTTAGCGCTACCATCCACATGTAGAAGTAGTTTAACGCTACCATCCACATGTAGAAGTGGTTTAACGCTACCATCCACATGTAGAAGTAGTTTAATGCTACCATCCACATGTAGAAGTGGTTTAACGCTACCATCCACATGTAGAAGTGGTTTAACGCTACCATCCACATGTAGAAGTGGTTTAACGCTACCATCCACATGTAGAAGTGGATTAACGCTACCATCCACATGTAGAAGTGGCTTAGCGCTACCATCCACATGTAGAAGTAGATTAACGCTACCATCCACATGTAGAAGTAGTTTAACGCTACCATCCACATGTAGAAGTGGTTTAACGCTACCATCCACATGTAGAAGTGGTTTAACGCTACCATCCACATGTAGAAGTAGTTTAACGCTACCATCCACATGTAGAAGTAGATTAACGCTACCATCCACATGTAGAAATAGTTTAACGCTACCAACTATATGTAGAAGTGGTTTAACGCTACCATCCACATGTAGAAGTGGCTTAGCGCTACCATCCACATGTAGAAGTAGTTTAACGCTACCATCCACATGTAGAAGTGGCTTAACGCTACCATCCACATGTAGAAGTAGCTTAACGCTACCATCCACATGTAGAAGTGGTTTAACGCTACCATCCACATGTAGAAGTAGTTTAACGCTACCATCCACATGTAGAAGTGGCTTAACGCTACCATCCACATGTAGAAGTGGCTTAACGCTACCATCCACATGTAGAAGTGGTTTAACGCTACCATCCACATATAGAAGTGGTTTAACGCTACCATCCACATGTAGAAGTGGATTAACGCTACCATCCACATGTAGAAGTAGTTTAACGCTACCATCCACATGTAGAAGTGGTTTAACGCTACCATCCACATGTAGAAGTAGATTAACGCTACCATCCACATGTAGAAGTGGTCTAGCGCTACCATCCACATGTAGAAGTGGTTTAGCGCTACCATCCACATGTAGAAGTGGTTTAACGCTACCATCCACATGTAGAAGTAGTTTAACGCTACCATCCACATGTAGAAGTGGTTTAACGCTACCATCCACATGTAGAAGTGGCTTAACGCTACCATCCACATGTAGAAGTAGTTTAACGCTACCATCCACATGTAGAAGTGGTTTAACGCTACCATCCACACGTAGAAGTGGTTTAACGCTACCATCCACACGTAGAAGTGGTTTAACGCTACCATCCACATGTAGAAGTGGTTTAACGCTACCATCCACATGTAGAAGTAGATTAACGCTACCATCCACATGTAGAAGTGGTTTAACGCTACCATCCACATGTAGAAGTGGCTTAGCGCTACCATCCACATATAGAAGTGGTTTAACGCTACCATCCACATGTAGAAGTGGTTTAACGCTACCATCCACATGTAGAAGTGGTTTAACGCTACCATCCACATGTAGAAGTAGTTTAACGCTACCATCCACATGTAGAAGTGGTTTAACGCTACCATCCACATATAGAAGTGGTTTAACGCTACCATCCACATGTAGAAGTGGTTTAACGCTACCATCCACACGTAGAAGTGGTTTAACGCTACCATCCACATATAGAAGTAGCTTAACGCTACCATCCACATGTAGAAGTAGCTTAACGCTACCATCCACATATAGAAGTGGTTTAACGCTACCATCCACATGTAGAAGTGGTTTAACGCTACCATCCACATGTAGAAGTGGCTTAACGCTACCATCCACATGTAGAAGTAGTTTAACGCTACCATCCACATGTAGAAGTAGTTTAACGCTACCATCCACATGTAGAAGTGGTTTAACGCTACCATCCACATGTAGAAGTAGCTTAACGCTACCATCCACATGTAGAAGTGGTTTAACGCTACCATCCACATGTAGAAGTGGTTTAATGCTACCATCCACATGTAGAAGTGGTTAAACGCTACCATCCACATGTAGAAGTAGTTTAACGCTACCATCCACATGTAGAAGTGGCTTAGCGCTACCATCCACATGTAGAAGTGGTTTAGCGCTACCATCCACATGTAGAAGTGGTTTAACGCTACCATCCACATGTAGAAGTGGTTTAACGCTACCATCCACATGTAGTAGTTATTTCAGCCAACATATCACATGTTGTAGTACCATTCGCAGGTAGGATTATCAGAAAAATAAAACACAGAAAATACATATTTGTTGATAATTCACGTCTCCTTTGCAACGCAGTATTCAAAGTACTGCCACTACAGTATGAATAAAATCAGTATCATATATTTGATGTTTTTATGATGGTCGCACTTGTCTTTATTATTACAGAGTTAATGTTTGATAGGTAGATGAATTGCATGTCGACACTGTTGGGGCCTCACAGGATAGCCAAAATGGGCTACGGTTAATAATAATTACATTACCATTTAGGAACTGTAAATGTCAATAGTAAGCTATATTTACATCTTACTGTTAATACGATGTGTAGGTTCACAATTGTAGTAATCCATCCAATGAATACCATAATTTGAATGGTCTAAATACCAACAAGAAGAATATAACACGCGGTATCCCTGATCTATAGCCTTTTGAACTGATTGACCTCCTCCCATCCAGATCTGGATTATTGTGTCTTTTGAAATCTATAAAATAAAACTTTCACAGATTATTATTTCAATTCCATTTATTCCAAGTGCAGCAACAACAATTGAATTTAAAATAGTAATTGTTTGTAGTGCATATTCTATTTGTCTATCATGATGTACCTATCGACAGAGTTAGGTTTCCAATTTAAATTCACCTCTTGGGAAAAGTCTATTCAAACGACTATTATTTATCGTTTTAATGAAATTCGGGAACATTGTTGCCAGCATAATCAGTTTGACTGGGTATAATTAAATACTTTTATGGTAGCAGATTATTCGGAACATTGGATGCATTCGTCCTTTCATTTCTGAAGATGCATGCAAACTGCTTGTGAATGCTCTAGTGACACCCCGACTGGATTACGACAATGCCTTGTTATATGGTATTACTAAACATTTAACAGAAAAACTCCAGCGAGTGTGCGACACAACTGCTCGACTCATAACAAGGACAAAGAAGACAGATCAGACACTGGCTTCCAGTAGAATATAGACGTGAGTAATGGTGTTATTTGACATTGATGCAACCGCTTCTTTATTTATTTAAGTAATGGACATTGCATGATTGTAACTTGGATGGTTGTCCAGGTTTCAATATACTGGCCAAATTGTTCTCTGGAGATTGCCGAACTACTGATATGGTTATATTGACAATAGCGTTATACTGCTATACATTTTATGCAATTTAAATATTTACATTCAAATTGTTCTTGGACGCTTCCTCCCACAGGATGTATTCACCTTGTTCACCCTTAGATCTCCTAATCTTCTTTAGAATCTGAAGTAATCTGCAATAGTATACAGAACAATTGCAAATAAATCACTACAAAATGAAGTGAAAAATGTTATATTTAGAGTCTCGTCTGTTGGAGGAATGATGTATGACATAATGCAACTATTCGCATCTTTCAAGAGAGAGATGCTATGGAAATACGTTCCACAGATATAGTATTCATACAAGCAAATACAGAACAAAACAGGATTTAAAAACCAGTGTACCAGTTGTAATCATTTAAAAATATAACTGTATGCATTACTTGAACCATCATCTTCGGGTGTTAGATTTACATCACCAATAACTCTTAATATAAGACAGCTTGATTTAATGAAATTGCCTTTAACCATGAAATCGCTTCCGTTGGTTTGTATAAAAGGGATTTCGTATATTAACTATCTATAATTATCGCCTCAAATGACCGTCGAAATGAATGCATGAAACAAGCGCTTCAACTGACACTCGTATTATTGGCTCTTCAACTGACACTCTATTATTGGCTCTTCAACTGACACTCTATTATTGGCTCTTCAACTGACACTCTATTATTGGCGCTTCAACTGACACTCTATGATTGGCGCGTCAACTGGCACCATTTTTGCGTTTCAACTGGCACTCTATTATTGGCGCTTGAACTAGCTACTAATGAATAATACAATTCACCGAGTACATTTGCCTGCAATAAGAAGCCTGTAAATGGTGTAAATGGAACACATCCGTAGTCATCTCCCACAGAGACATACCGTAAAGGTCATCCAAGTCATGAATTGATTTTGTACAACCGACTACCTGTATCTGAGGTTTCAGCTGACTGTCTGATTGTAAATAACATTGATTATAATTAACTCTTTACCTGACTGCATACACCTACGCGACACAATGTGACAGGGTTAAACAATTAAATGGAACCCCAACCCATCTCTTGTTTATTGGATCTCCACATATTTGCACAAACAAACGACAACGTACAAATAGACAGTATAATTGACTCGGTATATACTCGTAGTTAACTGACTACCAGCTAATCAGGTAATATTTGTTGGTTAAAAACCATATCCTTAGGATAAAAACGTAACTGATACTTCCAACATGTTTAATATGAATTAGTCATAAATATCTAAAGACATTAAAGGTCGACGTGGGGAAAGAGAATAGATATGTTAGCATTTGTTAAATTAGATATTGAATATAAAGTGGTAATGTAATATCCGCTTCATCCGGCTGACAGCAACCAAAGTTGAACTGACTGCCAGCATATTGTGTTGCAAATAGTACGTCGACACACTGCATGTAACTAGCTTTTCAACCGACTTACTGTAACTAATAGTTTAAATGACTGTCGTCAACTAGCAGTTAAATTGAACGCCTGTTAACTAGGACTTCAATTAACTGCAGTAAATTTGACCCATCGGATATGATATCAGGAATTTGGAATTTACTATTGATTGCTAGACATTGGTTTGGATTTTTTTCCAGTAAAAATTATTCTCTACCCCATTCCATTGTCAGTATATTAGCCAATGATTGGTAAATTAGACATTGCTAACGAGATTATGTACAATAGAGGCCATATCTCAGTAAAGTACGTACGTATACCCTCTATATCTTTATGAATTCATTCGCTATGTTTATATGTATTGGCTGTGTAAGAAAAGTTTGAAGATACCAAAGGGGCCGAAAATTGAAGAACAGACACTACAATGGCCGATAGAAAAGGGACAAACAACAATCTACAAAACACCACACAGAAAACCAAAGATTACACAACAGGTGTAAGAGAAGAATAATACATTAGAAATAGCAGAGATAATTACTTAAACTTTACACACTAGTTCTATTGTTATCGATAGGTATTAAAATTTTGGCAATACCTATTTGTCAAAAGAATTCGCACGTGTCTTAGGCCCAGAACAAATAGTGACGTCACTTGAACACCTGGCACAGTGCCGAGGTGTTACCAATAAATAATATAACAAGTGGGTAAAAATGACAAAGAGTAAAATTATGAAAATATACACCATAAAATGAGATCATGTTACCTTACACACACAAAAAAAAAAAAAAAAAATTAAAAAAAACTGTAAAATCTGTGGCTTCATTGGAACTTGAATGTTAATTCAAACTTTTTAAAATATAGTGTCAAACACCGTCTTCATCCAAACATTATTTGCGAATATGAATAATTAGTCTTTTCTTCAAATTTAAAACGAATTTAATTTAGACATGCGCAGGAATCGTACTTACTGAGGTTAAAGTGCAGTCATCGTGCAAGCTGCGGACTTGTAATATTAAATTTCCAATACAAACCGGTATTATATATTTTTTATAAACAACATCACTAGAGTATAAGTCAGTTACCAACTTCGATCTCGGGTTCAAGCTAGATAAACACCCTAGCCCGTGCTTTGAGCACCTCGACCGCTACGCCGTCTCGGCGCACACTTTGCACGGGCTCAGGTGTTCATCTAGCTTGAACACCTCGATCTCAGTCGGTAACTATTACTTACCTTCCTATCAAATATGTTTAAATAAGTTACATTATACAATTATTGACTTTTAATGAGGTTTACTCATGAGTAGACTGAAATTAAAAGTCAATAACTGCTTTATTAAATAATAAGGAATTTTTCAAACTTTTCAACAGTATATTCAACAAAATAGGCTACAATTGTTTTATCATTTTTCAAGATTATTTAAATATCAAAATGTTGAAATATGATGAAAATTATGAAATCTTATGAAATTTTTGAAAGTTTTGAAATTTTATAAATTTTGAAATTTATAAAATTTATAACATTTTTATTAAAATTTTTGAAAATTTTGAACTTTAAAAAAAAATTGACCTTTTTTTGCAATTTGATTGGCCGAAATGAAATCTCGTCTCTGGTTGGACAACGTTGAAACACCGAATAGACAATATACAAAAATAGACACAGGCCCGAATATACCTCACGCGAGGTGTACTCACTGCACGCGAGGTATACTCACTCTGAGGTAGAGTTGAGAAAATGCTGTTTAGGTCAATCAGCGAAAAGCAAATTTCCTTATCATTTAATAATAATAGTTATAAACACTTAGAAGGTAATATTTACCTGTTTGTATAATACTCCCAAACTGGTTTCATAACATTAGTGTTATAACTGTATGACGGAACTGTGTGTCGGTCTAATCTTCTTAACAAATCATTTACCTCGGGATTAGATACCCTAGAAATGCAAAATAAAATGTCATGGAAATATCTTTTAAGGATAATTTAATTTGTTAAAGTATATTAAGGATTGGCTGGCACAACAATACTAAAGCGGATTCAAGAATCCTACATCGATGGTTTGGGACTAAAATAATCAGAAAAATAAGGACCACATATCATATCAAATTTTTCTATTTCAAACTATATCTGACAAAGAGGACTTAAATTCGTATTCAACATGGCATCCATACAACTACAGAGGATTATTTAGCTAACAAGTTGGTACAGATCCGTTGTATCCTACAAAAACTACTTGGACAGATGTGCCATACACTTCTATGTTAATGTCTTTAATATACAACGTTTACCAAAGCCAAACTCCAACATAACATTCAGATATCATTCATTAATAGTTTAAAAATATGACGTTTTGTTTATTTTCTCTATACTCCAATTTTGTACCAATGAGATTCTCTTTGTGTTATTTCCTTTGACCATCTTGTTTTAGAAGACTTAAAACAGTCTCCTTAAAGGTATGGAAGTATATTGTAAACTATTAGTGGCGACCATGTTGGATTTCTGATCAAGACGAAACAACTAGTGAAAAGGTATACAGTTATAATTCACATACAGCCTAGGTGCAACACATAAGTTAATTTGTATATGTTAACATTGTACAGCAAAGGAAGAAATACAAAATAAATAAAACAACATTTCTGAAGTAAGATCTAATCAAATACATCAATAACAGATATATTCTTACCAGCATTCCAGCGGTACCTCATCTCCCCCAAGATGAACAAATCTGTCAGGGAAAACGTCAAACACTTCCGAAAATAACTTCCTAATGAAATCAAAAGTCGTGTTTCGTACAGGATTTAATGGCCCATAATATCCCGCTACCTTCCTTCTGTGTTCATAGCACTGGGTTAAAAGATGTGGATATCCAAATGCCCAAGAGTACGTATGACCTGTAGTACAAATAATGATCAGAATAATGAAATGTAGATATACAACTCCACGATAGTACATATGACCCGTGGTGTATTACAATGATATTGTACATGTGGATATACAACTCCACGATAGTACATATGACCCGTGGTGCATTACATTGATATTGTACATGTGGATATACAACTCCACGATAGTACATATGACCCGTGGTGCAATACATTGATATTGTACATGTGGATATACAACTCCACGATAGTACATATGACCCGTGGTGCAATACAATGATATTGTACATGTGGATATACAATTCCACGATAGTACATATGACCCGTGGTGCAATACATGGATATTGTAAATGTGGATATACAACTCCACGATAGTACATATGATTCGTGGTGCATTACAATGATATTGTACATGTGGATATACAACTTCAAGATAGTACATATGACCCGTGGTACAATACATTGATATTGTACATGTGGATATACAACTCCAAGATAGTACATATGACCGTGGTGCAATACATTGATATTGTACATGTGGATATACAACTCCAAGATAGTACATATGACCCGTGGTGCAATACATTGATATTGTAAATGTGGATATACAACTCCAAGATAGTACATATGACCCGTGGTGCAATACAATGATATTGTAGATGTGGATATACAACTCCACGATAGTACATATGACTCGTGGTGCAATACATGGATATTGTAAATGTGGATATACAACTCCAAGATAGTACAGATGACCCGTGGTGCAATACATGGATATTGTACATGTGGATATACAATTCCACGATAGTACATATGACCCGTGGTGCAATACATTGATATTGTACATGTTGATATACAACTTCAAGATAGTACATATGACCCGTGGTGCATTACAATGATATTGTACATGTGGATATACAACTCCACGATAGTACATATGACCCGTGGTGCAATACATGGATATTGTAAATGTGGATATACAACTCCAAGATAGTACAGATGACCCGTGGTGCAATACATGGATATTGTACATGTAGATATACAATTCCACGATAGTACATATGACCCGTGGTGCAATACATTGATATTGTACATGTGGATATACATCTCCACGATAGTACATATGACCCGTGGTGCAATACAATGATATTGTACATGTGGATATACAACTCCACGATAGTACATATGACTCGTGGTGCAATACATGGATATTGTAAATGTGGATATACAACTCCAAGATAGTACAGATGACCCGTGTTGCAATACATGGATATTGTACATGTAGATATACAATTCCACGATAGTACATATGACCCGTGGTGCAATACATTGATATTGTACATGTGGATATGCAACTCCACGATAGTACATATGACCCGTGGTGCAATGCATTGATATTGTAAATGTGGATATACAACTCCACGATAGTACATATGACCCGTGGTGCATTACAATGATATTGTACATGTGGATATACAACTCCAAGATAGTACATATGACCCGTGGTGCAATACATTGATATTGTACATGTGGATATACAACTCCACGATAGTACATATGACCCGTGGTGCATTACAAGGATATTGTACATGTGGATATACAACTCCACGATAGTACATATGACCCGTGGCGCATTACAAGGATATTGTACATGTGGATATACAACTTCAAGATAGGACATATGACCCGTGGTGCAATACATGGATATTGTACATGTGGATATACAACTCCACGATAGTACATATGACCCGTGGTGCATTACAAGGATATTGTACATGTGGATATACAACTCCACGATAGTACATATGACCCGTGGTGCATTACAAGGATATTGTACATGTGGATATACAACTTCAAGATAGGACATATGACCCGTGGTGCATTACAAGGATATTGTACATGTGGATATACAACTTCAAGATAGTACATATGACCTGTGGTGCATTACAAGGATATTGTACATGTGGATATACAACTTCAAGATAGGACATATGACCCGTGGTGCAATACATTGTACATGATATCAAAACATATGACCTGAATGAAGATGTGCCAATTATACAGTAAAACAAGCAATTCTTAGGATGATCATTCAGGAAGTTAAAAAACAAACCATCTCCTCCTCTTCTGTAACTTGTTTACGCACTGATTATCCCTAGATTATTATCAGAAAATATTGAAATGATAGTATTGGCTAGTGGTTATAGTTATTGTGTTTAACGCCACTGTCAACAATATTTCAGTTATATTGTTACGGTCAGTTTTATTTGTGGAGGAAACCCGAGTACCAGGGGAAAAACACCGACCTGTCGCACGTCACTGACAAACTTGATAATATAATCCTTATATTGACAATCAAATGTGCATTTTGTTTTATCCAACATTATAATTTCCTGAAAACAAACTCATCTCTGATTAGTTAACCGTTACGGATTATGTGTGTCACACATGACCACGGAAATGTTCATTTTGTTGTAATCATAATCCCGTTTTTCTTTCGCATGACTTATCACCAGCTTTGTTCAAAAAGAAACCCGACGGGTGTCACTAGTGGAGCAGGAATTGCTTACCCTTCCGCGACACCCGAGTTCATTCTGGTGTATTTGTAGGGTTCGTGTTGCTCAATCTTTAATACATTTCTGTGTAGTATGTTTTCTTTTGGCCACTGTAATGTCTGTTCTTCTCTTTACAGCTTCTGAAAATTTCTTTGGTATCTTCCAAGTTTTCGTAATACATGTATATCAGTTTCCTACAGCTGACGTTATAACATCATTTTCATAATTATGTTTTCACGAATTTCATGAAAACAGATTTATCTCTGTTTTAATAGCCATGTTCTTCAAAAGACGTTATAAGGTTTTCAAACCACTAATTCACCAATCAGAGCTTAGAACATATACAAAAGTAGTCCCTTTTCAAGAAAACAGTTCCTTTCACTTTGTAGCATTGTTAAAACTACTGAATGGAGTGGACTAATTATAATTGATAATTGAAGTTATATATATAGGGATTATTTTGAGCCCATATTTGATGGACTTAGTTGTATTTTAATACCTCTATGGAGGATTTGATGCATGACCTATAAATACTGAATTTCTTTGGGATGACCGAGCTATTTTTAGAGTAGGTGTTTTCCGTAGCATGGCATTTCACTGCAAGATTTTAAACATGCCCTGATATTTTGACAGAACGTAGAGGAATCATGTATGTTTCAGAAAATATATGGTCTTGGAAAGGTTAAACTTAAGATAAAATGGCCAGGTAGGCTCGAAAAAACACAAATTTAGAAGAAAACCTTAAAGAAATTAATTAGTGGTTTCACACCTTAATATAACCTCATTATCATATTATGTTGTTACTTTACCCCATTTCTGAATGTTTTATATAAATCAATTTGGAATTGTGCCAAGCGTGTGGTATTTTGGTTTTTCATTTCTTTGTGTATCTTTACCATTTCATGAGTGTCACTTCCTGATATATGTATAACCTTATCACTTTGTCATCGTGTTGATCGATTTCGAGTCGTTCCGACCCCATGCCTTTCCGGCCCTAAACCAGTCCGGCCTCAGTTTTTCATTATTATTATTATTCATAGTAGAAATTCTTCTTAAATTGTTTGCCGGAAGTTAAGTTAAGTTAAGCCGCACAAAAATATAGTCCACGAAAATCCAATATGGAAGACATACTAAGTAAAATCTAATCATGCAAAACTAATTAAAACTTTAATTGATATATGGAAAATTGTTTGAAATATAACTTTATCAAACTTTCATGTAACTGACATGTGAAAAGTAATGCGATTTATACGCCTAATGCATACGAGGTTATTTACAGGGTAGCGAGAATGGCCGAGTAGTTACGATTGTAATATTATTGTGTATATATGTCTTTTTTTTAAATATATAATATATTTTAGGTTTTGTAATATTCGGAAAGAAATAAAAAGCTGACAACTATCTAAATTTCAATGAAATTACCGTTGTGATTTCAATAGTGTGATTTTCTTCTATGAATGATTTGATGAAAAATAAACAAAACAATGAGTTTTCACATTTATTTTTTATTGATGACATATTTTATATGACAATAAGACTACAAACTTGCTTGGACAAGGCTTTCTTTTTAATTTCTTTTATGTTAAAAGAAAGTGAAAAACATCAAAGAAAAATATTAATGACTTTAACTTAATAACTTAACCTCTAAGCATGTAAATGTGTTGTAATATAGTGTAATATAGTGTATTCATGGTATTTTATATTGGGGCCAAAACGACTATGTTATTTGGGGCCTGGTCTGACACGGGGCCGGATCGCCTAGGGCCGGAACGATTGGGGCCGGACGGGTATTGGGGCCGCATCGACCTGCTTCCGTGTTGATCCGTTCATCCAGATTGATATTCAATCGTAACTACTCGGCCATTCTCGCTACCCTGCAAATAACCTCGTATGCATTAGGCGTATAAATCGCACTACTTTTCACATGTCAGTTACATGAAAGTTTGATAAAGTTATATTTTAAGCAATTTTCTATATTTCAATTAAAGTTTTAATTAGATTTGCATGGTTTTACTTAGTATGTCTTCCATATTGGATTTTCGTGGACTATATTTTTGTGCAGCTTAACTTAACTTAACTTCCGGCAAACAATTTAAGAAGAATTTCTACTATGTACGTACGAGGTTATTTGCAGGGTAGCGAGAATGGCCGAGTAGTTACGATTGGATTGATATTCTGCATTCTTAAGAAAGAATTTATTGAAGCCATAATGCGTTGAGTTATGACAGGTGTTGGTAGAATTTTTCTATTCAATCTCGAGCGAGAGTAATTAGTATTTGTTCCGGTACAAAATGAATATATAAAGAAACACTGAATATTTTAATGTTTATTTGTACCATGGTGCAATAAAATTACATATACATGATGTTCTTAATTTTTCAGGCAATACGCGAATCAATATATATCGGGAGTGTTATCACTGCGCTTTTTGAATATTCAATGAAGGGCGTCGTATTAGAATGTATCCTGTCTCATTTTATGTATCACAAGTTTGACAAACTGTAGAGAAAACTATAACAAACATTATCGACATTTTGATATGTAGGTATCATCACTAACGAATGACGGTAACTTAATATAAACACTTTTCTAACTTCTATATAAAGAGTTAATGATCTATACCTGGTGTATCAAACTCTGGCATGACACGTATTCCACGTAATCGAGCAAACTCTATTATTTCTCTGATGTCTTCCTGTGTATATACAAGTGACGGATGGTAGGCTCCCTATGAATGGATAAGAAATAAGTCATATAAAATGAAGTAAATTGATTTCCTTTCTAAGAAGAGTTTAAAGATACAAAAGAGGTAATCAGAATCCGTAAGTCGAAGAAGAACAGACAACACAATGGCCAAAAGAAAAAATACAAAAGGACAAACAACGACATGCAAAGCATACACATAAAACTAAAGATCGAGTAACACGAACCCTACTAAAAACCGGGGGTGTACTCATGTGCTCCGGGAGGGTAAGCAGTTCCTGCTCCTCTAATGGAACCCGTTATGTTAATCTAGTTACAAATCTGGTGATAAGAAAGGAAACAGAATGAAGGTAAACCAAAGACACTGACGACATGGACTATATAAAAATCCGTAAATTAAACCGTGCACTCTGAAAGATTTAGTGTATCCTGCCAAGGTCATGGAACTTCACATGAGAAGTTCACATTATTTGAAACTTGACAAATCCCAATCAACCTCCCTGGTGATGTGAAACACAGAGAAAGATATTTAGAATCTAATTCACTCCAGAAGTTGGCTAAATATATTCAAAAAATCGTTGAAGACCTCTGTAATCGTTTGGAGAGAGGTAAAGCGTATATATCGTATATCGTTCTTTCGATTGACACTTGTGTACACCTGGTATCTAATACATTGTATATCCAATACAGTTAAAAGTACTCAAAACCTTCATTATCCAATTCATTTGGTCAGGACATATCTTGTCCTTCTAAATACATTCAAATGGAGCTTTAATTACTTTATTTTTATTCATATCTAATTCTCAATGTGTGTCCTTACGCCTTTAGATTACGGAATCATCTTGCTTATTGAATGTAAGCGATATTTCGCCAATCCGTAAAGTTGTCATACTATCTCGATAAAAAGTTGTCATACTATCTCCATATTAAAATGAAACAATATTATATTCTTGCTGGTTGGTGCTATTTGGCATATAGATATATTCAAATTTATTACATACTCATATATATATCTTGAATTTGATTAGTCTAAGGAACGTCACATGACATTTGACATTCCGATCGATCAACCGTTGGACGTTAGGTCGCATGGTTATATCAACCGCACGCCAGAAAACCCCCATTGAAATTCCCTTGTAAGCCTCATGTGTTTCTAACTCCGGTTACTTCCTTTGGTACACAACACCAACATGGCAGCGAACGAGAGGTTCATCACTTGGTATCTTTTGTCAGATTTGAACTAGACCAAATAATTATGGCACTGTGTAGGATATTCGATGTAATAAAACAATTATCAACCTTGTAAGAGTGTGATATGACAGATTGTCTCCTCTCGAAAGTTTATGCCACCCTCGGGTGACATAATCTTTCTCTGCGAGACAATCCGTCATATCACACTCTTATGAGGTTGATAATTGTATATGAGAACACTGTTTCTTTATATCATTATCCTTAGCCTTAACAATTGATGTTTCGCCTATTTCAAAATAAGGTATGTGATAATATTACCTTTGCACTCAGATCCGGGAAGACTTTACTAGTATATGTAAATGATTGATCGTCCACCATATGCCAGTGTAACACGTTCATTTTGTTCTGATACATGCCTTCCTGGAAGTAAATGGTGATAACTAGATGAAGAAAAAAAAAATTATTTGTTACTAATCTGCATGAACGCGACATGTGTAACTTAATGTACAACATGTCTTACTGACGATCGCGCTTTTGGATTTATTTTAGATATGTGTAATAAGAATGAAGAGTTAGCTTAGAAACGGATGGCTTGGTTAGAGAAATGCAATGAAGCTATTGATTCTGTTGGTGTAACGAAAATGACAATAGTGTCTGTGAATACTAATATAGAGATGGTGTATGTAGATGTATAGCAATAAAATGATGATGGTATTGGGTGTTGTATACAGAAAGTGATAGGACAAGATAGGCCATTCAGTATATATTATATTCATAAAATACTTTTTTTTTTTACATGATCAACACTTCATGAAAATGAGTGAATTTACATTTGTCTTGGTTAAATCAAACTTAACAATGGTGATTTGTACTTAGTAGACTCTATATTATAGAGTTACATCAAACTTAACAATGGTGATTTGTACTTAGTAGACTCTATATTATAGAGTTACATCAAACTTAACAATGGTGATTTGTACTTAATATACTCTATATTATAGAGTTACATCAAACTTAACAATGGTGATTTGTACTTAATATACTCTATATTATAGAGTTACATCAAACTTAACAATGGTGATTTGTACTTAATATACTCTATATTATAGAGTTACATCAAACTTAACAATGGTGATTTGTACTTAATATACTCTATATTATAGAGTTACATCAAACTTAACAATGGTGATTTGTACTTAATATACTCTATATTATAGAGTTACATCAAACTTAACAATGGTGATTTGTACTTAATATACTCTATATTATAGAGTTACATCAAACTTAACAATGGTGATTTGTACTTGATATACTCTATATTATAGGGTTACATCAAACTTAACAATGGTGATTTGTACTTGATATACTCTATATTATAGAGTTAAATCAAACTTAACAATGGTGATTTGTACTTAATATACTCTATATTATAGAGTTACATCAAACTTAACAATGGTGATTTGTACTTAATATACTCTATATTATAGAGTTACATCAAACTTAACAATGGTGATTTGTACTTAGTAGACTCTATATTATAGAGTTAAATCAAACTTAACAATGGTGATTTGTACTTAGTAGACTCTATTTTATAGAGTTAAATCAAACTTAACAATGGTGATTTGTACTTAATATACTCTATATTATAGAGTTACATCAAACTTAACAATGGTGATTTGTACTTAGTAGACTCTATTTTATAGAGTTACATCAAACTTAACAATGGTGATTTGTACTTGATATACTCTATATTATAGGGTTACATCAAACTTAACAATGGTGATTTGTACTTAGTAGACTCTATTTTATAGAGTTACATCAAACTTAACAATGGTGATTTGTACTTAATATACTCTATATTATAGAGTTACATCAAACTTAACAATGGTGATTTGTACTTAATATACTCTATATTATAGAGTTACATCAAACTTAACAATGGTGATTTGTACTTAGTAGACTCTATTTTATAGAGTTACATCAAACTTAACAATGGTGATTTGTACTTAATATACTCTATATTATAGGGTTACATCAAACTTAACAATGGTGATTTGTACTTAATATACTCTATATTATAGAGTTAAATCAAACTTAACAATGGTGATTTGTACTTAGTAGACTCTATATTATAGAGTTACATCAAACTTAACAATGGTGATTTGTACTTAATATACTCTATATTATAGAGTTACATCAAACTTAACAATGGTGATTTGTACTTAGTAGACTCTATATTATAGAGTTACATCAAACTTAACAATGGTGATTTGTACTTAGTAGACTCTATATTATAGAGTTAAATCAAACTTAACAATGGTGATTTGTACTTAATATACTCTATATTATAGAGTTACATCAAACTTAACAATGGTGATTTGTACTTAGTAGACTCTATATTATAGAGTTACATCAAACTTAACAATGGTGATTTGTACTTAGTAGACTCTATATTATAGAGTTACATCAAACTTAACAATGGTGATTTGTACTTAGTAGACTCTATATTATAGAGTTACATCAAACTTAACAATGGTGATTTGTACTTGATATACTCTATATTATAGGGTTACATCAAACTTAACAATGGTGATTTGTACTTAGTAGACTCTATATTATAGAGTTACATCAAACTTAACAATGGTGATTTGTACTTAATATACTCTATATTATAGAGTTACATCAAACTTAACAATGGTGATTTGTACTTAGTAGACTCTATATTATAGAGTTACATCAAACTTAACAATGGTGATTTGTACTTAGTAGACTCTATTTTATAGAGTTACATCAAACTTAACAATGGTGATTTGTACTTGATATACTCTATATTATAGAGTTACATCAAACTTAACAATGGTGATTTGTACTTAGTAGACTCTATATTATAGAGTTACATCAAACTTAACAATGGTGATTTGTACTTAGTAGACTCTATATTATAGAGTTACATCAAACTTAACAATGGTGATTTGTACTTAGTAGACTCTATATTATAGAGTTACATCAAACTTAACAATGGTGATTTGTACTTAATATACTCTATATTATAGAGTTAAATCAAACTTAACAATGGTGATTTGTACTTAATATACTCTATATTATAGAGTTACATCAAACTTAACAATGGTGATTTGTACTTAGTAGACTCTATATTATAGAGTTACATCAAACTTAACAATGGTGATTTGTACTTAATATACTCTATATTATAGGGTTACATCAAACTTAACAATGGTGATTTGTACTTAGTAGACTCTATATTATAGAGTTACATCAAACTTAACAATGGTGATTTGTACTTAGTAGACTCTATATTATAGAGTTACATCAAACTTAACAATGGTGATTTGTACTTGATATACTCTATATTATAGGGTTACATCAAACTTAACAATGGTGATTTGTACTTAATATACTCTATATTATAGAGTTACATCAAACTTAACAATGGTGATTTGTACTTGATATACTCTATATTATAGAGTTAAATCAAACTTAACAATGGTGATTTGTACTTAATATACTCTATATTATAGAGTTACATCAAACTTAACAATGGTGATTTGTACTTAATATACTCTATATTATAGGGTTACATCAAACTTAACAATGGTGATTTGTACTTAATATACTCTATATTATAGAGTTACATCAAACTTAACAATGGTGATTTGTACTTAGTAGACTCTATATTATAGAGTTACATCAAACTTAACAATGGTGATTTGTACTTAGTAGACTCTATATTATAGAGTTACATCAAACTTAACAATGGTGATTTGTACTTAGTAGACTCTATATTATAGAGTTACATCAAACTTAACAATGGTGATTTGTACTTAATATACTCTATATTATAGAGTTACATCAAACTTAACAATGGTGATTTGTACTTAATATACTCTATATTATAGAGTTACATCAAACTTAGCAATGGTGATTTGTACTTAATATACTCTATATTATAGAGTTACATCAAACTTAACAATGGTGATTTGTACTTAATATACTCTATATTATAGAGTTACATCAAACTTAACAATGGTGATTTGTACTTAGTAGACTCTATTTTATAGAGTTACATCAAACTTAACAATGGTGATTTGTACTTGATATACTCTATATTATAGGGTTACATCAAACTTAACAATGGTGATTTGTACTTAATATACTCTATATTATAGAGTTACATCAAACTTAACAATGGTGATTTGTACTTAATATACTCTATATTATAGAGTTACATCAAACTTAACAATGGTGATTTGTACTTAGTAGACTCTATTTTATAGAGTTACATCAAACTTAACAATGGTGATTTGTACTTGATATACTCTATATTATAGAGTTAAATCAAACTTAACAATGGTGATTTGTACTTAATATACTCTATATTATAGAAGATCATGAATCCTTTATATCTGAAGAGCTTGTTACTATTGTTGATAGTGCTTCTTCTCCCCAACCCATTACCATCAAACGAGATGCTGGTCCTTCCTAGACATTGTTACTTGAAGGTGTACCGAATTTGTCCGAGGAAACGTCTGTTAGTGTTTCTGTTTTGTTCACTCCCATCGTATTTATTTGTATACATATTAGATAACTGTATGATTATTGTTCTCATCTCCCTGTTTGGGTGATTAACACGACGGGTGCCACTAGTGGAGCAGGAACTGCTTACCCTTCCGGAGCACCTGAGTTCACCCCTGGTTTTTAGTGGGGTTCGTGGTACTCGATCTTTAGTTTTATATGTATGTTTTGTAGATCGTTGTTTGACCTTTTGTACTTTTTCTTTTGGCCATTGTGTTGTCTGTTCTTCTTCGATTTACAGATTCCGATTGCCCCTTTGGTATCTTCAAACTCTTCTTATTGTTTCTATGAAATGGTTTAGCTAGAAACAAAGTGGTTACTAAAATTGTGGTTATCAATGATCCAGTAGTGAATGTTAAGCCAAGCGAGGATGATGCTAGTCTTTATCAAGTTTGCAATCTTGATATTTTGAACGTTTTTCTTTTCTGTACTCGATACCGATTATTAAGTTTTGAAAGGTAACAGTATACTCACTAACACATCAAATATAACTTGCTTTCTCATAAAATGTCTGGCTGAATCTATAAGGACACCTCTATGTTTAAAACGTGGAAAATCTCTTATAACAGTGTCTCTGACGTAAAGCTGAAATAAAGATAACTGAATATAAAAATATACATTTATATCAAATAAATATTTGGTTGCATCATTAAGCAGAACATATTTAGACCGTGAAAATCTCCATTTAACGTATTCTCCATACACTTCAGTGTCGGGTTTTATTTTGTATATTTATTAAGGAACAACATGTGTACATAGTGGAAATGGCCTATGCTTAGAGAATATCAACTTTTGTGCCAACTTGCATAAATAGCTAAAATCTTGTGCTGTAGCAAAAATAAAGCATCTATACCTTATAGGACGAGGAAAATTGTAATAAAGGTTTTTCTCCATGCAAATATCTTCGTTATTTATCAATTATGGTATTTTAGCATGTAATAATATTTATCCTGCAGTCAGTACATTTGCTGTACAAATATGCTATGCGAATATTTTTTTGCTTTATTCGTACTAGACGAATAAACTTTTCAGCCTACGAATAAACTTTTCAGCCTACGAATAAATTTTCCTGGTACCCTGTAGCTATGTACAGCGGAGGGCGAAGACAAGTATGAAACTGGTACTAATGTAACGCGGACCACGAAGATACACCCTTGACAACATTTATGAAAGGCGAGGAATGACGCTTGTTTCTGTCCTTTTTGTTTAAATCTGACAAGTTTTCCGACTTTTTTGACATTGCAGGATAAACACAATATACGTACATTGTCGTTTAATATAAAATTCATTTGTACTCGCTGCGAACCAGGCATGCAAAGCTCGCCGAAGGCTCGATATATATATATTTGTTTTGCTTTGCAATTGAAAGATTAAATGTTCTTTTGAAATACAATTTTAATCATATTTGCTTTGGCTTTGGCATTTTAATTATATGTTTGCTTTGATGCGCATTATCAGTTATATCTGCTTTGCTATTTAATTAAATTCTTGTTTGTTTCGATTTCCACTTTTATTCGTATTCATTTTCTGTTGCTATTTTAGTTTTTTTGTTTGTTTTTTGTTGTTGCTATTTTACTCTTATTGGTTTTGCTATACTATCTTACTTTCATTTGCATTGACTTCCAATATTACTTATATTTGGTTTGCAGTGCCATTCCAGTAATGTTACTATAAAGGGATTTAAAATCTCGAATTTTAAATCCAGTTATCCCTCTGGGTACAATAGGGTTTATGTTGGTGCGTTCTGTTTTTTGTATTTAGCATTTGGTACTTGGTGATACCTTGATCTCTTTCCGACCTCTTTTCAAAAGTTATCAAGAGGGAAGACGTGAATTAAAAGGTGGTTTTAAAAATTGGACAAAAAAGGTACAGTCGGCGTAAATAATTATTACATTAAGGTTGTTTGATAATACAAGTTTGATCAAGATTTTCTCAGATTGTTCAACGATGTTGTATAATTTTCGTTGAAAAAATACATTTCTTCCGTGAAATGGCTATGTGACAAAATGCCATAAAAATTCGAATTCTTATTTTGATTAGGCAAAGTAAAAAATAAAGAATACACAATGTATATACAATTAATGACGATACAGCCTATTGTTTATTGTTATCAACAAAGATCGAATTTCTCAAAAACAAAAACACAAAACGGCAACCGCATTTAAATCTGAACGTTTAGAGTACATGTAGTACAGGTCTACAAATGTACAAGGTACATGTACCGTGAGAATTTCATACAGTGAATGCCACTAGGCCTAATAGTATATATTAGATTCTCTTTGTAGTTAATCATGATAGTTATATGTCCATCTCCCTTTATACGGGTGAGTTTATTTATTTCTTTCTTGTAACTTCCTGTAGCCGTAGGGCACTAGTACGGGTCAGTCCGTACTTGTCCGCTTAATGTTATTTTTTGTGACACGCTGGCCAGTTTCTTGTAACAGTTATAAAATCTCTACGATTATCAAGCGGCAAAATAAACAACAACACAAAACAAATATTTTTTTTTATATGTTTAACACTACATGTTTAAATTTACAACTGTTCATTGCGTTCTAGATAGATTCACATTGCTTTGTTCACATCTTAACTCATCAGTGGTGCTCAATAAATAACTATAAAATTAAAATAAATTGTTTTCAATTTCCAAAAACGCAAAATATTTAGACAATTTAATTTGAGTTTCAGATGTTACGACGTTCTACAAGGAAACGATCGGCTTCTACCATGAGAGGTAAGCAGGCTTCCACAGTTCCAACAAACCCATCAGCAGTTGCACCACTAAGTGCATCAACATCACAACGGTCAACAGGATTGTCAACTTACCACTCCATTGTTGATCCTGTTACAAACTTGGGAGTCCCGATCGCAGGCAGCAGTGGCGTGACTACAACGCCTCCTAGCCCATTATTAGGTAATAGTTTGGACAGTAGTCACAAGACATGTATGCCAACGGAATTTATTAAGGCATCAGATAATATTTCAAGAAATGTTTCACAAAATCTGAAACAAAAAATTATATCGGGGGAATACATTGATTTGGCAAACCTAGTATGTAATGTTCAAAATGGTTCAAGTGACAACCAAACTATTTCACTTGTTCAGGGTCAATTAATTGTGCAGCCAAAGCAGCAAGATATAAAAACCAACAACAATGAGGCATGGACAGAGGCATGGACAGAGGCATGGACAGATGCATGGACAGAGGCATGGACAGAGGCATGGACAGATGCATGGACAGAGGCATGGACAGAGGCATGGACAGAGGCATGGACAGATGCATGGACAGAGGCATGGACAGAGGCATGGACAGAGGCATGGACAGAGGCATGGACAGAGGCATGGACAGAGGCATGGACAGAGGCATGGACAGAGGCATGGACAGATGCATGGGCAGAGGCATGGACAGAGGCATGGACAGAGGCATGGACAGAGGCATGGACAGAGGCATGGACAGAGGCATGGACAGAGGCATGGACAGAGGCATGGACAGATGCATGGACAGAGGCATGGACAGATGCATGGACAGAGGCATGGACAGAGGCATGGACAGATGCATGGACAGAGGCATGGACAGAGGCATGGACAGAGGCATGGACAGATGCATGGACAGAGGCATGGACAGAGGCATGGACAGATGCATGGACAGAGGCATGGACAGAGGCATGGACAGATGCATGGACAGAGGCATGGACAGATGCATGGACAGAGGCATGGACAGATGCATGGACAGAGGCATGGACAGATGCATTTCTCATTTTCACAAGTATATATTGCTCTGTCCATGCAGCACAATTACAAGACTTGCTTAAATATATGCAAACTATGAGGTTAGGTGCTAAACGCAGTTTCGGACTAAATTGGAAATTATATGATGAACAATTTCAATTGCGCAAAGCAAGGGATCTAATAAGTTCATGGGATGGAAATGGACACAGAGCTATGGTTGCTTTTTATGCAACCCCCAATTAATAGCTTACAACATGACAAAAAACAATCATTACATAGTAGTGGCTTCCTGAAATGTTATGCATTTAATTACCAAGGGGTTTGTAATCATTATCAAGATAATTGCAGTTATTAACACAGTTGTTTAAAATGTAATGGGCAACACTCTTCGGTGTCGTGTTCCTAAAATAGACCATTGACAGCAAGCTATCCTCAGTTACCTGGGACAGCTCCAAGATTTAGGTAATCGCGTCCGCCCTATCTGTAGAAAAAACCTCGCAGTATGCACCACGTCAATTTCAAAGCCCAAGATTTAGACCTTTTGCAACATTTATGGGACAAAGGCAGAACACCTGTCAAAATTGATATTTTAAAACTAGAACCTGAACATTATGATAATAGAGAAGAGGCTACATATTTGTTATCAGGTTTTATAGAAGGGTTTCGTTTGCATTATAGTGGCCCAAGAATTTCGACTTTTTCAGACAACTTGATTTCGGCACAAACTCATATTTCTGAAACAAAAGAAAAACTACTCAAAGAAACATAACTCGGTAGAGTGCTTGGCCCTTTTTCCCAAAAACCCATTTCTACGCTCCGAGTTTTGCCAATTGGCTTAGTTCCTAAGAGTTCAAATGGGGTGGGGTGGGGGGTGGCGCTTAATTACCCATTTGTCATTTCCAGAATATTATAGTGTAAATGATTTCATAGATCCCCAAATGTGTAGTGTCAAGTATTCATCATTTGATAAGGTAGTAGACATGGTTTAAGGTCTTGGTAAATCAGCTCTTTGTGGGAAAATGGATATTATCCAGGCATTCCGTCTCCTTGTTGTACACCCTGTCGATTTTGATTCACTAGGAATTTATTTTGATGAACATTACTACATTGACAAATGTATGCCTATGGGATGCTCTCTATCTTGTGCTATTTTTGAAAAAATTGCAACATTTTTACATATAACCGTTGAAAAAAGGACAGGTTTAGAAAGACTGGACCATTATTTGGATGATTTTTTCTTCGCGTGTCAAGACTCGACAAACGGTTGTCAAATGTTAATGTCAGCATTTCAAAAATTATGTGTCAAGTTGGAAATTCTATTAGCAGAGGATAAAACGAAAGGGCCTACAACTACAATAATTTTCTTAGGCTTAGAAATAGACACAGTCCTTATGTTGGTTAGAATTCCTGAAGATAAACTGATCAAATTAAAGGAATCTTTACTACTGTTTATTTCAAAAAAGATTTTATGATTTAATAGCCTCTGTTAGGAATGGAAAGCCATATTACAGAGGTCAATTCTGATGGATGGGTCTGGATAGAATTTCTCGCCAAATTTAATGGGCAGTGTTATATCCCTGAACATTTTTGGTCTACTAATGAAGCTCTTAAGCTCTTTACAGACAGCAGTGGCAATGCTAGTCTCGGTTGTTCAGCATTTTACCAGGGTCATTGTGTTCAGTTGCAGTGGCCTAATCATTGGAAAGGGTCAGACATTTTGGGTGATATAACTTTTTTGGAATTGGTACCAATAGTATTGTCATTTTTCATTTGAGGTGAAGAGTTCAAAAACAAAATACTACTGCGAGTAGATAATCAGGCACTTGTCAGTATTGTGAATAAAAGAACCTCCAAATCTAAGCGGGTGATGATGTTGATTAGGAAACTTGTTTTTCTTACAATGTATAACAACGTTCAGTTTAAGGCCAGTCATATCCAAGGTGTACACAATCAAATAGCAGATGCTCTTTCTCGTTTTCAGGATCAGCGTTTCAGAACTATAACCCCAGGGGCAGATCTTCTGCCAGCAGTTATCCCCCAGGAATTCTTGATGATAATCTCAGATTTGAAATAAACCACCTTTTCTCCAATACATTGGCTTCAAGTACGCAGAAAGTATGCATGCGGGGGCTTGAATTTTTCAATGGCTTCAGATTCTCAAAAGGTTTTGGTAATCAATGGCCTGTTCCAATTGGATCATTTGGTGTCATTCATTGCATACATATTTAAGCTCAAATTGTCCCATTCCACAATTTGAAGATAACACACAAAAATTTGTCATTGGAAAACTAATTGAGGCTGTAAAAAGATCAAATCAGTCAAAAACTGACACTAGGTTACCTATATCCAGAGAGTTTTTGGAGAAAATCATTAGTTGCCTCCCAGTTGTGTGCAAGAATTATCTTGAAGTAACACTCTTCAAAGCAGCCTTTTCCTTAGCTTTCTATTGGTTTTTTTTAGGGTAGGAGAACTGTCAGTTGGGAGTGTAAATAGTGGTGGCCATGCAATAGTTTTTGAAGATGTTACATGTAATGAGGACTCAATTGAAATATTTTTAGCCTCGTCAAAAACAGACCAATTTGGTAGGGGGGACTATATCAATTTCAAGGCAAAATAATGGAAGTGTGTGTCCAGTTTTGTTGAAGTCAGATTACCTGCATCAACGTCCTCCATATCGAGGTCCGTTTTTCTGTCACATTGCAGGATTGCCCCTTACTCAATATCAATTTTCAGCCATTGTGAGAAAATGCAGATATCAAGTCTCATTTATTCAGAATATGCATGGCCACTACATGTGCGATAGAAGACATGTCTGATGAACAAATAAAAGAGTTGGGGCGTTGGAAATCGAATGCCTTTTTACGCTACATAAGAATCTAGAAGGGGCAGGGTATTTGCATGTAGGTTACTATCAGTTGACTATAGTATATATTCCATGTATGTTTAATTTTAATCTTTAGTGTCCTGTATTCAACAAAGCATACATTGTAATTGCTTGCTAAGAATTGCAGGACATACACAGTTTAATACTCATACTACTGTGTGGATTGTTGGGTCCTCAATCATAAAGAATGCCTTTGTTGCGTCAAAAGAGAGATCTTGTGGGGTTAACTTGGGTCTGCGAAGATTGGACGTATCCATCTGGTGGAAAGACAAGAGTGGTGCTCGACTATGGGATGTGAAGGGTCAGATAAAAACCATGTTAAAATATGAAGAGGCACCACGCATAATTATAATACACATAGGTGGTTATTTGGATGCAAAGACATTATGTGAACGTATAAAAGAAGTCTTGATTTGGGCTCATGGTTTACTGCCACATATCATGTTGGTATGGTATCAAATACTCCCTAGATTAAGTTGGAGATATTCAACAAATTTAAATGCAATGGATAGGAGCAGGAACAGAATACACACTTCCATTACATCATTTTTAAACATGTCCTTTGGGTCCTATATCCGATACCCAGAAATAAAGATGGATCAAAAGTATTTTGTTGAAGATGGCGTACATTTATCTAATTTGGGATGTCGGATATTTCTAAATACATTGCAAGGTGGGATTGAGATGATTAGAATGAAATGGGGTGACAATGTAACATTCCCGGAAATACACAGAAAATAAGTTCTCGTGCATGGAAATAGAATAGTGTCATTGAAATAAGATTATACATATAAACAATGACAATGTATATAAGTCACAGTACATTGTTTGGTAAAAATATTATGGATTTGCAACTTATTACTTTGTATTTGGCACAGCTTCCGCAACTCCAGCCCCCACCCCCCCCCCCTGTTGCTACAGTAGCGGTTGACCTAACATGCAATTAATACAAGTTTTAACTGTATGTTTTGTCAATATGGCATATTTCGCTGCGTAAAATGATTATCAGGATTCAGCAATATCGGTCTACCTTTGATTACCAGAGTTGACCATATCAGTTTCATATATATATTATAGACATTTATATATCTTCATGGTCTGACATAAAATGCGGTGACCAGTTTACATATAGACACTTCAATATATTCATATTCACATATATCAGTTTCAAATATATATCCAATTTCCCATTCATCAGTTTCAATATATACAGTCCGACAAAAGTTAAGCACCACCTGACTTGTTTCAATAATATATTTTCTAATAATGAACTTATTTCAAATCGGTTTGCTGTTTTCGTTACCTGTACACACATACTTACTTACCTGTGAAACAGGTTATTGATCGATTTTTATTTATGTGTATAAGACAGGGTATGTAAAGTGCCACGTGTACTTTTCAACATTTGTGTTTGCGAACGAAAGCTGATTTTTTTTTGTAGAGTTTTAAGTTTCATTTTCTATTGGTTTGGTATGGTGCGGCGAAAATTAACCATACCAGAAAGGTGGCAAGCTGTTGGCATGCATAACGATGGTTTTAGCCATAGAAGGGTGGCAGACCACTTAAGGGTTAACCATTCCATCATTGTACGACTGATGCAGCGTTTTCGTCAAACGGGGAATGTTACTGACCATTCACGTGCAGGTAGACCTCGCAAAACGACGCCGAGAGAGGACCGGCTCATATCCAGACGGGCGCGGCAACGGCCGTTCAGTACAGCTGGTGCACTTCGTGGTAATTTAGCGTTTGGAGGCCACATTAGCACACACACTGTAATCAGACGCCTCCACCATCAGGGAATGCGAGCGCGACGACCCATAAAACGTCCACAGTTGACATTATGTCATCGCCATGCTCGATTTGACTGGTCACATGATCATTTGGGGTGGACTATTCGCACATGGAGACGGGTCCACTGGTCTGATGAAAGTCGTTTTTTGCTACGCCCTACCGACGGTCGCGCAAGGGTTTGGCGCCAACGAAACACTTCATTTCAGGACAACCACATTTTGGGCACAACTGCTTTTGGTGGTGGAGGTGTAACTGTCTGGGTTTTTTTTCCTTTGACGTAAGGTGGACTTGTACGTTCTTGATGGTTATCTGACAGGCCAAAAATACCGTGATAATGTGCTCACTCCACGCGTAGTCCCCCATTTCGACAATCATGCGTTGGCTGACAGGCCAATGTTCATGGACGACAACGCTAGGCCACATAGAGCCCGAATTATACAACATTTATTACAGCAAGAGGCTGTTCAGACAATTCCATGACCTGCGATGTGGCCAGACATGAACCCTATAGAGCATGTATGGGACTTTATTGGCCGAAAAATTAACCAACGCAATCCAAAATGTCAAAATATTGACGAATTAAGAACTGCTATCTTACAGGAGTGGCAACAGTTCCCCCAAGAACGGCTTAGGCGTCTTGTGCGAGGCATGACGAGGCGTGTTACAGAACTTCACAATAAACGCGGTGGATATACTCGTTATTGATTTTTATGCCTTACACATACGCACAATAGATGCATTTAAAAGTTCTTAAAATCTGAAGACTGCATTTTAATGCAATGTTAAAAACTTCCATCAGAGACAAACTGGTTTTACGTTTTTCCAGCGCCTGTTTTGAACCCCATTTTTGCCACGTCGTAGTCACGTCTTTCAGGATGATAAATACTTCGTAGATTGGTAATTTTAGAGCCCTTGGTGTAGTCTTTTAAGAAGTGTAAGAAAAATGGTGATATATATTTTATTGTTTTGACAGTATTGATGTAAACAAATATATCGATAACAATATAGGGTGGTGCTTAACTTTTGTCGGAGTGTATCAAATATATGTATTGTAATATTGTAGATAAAGCTGTGGCCAAATACTGCCAAACCTTTATATTGAGTTATTTGTTTTTGTGCCTCAAGGATAAAGGGATTTAAAATCTCGAATCTTAAATCCAGTTAGCCATCTGGACACAATAGGGTTTATGTTGGTGCGTTCTATTTTTTGTATTTAGCATTTGGTACTTGGTGATACCTTGATCTCTTTCCGGCCTCTTTTCAAAAGTTCTCAAGAGGGAAGACGTGAATTAAAAGGTGGTTTTAAAAATCAGACGAAAACCCACCATCAATCCACCCTGTATTGTATATCTTAATGATTATACAATTATAGAATGATACTGCTTGGATTTGTTAATGTAATTTCATGATATGCTGTACATGATGTGTTATCAGTGGCGGATTTAGAGGGGGCGTGCGGGGCGTGCGCCCCCCTAAAATTCGCAAAGCATATGTTATACAACGTTAATTAAGCAGTTCAATAAATAACTTTTTCATGAATGGTTAACTCGTGACCTGTAGTAAAATATTCTTACACATTGTAAATACACGTTGGATGTGTTCGCTGATTCATATATGTATTCGCCGTCAGTAGTTCAAAGATTATTCCATTCTGATTGGTTCCGAGGTACCAGACATCAACTATTTTCTCACGCTAATTAAACATTATTTCTGCAGTCAATTTTACAACTACATGTACACGTGCTATTTAGAAATTATAAAATGAACGAAAATTCTAGGCCAAGAAAACAAGCAAGATTGGATACATTTCTGATTCCTCGACGAGACGAGAAAAGTCAAAGGTAAACTAAAAAGTAAATTCAATCAATACTTCGAATAATTAATTTAACAATTGATCTCATTTATAAACATACAACGAAAACCTATAACGAGAGAATCAGATGATGAAACTGAGACAGTGTGGAGAAACTTGAGTGTCCCATGAAAATGGTCACTTCTCTTTAAATAATGATTCAAATAGTTCTTGAAATCGAAATTCTGCAATTTCATATGAAAAAAAAAATATAAGTTTGATTTGTATACAAATACCCGAAAATGTTGCCTTTTACTCTTCAAGTAAAGATCAGTAAAAATACGCGTTGGTATATTGTACATTAAAATACAAAAGTAACATATTAATAAAAAAAAAATTAGCTGCAATTTATTTGTAACAATCTCTATCTGCCCGAGGTATCTGCACAAGAAAGTGTGAACAAATCCTTTGTCCGGTACGTTTATGTTATTGATATCTACCAATGGATGTCTGTACAATTTTTTTACACATTTTTAACAAAAAATTCTGACTACAATTTATTTGTAATTAATTAATATCTACAACTGCACATGAAAGTGTGAAAATAATCTCGACAAAATGGTCTATGCATATCTCGCACCTGATTTCCGTAAGCATATTTCTCGAGAACTTTGATACATTTTTTTTGTTTGATCTTTTAGTGTAATGAGGTTTTTACGCCCGTTGCTCAAACACTTGATGTCCGTCCGTCCGTCTGTAAGATTTCTGCAATCCGCAACTCCCCTGATTGTAACCACGCAATTGATTGACGTTAAACTATATAATGTACTTGAAATACATTGTAGTTGTCCACAATGGTTTTTAGATTTTTCGTTGAAGGCCGGGTGGAGGGGGTAGGAGGATGATTCTGCAACCCGCAACTCCTAAATCAGGGTAGGATCCAGGGGGGGGGCGCACCCGGCGCGCTCCCCCCTAAAATTGGAAAAGATATGATTTTTTTGCGTAAAATGGTGATTTTTCACACGAAATACCCCAAATATTTTCGCGCCTCCCTCCGCTCGGCGCAATTTTTTAAAGTGCGCCCCCCCCTAACTTGAAATCCTGGATCCGCCCCTGGTTATATATTAGCAACTTGAGACTTGAGACTTGTAAAAAGAAGTCTAATGGAGATGAAAAGATTGAATGGAGTGGAGGATAAAAAAGACATTCCTCCCAGATGTAGGAAAACACGGATTACGAACTGGAAACCGGATTATAAATTCAAGCTCTAAATGATAGACTTCATTTATTTTTCTTTGGCTTTATTTTGAGTCTAATATGTTAGGCATATTTCGCTGCGTTAAATGATTATCATGATTCAGCAATATCGGTCTACCTCTCATTACCAGGGTTGACCATATCAGTTTCATATATATATATTATAGACATTTATATATCTTCATGGTCTGCCATAATATGCGGTGACCAGTTTACATATATACACTTCAATATATTCATGTTCACATATATCAGTTTCAAATATATATCCAATTTCTAATTCATCAGTTTCAATATATATTCAATTTCAAATATATACATTGTAATATTGTAGATAAAACTGTGGCCAAATACTACCAAACCTTTATATTGAGTTATTTGTTTTTGTGCCTCAAGGATAACGGTATTTTAGTTACATTTGTCAATACTAGTCAATGCTAGTTATATTTGCTTTGACCCAGTTATGAAACAGTCCTTGCGTATGTTGTCATTCATTTTTGTGATAGTATGCGCTCATGGTCTTTTTAATTGGACGCGAGTCTGAGTCTGAGACGCGAGTCTGTTTTTGTCGTTTGCTTATATATAGATATTGATACTTAGATGGTCCAATTATCAAGAGGGAGGTTGGAATCCCTTTAACCCGTTTCATCCCGCCACATTTTTGTGCTTTTCCCAATCCAGAACATGTATTTCCGTGTCGTCGTCTTTTTATGTTTAATGAGTAGAGGTGAGAGTTGATTTTGCGTTTTGTTGATATCGTTGAATTGTTGACCACCACCGTTTACGCTTTCTTTTAATAACATTTCTTCTTACTGATTTGCGAAGAGTTTGAAGATACCAAAGGGGTAATCAGAATCAGTATATCAAAGAAGGACAGACAACACAATGGCCAAAAGAAAAAGTACAAAAGGACAAACAACGATATACAAAACATACATATAAAACTAAAGATCGAGTAACACGAACCCCACTAAAAACCGGAGGTGAACTCAGGTGTTGCGGAAGGATAAGCAGTTTCTGCTCCACTAGTGACACCCGTCGTATTAATCTAGTTACATATTAATCTAGTTACAAACCCGGTGATAAGTCATGAATGAGGAAAGCACCGGGAAGTGTTTACGACAAGTGGAACATATCCGTGGTTATTTTCTTAAACATTGCAATATTTTTCAATACAAATTATAATTTGTGGATGGAAATTTTATCTATGTTGTGTTCTGTTTATGACAGAAATGCTAGCGATATATACCTGTCCTTTCCAGGAAAATATAAGTTGACTTAATGTTTCTAAACCACGTAAGGCACCCCATATTTCGCCACTCATCAGAACTATTCCAAAGCTCTTTACTAATAAATTATCTGAAAATAAAGACACCAGAGCAATATAAGTGTAAATATGTTAATAAATGTACATTGACGAAATATACTAAAAATGGTTTGATTTTATATATAATTTTTGTTTACATATACAATGTATGTAAATTCAAACCTTTACAAACACTTTATTATAGGTTCTACTGGGTTGAAATTAAAACAAAGCATATCTTTACCGAAAGGAATGATATAAAATTAAAACAAAGCATATCTTTACCGAAAGGAATGATATAAAATTAAAACAAAGCATATCTTTACCGAAAGGAATGATATAAAATTAAAACAAAGCATATCTTTACCGAAAGGAATGATATAAAATTAAAACAAAGCATATCTTTACCGAAAGGAATGATATAAAAAAAATTGATATTAAAAGCTACGTTTATTCCTACAATTCTACGACATTTAATATTTAATTTTTACATCATAATATCTGCTTAAATGAAAGTCATTAACTTTGAAAAATATTTACTAGCTGCATTATTTCAAAATAATACATGTACATGTACACACCTTGCAGCAAGTCTGTTAATTTGAAATTTGACCCACATGTTTAAGATTGTGATGAATAAACGATTTTGCTGCATTATTCAGATTTATCTTTAATGCATCTCCCTGATTATTTATAAGATAACCTAACGCACAAAAATCAGACTAGATCTTCTGTCTGTGTTAGGAGTTAATAGTGTTGATCTGGCCATATCTTCTGTCTGTGTTAAGAGTTAATAGTGTTGATCTGGCCAGATCTTCTATCTGTGTTAAGAGTTAGTAGTGTTCATCAGGCCATATCTTCTGTCTGTGTTAAGAGTTAATAGTGTTGATCTGGCCATATCTTCTGTCTGTGTTAAGAGTTAATAGTGTTCATCAGGCCATATCTTCTGTCTGTGTTAAGAGTTAATAGTGTTCATCAGGCCAGATCTTCTGTCTGTGTTAAGAGTTAATAGTGTTCATCAGGCCATATCTTCTGTCTGTGTTAAGAGTTAATAGTGTTCATCAGGCCATATCTTCTGTTTGTGTTAAGAGTTAATAGTGTTCATCAGGCCATATCTTCTGTCTGTGTTAAGAGTTAATAGTGTTCATCAGGCCATATCTTCTGTCTGTGTTAAGAGTTAATAGTGTTCATCAGGCCAGATCTTCTGTCTGTGTTAAGAGTTAATAGTGTTCATCAGGCCATATCTTCTGTCTGTGTTAAGAGTTAATAGTGTTCATCAGGCCAGATCTTCTGTCTGTGTTAAGAGTTAATAGTGTTGATCTGGCCATATCTTCTGTCTGTGTTAAGAGTTAATAGTGTTGATCTGGCCAGATCTTCTATCTGTGTTAAGAGTTAGTAGTGTTCATCAGGCCATATCTTCTGTCTGTGTTAAGAGTTAATAGTGTTGATCTGGCCATATCTTCTGTCTGTGTTAAGAGTTAATAGTGTTCATCAGGCCATATCTTCTGTCTGTGTTAAGAGTTAATAGTGTTCATCAGGCCAGATCTTCTGTCTGTGTTAAGAGTTAATAGTGTTCATCAGGCCATATCTTCTGTCTGTGTTAAGAGTTAATAGTGTTCATCAGGCCATATCTTCTGTTTGTGTTAAGAGTTAATAGTGTTCATCAGGCCATATCTTCTGTCTGTGTTAAGAGTTAATAGTGTTCATCAGGCCATATCTTCTGTCTGTGTTAAGAGTTAATAGTGTTCATCAGGCCAGATCTTCTGTCTGTGTTAAGAGTTAATAGTGTTCATCAGGCCATATCTTCTGTCTGTGTTAAGAGTTAATAGTGTTCATCAGGCCAGATCTTCTGTCTGTGTTAAGAGTTAATAGTGTTCATCAGGCCATATCTTCTGTTTGTGTTAAGAGTTAATAGTGTTCATCAGGCCATATCTTCTGTCTGTGTTAAGAGTTAATAGTGTTCATCAGGCCATATCTTCTGTCTGTGTTAAGAGTTAATAGTGTTCATCAGGCCAGATCTTCTGTCTGTGTTAAGAGTTAATAGTGTTCATCAGGCCATATCTTCTGTCTGTGTTAAGAGTTAATAGTGTTCATCAGGCCAGATCTTCTGTCTGTGTTAAGAGTTAATAGTGTTCATCAGCCCATATCTTCTGTCTGTGTTAAGAGTTAATAGTGTTGATCTGGCCAGATCTTCTGTCTGTGTTAAGAGTTAATAGTGTTCATCAGGCCAGATCTTCTGTCTGTGTTAAGAGTTAATAGTGTTCATCAGGCCAGATCTTCTGTCTGTGTTAAGAGTTAATAGTGTTCATCAGGCCATATCTTCTGTTTGTGTTAAGAGTTAATAGTGTTCATCAGGCCATATCTTCTGTCTGTGTTAAGAGTTAATAGTGTTCATCAGGCCATATCTTCTGTCTGTGTTAAGAGTTAATAGTGTTCATCAGGCCAGATCTTCTGTCTGTGTTAAGAGTTAATAGTGTTCATCAGGCCATATCTGCTGTCTGTGTTAAGAGTTAATAGTGTTCATCAGGCCAGATCTTCTGTCTGTGTTAAGAGTTAATAGTGTTCATCAGCCCATATCTTCTGTCTGTGTTAAGAGTTAATAGTGTTGATCTGGCCAGATCTTCTGTCTGTGTTAAGAGTTAATAGTGTTCATCAGGCCAGATCTTCTGTCTGTGTTAAGAGTTAATAGTGTTCATCAGGCCATATCTTCTGTCTGTGTTAAGAGTTAATAGTGTTCATCAGACCATATCTTCTGTCTAAGTCGGCGTATAAACATGTATATAAGACCATGTATGAAGTATGTCGGCGTAATCCATTTACATCAGAAAAGATCTACTGTCTGTCGGCGCATACACATGTACACCAGACAATATATAATGTATATGTCTGCGCTTAAACATGTATATAAGAGTATGTATGTTGTATGTCAGCGTCAAAGATGGACATCATACCACATATAATGTCTATGTCTGCGCATAAACATGTACATATTGGACCATATATGATGTCTGTCGGTGTCAACCAGTTACATCAGACAACATCTACTGTCTATGTCGGCGCATACACATATGTATAAGACAATATATAATGTATACGTCTGCGTATAAACATGTACATATTGGACCATGTATGCTGTCTGTCGGCGTCAACCATTTACATCAGACATGTCTATGTCGGCGCATACATATGTACACCAGACAATATATATTGTATGTCTGTGCATAAACATGTATATCAGAGCATGTATGATGTCTGTCGGCGTCAAAGATGGACATAAGACCAGATCTACTGTCTATGTCGGCGTATTAGCATGTAGACCGTATATACTGTCCATATTGGAGTTAAACATGTACATTAGACCAGATCTGAATGTCGGCGCAAAATGTATACATTAGACCATATGTACTCTCGGGGCTAAACATATATTTTTATAAAAGATATATACTATCTGTTGACGTTAATCGTGTACATCAGACCACATTCACTATCTGTCCGCGTTCAACATATACGCCAGAACAGATCTAGTGTTCATGTTGGAGTTAAACATATACATCACTATATCCACTGTCGCCGTTATAGATGTACATCTGATCGCATCTACAGTTTGTCGGCGCTAATCATATAACGTCAGACCAAATTTACTATTCATCTTGGGGTTAAATATGTAGATCAGACCAAGTCCATTAGCAATATTTAAATCGGCGTTAGACATGCCAATCAGAACTGGTCTAATGTTCATATCGATAAGTATGTACGGTAAATCAAACAATATCTACTGTTTATTGATGTCGAGGTTATATTAGCAGAAATATTTAAGCTAGAAATTTTGTGCATTATATAGTTTTGACGTATTTTACTTACATGATTCATCTGACTGGACTGATGGATATTGATCACACTTAGAATTAACATATATGTGAAGTGTCGTTAAATCTAAAGCCTTCGTATACATCAGTTGTTCATATTTTTCATCCAGGCTAAAAAATCCTGATGATTCAATATTCACTAAATTGGTATAATATTCTTCAAGTGAAAATTTAAAAATGTTCTCTTTAAAACGTTCCACTGCTTTCTCCAACACATCACAACTATTATTTCGAATGTTTATTTTAAATGTTTCTTTCCGAATTATAAAAACGAGACTGTTGTTGACTACATATTTATATGGTAATGGCCACGGGGCACCAATCGTGGCATTCGGGGCTCTTCTTATGACCAACGTCTGCATGGCAACACCTTTAAACTTCAGACCATAACTTGCCTTCATAAATGAGAATGTAATGTTAGGTAAAGAATCCAGTGCCACTTGTCTCAAGTCTCTAGAATCTATCAAAAAACAAGGCGGTATATATAACATAGGTAAAACTATTATTATTAGTAGATTGTCTAGCATCGTGTCAACTCTATTTTGTATATAGTAGGTTTTAAAGTAAAACAACGGTATACCAGCTGTTAGAGATTAATTTTTGGGTAATTTTATTTATATTTCATCTGTATGTATTAAACGGAGACAGCTGCGAAGTACAGTTTATAGATGAAGATTATCAGGCTTTCATAAAATTTCTTTTTACACTCTACTTTCTTGTGAAACGTTTTCCCCCCATTTCCCCCAATTTTCGGTAATATATATAGAAATATTATATCTTTTAATATCAAAACATTTGACCTTTGTAAATATTAGGTATTCCATAATACTAGTTCACATGCTCATTAATTCGAATGTTCATCATGGGGTACATTCATTAGTCAGAAAGTCCACTGGCCTGAAAGTCGGTCAATTGTTTATAATAGGATATAATTTTGCTTGCAAGACTAATATGACGCTAAAGTCCCAGATCGTCCCTTACACGTCGAAAGTATTTGGAAAGTTTGTGATAATCTTCAACAGTCAAATATTACAATATGATTTCATTTTAGAAAGTTGTCTATGATCTGGCTTTAATATAACTGAATGTCATTATTAATAAAGCTAAGGTTCTCCACCATCAGGCATAGGTGACATTTCCCGCTATCCTGTTTGGCTCTCTGGTTTTATTGCTCCCAAATCTTTAAATCATTTGGCCTTGCAATCTTTCGATTTTGAGCGTACCTGATGACGGTTATTCCAGAAATGCGTCGTGCGCACTAAATTTGATATTTACGTTTTTATTACAAGTATCTCTCATGATAGTAGCATAGTATTTGGAAGAATAGAAGACAGACAAGACAGCAGTCTAATATTAACAAGGAACGGCGAGGGGAACTTCTCACCTCTTGGTTCCTACTCAAATCAGCTGTCAATAGGGAAAACAGAATCGGCTTTTGCAACAAAAAAAATAATGCTAAATTTAACAAAGTAAATTCAAAGTAGCTTAATGTTGTCATATGTAACAAATAAAACATATTATAAATGTAAGCAAATTGACTGACAGTCAGGAAAAATATGTGAAATAAATCCTGGATGATTTGTAAATTTTGTAACTACTTATCAATCTTGTAGCTTCAGAATACATCAATGAGGAATATACTAACGTCACTGTAATA
This sequence comes from Bathymodiolus brooksi, assembly GCA_963680875.1. Taxonomy (NCBI): domain Eukaryota; kingdom Metazoa; phylum Mollusca; class Bivalvia; order Mytilida; family Modiolidae; genus Bathymodiolus; species Bathymodiolus brooksi. The sequence goes on along the minus strand of OY804578.1, from coordinate 15,923,376 downwards.
GAGGGCTTTATTTGCTCAGTACTGGTCAGCAAAGTACAGTAATGAAAGGGGTTATCAGAAGTACAGTAATGAAAGGGGTTATCAGAAGTACAGTAATGAAAGGGGTAATCAGAAGTACAGTAATGAAAGGGGTAATCAGAAGTACAGTAATGAAAGGGGTAATCAGAAGTACAGTAATGAAAGGGGTAATCAGAAGTACAGTAATGAAAGGGGTAATCAGAAGTACAGTAATGAAAGGGGTAATCAGAAATCTTTGATCCAAGAAGGACAAACAACACGGTATCGGGTCCGTTCGCCCTAACTACACATTAGCCCTGGGTTCGTTCGCCCTAAAAGTGGCATTGGCATAGAAAAGTATTAATTTAAAGAAAAAATATGAGCTTTAGGAATTTATTAAGTTCTTTTCAAGCAATTATTTAGTATATTGTTTGAAATGCTTAATTGAAATTGATGATTGTTGATTCCATCATTACAATTATTGATTGGGGTTATTGTATATCTTTAATCTCTTTATTTTCTTTAATTTATGGCTTTGGTTCTGTAATTATGCACTTTCGCTGTAAGCTTGGTATGAGTAAAACGGTTTAATCCTAGTTTGCCCACATTTTATTACACCAATTATCAATCAGTTAAATAAACAAAAAAGACAAAGGGTTTACTGACCATAAAATTGTATAGTCTGTTCCAAATATATAGGTGTCAAATATGTATGTTTCTGTGTATATAGAAGATTTGTTTTCATTGTGTAGTTTCTTTTTAATATATAAATGTGTAAATAAAAAGATGAATAATATATACTGAATATTACATGTCAAAATCTGTATCACATGTCGTATCAACCCGAGAACCCTATATCACCCCGAGGGCCACCGGCCCGAGGGGTGATATAGATCGAGGGTTGATACGGCATGTGATACAGATTTTGACATGTAATGTTCATTATATCATATATTTCAATCGTACCTTTGATAATACATGTATTTAGATATTCACTATATTTCTTTCTGAATAGAGTTACTTCTCCTTTCAAATTTATAATTTTTTTAATTTCTTTCATATGTATTCAAATTGTTATATTTGTAAGTGTTGGTCCAATTCTAATATTTATATACATCCATAACAATTCCAAAAATCTGAAAAATCTATTGTAAAATTGTATGGTTAATTTGAATTTTTTGTAACCAAATCTTACCTACTGTAACACTTTTCAAATTTAAAGAGGTATATATATTGTTGAGCTCTCATTGTAGTTGTGTTGTAAGAAAGGAGAGAAGGTTAGCACTCCCCTTTGTATAAATGAAAGAAGGTTGGCACTCCACTTTGTATAAATGAAATATTTTTAAATATTACAGTACATTATTAGCTTCACTAAGAAAGAGATGTACTTCGGAAAAACGATCAAACGCGGCCTTCGAAGAAGACACCCATACGATATAGGGTATGCGATATAGATCTAGGGGTGCGATATAGGGTATGCGATATAGGGTAAACGATATAGGCTTGGGACAATCATTGATAATGCATATACAAAACACCTGTATTTTAATCTAAATATATGATATATCTTTTTATAATATATTTAGTGGTAAATACAGTAGTTTTGAATATTTGATAAAGTGCCAGATGCCTACCCTTTATCATAGCCCTACCCTTTATCGTACCCCTATCCTGTATACTCTCCTGTTTAAATATATGATAAAGTGTATAAAACATGGCAAAATCCGTATCATATGCCGTTTCACCCTCGACCAATATCATCCCTCGGGCCTAAAGGCCCTCTGGATGATATTGGTTTCTCGTGATGATACGGATTTTGCCATGTATTATTCTCTATATATACTTTAATATTACTTCATTGAAGTCAATTACAATTAATTTGAACAATAAATATGACAACATTGAAAGTAATCTTTAAACTTTACTAATATATCAGACAATCATAGCACATATAATTTATTTTTATCTTATTTATCTTATTAACTGTTTTTGGACAGGCTGGAATACTACATCGCCAGTAAACTCTGTCGTTGCTTCTGTTCTTCACTCTGAAATGGTGACCTCCTAGGACCTAACTTTCTCTGCCAAACTTGTTCTGGGCGTACTGAAGTGCTTGAAGTTGAGCGTTTGCCATATTTGGTTTGAATGATTCAAAACTAAAGCAACTTCCTATTTATAATGCTTATAATTTGTGAGAAGAGTTCAAATAGACACAATTAACAGCTTTGATAAGCTGGCAAGGCTTGCTTCAAAAGTACAGCTTTGGTGGTTAAAACATAAAAATCCTAGCTTGGATGCAGAATACTATTCACATTATGTCAATTATTAAGCTTGGATACTGAACAGTTTCAATTTTCAAATTGTTAATTCATTTAATTTTAAAATGAAATATATTTGAAGAAAAATATAATTAAACAATAAAGAAAGTGCAAAAATTAAAATAATTTCTAAATGACATCCTTAATTTCGTTTTATTCTCCAAGTATCGTGTCATAATTTTACCACTTCAAATAAAAATTTGTATATTTTGTTAAACATGTTAAAGATATTTCACCAAAATCATACGTATTTTGGCAAATTTGTTAGATATTTCGTCAAAAATGTATAAGTTTTGCAAATTTTGTTATTAAAATTAACCATATTTCTACAGAGTTTGTGAAAGATTTATTGTTAAAATGTGCATATTTCACTTAATTCAATAGTAAAATATACAATTCTTTACAAGTTTTATACAGTTAAAATACAGGTAAAAATATAACTACATTTCAGAAACAAACTTTAATATTTTCAATTATCAGGGAGAACGGACCCCGGGCGAACAGGTATTAGGGCGAACGTGAATTAGGGCGAACGGACCCGGAACCAATCAACACAATGGCCGAAAGAAAACCTGATGTTCTCATGGGAAGTAGAATTGTGATTGATAATTATTATCTCTTACTATAATAATTGTATGACTGTGATTGGCTAATATAGATAGTACAGCAAAGGTCAATGTTAGTCCTATGTTTTATGAATTATTAAAGATTTAAACAAAAATGAAAATAGATAACTTTGTTAGGCCAACTATGCAACACAAATAATATAGATCGCTATCAGTTGTTTTATGATCATTACCATCGGGATTCGAAGTGATACTTGTTCACACAACAGGCGTGACCTGCTAAAAAGTCTTGTACCAACCTACTGTGTATGTAATGGGTATATCTAAACCCTCTAATTATTCTGTTAAAACATTAAACTATGACGTTTATGAAAATTTTAGAAGGCAATGCTAAAGTTGGTGCTAAACACCAATCAATCAATCAATCAATCAATCAATCAATCAATCAATCAATCAATCAATCAATCAATCAATCAATCAATCAATCAATCAATCAATCAATCAATCAATCAATCAATCAATCAATCAATCAATCAATCAATCAATCAATCAATCAATCAATCAATCAATCAATCAATCAATCAATCAATCAATCAATCAAGCAAGCAAGCAAGCAAGCAAGCAAGCAAGCAAGCAAGCAAGCAAGCAATCAATCAATCAATCAATCAATCAATCAATCAATCAATCAATCAATCAATCAATCAATCAATCAATCAATCAATCAATCAATCAATCAATCAATCAATCAATCAATCAATCAATCAATCAATCAATCAATCAATCAATCAATCAATCAATCAATCAATCAATCAATCAATCAATCAATCAAAAGAAGGAAATGAAAATCAGGACATAGTTACTTATACAAGAAAAAATGGGAGATACCAAAGGGTTAATCAGAAGTCGTAAATGGAAGGACAGACAATACAACGGATACATGTAGAAGGACAAAAGGACAAACAATGATCTACAAATGACTACACAGAATACAACAGACTGAGCAGCATAAACTCTACTAACAACCGGGGATGAGAACTCAGGTCCTCTACATATTTATTCTGGTGTAAATGAAGCAACAGCTACCTCATACGCCATTCAATATAAAACAAATCACGCTGAGGTGTACACTATACATATATTTGTATTTCCCCGCGATTCGTTTGAGTATAGCGAGAAATATTGTATTGACAGTACGTGTTATGTGAATATTAAAAAGGTCAAGTGATCTGGGCCAATAAAATTGTATTGTGGTAATAAAGTTTTATATCACTATCTAGCTGTACAGAATGAACACGCTTTTATAGTTTGAATAAATATAAAATTTCACGATCATTATCAATAAATGGGTGTCCGGACACCTTTTCCGTAGGCACAGGTTTCCAGGTTTTTTTTTATCGATTTAATCGTTTTTCTTCTGGTCGTTCCTGTCCGGGCTTGACTGTCAATAAAGGGGAAATCTGTTGATCAAATTAAATACATTGTAGGACGACGAGCTGTCGGCAAAAACAGCTTGTGTTGTTTTTTTCATGAAACAAATATAGAGTTAATACAGATATGTTTATTTGTTGTCTTACATATGACCGCATTGTAGATTTTGAGCCATTAATTTAAGTTGTTATTTAATACGGAGATGAAAGGTGTTTGTTTACGTAATAACGTGTCATCTTTATTGTGGTTATTTGTTGCCCAAAGGATACACATCTCAGGAGATTAACTAGAGTATAAGTCAAGCTATTATTTAAGACTATGTATTCTGTAAGAATTTTAAAAAGCAATGCAAATGCAACCGAATGGAAAATACATGTTAAATATATGACACACCGTTTAGTCTAACATCACACGTTTAATCTCAATTAATCATAGTTTTGCATGTTTCGTATGATATATCCTGATGTCTAACATTTTAATAACATGATCACATAAAGATCAAACTAAAGGGTTAGGGTTAGCTTTATGGCGTTTAACGCCACTTTCAAAATATTTCAGTTATATCGTGGGGGTCAGTTTTATTGATGGAGAAAACCACTGACCAGTAGGGAGTAGGGACACGTTTGGGTCTTACCAGTAGGGAGTAGGGACACGTTTGGGTCTGACCAGTAGGGAGTAGGGACACGTTTGGGTCTGACCAGTAGAGAGTAGGGACACGTTTGAGTCTGACCAGTAGAGAGTAGGGACACGTTTGGGTCTGATCAGTAGAGAGTAGGGACACGTTTGGGTCTGACCAGTAGAGAATAGGGACACGTTTGGGTCTGACCAGTAGAGAGTAGGGACAGATTTGGGTCTGACCAGTAGAGAGTAGGGACACGTTTGGGTCTGATTAGTAGAGAGTAGGGACACGCGTTTGGGTCTGACCAGTAGAGAGTAGGGACACGTTTGGGTCTGACCAGTAGAGAGTAGGGACACGTTTGGGTCTGACCAGTAGAGAGTAGGGACACGTTTGGGTCTGATTAGTAGAGAGTAGGGACACGCGTTTGGGTCTGACCAGTAGAGAGTAGGGAGACGTTTGGGTCTGACCAGTAGAGAGTAGGGACACGTTTGGGTCTGACCAGTAGAGAGTATGGACACGTTTGGGTCTGACCAGCAGAGAGTAGGGACACGTTTGAGTCTGACCAGTAGAGAGTAGGGACACGTTTGGGTACGCTTGTTAATGTAATGACATTTTCCTGTCATTTCGTAGAATTGTCCTTGAATAATGTCGTTAAAAAGCATATTTCATCCTGTAATTGTGTGAATTTGAACACTAATAAGAAACGGTAGCAGTATACGCGCGGACTTCTTAGAGGACATCATTAAAAACGACGATTGTTTCTGCTCTTTACAAATAAATTGGCAGTTGTTTTGGACTGTTTGACATTGCAGGATAAACACAATATACATACATTGTCAGGAAATATAAAACAAAATAAAAAAGGCTCGCTTTTATATCCGTTTCTAAAGCTCGTACATATAAATTGTATATCACTTGACAATGTACGTATATGGTATGTATCAGAGTTCCTCGTCTAACGAAATATGATTTTGGTAGGGTTCGTGTTGCTCATCTTTTTAGATTTCTGGGTTGTGTTTGTTTTTTCTTGTTTGTCTTCGTCCTGTGTCTTGTGTTCCCAATGTCGCCAGTTTTTCTGGATTGTTCATTCTTGATTGCCCCTTCGGTTTTCTCTAACGTTTATTTTCATTTAAACAGCATATTGACAAAGTAATTTGCACTCTAAGCTTTGACATCTACCTATGTAATCAGTGATTATTATGAGATCGATTCTCGCATATTGTGAGGTCTGCTCGTTACAACCATATGTAAAAGTTTGTCAGTTTGCAGGTCGCTTGTTTTCTTGAGATAGTAAGGTTTCCACCACCAATAAACCTGACCGTTACGAAATAATTGAACTATTGTGGAAATTGGCGTTAGCCATCAATATTTTAACTCATAACTCTTTAACAGATTATGTAATAAAATTTGTCCGTGACCCGAGGTACGTTGTTAGTTTCCTTCCGGTACACCCGTTACCTCTACCAGTAATACTGACTACCACGATGTAACTAAAATATTGTTGAACGCGGCGTTTAACATCAATAACAATGGATGAAAGTGTATCGTCAATTACAATTATAACAACAACCGGATGTGTCACTCTTATTACTGCTCTTACGGAATTTCGTTTATCAATATCTTAAAATTTTTAGCTTGTCCAATTCCGGTTTTACCAATATTTGACTAAATGGAATTGTCAAAATACATACGCATCTAATTAATTCCAACTATATCAGTGTTTAAGAAATATAAACGGTCTTTACAGATAATCGACCATTGGTCTAGTTTACTAAACATGAACTTACTAGAATCTTTAACAGAAGGCGTTGTTGGCATTACAGCATTTCTGAACGGAACACCATGGGATATACTCGAATATTTCCAGGCAATATAAGGTTGTTGTCTGTAGTCCGCTGGATGACATTCAATGATATATGCCAAACAAAGCACCATAAAATAAAACATCATTGATAAATGTTACTGTTCAACCATCTGTGATTCATCACTGTGGTCCTGCCATCTGTGTTGATAGAGAAGTTTACAAGATTGTCATGTTAACATACTAATTTTATCTTATTAATTTTATGATCAACTTGAGCAGAAGATGTAAGATGACATGATACTGTATGGTTGAACAACTATTTGATGTATTGGGATGTTAAATGTAAAACGGCAAAGTGTTTGATATATAACATTATATTAATTACTGTTTATAAGATGTATACTATATATAGGTATGTCATCTATTTGTTAAAATTATAGTAAAGAACATGTTATTAATTTTATTTAATGTAAAATGAAACATGGCTGGCCAAAATGTTCCAGTGTGTTACATCTTGCTAGAATGTTAATGTAGAAACGTTGCTGAAAGGGAAATTCGTTTTTTACAGTCGAGCATACCATACTATATTAACAATTGCATTCCCCTCTAATTATGGTCAACTTCCATGTTTTGTTTCTGTATATACAAGGCAATTAGTATAAACATATTTTATTAATTAATTCAATATTACACATTATGATAATACACATATAAATTATATATACATTTAAATTAATCAATAGGATTCGGAAACAAGTGGTTAAACTTATATTAATCCGTATCCCTGTTGTTATCTGGTGTTCAAGGTTTAATTAGTATCGAAAGGTAGAAGTGTATTGAGGCAATAGATATATTAATATATTAACTTCTTAAGGTTAATTACAGGAAAGGTAAATAAATTACATTCTCTTTATGTCCTTTGGTTTTCTTCCTCGCAACCATTTTTTAAATTGCCTTTCTAATGTTTTGACTTTGAGCGTACCTGATGAAGGTTATTCCAGAAATACGACGTGTACACTAAATTAGATATCTACCTTTGTATTGTGTATGCATTGTTAATGTGTGAAGGAATAAATAATTATTTTCATTTATTATTAAAGTGAGTAAGTGGCTCTTGCTCAGCGCCAAGTGAACATTTTGGTTTTAGCAATATCACAACAAAAACGCCACGATATAGCTGAAATAATGGTAAGATTGGCGTTAAACACCAATCAATCAATCAATCAATCAATCAATCAATCAATCAATCAATCAATCATAACAACAAGAACAAGATACTTTTCAATGAGATGATAATGATGATGTACGCTTGTACTATATCAAAATGCTTAGTTGAATTTTTATGATTCTGGCTTTCGACAACAGTTCATATGTATAGATGTCGCTCAATTCGGACATGTGAACCAATCTTTGTTTTTGCTCCTTAATAATTATTGCGTAGAATTAAATCTGTCATACCTGAGGTGAGCATACTAATCACTACACCACCCAGGCGGTTTACATATGATAAAAAAAAGTTCATTTTTGTAACAAGTACGAATTTAACATAAATGATATCTTTAAGTTGTTTAAAAATTGCTCAAATTTATTGAACAATTAGCAGCCGTTTCCTATTTTCATCTATTTTGAAAAACATCAATAATGATTTAACTTATCGGGAAGAATAACTCACCTTCGAACATAAAAGGACATTCCATAAAATCCAGTGCATATGAAGTCATATACAGGAACAATTAGGGACGAAAACGAACAAATAATACAGGTGTATAACTTAGTGATACTGACATCTTATAACAAATTTATCTACTTCATACAAACCTAAATATCTATATACACTTAGTATTTAGTGAAAATTAAGTGCGAACGAGGCGTTTCTAGAATAACCTTCATCAGGTACATTTAGGCTTAAAGCTAAAAGATTGGAGAGCCAAATAGTATTAAAAAAACAACTTTGAGAGCAAGACGAGCAGAGGATCTAAACAGGAGTCAAAATCTGCTTACCTATGTCTGGTGGACCTTAGATTTAATAGTAATTAACATTATTTAGGAACATATTTATACAATTGCTTCGCAGATAGATTAGATTTGATTTGATTTATTATGTTTAACGCCACTTTCAGCAATATTTCAGCTATATCATGGCAACCAGTTTTAGTGGTGGAAGAAGCCGGAGTATCCGGAGAGAACCACCGACCATGGGCAAGCAACTGGTAAACTTTATCACTTGCGGCTGCGATTCGAATGCACCCTTTTTGTAATTTACAAAGCCGGGCGCTAACCCACGCCGTATTAGTGATAGGCTTGTATGAGTTGTTAGGTAATCCAACTACCTAACTCATTGAGCCACCCGGGCCCTCTAATTGCTTCGAAGGTAGAACTGCATGACATGGTCTTCTGGACAATAACCGGAGAACCATCTTTGATCTGCCTAGGTCAGATCATATAATAATCAAATTATAGAAATGAAGTAAATACAAAACAAATGTAAGTGACAATATGTCCGACAGTATTCTTTTGGACGGATCATATCATCATCTACTTGGCTTATTGATATCAAAGATATGAGAATAACACATTTTATCATATGAAAGAATTAAAGATATCAAAGGGGTCATCAGAAGTCGTAGATCTAAGAAAGACAGACAACACAATGGCCAAAAGTTTGAAGATACCAAAGGGGTCATCAGAAGTCGTAAATCTAAGAGGGACAGACAACACAATGGCCAAGTTTGAAGATACCAAAGGGAGGTAATCAGAAGCCGTAAATAGAAGAAAGATAGACAATGCAATGGCCAAAAGTTTGAAGATACCAAAGGGGGGTAACCCCGCGGGAACCCCGGGGTATAGAAATGGGACCGAGAGCTTCTTCGGCTTGAAGAGGCGTCCGCCGGTTGTGCGGGATGTAGAAATTCACAACCAACCCGTCCTGCGGATGAGACGTAAATAAAACCGAGGTCCCGTGTTGAGAGATTGCAAGTTAAAGAACCCAGTGTAACAGCTCATTATGAGCATTATGCTCATGATGATTGGTCCATAAGAGACCTGTTGCACTGGCAAAATTATTCGTCCCTACCCATCACCTTTCCTTGTTTCGAGTCCCGTGGCGTTTAATTTTTTAAATGTTCTCGTCCTGAATATAGCTGAAAAATTGCTCGCTGGACGTTAAACACCAATCAATCAATCAATCAATCAATCAATCAATCAATCAATCAATCAATCAATCAATCAATCAATCAATCAATCAATCAATCAATCAATCAATCAATCAATCAATCAATCAATCAATCAATCAATCAATCAATCAATCAATCAATCAATCAATCAATCAATCAATCAATCAATCAATCAATCAATCAATCAATCAATCAATCAATCAATCAATCAATCAATCAATCAATCAATCAATCAATCAATCAATCAATCAATCAATCAATCAATCAATCAATCAATCAATCAATCAATCAATCAACCAACCAAAGGGAGGTAATCAGAGGTCGTAAATAGAAGAAAGACAGACAATACAATGACCAAAAGTTTGAAGATTCCAAAGGGAGGTAATCAGAAGTCGTAAATAGAAGAAAGACAGACAATACAATAGTCAAAAGTTTAAAGATACCAAAGGGGTAATCAAAAGTCGTAAATAGAAGTAAGACAGACAATACAATAGCCAAAAGTTAGAAGATACCAAAGGGAGGTAATCAGAAGTCGTAAATAGAAGTAAGACAGACAATACAATAGCCAAAAGTTAGAAGATACCAAAGGGAGGTAATCAGAAGTCGTAAATAGAAGAAAGACAGACAATACAATAGCCAAAAGTTTAAAGATACCAAAGGGAGGTAATCAGAAGTCGTAAATAGAAGAAAGACAGACAATACAATGGCCAAAAGTTTAAAGATACCAAAGGGAGGTAATCAGAAGTCGTAAATAGAAAAAAGACAGACAATACAACGGCCAAAAGTTTAAAGATACCAAAGGGAGGTAATCAGAAGTCGTAAATAGAAGAAAGACAGACAATACAATAGTCAAAAGAAAAAAGACAATGATCTACAAAACACTATACAGAAAACTAAAGATTGAGCAACACGAACCCCATGCGATGTCATTGGTCTTATTTAAATATATCCAATGTGTATAATCAGAAACACAAAGTGTATGAAAGCATATGTCTGATACAATGCATTGTTTACCAGTATGACACATTTTAGTACGATCTTTCTGAGAAATCACACAACAATAACACGATTAAGTTCTGAGTGTATTAATGTTATCTGCTAGTAGACTATTAGTCCATGAGAGTACCATCCACCCAGTAGTCAGTGTTTCGTGTATTAATGTTATCTGCTAGTAGACTATTAGTCCATGAGAGTACCATCCGCCCAGTAGTTAGTGTTTCGTGTATTAATGTTATCTGCTAGTAGACTATTAGTCCATGAGAGTACCATCCGCCCAGTAGTCAGTGTTTCGTGTATTAATGTTATCTGCTAGTAGACTATTAGTCCATGAGAGTACCATCCGCCCAGTAGTCAGTGTTTCGTGTATTAATGTTATCTGCTAGTAGACTATTAGTCCATGAGAGTACCATCCGCCCAGTAGTCAGTGTTTCGACACTGACGTACAGGTGGTGCTTATACAAATACGTTATTAGCACAAACTCATCAACAATAAATGGTTAAGACTCAGAATATATGATAATACACAATAACATAATATGCATGTAGTGGAACAAATCATAATAGTTACAGTATAAAACGCTATAATAATTATAGCAAATCTTTTCTTATATTCAAACAATTTGATATGAAAGAGGAAGTCAATCTAAGAATTGAGTATGACTTATTATTGTTTGAAAGGTACAATTCCTAAGATGTAATTATTTTCAAAACTAAGGTTTCAATGATGGCAAGTACGATAGAAATCTTCCTGTGTACTGAACATTTGTTTTTATTTATTTCATCGTATTGACATCTAGTGTTATACTGGAAGGTAATTGTATCTTAATAATTTGGAAGAGAAATATTTTTATCTTGCAAGTTTTATATCAAACTAAAGTATGTGTCCATCAAGTTGAATTGGTCGTATTTTTCGTACATATTTCATCATTTATGACATTGCATAGCGCCGTGATGTCTTGATTTGGTTTAATCAACATTTTATTTATAGCTGCAAATTGCACAGAGAAATATTGGTTTAATTATTCATTTAAATATTAACTATTAAGCAGCCAAAAACAAACAAACAAATCCAAAGATGGTGATAATATTTGATTGATAAAAATGATAGTAAAGTTGTGATTCAAACACATTTATCTTACTATTCCTACCCAAAGGCGGATAACATACTGATTTATCATACTGTATCGCATAGTTCATCTCAGGACATGTATTTTATAAGGTCAACAGAAGACAGTTGTTTTTTCTAAAGAGATATTTATATCGTACACCGACCGAAATACACATGCATGCATTACATTTTTTACTTTGTTTTTATTGAAAAAAACACGGTCACAAATAACAAGTTCTAAATGTTGAGTAAATAACGTATTCTAGAGCCATTACTCTCTTACAACTTAATCAATGGTATGCATTACTCATGCAAGAGCAACACTATTTTATTGCTATCATAAATGTTAACATCGTTTGCTCTGACGATATTTTTGGAATAGCATCACATTTTATTAAATGAAACGTACCACGACTGTTGCTCACTTTCTGATATCTAGATGAAAAACGTAATCTAAAGACTTTTAATCTGAATGTTAATTGATACATTCAGTCTTTATAATCACAGCGACCCCTCTTCTTCTCTGTACGACGCCTATTACCAGATAACATCAAGCATTAATGAAAGATTCATTTAACTATTTAATCTACGGGGATGCTTTAGATTTCAGAATAAACTACACTCTCTCCTTTCATAATATTTTTGTTCAGTTTTACAAAAGAATACGTCGATTTAACATTTACAAGAATGTTTAATTCAATAATAGATTAAACAATATTCTTGAACATTCATAACTTTCTTTCTGATTTTATGACAAACATCTTTTCAAATAGGCGTGTACATTATTTTAGCTGTTTTGAAAGAGACTTGATGCTATATATGTAAAGGTAAAACAAGTCAGTGTGAAAGGTAAATATCAAAGATACTCGTTGAATGGTCTATTTTACAAAACTTTTAGACTAAACTTATATCTTTGTTAATTTAGATATTAAAGTTCACGTAGTCTTCCCACTACAAATATTAAAGTTCACGTAGTCTTCCCACTACAAATATTAAATTTAGTTCACGTAGTCTTCCCACTACAAATATTAAAGTTCACGTAGTCTTCCGACTACAAATATTAAAGTTCACGTAGTCTTCCCACTACAAATATTAAAGTTCACGTAGTCTTCCGACTACAAATATTAAAGTTCACGTAGTCTTCCGACTACAAATATTAAAGTTCACGTAGTCTTCCCACTACAAATATTAAAGTTCACGTAGTCTTCCGACTACAAATATTAACGTTCACGTAGTCTTCCGACTACAAATATTAAAGTTCACGTAGTCTTCCCACTACAAATATTAAAGTTCACGTAGTCTTCCCACTACAAATATTAAAGTTCACGTAGTCTTCCGACTACAAATATTAAAGTTCACGTAGTCTTCCCACTACAAATATTAAAGTTCACGTAGTCTTCCGACTACAAATATTAAAGTTCACGTAGTCTTCCCACTACAAATATTAAAGTTCACGTAGTCTTCCCACTACAAATATTAAAGTTCACGTAGTCTTCCCACTACAAATATTAAAGTTCACGTAGTCTTCCCACTACAAATATTAAAGTTCACGTAGTCTTCCGACTACAAATATTAAAGTTCACGTAGTCTTCCCACTACAAATATTAAAGTTCACGTAGTCTTCCGACTACAAATATTAAAGTTCACGTAGTCTTCCGACTACAAATATTAAAGTTCACGTAGTCTTCCCACTACAAATATTAAAGTTCACGTAGTCTTCCGACTACAAATATTAACGTTCACGTAGTCTTCCGACTACAAATATTAAAGTTCACGTAGTCTTCCCACTACAAATATTAAAGTTCACGTAGTCTTCCCACTACAAATATTAAAGTTCACGTAGTCTTCCGACTACAAATATTAAAGTTCACGTAGTCTTCCCACTACAAATATTAAAGTTCACGTAGTCTTCCCACTACAAATATTAAAGTTCACGTAGTCTTCCCACTACAAATATTAAAGTTCACGTAGTCTTCCCACTACAAATATTAAAGTTCACGTAGTCTTCCCACTACAAATATTATTAAAGTTCACGTAGTCTTCCCACTACAAATATTAAAGTTCACGTAGTCTTCCCACTACAAAAAATAAAGTTCACGTAGTCTTCCCACTACAAATATTAAAGTTCACGTAGTCTTCCCACTACAAATATTAAAGTTCACCTAGTCTTCCGACTACAAATATTAAAGTTCACGTAGTCTTCCCACTACAAATATTAAAGTTCACGTAGTCTTCCGATTACAAATATTAAAGTTCACGTAGTCTTCCCACTACAAATATTAAAGTTCACGTAGTCTTCCCACTACAAATATTAAAGTTCACGTAGTCTTCCGATTACAATTAGTAAAGTTCACGTAGTCTTCCCACTACAAATATTAAAGTTCACGTAGTCTTCCCACTACAAATATTAAAGTTCACGTAGTCTTCCCACTACAAATATCAAAGTTCACGTAGTCTTCCGACTACAAATATTAAAGTTCACGTAGTCTTCCCACTACAAATATTAAAGTTCACGTAGTCTTCCGACTACAAATATTAAAGTTCACGTAGTCTTCCCACTACAAATATCAAAGTTCACGTAGTCTTCCGACTACAAATATTAAAGTTCACGTAGTCTTCCCACTACAAATATTAAAGTTCACGTAGTCTTCCGACTACAAATATCAAAGTTCACGTAGTCTTCCGACTACAAATATTAAAGTTCACGTAGTCTTCCCACTACAAATATTAAAGTTCACGTAGTCTTCCCACTACAAATATTAAAGTTCACGTAGTCTTCCCACTACAAATATTAAAGTTCACGTAGTCTTCCCACTACAAATATCAAAGTTCACGTAGTCTTCCGACTACAAATATTAAAGTTCACGTAGTCTTCCCACTATAAATATTAAAGTTCACGTAGTCTTCCGACTACAAAGTCTCCCAAACAAACTCAGCTAGTGATCAGAAACCATTGCGACTTGATATTCAATGTTTTGAAATTCATAATGCAATAAACACTTTTTGCACATCTGCACATCACAAGGATCATTCCTGTGAAGTTTCATTACAATCTGAAACTTTTCTTTTACTTTCATGGTTGCAATGGCAACGGCAGCCACTTTTAAAATGCCTAACCCTAAATGCACATCTACATATCCTAAGGATCATTCTGTGATATTTCATTACAAAAATATCTTTTCATGAAGAAAAAAAATCCTCATAGGATTCTATAGTAAACCCCAACTATTTAGACCCCTCAAAATTTAGTCCAGCGCAACGTTTCCAACTTCTATGCACAGCTGCATATATAGATCTATCATCATACAAAACCCCAACATCATTGAACCTATTGTTGCTGAGAGCTGCTGCGGACAACTTCATGTGTTACAGAAAGAAAGAACAATAAAAATAACTAGAATTGCCATTGCAAAGCAATAGCAGACGTCACCCCACCCCATTATGTTGGTACCTCGATTTCCATGGTAACGGCAACCATCTTGAATTTGTTCAACCGGTCAAAAGCTTCCACAAACTAACTGCAGCCATTTTGAAACTTAATATCTCTGATTGCAAATCTGCATGTGACAGGAAACATTACTGTAAGGTATCTTGAAGTTTGGAATAAATTTAACAATTTTTGCACCTTGGTTACCATGGCAACGTGCGCCATTTTGAATTTGATCAACACGTCAAAAGCTTCCACACACTACTGTGAATATTTCTACGATGTTTCATGAAGTTTGATGAAAGAAATCATTTTTTTTTAAATCCCCTCTTTTTTATTTCCATGGCAACTGCGTCAAAGCTTGTCCTACCGATTCCACTTTTTTTGGCTTATCTCGTTCCACTAGATGTGGATGTGACAGGAAACATTACTGCAAAAATTTGTGAAGTTTGGAGTGAATTTAACATTGTTTATACCTTGTTTACCATGGAAACGACCGCGATTTTGAAATTGTTCAACTCCCCAAAAGCTGCCACACACTACGGTGGATATTCCTGCCAAGTTTCATGAATTTTGATGAAAGAAATCATTTTTTTTAATCCCCCCTTTTTTATTTCCATGGCAACTGCGGCAAAGTTTGTCCAATCAAAAAGTTTTATAAAAATAGAATTATTAAAGAAGACGTGATCATTTTGTCTGCACATTTTTTTAATATACATGTACTTGTTACTTGTTGAATGCGTATTTAAAATAATATGACAGAAGCAAAACACAATATACCGGTACAATATTTCAATAAATTCAGTTATAGTTCGAAAAACATAATGAGTTGAAGGATCGAAAAAATAAAGTTCTAATATCTTGACTGTGTACGATTGGTTCGAGGTCGTTTGTTCTGGTGAAGTTTCTTGGCAAGTTTCTGAACTTCAAAATCTAAACATGCAGATTTGACTGCTGTGACTAGAGGAGTGTGGTCGTTCAACAACTTTTGAAATAAGCGCTCACGCTGCTCGAGTGTCTGAAAGCCAACATTGGTGAGAAACACTATGTCTTTTGTATCTCCCATAGAGTTCGTAGTTTCCAGTACCATAAAGAGATCGTTTGAAGTCTAGATGTTGAATACGAACGACGTTCAATAGTTTGGTTGTCAGCTTGGGAATGGGTTGTGGCGTCAAATCAACGGCTTTTTTGAAGACATGATTAATCGACTCACAATTGTTGTTTGTCCATAGTCGTTCGTGTTGTAGTAGTGATTTTGGCTGAAGAACGTGGTCTTCTAGTCGATCTCTAAGACGGCTGTTGTAATATGACTCAAAGCATGGATACTTGGTACATAATTAATTCGATAGCAAGTTGAATTCGGACCGGTCACATGCATTCAGTAAACAGTTGTAACCAAAATCTGTTGTTTTTCAAATGGTCGGATATGTTGTCTTTGATATGTTTGGTACACAGAAGGCGTTGGACATTGGGAAATACATCATCGATGGCTTTCGTCAAACCAGATTCATCGTCGCTGCCGATACGAATGTCTATATGTCTTACAGTTTCGGACAGTCTAGTTTTTATACGAGACAGAAATGTATGGTAAGCTAGGAAGGATCCATCACAATGAAGAAACATAGGTCCGACAAATATTTATATGTGCATATGTAAATTAAAAACAAATCACATTTTATATTGGGATAAATTCATTTAATTTAGTTCCAGGATAAAGAAAATCTCTTGGAAATATGGATAAAAAAATCAATTTCATATTGAAAAAAAAAATAATACCATTTTATTTCCGTATAGATTTAAATAACTTTTCATTGCATATTTAGAACACAACAATGTATTAATTTTGTATATATTATTTTTCGATTCTTCGTTTTCACGTTGTCAATCTAATTATTTTGTTTATTGCGCGCTTAATGGTCATCTCCGCACCAATGGTTACAATAAACATGCGTTCACGCACGACTGACTACACAGCTATGGCACGTGTCGCACAAAAATGGCTACAACTTAAAAAATATTGATACTATCGACTGCAAATCAAATTTCGAATAAGATTATCTACTTTAATATCTGATAAGCCCTTTTGTTCATGTCCTGAGTGCACATTGTATGTCATGAGTGCACTCAGGAGTCCTGAGCGGTGTTTAGACGTACCGATCCATGAGTCTTAGTTATGTTCACAAAATGTCCGTTGTACCTATACAAAATTTCGAGGTCAATAGCATGTAACAACTTTGCTTATCTCTGTATGTATGATGTAATAGTTACCGACTGAGATCGAGGTGTTCAAGCTAGATGAACACCTGAGCCCGTGAAAATTGTGCGCCGAGACCGCGTAGCGGTCGAGGCGCTCAAAGCACGGGCGAGGGTGTTTATCTAGCTTGAACCCGAGATCGAAGTCGGTAACTGACTTACACTCTAGTGATATTGTTTATAATAAATATATAATATATTATTACATAATGATTTTATTTAAACAATTTTATTGGCTATCATGTTATTTGTTAAAAGTTTGTTATTCAACATAAATGATCTGAACATGCTTAATGTTTCAATTCATACTTAGTGCCCTATCCAGTTTATTTCGGTATAATAAAACAATTGATTACTACCTAAGAAGTCAATACCAGGATATGAGGACCTCTCGACTTGTCTCTCTCGGTGACCTGACCTGACAATACAGCAGGCCTCGGACCTATAACTAGGTCAATATGAAAAACATCACGTAATAATACTATAATATTTTTGCGTTTTTTGCTCCCCTGTGATATATTGACGCGTCAATAGTCTTCAAGAGACTATTGCACGACAAACTATTGAACTGATCTTTGAACTTTTTTTTCATTGAACAAATTTCAAAACTTCAAAAATTTCCAAAAATGTCAAAATTTCAAACATTTAAAAAAAATTCAAAATTTTCATAAGATTTCAAAATTTTCCAAAATTAAAAAAAAATTTCAGTTTTCATAAAATTTCAAAATTTTAATATTTAAATAATAATATTGAAAAACATGTAATATAAAAATTTAGGACTTTTTACTCTGTATTCCACTTGTTTATTGTTATCTAATTCAACATATAAATCATTTTCATCAGTTTTTCTAATATATATGCATGAATATATTTAAGTCATGTCCGCTCCTTGCTTCTGTTTAATTAGGAAATAAAACAGTTATTTAATGGGTGTGGATGCTATTGACCAAACTATTTGTCCTTCGCTGCTGGGAATGACCAAGTGTTCTATTGCATTCGGCCGTTGGCCTCATGCAATAAAACACTTGGTCATTCTCAGGACAAATAGTTTGGTCTATTGCATCCACACCCATTAAATAACTGTATAATATTACAAGTCCGCAACTTGCACGATGACTGCACTTTAACCTCAGTAAGTACGATTCCTGTGTAAATTAAAATTAAATTAAAAGACGGTGTTTGACACTATATTTTAAAAAGTTTGAATTAACATTCAAGTTCCAATGAAGCCACAGATTCTATATAAAGTCACACCACTTCCGGGATCTCACGAGGTGCGTAACTGCGCATGTATAACGTCAGTGCGCTGCGCTTTCTATGTGGAGAAGGACGTGGTCCATAATTCTCCTGTGTAGCATCTTAATAAAATTACTACGTAGTAGTAATATTTAATGATTGAAATATATCATTAATAAAAATTATATTATTAAATAATATCTCGTGTGTACGAGAAATAAAAATTATATTATTAAACTATATATCTCGTGTGTACGGGAAAATATATTTTTTTGTTTTCCCTTTACAAAATCTCGCGTGCACGAGATTTTAGTATAAAACCAAAATGGCAGACGCCATGCTGTCTAAGAGTGAGAAAGCCACAGTTAAAAGGCCTACGGCGTCAAAGATGGAAAGTAAGGGAAAAGGTAAAGGGGAAGCCAAGAAAAAACCCTTTGAGAATAAACCATCACTTTCAAAAGACAGTGAAAAAGTTGACTGTCAAATGGCTGCTACATGCAGTACTAGCGGCGTGACCGGCAGTAGTGAGCCATCATTGACTGATATTATGGGTGTTTTAATGACTATCCAAAATGAACAAAATACTCAAAAACTTAACATGAAAAACATCGAAAGTAAAGTGCTTGAAATATACAATGATTGCGATGACGCAGAGTACGATGAACAAGATGAATTTTTCTACGATGTCGATGATAATAACAACGATGTTGAATCTCGACAAGAAATTGACGAGAATGTTGAAATGGAGAACGAGCCTCCAAATAAACGTAGAAAAACTTATGACAATAGCAATGAAACCGCTCCATGTCAGTCTAGTTTTATAGGAGCGGCTCGTAGTTTCAAACTGAAAGAGAATGTTGACAAGAAGGTCAACGATGAGTTAGCAGACATGATAAATGTCATTATTAGAGAAGGTATATCAGATGAGAAATACCAGGACTTGTTAAAAACAGTTTTGCGTCCTGAGAATTGTTCGTCTCTCACAAGAACTAAAGTTAACCAACTTGTATGGAATTGGTTAAGTCCATATACTATTAATACAAAGACCAGTTCTGTTACCACGCAAACGGAAATTATTATCTATTCCACAGACAGACAAAATTCATCCATTACAAAATCAAATGCGCCTGATAGCATGTCGACTATCAGGAGAAATTACGAAAGTGAAGGAATTTCGAGAAATGCAACCAATATCATACTTGCATCTTGGCGAAGAAGTACGCAGAAGCAATGTGCAACATACATCAGTAAATGGATTTTGTTCTGTGACAAAAGGAAGATTAATTCAGTATGCCCAACTTTAAACCAAGTTTTAGAATTTTTAAATTCACTTTTTGAATCTGGGCTAAGTTATAGTGCTATTAATTCAGCAAGATCTGCCTTGTCAGCTTATGGTATACATTTTAATCATGTACCAGTTGGATCTAATGCAATTATTATAAGGTTTATGAA
The DNA here is from genome assembly GCA_963680875.1 of Bathymodiolus brooksi. Lineage (NCBI taxonomy): Eukaryota > Metazoa > Mollusca > Bivalvia > Mytilida > Modiolidae > Bathymodiolus > Bathymodiolus brooksi. Next base: position 15,902,996 of record OY804578.1, on the reverse strand, counting down.
AGGAGTGTATAATTTAAGGCCTTCTGAACCCAAATATTGTAAAACTTGGGATGTTTCAAATGTTTTGGGTTATTTGCGAAAATTGTCTCCCATTAAGTTTATTTCATTAAAAGATTTAACTTTGAAAATAGTCATGTTAAAAGCAATAATTACAGCTAGTGGAGTTCAATCTCTTCAATTACTGTCCTTAAATGATTTAGAAAAGAATTTTCATTCATATACTATATTTTTTTTATGGATTGTTGAAACAAAACAGACCAAGTTGGTCACAAAATTGTATAGAATTATTGCATATCCTCCAGATAGGAGGTTATGTGTGACTTTTGTTTTGAAGGAGTATTTAAAACAAACAGCTGCTTTGAGAAAAGACTGTAAAAAACTATTTATTAGTTATGTAAAACCTCATGGACAGGTGTCACGAGATACCATTAGTAGATGGTTAAAAATTGTAATGACACGAAGAGGTGTTGATGTGAAAAAATGTTTATCTCATAGTGTACGATCAGCAGCTGTATCCAAGGCTAGTGCTAAATTTGTTTCTGTTGACAAAGTTTTAAAAGTGGCAGGATGGTCTAACGCAAAAACATTTGCTAAGTTTCATAAAAAACCTATAGAGACAAGTAGTTCAGTTTTTCAAAATGTTGTTTTGAAACCTTAGTTTACAGATTTATTTTCTGCTGAGAACATTTATTATTTGTATGTTGTAATCACTTTTGTTATATTTTATCATTAGGTGGTAGTATTTTAGTATTTATTGACTCAGAGTGTGCTCTTTGAAATCTCGTGAGATCCCGGAAGTGGTGTGACTTTATATAGAATTCAAAAACTAAACGAGAGTTACCTTGGTTAAGTCGATGTTTGGTTGGAATTCTATATGGAAGTCACTACACCACTGAAGGGATCAAACGCCCACCACTTTCCCTCCCTTTTTTGAGGGTATTATTGTTTGATTTTTTCTATTTCAGTGGTGACATATTTTTGGTTATATTTTGTATATTAGTTTTGTGTTTGTATACTTTTTGAATACATGTATGTACAAATTGTTCTGAATATTGTATCATATTATGCACAATCATCATCTTTGAAGACTGAAGTTACACATGCGCAGTTACGCATCTCGTTTGATCCCCTCAGTGGTGTAGTGACTTCCATATAGAATTCCAACCAAACATCGACTTAACCAAGGTAAGTTTCGTTTAGTTTTTGAATTTTACAGGTTTTTTCAAATTATTTTAATTTTTTTTTGTGTGTAAGGTAACATGATCTCATTTTGTGGTGTATATTTTCATAATTTTACTCTTTGTCATTTTTACGCACTTGTTATATTATTTATTGGTATGTATTGTATAACCTTTGGAAATATTTATTTGTCAAAATAGCCGCACGTGGGTTAGGCCCAGACCACATAGTGACGTCACTTGAACACCTCGGCACTGTGCCCGGGTTGCGTTCAATATCGTAGCAGCTAGCCTAGCTGCTAGGTAAACTAGCCATGACGTTATTGAACGATTAGCTACGTAGTAGTGCTAACAAATATGGCGCCAATCATATAAAATAATTTCTTGGAACATTTTAGCTAATCGTATTTGTCTAGTTACCTTAATAAATTATCATCCGTATTAAAAGCGTTGCCACTTCCTGCAATGCCACTATTTTTACCTTACGAAATTAAATTTAGTTTTAGCCACCATCTTGGATTCAAAAGCTAGCAGACATTTTTAAGCTAGCTAGAGCTATGTAACGGCTAGGCTAGCTTTCCGTTCAATAGGATTGTTCTACGTAGCTCAGCCTAGCAGCTACGAAGTTGAACGCACTCCAGGTGTTCAAGTGACGTCACTATTTGTCCTGGGCCTAAGACACGTGCGAATTCTTTTGACAAATAGGTATTTCCAAAATTTGAATACCTATCGATAACAATAGAACTAGTGTGTAACCTTAGTTATTAACCAAAGCTCTGTCAGTGCAGCCGGGCGGTAAAGCTTCCTGTATAACACTGCACTACAATGGTATCATGCAATTTGTTTTTTTTTCAGTATGAACAGGTGGTATGTTATTGGTGTGTATTGCTTCTCTCAGTATATTGATGATACTCATTTATCAACAAACATGTGACAAGTTATCCAGTGAGTGCATTTCGGGAGATTATCCTTAGTAGCAATTTTACATATTCTCATGCTGTTTCATTCTTGAGATAGCTTCAGACGCCAATCTATAGATTGGATTCCAACATACATCCCCTTGGTGTCATATGTTTTAATGGAACCACCCTTGTATTATCCTTTGTCTGTCTGTTATAACGACAAGCTTATCCAAATAGCTGATTAAAATGATGACTTAGTTTGGACAATGTAATTATTTGAAGTTTGTTCCATGCCACTATTCAGTAATGGTTTTCCATTCATTCCCATGCTGTATAATAAAACTGTATTTTATACATAGCATGTCCAATTCATTCCCTTTTTCCAAAACGTTTTAGTTTTTATGTACTCTGAGCTTATCTTCATTGTTTTATGTGCTTACATTTCATAAATCAAATAAATTAATTAAACATTATTACTTTTTGAACACAAAGTCTACGTGTTTTGTTTAATCATACGAATTATCTAGATATCTTTTATGTTAAGATATTGTTGGAGTCTCGAATGGCCAATTGTATAGTTGATTAATGTTATACAATACACACAGGAGAAAGAAATTGTCCGTCTGTTCAATGAATTGTAATAAAATAATCCAGATTAAGACGGTCATCATTATTTATTTAAGACACGATATGTCTTTGTTTTCTATATATATTTTGTCTTATGAAATATCTTAGTCCTAAGTCGGCTTAATGAAAGTGTCCTAAATTGCGATATGTCCTAAAATTTATCCTAAAGTTAGGATAGCGTTATGATGCCCTAAATACAACAAACATGGCTGCAGAATGTATTACACGGAACAGCTACGTACAAAATAATGGAAAGGCAAAGTTTTACTTTCAATTTATAGAAAAAACTGCACGTTTTTATCCTTTAACCCTTTTGAATAACTAATGATGTGACACGTTGACATCTTGAAAACAGCTCACTTGACTAAAAGTTTAATATAAAGTACACGTATTGATTTACAATTTACAATCACTTTCATTAATATTATTTTATTAAATTATTATAAATTTTTTTCAGGTTTATATACATTTCTTATCTAAAAATCACAATTAAATTAATGTAATACAAAAAAAAATGTATATAAATAAAATAAAATTTAATCTTATTATTTTATTTTTTATGTGAACTTTTGTGTAACACATTAATGTTTGTAGCATTTATATTTATATTATTCTTTCTTTACACAAATCAGCTCGTATTCATAGTTATGATTATATCTAGGACATCCTAAGCGAAGATAGTGCTAAGACAGCTTTGATATACAATCTCAGACATGTCCTAGGATAGCCCTATCAGTGTCCTAAAATAAATCATAAGACATGTCTTAGGACATATCTTAGGATACTTTCATTAACACGGCCCCCGACGTGTAATTTTCGGAAGAGTTGAGTAAGATTGATACCATATTGAAATGAACTTAACTATGGCTGTTTAGCGCAACTTTCAACAACATTGTACTCATACCGTAACTGATCTCATTGATGGTGACCACATTCGCCTAGAGTGCGGTAGACCGTGGGTTCGATCATCGGTCGGGTAAAACAAACACTAGGAAATTTGTAACAACTTCTTCACTTCTAAGCACGCCACATTAACGAGTCAGATTATTTGGCTCGTAATCAGGCTATTGTGTCCGAGTAGAGCGACGTATATACACGTGGGCTTTTGTTTCAGTGAGCTAGCACTTTAAAACGTGCAACCTAGAATGTTGGCCTAGTACAAAGCGAACATCATCATTGTTGGCCTAGTACAAAGCGAACATCATCATTGTTGGCCTAGTACAAAGCGAACATCATCATTGTTGGCCTAGTACAAAGTGAACATTATCATTGTTGGCCCAGTACAAAGCGAACATCATCATTGTTGGCCTAGTACAAAGCGAATATCATCATTGTTGGCCTAGTACAAAACGAACATCATCATGGTTGGCCTAGTACAAAGCGAGCATCATCATTGTTGGCCTAGTACAAAGCGAACATCATCATTGTAGGCCTAGTACAAAGCGAGCATCATCATTGTTGGCCTAGTACAAAGCGAACATCATCATTGTTGGCCTAGTACAAAGCGAACATCATCATTGTTGGCCTAGTACAAAGCGAACATCATTATTGTTGGCCCAGTACAAAGCGAACATCATCATTGTTGGCCTAGTACAAAGCGAACATCATCATCATCATCTCATCCTCGAAATGTAACTTGTTCTCAACATAATATACATTGTAACTTGTTCTCACCATAATATACATTGTAACTTGTTCTCACCATAATATACATTGTAAGTTGTTCTCACCATAATATACAATGTAACTTGTTCTCACCATAATAGACAATGTAACTTGTTCTCACCATAATATACAATGTAACTTGTTCTCATCATAATATACAATTTAACTTGTTCTCACCATAATATACAATGTAATTTGTTATCACCATAATATACAATGTAACTTGTTCTCACCATAATATACAATGTGACTTGTTCTCACCATAATATACAATGTAACTTGTTCTCACCATAATATACAATGTAATTTGTTCTCACCATAATATACAATGTAACTTGTTCTCACCATAATATACAATGTAACTTGTTCTCACCATAATATACAATGTAACTTGTTCTCACCATAATATACAATGTAACTTGTTCTCACCATAATATACAATGTAGCTTGTTCTCACCATAATATACAATGTAACTTGTTCTCACCATAATATACAATGTAATTTGTTCTCACCATAATATACAATGTAACTTGTTCTCACCATAATATACAATGTAGCTTGTTCTCACCATAATATACAATGTAACTTGTTCTCACCATAATATACAATGTAACTTGTTCTCACCATAATATACAATGTAGCTTGTTCTCACCATAATATACAATGTAACTTGTTCTCACCATAATATACAATGTAACTTGTTCTCACCATAATATACAATGTAACTTGTTCTCACCATAATATACAATGTAACTTGATCTCACCATAATATACAATGTAGCTTGAAAATTGTTTGCCGTTGATCAGGGGATGGAACCATTCAAATGTAAAAAAAATTATTTGATAAATTGTATTTCATTCTGTGTCCATTATTTACTAGACAATAGTGCATTACACAATAAGACACAATTGTCCTCACTTAAACCTAAAAGCTTAGCATTATATTCTGTTATTATTTCTTTACCTTTAAATAAATTATTTTGCTAATTTTAATACATTTAATAGCCTAAAACTACTTATTACATAGAAAAAAAATAATAAAAAAGTATATTACACAAATGTAGATATGTTATATTTTTCCTTGGAATTTATAAGGTACCAATCGTGCTATGTAAAAATGTTCGCAGTCAAACAGTATTGTTACTGTACAAACATGTACTTCTAAGGCGATGAAGAAATATAGAGGTCTTCCTGTGTTTTAAGAAACTTTGAAATTTCCAAAGTTCCCATTTAATACAGACGTACAAGATACAAGTTGTTCTTACAGAGCTCTGTTGTTCTTAATAAGATATAACATTACCTGGAATATGTTATTGAGTGGGTAATTCACAGAACAATTCTAGTTTGCATATTCGTACACTGGATGTCTTTCTCAGTGTCTTAAATAATGTCTGTTTTAAATTTGATTCAATATGCCTTAAATATGTGTTGACTTTACAAAAATCTCATTTTTTATTTTTGTTTTCAAGATAAAATTGATTATATATTCCTAAACACTGTTAATATATAGAAATTATTTTCCAGTAGCCTAAGATGTGTTATTTGGCAGAATAATTATTGTCATTTGATATAATTTTAATAGTTTTCCCCCCAAAACTAAAATGAATAGAAAGCGATGAAAAAGCACGTGCAATAATTTTTCCTATGCGAATCAAGAAATGATTGATATTATTTTGATTAATTTATCAATTGAATGAATTTTACTTACCAGTTAGAAAGTTAAATTCCCTAATAAAGTTACATTTAACACTTAAATATCTCTGTCAAGCTAACCCGACAATACTAGATTTTATGTAGAGATGTTGTATGCTCATTTTATTATTATTGAAAACAGCAAAAATCATTGACGTATCTAATTATACGTACATTAATTATGTATTAGATTATTGTAGAAATGATACGAAGATTAAAGTATAACAGTGCATAACACGAATACATACTGTAACGTAACGAAAAAAAAAATATCTTTTCAAATATTCATGTAAAGCTTTGTTAACGAGCAATTCGCGCTACATATTAATACAGTGCATTAGGCATGCTATTCCAATAACAAATGAAGCAAAGACATACAAAATGTGCACGCCTCAAAAGTAATAGTAACTATTCTGCATGGAAAGTTTAAATGTTCCCAAGGGGGCAATCAGAAGCCATCAATAGAAGAATTACATACAATGCAATACCCCAAAGAAAAAGAACAATCAATGATATACAAAGCTATCCGGTTTAGGCCCTTTGGGTAAATTTGCCCACAAAGACATTTGAATTATTCGGCTTTCCTTTTGATTATGTGTATACCTGATAAAGGTTATTACAGAAACACATTGTGTGTACTAAATTCTATATCTACGTTTACATTTACACAGAAAACTATGAAAGATTAAGCAAAACGAGCCCCACTAATATTTGAGGGTGAACATAGGTGCTCAGGGAGGGCAAACAGTTCTTGTATCTCCAGTGAGTAAAGATGAGCCGAATATCGTTTTGTTACGCGGAAGTAAAAACGTGAAATCATGCAAGTTGAAAAATTAGCATGCTCATCAAATACACATCGAAATGTTTTCAATAAATGCAAAATGTTATTTTCCTCTGCTTTCAAACATGTAGAAAGGGACGAGTTTTGATGAACGTGGGGCTCTCTTGATAAACAATAACATTGTAAGCACGGACTATACAGATGTCCTCCATACAACCAGTATGCTGACATTCATCACATCGAGATCATACTCAACTCATGATTATCGCAATAAAACAATGAACATAAATACGCACGTATAAATAAGCATGGACGTTATTTAGATTTATATCAATTAAAAATAATATATGTTTTCTTTTTAATTTAATGTAAATTTATGATAAAAGTTGAAATTTATTTACTGTGATTTACTTACATGTGCGTTCAGCTTTTTAAGTTTTCTGTAAAGATGCTACAAGTCTACAATTCCTGTCCTATCTTTTATATTATAACTGTAAAATTACCATGGTTGAAAAGCATTAGCTATAACTATTACTAGTTTGCTGTAAAGTCAGCATTGGTATGTAACTAACTTGTGGTAGATATACAGTTACTATGGGTCTATGTCAAACGTGTTAAAATATGTAGACTAGAGGCAAGTAAACAATAGCTTGAACCACGAATTACTTTATCTGTCAGTTTTATGTTGTTATTTATCTGATGCAATAACATGGGCGATCATTTTAACGGCCTTCTTATAAATACACTTTTAGTGTACTGTTTGATTTAAAGATTCGACAAAATGTGAATATTTCAACCCGCAGTAAAATTAAGGGACCACGCCGTGTGAAATAAAGATGGATCGATTATTTCCTTAATAGCTACAAGCTGTGGTGTACATGTTTAGAAAATAGTCTTATACTAACGACATGTCATTGGATTAAATAGTGTTTATAGAAATAAAAACTATTCATATTAATCGTTATTTTCCACATGCACATATTAGTGGAGGAAAAAGCAAGTAAAAATCGAAAATTAATGGACCGGAATACCTCACGGCTACTTTTGGTCTTATTTAAAAGATATTACCGAGGTGCTTCGATGAAGCCCTGTCGCAGAGTTCCACTATGGTGCAGTTTTTGCAATATTGGGGTTAAAAGTCATTTGTGGAAAATGTCGAAAATCGCAATTTTTTTATATAATGGATATTTTCCTTGAAAACAGTTTACTATTACAATTAAAAAATGCTGGCATTATGTAGTGTTATGTTTTTGTTCAAATAATTTCTTTTTTGTTTGAAAATATGGGGTAAAGGTTACTGATATATGCCCCTGCCGTCGGGAAGTACAACAAATGTATTTTTAAAATGTGTGCATCAAAATTGAAAAAGAAAATACAGAAATTACAAATGGAGCTTAATCATAGAAAAATATAGTATATGAAGATATTTTCTGGAAAGTTTCATAAAAATCTTACGAGAAATAACGGGGTGTATGAAGTCTAAACTCTACCACACCAACCTAAAAGTAGGACAACAATTGATTTACTTTTAATAAAAGAGCATAACTACAATGGTAAAAAGTATACTATGCCTTTTACAGAGGTCTCTTGTTCGTTGAAAGCCCACCAACCGTGTCAAGGTCTGAGACAAATGGCAGGTTTCTTTTTTTTTCTTTTTTCATTCAGGTATCTGCTTTAGATGTCGCTTGGACAATCCTCGTCATTTCCCAAATTTTCAGCTACCGGCAATTGGTGTGACAGCTGATTTCTACATTCTTCATTTCCTTGACAACCGCACGATAAATTTGTTCAACGCAAACACAATTCTTGCTGCAAATGAACTTGCCTTTACACATACATACAAGGTCTTGCAAGAAGTCAAACGTCATGAGTCCTTCAACGTACTTTGGCATTAAGTATTTGTTCTCATTTCTCCATCCATACTCTAAAGGTGACCTAGGCGGTGGTTTAGCTTCATTAGCATGTGTCCATACATACACTTGGAATGCAACACGAAGTATGTGTTGTCTAAATGCTGCTTCAGATGGAGGAAGTTTGACAGGAGAGGAATCTTTTGACAAAGCTAAGTTTACCCCGAGTTTATTTAGATCTTTGTGAACAGACTTAGCACTACGTTTTGGGTCATACAGATCAGCTACCAACAGCCTGCCTGCTTCAACACATGTATCAACATCAGAACTAGCTAGATTTGTCAAAGTTTGGTATTTTGTTGTATTTTGTTTTAGAATTTTATAAACTGTCTTCTTGCCAATACCAAAAAAGGATGACGTTGTGTCGCACCCAGTAAGGGAGTAAGCTATTGGTAAAATGTTTGCCATTTCAGCTCCAAGTGAGTTATTTAGGTCATGCACTGGTATAAATCGCCGACCGTCTTTTACTGACGTTATGCTACCCGTTTGAAACCAAAGCTTGTCGATATTGGTCATTTTGGAATAGAAGTGGAGAGAAAGCAGTAAAACATCATTATCAGAAGATTTAATCACGATCCGCCAATTACTGTTTCTTTTAACCATTTGTTGATTGACAAACATAGACTGGAGGATAATTCGAGTGCATAATTCCCAACTGCTGACCGTTCGACTCTTTTTCGATAGTGAGTGAGCAAACTTTACGCGGGACTACACATTTCCAAGAACCAATCAGATATAGTCTGATTAGCAATAAGTGACAAATTAAAATGACCACATCGGAATAAAAACTGGTACAAAACAATCTTAAATTCAACACAAAACAAAAATAAGGTATATCATAAAACAAATTTAAACAACAATATAAAACTATCAAGTGTTCAGGACTATATATACAGGACGAAACTTTTTCCGGAACATTTCATGTCTATTCCGATCGGTACTAAAATGCTAACTAAACCACCAAAACAAAAAAGTAAAACCCACTTAAAAAAAACCCATACATTTAAAAAAAAAAAAGAAGAACTTGCACAAAACACTTTTAAACTCAACAATGAACAATAATTTATGTATTTCACAAACGTATTCGAACGATAATGTCAAAACAAGACTTCACGACACGTATATTGTCATGAATAAGGGTGAAATTAATACAGGGGAAAGTAACGAGAACGAAAACGTTCATAAATTTAATGAGTCAGTGGTTTCGAAAAATTGCTGTTTTAAGGTTAAATTTGTACCTTTTAGAGTGATTTGTAATTATAGAGTGTGAAAGAACTGATAAATATACAAATTTATTCACCTTAAAACTATCTACGCGTAATTCATTAAATTATATTCACATTGACAGGTACTGCAATCGGAAAAAGCTTTGACATTCTTCCGAGAAATGCTCAATAATTATTTAGCTATCCGTCAGATGCTAAATATTCTATGTCAAAATGTTTGCTTGTTTTTTGAAAATTCTGACAATAACTTTTTGTGCCAACAATTTACTTTGTTTAATGTTCTTACAGCCTTTTTGTAATTGAAGTTGTAATTTGAAAAATCTACGAAATTTCACTTTCAAGAGCTCTAACAAAAAAATGCACCATGGGAAAATTCTACGACAGAGCTTAAATGATAATATAATGTATACTTAATCATTTTGCAAAATATCAGCCGTGAGGTATGTCGGTCCATTAAACTCGGAAAGTACGCGTCTTTTTCTAGAATCGTTCCCGTACTATTTAGTAAGGATAATTCTACTACAGATCTGTTCTGGGAGAATTCAGCATTACAATTCACATTGAATTTCATTATGTGAATAGAATTCCCTTTCTATGGCAACAACTCGAGATATAGCAAGATTTTTACTATGAGAATCAATTCTAGAAATGAAACCAGAACTTATGTCGGGACAATTCGAGATTACAAAAAGAATAATAGGTTCTTACATACGTTCTTGGGAAAGACCGGGTGATAGAAATGTTATGTCTTTTTGCGAGTGGAGCGCAGTGAAAAGGGCGAAAAGTCACAAAAATTTCTATCACGAGTGGAAGATCACCCGGGCTTTCCCAACAACGCATGTAAGTACTTATTTCTTCCGTAAACGAACAACTTTCACTATCGCAAACTCCTAGAGACCCCCGCTATTGATCAGTAACTAATTTGCATAAATTAGCAGATCAATGTCATTGAGCGTTATGAAATACACATCACATAAAATTGATTTTTGTGGACCTTGTCGAGCGAAAAAAAATACTAATAATTTTCTTATCGGTAATTTCACAATTTTAACACAGCTTTGTGATTTTTTTGTTTTGCTTTGACCTTTTTTATTTGTTTTGCTTTGTTATAATTTCTTTTTTACGATGAAAAACTGTGCACTCCTTTGTGTCGAATTTGTATGCGTAGTGCGGTCTAACGTGACGTCACTAAACCTTTCATTCAAATATGTGATGGCGGCCGAACAAGCGGTAAGGAAGGAATTTCGACTGAAACGAGTGGAAATGTCGACCTGTAACCAATGTCAGCTTCATGAAATAGTTTAAAAAGGTAGGTTATTATGATTGAAAACTATCTTAATGTTTTTGTTAATGACGAAAATGATTCATTGTGCTTTTTTTTCAGTTGGTCCCTTTTGGCGGTCTTCCAGTAAACTGACATGTTGTAGTGTGGAGGTCAACATCATAAACATGTGTGCATGATGTACACATGCTTATATTCAGTGACAGTATGTTGTCATCTTTAGTTTACCAATATTAAATAGGATGCTATGTTTCTGGAAAAGAGTCGGGACCAAATTAAATGTGTGATTATCTTTAAAAAATTAATGGTATGTGCAGTTAAAAAATTCTAGCTTCTGAAATCAAAAAATTAAATGGCAGTGAGTATTGTAGATGTGATTGCTGCTTCCTCATGCCTGGCTATGTACATATACATGCAATTCTTTGAATTGACCAAGAATTGAGCAGTTCTAGTAGTATAAATGGATATTACACCCGATTTAATACAATCAGGAGATTGAGGTTCGAACCCTCACTGGGACAGAATTTGGTCAATATACATGTTATGACTTTGTTCCCATGCAAATGCAATGCTGTTTTCTAAAAACATTTAAGATGAAATGGGGTCTTAATGTATCATGGGTACCTGGCTCATCTATACAGCTTAATTCTTCATCTGATTGTGAGGGGTTCACAAAATCTGTTTCAGCCCACTCAGGGTCTTCATTTACTGGCTCTCCTATACATAGTTCATGTTTGAATGCCTTGGTGACTCTCCCAGAGTAAAGGGACTGAACAACACAATGCCCAGCAAACTCATGGAGAAACTAACAACTATAATTTACGAAATAGTTATAATATTAGTCAAACTACAAACAGATTATCGATATCCCAACAGTCATTTTTTCCGTCGACGACCAAGTTATGGAATTTATTAGACCTGAGAATACGTCAACTTTCAACTTTTGAATCCTTCAAGTACAAATTGAAACAACACTACTATAAAAATGCTAAACCCCCATCCTATTATAATATTGGCAACAGATATTTAAATATACTGCATACTAGAATAAGGAATAATTGTAGTGCATTACATAATGATCTATTTCATGCTAATTTGATTCATAGCCCATCTTGTTCTTGTGGATATTCCACAGAGAATGCTGAACATTTTTTATTGTACTGCAAGAGGTTTGATGCACAAAGAAATATTTTGTACCGTTCTTTATTAGCTGCAAATGTACACATTGACTTAAACACCTTGCTGTTTGGAAGTCAAATTTATAATATTGACACAAATAAGCATGTATTCATTACTGTACAGACATATATTAAGGAAACGTGTCGCTTTTCTTTCCGCTAATTATCGTGAATGTAATCAGGTGACAATTGGTTTGTGGCTGACCATAATGCTACACTCCTAAGATGAGTTAATACACAATGCTCGTAGATCTTAATGTAAACAAAAAGTTGTTTGATCGTTGTCATAGCAAGCAATTGTAATTAGAAGAAGAGAAACTTTCTGGTAGAACAGTTGCCAGAGTTTGATATAGACCACAATGTAAAAGGTTGTATAATTTAGATAGCCAGTAGACATTAGGAATATGTCAATGAGACTAATATATTGTACTATGAGGATACAGTATAGAATGAAATATCAACTTGTATTTGATCAATTATATTCTAAGACAAAACGTACATTTTGTATTTTCATTTCAACCATGGGTATGGTCAGAAATGTTATTTGTAATAGTATCTTTCATATAGAATATAAAAGAATAGCGACAAAATGTCCAAAGGTGCCCAAATCTGATAAAAATCATTTACAACCTTAATTCCCGAGCCTAAAAAATAATCCACTATTATTAACCTGGGAGGATTTATAGCAACGCGATGCATAATAAATTGAGCGCTACTCCCAGTTGATACGATATTCAGGAGCTCGCTTTTCTTATCAGAATTTTCTTGATAGAGGGTAGTTGCTAGCAAGGAAGCTACTGAACCAAGGGTTCCTGGTTGTAAGATTGAAGTCATCACATTGAACGTTTATTGAAAGCCTTTGACTTGGTACTTTTTGGTTTAAAAACCTTTGGTGGGGTACTTGTACTTGTGAGTTCATGGAAAATACGTTGGGTTATAGAAAAACCCGTGTGTTTATCCAAACTTAGAAGCTGTTTTCTATTGTGGGAAGATGGCGTAATTCTCAAATCAACACAACAAAGTATACTTATGCTAATGATTTTTATTTTTGTTCTATTATTTTACTTGACGTCTTTGCTTCATTTACACTATAACAAATATACAATTTTACTTAAATTTTCTCACACAAAGTAATCCATATATATTAGGGGCAAAATGAATATGGTCTGTTATATTATCATCAAGAGATTGTCTTAGAGATAACCAAGGATGCAGGGGATAGTAGCCTCTATTTGTCCCCCCTCCCTTTTTTATTAGTAGAGCAGTATGGTGATATTTAAAAAAAAATGAGACTTTATAGCTAAAATGACTGAGAATTCTTCAGTATAATTTCAAAGGTGATTAATTTCTGTAAAAGCTTTTCTGCAAAATACATTGGATTTGAGATTATAAGCTGCTACCGGCACAGGTACGCTCCTGTACTGACCCTGTGTTTTTCGACATAGGATACCAGTTGATTAATGGCAGCCCCCATGTAAAGAGGTAATGCACAAAATTTTCATGGTCATTAGGGCTGCTGAAAGCGTTTTTTGGTAGGATGCTATGTGCAGATGAAATGCTTTTATTCAGTTTTGTCCCTGTGTTTTGCTTTTTGTAAATTCCATATTGTGGAAGTGTAGTACCGTCCGTACAATTTAGTGGTATTTTGAATTTGAAATTTCTATATGTAAACCTCATTTTATATTTTAAGTGAGCAACAAATACCATTTTTGTATATTGACTGACAATTTCATTACTATTTCACTTTCATAGCACTTTCATTTGTTGATTTGTAGTGTCCTTGACTAAATAATAGCAATAAATAGAAACATTGTCAATTGCCGTAGATTTTGGTTAAAAGTACTATCCCCTGCATCCTTAAGAAAATTACAGAATATAAGAAAACAAATATTAAAATTAAGTCATTTGTTTTTTCTAAATATACATGTTTTTTGCTTCTTGGCATGCTTCAGTTTAATACCTGAATGTGAGAAATGTCATGAGAAAATGAATTTAAAAATAATACTGCAATTCAAGTTAGATAACTCTTTTTTTTGTCGTTTTTCCCAATTTTGTTAAATCCGTCCCCAAAATATTGCAATGGTAAATATTCATGATTTAGCTGACAAAAAAGTTTCTTTGTCATGTAACGTGTTTGTTTTTTTTCGTTTTTTTTTATTGCAGTTAAGCCAAACTGGCATCATCAAACTTTCCCATAGTAATTATGCATTAACAAAATACAATATTTTCTGTTCACTACATAATTTTATTTTACAATGCAATATGACATTTTTTTACAAAACTAAGCTCACCGATAAAGAAATTCGTAAAGTAAGCGAGTACATTAAGAAAAAAATTAGTTTTAGTGCGCACAACGCGTTTCTGGAATAACCTTCATCAGGTACGCTCAAAATCGAAAGGTTGGAAAGCCAAATAATGTAAAAAGTTTTGCGAGCAAGTAAACCAAAGGGCCTAAATAGGATCGCCAAAATCGGCAAAGGTCACCTATGCCTGAGGAAGGAGAACCCTAATTTTAATAATACTTTCATTATTTAGAAACTGTAAATTTCAATAACACATATATCTATTAAACCATGGCAGTGCTGAAGCACTGACTATTGGGCGGATGATAGCCTAAGGGACTAATAGTTCACCAGCAGAGGTATCGACCCAGTGATAGTAATAAAGCGTAGATATCAAATTTATCCTCAGATATTTCAGTCATTTTCATTTTCATCTTCTATTTTGACAGGTCTCGGCTTTGTTGGAAGTACATCTCCATCACACTGTGCAGATAGAGCATCAACAAATTCCTCTGAACTGGTGCAGTGCCTTTGTAGAACAGACACAGAAGAACTACTGGAATTGTCCGTGTAAGACTCTTTGAGTGTTGATGTAAATTTATGTCCAGCGTGTAAATTTCATGTTTTCTGTATTTTGATCACTAGGAATCTTTTTTTTTCTTAATCTGTAGTGGTAATTTCCAGTTTGTTTAAAGTGGCCGAGCACATTAAAATCATCATTTTATGCATTTTGATGTTAATATCCTGCAGTAGGAAGGCATCTTTATATTCCCTATGATTCAGTCTTTCCAGAATTAGATAAGGGCTCCTTATAGAGGTCTATCTTGATTTTTTGGAATTTTTTTAAGCAATTTGGATATTGCGGACAAATTCCTGTAAATTTGTAAAGAACAGTGTACTTGTTTAAAAATTTCTAAATAGAGTCTGTAACATCTGTAAGTGTTCAAATATAGTTATTCTTGTTTCAAATTGGATAAATTATTAGGAAAAAAATATACAGTGGATGATGTAGATTATTTTTGGTCTTCTTAAGGATGCAGGGGATAGTAGCCTCTATTTGTCCCCCCTCCCTTTTTTATTAGTAGAGCAGTATGGTGATATTTAAAAAAAAATGAGACTTTATAGCTAAAATGACTGAGAATTCTTCAGTATAATTTCAAAGGTGATTAATTTCTGTAAAAGCTTTTCTGCAAAATACATTGGATTTGAGATTATAAGCTGCTACCGGCACAGGTACGCTCCTGTACTGACCCTGTGTTTTTCGACATAGGATACCAGTTGATTAATGGCAGCCCCCATGTAAAGAGGTAATGCACAAAATTTTCATGGTCATTAGGGCTGCTGAAAGCGTTTTTTGGTAGGATGCTATGTGCAGATGAAATGCTTTTATTCAGTTTTGTCCCTGTGTTTTGCTTTTTGTAAATTCCATATTGTGGAAGTGTAGTACCGTCCGTACAATTTAGTGGTATTTTGAATTTGAAATTTCTATATGTAAACCTCATTTTATATTTTAAGTGAGCAACAAATACCATTTTTGTATATTGACTGACAATTTCATTACTATTTCACTTTCATAGCACTTTCATTTGTTGATTTGTAGTGTCCTTGACTAAATAATAGCAATAAATAGAAACATTGTCAATTGCCGTAGATTTTGGTTAAAAGTACTATCCCCTGCATCCTTAAGAAAATTACAGAATATAAGAAAACAAATATTAAAATTAAGTCATTTGTTTTTTCTAAATATACATGTTTTTTGCTTCTTGGCATGCTTCAGTTTAATACCTGAATGTGAGAAATGTCATGAGAAAATGAATTTAAAAATAATACTGCAATTCAAGTTAGATAACTCTTTTTTTTGTCGTTTTTCCCAATTTTGTTAAATCCGTCCCCAAAATATTGCAATGGTAAATATTCATGATTTAGCTGACAAAAAAGTTTCTTTGTCATGTAACGTGTTTGTTTTTTTTCGTTTTTTTTTATTGCAGTTAAGCCAAACTGGCATCATCAAACTTTCCCATAGTAATTATGCATTAACAAAATACAATATTTTCTGTTCACTACATAATTTTATTTTACAATGCAATATGACATTTTTTTACAAAACTAAGCTCACCGATAAAGAAATTCGTAAAGTAAGCGAGTACATTAAGAAAAAAATTAGTTTTAGTGCGCACAACGCGTTTCTGGAATAACCTTCATCAGGTACGCTCAAAATCGAAAGGTTGGAAAGCCAAATAATGTAAAAAGTTTTGCGAGCAAGTAAACCAAAGGGCCTAAATAGGATCGCCAAAATCGGCAAAGGTCACCTATGCCTGAGGAAGGAGAACCCTAATTTTAATAATACTTTCATTATTTAGAAACTGTAAATTTCAATAACACATATATCTATTAAACCATGGCAGTGCTGAAGCACTGACTATTGGGCGGATGATAGCCTAAGGGACTAATAGTTCACCAGCAGAGGTATCGACCCAGTGATAGTAATAAAGCGTAGATATCAAATTTATCCTCAGATATTTCAGTCATTTTCATTTTCATCTTCTATTTTGACAGGTCTCGGCTTTGTTGGAAGTACATCTCCATCACACTGTGCAGATAGAGCATCAACAAATTCCTCTGAACTGGTGCAGTGCCTTTGTAGAACAGACACAGAAGAACTACTGGAATTGTCCGTGTAAGACTCTTTGAGTGTTGATGTAAATTTATGTCCAGCGTGTAAATTTCATGTTTTCTGTATTTTGATCACTAGGAATCTTTTTTTTTCTTAATCTGTAGTGGTAATTTCCAGTTTGTTTAAAGTGGCCGAGCACATTAAAATCATCATTTTATGCATTTTGATGTTAATATCCTGCAGTAGGAAGGCATCTTTATATTCCCTATGATTCAGTCTTTCCAGAATTAGATAAGGGCTCCTTATAGAGGTCTATCTTGATTTTTTGGAATTTTTTTAAGCAATTTGGATATTGCGGACAAATTCCTGTAAATTTGTAAAGAACAGTGTACTTGTTTAAAAATTTCTAAATAGAGTCTGTAACATCTGTAAGTGTTCAAATATAGTTATTCTTGTTTCAAATTGGATAAATTATTAGGAAAAAAATATACAGTGGATGATGTAGATTATTTTTGGTCTTCTTAAGGATGCAGGGGATAGTAGCCTCTATTTGTCCCCCCTCCCTTTTTTATTAGTAGAGCAGTATGGTGATATTTAAAAAAAAATGAGACTTTATAGCTAAAATGACTGAGAATTCTTCAGTATAATTTCAAAGGTGATTAATTTCTGTAAAAGCTTTTCTGCAAAATACATTGGATTTGAGATTATAAGCTGCTACCGGCACAGGTACGCTCCTGTACTGACCCTGTGTTTTTCGACATAGGATACCAGTTGATTAATGGCAGCCCCCATGTAAAGAGGTAATGCACAAAATTTTCATGGTCATTAGGGCTGCTGAAAGCGTTTTTTGGTAGGATGCTATGTGCAGATGAAATGCTTTTATTCAGTTTTGTCCCTGTGTTTTGCTTTTTGTAAATTCCATATTGTGGAAGTGTAGTACCGTCCGTACAATTTAGTGGTATTTTGAATTTGAAATTTCTATATGTAAACCTCATTTTATATTTTAAGTGAGCAACAAATACCATTTTTGTATATTGACTGACAATTTCATTACTATTTCACTTTCATAGCACTTTCATTTGTTGATTTGTAGTGTCCTTGACTAAATAATAGCAATAAATAGAAACATTGTCAATTGCCGTAGATTTTGGTTAAAAGTACTATCCCCTGCATCCCAAGTAGATTACAACGGAAAGGTAACGGAAGTATGTGGATAGTGTTGTAGCTACAGCTAAAATAACGTGGACATCAAAAGTTAAAACGTAGTTTTATTTCTCTTTAATATTCATGTCTTGTAGCAATATAATAAAATACTATCAATTTCTATTGCTAATGACTAGTTAAAAAGCATTACCTCTGGAGATATGATTTAGGAACTCCATCATAATAGCTTGTCACTCTCTGTGTGGAGATATGATTTAGGAACTCCATCATAATAGCTTGTCCCTCTCTGTGTGGAGATATGATTTAGGAACTCCATCATAATAGCTTGTCCCTCTCTGTGTGGAGATATGATTTAGGAACTCCATCATAGTAGCTTGTCCCTCTCTGTGTGGAGATATGATTTAGAAACTCCATCATAGTAGCTTGTCCCTCTCTGTGTGGAGATATGATTTAGGAACTCCATCATAATAGCTTGTCCCTCTCTGTGTGGAGATATGATTTAGGAACTCCATCATAATAGCTTGTCCCTCTCTGTGTGGAGATATGATTTAGGAACTCCATCATAATAGCTTGTCCCTCTCTGTGTGGAGATATGATTTAGGAACTCCATCATAGTAGCTTGTCCCTCTCTGTGTGGAGATATGATTTAGAAACTCCATCATAGTAGCTTGTCCCTCTCTGTGTGGAGATATGATTTAGGAACTCCATCATAATAGCTTGTCCCTCTCTGTGTGGAGATATGATTTAGGAACTCCATAATAGCTTGTCCCTCTATGTGTGGAGATATGATTTAGGGACTCCATCATAATAGTTTGTCCCTCTCTGTGTGGAGATATGATTTAGGAACTCCATCATAGTAGCTTGTCCCTCTCTGTGTGGAGATATGTTTAGGAACTCCACATAATAGCTTGTCCCTCTCTGTGTGGAGATATGATTTAGGAACTCCATCATAATAGCTTGTCCCTCTCTGTGTGGAGATATGATTTAGGAATGATTTAGGAACTCCATCATAATAGCTTGTCTCTCTCTGTGTAGAGATATGATTTAGGCACTCCATCATAGTAGCTTGTCCCTCTCTGTGTGGAGATATGATTTAGGAACTCCATCATAATAGCTTGGCCCTCTCTGTGTGGAGATATGATTTAGGAACTCCATCATAATAGCTTGTCCCTCTCTGTGTGGAGATATGATTTAGGAACTCCATCATAGTAGCTTGTCCCTCTCTGTGTGGAGATATGATTTAGGAACTCCATCATAGTAGCTTGTCCCTCTCTGTGTGGAGATATGATTTAGGAACTCCATAATAGCTTGTCCCTCTCTGTGTGGAGATATGATTTAGGGACTCCATCATAATAGCTTGTCCCTCTCTGTGTGGAGATATGATTTAGGAACTCCATCATAGTAGCTTGTCCCTCTCTGTGTGGAGATATGATTTAGGAACTCCACATAATAGCTTGTCCCTCTCTGTGTGGAGATATGATTTAGGAACTCCATCATAATAGCTTGTCCCTCTCTGTGTGGAGATATGATTTAGGAATGATTTAGGAACTCCATCATAATAGCTTGTCCCTCTCTGTGTAGAGATATGATTTAGGCACTCCATCATAATAGCTTGTCCCTCTCTGTGTGGAGATATGATTTAGGAACTCCATCACAGTAGCTTGTCCCTTTCTGTGTGGAGATATGATTTAGGAACTCCATTATAATAGCTTGTCCCTCTCTGTGTGGAGATATGATTTAGGAACTCCATCATAATAGCTTGTCCCTCTCTGTGTGGAGATATGATTTAGGAACTCCATCATAGTAGATTGTCCCTCTCTGTGTGGAGATATGATTTAGGAACTCCATCATAGTAGCTTGTCCCTCTCTGTGTGGAGATATGATTTAGGAACTCCATCATAATAGCTTGTCCCTCTCTGTGTGGAGATATGATTTAGGAACTCCATCATAATAGCTTGTCCCTCTCTGTGTGGAGATATGATTTAGGAACTCCATCATAATAGCTTGTCCCTCTCTGTGCGGAGATATGATTTAGGAACTCCATCATAGTAGCTTGTCCCTCTCTGTGTGGAGATATGATTTAGGAACTCCATCATAGTAGCTTGTCCCTCTCTGTGTGAATATATGATTTAGGATCTCCAGCATAATAGCTTGTCCCTCTCTGTGTGGAGATATGATTTAGGAACTCCATAATAGCTTGTCCCGCTCTGTGTGGAGATATGATTTAGTGACTTCATCATAATAGCTTGTCCCTCTCTGTGTGGAGATATGATTTAGGAACTCCATCATAATAGCTGGTCCCTCTCTGTGTGGAGATATGATTTAGGAACTCCATCATAATAGCTTGTCCCTCTCTGTGTGGAGATATGATTTAGGAACTCCATCATAATAGCTTGTCCCTCTCTGTGTGGAGATATGATTTAGGAACTCCATCATAATAGCTTGTCCCTCTCTGTGTGGAGATATGATTTAGGCACTCCATCATAATAGCTTGTCCCTCTCTGTGTGGAGATATGATTTAGGAACTCCATCATAATAGCTTGTCCCTCTCTGTGTGGAGATATGATTTAGGAACTCCATCATAATAGCTTGTCCCTCTCTGTGTGGAGATATGATTTAGGAACTCCATCATAGTAGCTTGTCCCTCTCTGTGTGGAGATATGATTTAGGAACTCCATCATAGTAGCTTGTCCCTCTCTGTGTGGAGATATGATTTAGGAACTCCACATAATAGCTTGTCCCTCTCTGTGTGGAGATATGATTTAGGAACTCCATCATAATAGCTTGTCCCTCTCTGTGTGGAGATATGATTTAGGAACTCCATCATAGTAGATTGTCCCTCTCTGTGTGGAGATATGATTTAGGAACTCCATCATAGTAGCTTGTCCCTCTCTGTGTGGAGATATGATTTAGGAACTCCATCATAATAGCTTGTCCCTCTCTGTGTGGAGATATGATTTAGGAACTCCATCATAATAGCTTGTCCCTCTCTGTGTGGAGATATGATTTAGGAACTCCATCATAATAGCTTGTCCCTCTCTGTGCGGAGATATGATTTAGGAACTCCATCATAGTAGCTTGTCCCTCTCTGTGTGGAGATATGATTTAGGAACTCCATCATAGTAGCTTGTCCCTCTCTGTGTGAATATATGATTTAGGATCTCCAGCATAATAGCTTGTCCCTCTCTGTGTGGAGATATGATTTAGGAACTCCATAATAGCTTGTCCCTCTCTGTGTGGAGATATGATTTAGGGACTTCATCATAATAGCTTGTCCCTCTCTGTGTGGAGATATGATTTAGGAACTCCATCATAATAGCTGGTCCCTCTCTGTGTGGAGATATGATTTAGGAACTCCATCATAATAGCTTGTCCCTCTCTGTGTGGAGATATGATTTAGGCACTCCATCATAATAGCTTGTCCCTCTCTGTGTGGAGATATGATTTAGGAACTCCATCATAATAGCTTGTCCCTCTCTGTGTGGAGATATGATTTAGGAACTCCATCATAATAGCTTGTCCCTCTCTGTGTGGAGATATGATTTAGGAACTCCATCATAGTAGCTTGTCCCTCTCTGTGTGGAGATATGATTTAGGAACTCCATCATAGTAGCTTGTCCCTCTCTGTGTGGAGATATGATTTAGGAACTCCAGCATAATAGATTGTCCCTCTCTGTGTGGAGATATGATTTAGGAACTCCATAATCGCTTGTCCCGCTCTGTGTGGAGATATGATTTAGGGATTCCATAATAATAGCTTGTCCCTCTCTGTGTGGAGATATGATTTAGGAACTCCATCATAATAGCTGGTCCCTCTCTGTGTGGAGATATGATTTAGGAACTCCATCATAATAGCTTGTCCCTCTCTGTGTGGAGATATGATTTAGGAACTCCATCATAATAGCTTGTCCCTCTCTGTGTGGAGATATGATTTAGGAACTCCATCATAATAGCTTGTCCCTCTCTGTGTGGAGATATGATTTAGGCACTCCATCATAATAGCTTGTCCCTCTCTGTGTGGAGATATGATTTAGGAACTCCATAATAGCTTGTCCCGCTCTGTGTGGAGATATGATTTAGGGACTCCATCATAATAGCTTGTCCCTCTCTGTGTGGAGATATGATTTAGGAACTCCATCATAATAGCTTGTCCCTCTCTGTGTGGAGATATGATTTAGGAACTCCATCATAATAGCTTGTCCCTCTCTGTGTGGAGATATGATTTAGGAACTCCATCATAATAGCTTGTCCCTCTCTGTGTGGAGATATGATTTAGGCACTCCATCATAATAGCTTGTCCCTCTCTGTGTGGAGATATGATTTAGGAACTCCATCATAATAGCTTGTCCCTCTCTGTGTGGAGATATGATTTAGGAACTCCATCATAGTAGCTTGTCCCTCTCTGTGTGGAGATATGATTTAGGAACTCCATCATAGTAGCTTGTCCCTCTCTGTGTGGAGATATGATTGAGGAACTCCATCATAATAGCTTGTCCCTCTCTGTGTGGAGATTTGATTTAGGAACTCCATCATAGTAGCTTGTCCCTCTCTGTGTGGAGATATGATTTAGGAATTCCATCATAGTAGCTTGTCCCTCTCTGTGTGGAGATATGATTTAGGAACTCCATCATAGTAGTTTGTCCCTCTCTGTGTGGAGATATGATTTAGGAACTCAATCATAGTAGCTTGTCCCTCTCTGTGTGGAGATATGATTTAGGAACTCCATCATAGTAGATTGTCCCTCTCTGTGTGGAGATATGATTTAGGAACTCAATCATAGTAGCTTGTCCCTCTATGTGTGGAGATATGATTTAGGAACTCCATCATAATAGCTTGTCCCTCTCTGTGTGGAGATATGATTTAGGAACTCCATCATAATAGCTTGTCCCTCTCTGTGTGGAGATATGATTTAGGAATGATTTAGGAACTCCATCATAATAGCTTGTCCCTCTCTGTGTAGAGATATGATTTAGGCTATCCATCATAGTAGCTTGTCCCTCTGTGTGTGGAGATATGATTTAGGAATTCCATCATAATAGCTTGGCCCTCTCTGTGTGGAGATATGATTTAGGAACTCCATCATAATAGCTTGTCCCTCTCTGTGTGGAGATATGATTTAGGAACTCCATCATAGTAGCTAGTCCCTCTCTGTGTGGGGATATGATTTAGGAACTCCATCATAGTAGCTTGTCCCTCTCTGTGTGGAGATATGATTTAGGAACTCCAGCATAATAGATTGTCCCTCTCTGTGTGGAGATATGATTTAGGAACTCCATAATCGCTTGTCCCGCTCTGTGTGGAGATATGATTTAGGGATTCCATCATAATAGCTTGTCCCTCTCTGTGTGGAGATATGATTTAGGAACTACATCATAATAGCTGGTCCCTCTCTGTGTGGAGATATGATTTAGGAACTCCATCATAATAGCTTGTCCCTCTCTGTGTGGAGATATGATTTAGGCACTCCATCATAATAGCTTGTCCCTCTCTGTGTGGAGATATGATTTAGGAACTCCATAATAGCTTGTCCCGCTCTGTGTGGAGATATGATTTAGGGACTCCATCATAATAGCTTGTCCCTCTCTGTGTGGAGATATGATTTAGGAACTCCATCATAATAGCTTGTCCCTCTCTGTGTGGAGATATGATTTAGGAACTCCATCATAGTAGCTTGTCCCTCTCTGTGTGGAGATATGATTTAGGAACTCCATCATAATAGCTTGTCCTTCTCTGTGTGGAGATATGATTTAGGCACTCCATCATAATAGCTTGTCCCTCTCTGTGTGGAGATATGATTTAGGAACTCCATCATAATAGCTTGTCCCTCTCTGTGTGGAGATATGATTTAGGAACTCCATCATAGTAGCTTGTCCCTTTCTGTGTGGAGATATGATTTAGGAACTCCATCATAGTAGATTGTCCCTCTCTGTATGGAGATATGATTTAGGAACTCCATCATAGTAGCTTGTCCCTCTCTGTGTGGAGATATGATTGAGGAACTCCATCATAATAGCTTGTCCCTCTCTGTGTGGAGATTTGATTTAGGAACTCCATCATAGTAGCTTGTCCCTCTCTGTGTGGAGATATGATTTAGGAACTCCATCATAGTAGCTTGTCCCTCTCTGTGTGGAGATATGATTTAGGAACTCCATCATAGTAGTTTGTCCCTCTCTGTGTGGAGATATGATTTAGGAACTCAATCATAGTAGCTTGTCCCTCTCTGTGTGGAGATATCATTTAGGAACTCCATCATAGTAGATTGTCCCTCTCTGTGTGGAGATATGATTTAGGAACTCAATCATAGTAGCTTGTCCCTCTATGTGTGGAGATATGATTTAGGAACTCCATCATAATAGCTTGTCCCTCTCTGTGTGGAGATATGATTTAGGAACTCCATCATAATAGCTTGTCCCTCTCTGTGTGGAGATATGATTTAGGAATGATTTAGGAACTCCATCATAATAGCTTGTCCCTCTCTGTGTAGAGATATGATTTAGGCTATCCATCATAGTAGCTTGTCCCTCTCTGTGTGGAGATATGATTTAGGAATTCCATCATAATAGCTTGGCCCTCTCTGTGTGGAGATATGATTTAGGAACTCCATCATAATAGCTTGTCCCCCTCTGTGTGGAGATATGATTTAGGAACTCCATCATAGTAGCTTGTCCCTCTCTGTGTGGGGATATGATTTAGGAACTCCATCATAGTAGCTTGTCCCTCTCTGTGTGGAGATATGATTTAGGAACTCCATAATAGCTTGTCCCTCTCTGTGTGGAGATATGATTTAGGGACTCCATCATAATAGCTTGTCCCTCTCTGTGTGGAGATATGATTTAGGAACTCCATCATAGTAGCTTGTCCCTCTCTGTGTGGAGATATGATTTAGGAACTCCACATAATAGCTTGTCCCTCTCTGTGTGGAGATATGATTTAGGAACTCCATCATAATAGCTTGTCCCTCTCTGTGTGGAGATATGATTTAGGAATGATTTAGGAACTCCATCATAATAGCTTGTCCCTCTCTGTGTAGAGATATGATTTAGGCACTCCATCATAATAGCTTGTCCCTCTCTGTGTGGAGATATGATTTAGGAACTCCATCACAGTAGCCTGTCCCTTTCTGTGTGGAGATATGATTTAGGAACTCCATCATAATAGCTTGTCCCTCTCTGTGTGGAGATATGATTTAGGAACTCCATCATAATAGCTTTTCCCTCTCTGTGTGGAGATATGATTTAGGAACTCCATCATAGTAGATTGTCCCTCTCTGTGTGGAGATATGATTTAGGAACTACATCATAATAGCTGGTCCCTCTCTGTGTGGAGATATGATTTAGGAACTCCATCATAATAGCTTGTCCCTCTCTGTGTGGAGATATGATTTAGGCACTCCATCATAATAGCTTGTCCCTCTCTGTGTGGAGATATGATTTAGGAACTCCATAATAGCTTGTCCCGCTCTGTGTGGAGATATGATTTAGGGACTCCATCATAATAGCTTGTCCCTCTCTGTGTGGAGATATGATTTAGGAACTCCATCATAATAGCTTGTCCCTCTCTGTGTGGAGATATGATTTAGGAACTCCATCATAATAGCTTGTCCCTCTTTGTGTGGAGATATGATTTAGGAACTCCATCATAATAGCTTGTCCCTCTCTGTGTGGAGATATGATTTAGGCACTCCATCATAATAGCTTGTCCCTCTCTGTGTGGAGATATGATTTAGGAACTCCATCATAATAGCTTGTCCCTCTCTGTGTGGAGATATGATTTAGGAACTCCATCATAGTAGCTTGTCCCTTTCTGTGTGGAGATATGATTTAGGAACTCCATCATAGTAGATTGTCCCTCTCTGTATGGAGATATGATTTAGGAACTCCATCATAGTAGCTTGTCCCTCTCTGTGTGGGGATATGATTGAGGAACTCCATCATAATAGCTTGTCCCTCTCTGTGTGGAGATTTGATTTAGGAACTCCATCATAGTAGCTTGTCCCTCTCTGTGTGGAGATATCATTTAGGAACTCCATCATAGTAGATTGTCCCTCTCTGTGTGGAGATATGATTTAGGAACTCAATCATAGTAGCTTGTCCCTCTATGTGTGGAGATATGATTTAGGAACTCCATCATAATAGCTTGTCCCTCTCTGTGTGGAGATATGATTTAGGAACTCCATCATAATAGCTTGTCCCTCTCTGTGTGGAGATATGATTTAGGAATGATTTAGGAACTCCATCATAATAGCTTGTCCCTCTCTGTGTAGAGATATGATTTAGGCTATCCATCATAGTAGCTTGTCCCTCTCTGTGTGGAGATATGATTTAGGAATTCCATCATAATAGCTTGGCCCTCTCTGTGTGGAGATATGATTTAGGAACTCCATCATAATAGCTTGTCCCCCTCTGTGTGGAGATATGATTTAGGAACTCCATCATAGTAGCTTGTCCCTCTCTGTGTGGGGATATGATTTAGGAACTCCATCATAGTAGCTTGTCCCTCTCTGTGTGGAGATATGATTTAGGAACTCCATAATAGCTTGTCCCTCTCTGTGTGGAGATATGATTTAGGGACTCCATCATAATAGCTTGTCCCTCTCTGTGTGGAGATATGATTTAGGAACTCCATCATAGTAGCTTGTCCCTCTCTGTGTGGAGATATGATTTAGGAACTCCACATAATAGCTTGTCCCTCTCTGTGTGGAGATATGATTTAGGAACTCCATCATAATAGCTTGTCCCTCTCTGTGTGGAGATATGATTTAGGAATGATTTAGGAACTCCATCATAATAGCTTGTCCCTCTCTGTGTAGAGATATGATTTAGGCACTCCATCATAATAGCTTGTCCCTCTCTGTGTGGAGATATGATTTAGGAACTCCATCACAGTAGCTTGTCCCTTTCTGTGTGGAGATATGATTTAGGAACTCCATCATAATAGCTTGTCCCTCTCTGTGTGGAGATATGATTTAGGAACTCCATCATAATAGCTTTTCCCTCTCTGTGTGGAGATATGATTTAGGAACTCCATCATAGTAGATTGTCCCTCTCTGTGTGGAGATATGATTTAGGAACTACATCATAATAGCTGGTCCCTCTCTGTGTGGAGATATGATTTAGGAACTCCATCATAATAGCTTGTCCCTCTCTGTGTGGAGATATGATTTAGGCACTCCATCATAATAGCTTGTCCCTCTCTGTGTGGAGATATGATTTAGGAACTCCATAATAGCTTGTCCCGCTCTGTGTGGAGATATGATTTAGGGACTCCATCATAATAGCTTGTCCCTCTCTGTGTGGAGATATGATTTAGGAACTCCATCATAATAGCTTGTCCCTCTCTGTGTGGAGATATGATTTAGGAACTCCATCATAATAGCTTGTCCCTCTCTGTGTGGAGATATGATTTAGGAACTCCATCATAATAGCTTGTCCCTCTCTGTGTGGAGATATGATTTAGGCACTCCATCATAATAGCTTGTCCCTCTCTGTGTGGAGATATGATTTAGGAACTCCATCATAATAGCTTGTCCCTCTCTGTGTGGAGATATGATTTAGGAACTCCATCATAGTAGCTTGTCCCTTTCTGTGTGGAGATATGATTTAGGAACTCCATCATAGTAGATTGTCCCTCTCTGTATGGAGATATGATTTAGGAACTCCATCATAGTAGCTTGTCCCTCTCTGTGTGGAGATATGATTGAGGAACTCCATCATAATAGCTTGTCCCTCTCTGTGTGGAGATTTGATTTAGGAACTCCATCATAGTAGCTTGTCCCTCTCTGTGTGGAGATATGATTTAGGAACTCCATCATAGTAGCTTGTCCCTCTCTGTGTGGAGATATGATTTAGGAACTCCATCATAGTAGTTTGTCCCTCTCTGTGTGGAGATATGATTTAGGAACTCAATCATAGTAGCTTGTCCCTCTCTGTGTGGAGATATCATTTAGGAACTCCATCATAGTAGATTGTCCCTCTCTGTGTGGAGATATGATTTAGGAACTCAATCATAGTAGCTTGTCCCTCTATGTGTGGAGATATGATTTAGGAACTCCATCATAATAGCTTGTCCCTCTCTGTGTGGAGATATGATTTAGGAACTCCATCATAATAGCTTGTCCCTCTCTGTGTGGAGATATGATTTAGGAATGATTTAGGAACTCCATCATAATAGCTTGTCCCTCTCTGTGTAGAGATATGATTTAGGCTATCCATCATAGTAGCTTGTCCCTCTCTGTGTGGAGAAATGATTTAGGAATTCCATCATAATAGCTTGGCCCTCTCTGTGTGGAGATATGATTTAGGAACTCCATCATAATAGCTTGTCCCTCTCTGTGTGGAGATATGATTTAGGAACTCCATCATAGTAGCTTGTCCCTCTCTGTGTGGGGATATGATTTAGGAACTCCATCATAGTAGCTTGTCCCTCTCTGTGTGGAGATATGATTTAGGAACTCCATAATAGCTTGTCCCTCTCTGTGTGGAGATATGATTTAGGGACTCCATCATAATAGCTTGTCCCTCTCTGTGTGGAGATATGATTTAGGAACTCCATCATAGTAGCTTGTCCCTCTCTGTGTGGAGATATGATTTAGGAACTCCACATAATAGCTTGTCCCTCTCTGTGTGGAGATATGATTTAGGAACTCCATCATAATAGCTTGTCCCTCTCTGTGTGCAGATATGATTTAGGAATGATTTAGGAACTCCATCATAATAGCTTGTCCCTCTCTGTGTAGAGATATGATTTAGGCACTCCATCATAATAGCTTGTCCCTCTCTGTGTGGAGATATGATTTAGGAACTCCATCACAGTAGCTTGTCCCTTTCTGTGTGGAGATATGATTTAGGAACTCCATCATAATAGCTTGTCCCTCTCTGTGTGGAGATATGATTTAGGAACTCCATCATAATAGCTTTTCCCTCTCTGTGTGGAGATATGATTTAGGAACTCCATCATAGTAGATTGTCCCTCTCTGTGTGGAGATATGATTTAGGAACTCCATCACAGTAGCTTGTCCCTTTCTGTGTGGAGATATGATTTAGGAACTCCATCATAATAGCTTGTCCCTCTCTGTGTGGAGATATGATTTAGGAACTCCATCATAATAGCTTTTCCCTCTCTGTGTGGAGATATGATTTAGGAACTCCATCATAGTAGATTGTCCCTCTCTGTGTGGAGATATGATTTAGGAACTACATCATAATAGCTGGTCCCTCTCTGTGTGGAGATATGATTTAGGAACTCCATCATAATAGCTTGTCCCTCTCTGTGTGGAGATATGATTTAGGCACTCCATCATAATAGCTTGTCCCTCTCTGTGTGGAGATATGATTTAGGAACTCCATAATAGCTTGTCCCGCTCTGTGTGGAGATATGATTTAGGGACTCCATCATAATAGCTTGTCCCTCTCTGTGTGGAGATATGATTTAGGAACTCCATCATAATAGCTTGTCCCTCTCTGTGTGGAGATATGATTTAGGAACTCCATCATAATAGCTTGTCCCTCTCTGTGTGGAGATATGATTTAGGAACTCCATCATAATAGCTTGTCCCTCTCTGTGTGGAGATATGATTTAGGCACTCCATCATAATAGCTTGTCCCTCTCTGTGTGGAGATATGATTTAGGAACTCCATCATAATAGCTTGTCCCTCTCTGTGTGGAGATATGATTTAGGAACTCCATCATAGTAGCTTGTCCCTTTCTGTGTGGAGATATGATTTAGGAACTCCATCATAGTAGATTGTCCCTCTCTGTATGGAGATATGATTTAGGAACTCCATCATAGTAGCTTGTCCCTCTCTGTGTGGAGATATGATTGAGGAACTCCATCATAATAGCTTGTCCCTCTCTGTGTGGAGATTTGATTTAGGAACTCCATCATAGTAGCTTGTCCCTCTCTGTGTGGAGATATGATTTAGGAACTCCATCATAGTAGCTTGTCCCTCTCTGTGTGGAGATATGATTTAGGAACTCCATCATAGTAGTTTGTCCCTCTCTGTGTGGAGATATGATTTAGGAACTCAATCATAGTAGCTTGTCCCTCTCTGTGTGGAGATATCATTTAGGAACTCCAACATAGTAGATTGTCCCTCTCTGTGTGGAGATATGATTTAGGAACTCAATCATAGTAGCTTGTCCCTCTATGTGTGGAGATATGATTTAGGAACTCCATCATAATAGCTTGTCCCTCTCTGTGTGGAGATATGATTTAGGAACTCCATCATAATAGCTTGTCCCTCTCTGTGTGGAGATATGATTTAGGAATGATTTAGGAACTCCATCATAATAGCTTGTCCCTCTCTGTGTAGAGATATGATTTAGGCTATCCATCATAGTAGCTTGTCCCTCTCTGTGTGGAGATATGATTTAGGAATTCCATCATAATAACTTGGCCCTCTCTGTGTGGAGATATGATTTAGGAACTCCATCATAATAGCTTGTCCCTCTCTGTGTGGAGATATGATTTAGGAACTCCATCATAGTAGCTTGTCCCTCTCTGTGTGGGGATATGATTTAGGAACTCCATCATAGTAGCTTGTCCCTCTCTGTGTGGAGATATGATTTAGGAACTCCATAATAGCTTGTCCCTCTCTGTGTGGAGATATGATTTAGGGACTCCATCATAATAGCTTGTCCCTCTCTGTGTGGAGATATGATTTAGGAACTCCATCATAGTAGCTTGTCCCTCTCTGTGTGGAGATATGATTTAGGAACTCCACATAATAGCTTGTCCCTCTCTGTGTGGAGATATGATTTAGGAACTCCATCATAATAGCTTGTCCCTCTCTGTGTGGAGATATGATTTAGGAATGATTTAGGAACTCCATCATAATAGCTTGTCCCTCTCTGTGTAGAGATATGATTTAGGCACTCCATCATAATAGCTTGTCCCTCTCTGTGTGGAGATATGATTTAGGAACTCCATCACAGTAGCTTGTCCCTTTCTGTGTGGAGATATGATTTAGGAACTCCATCATAATAGCTTGTCCCTCTCTGTGTGGAGATATGATTTAGGAACTCCATCATAATAGCTTTTCCCTCTCTGTGTGGAGATATGATTTAGGAACTCCATCATAGTAGATTGTCCCTCTCTGTGTGGAGATATGATTTAGGAACTCCATCATAGTAGCTTGTCCCTCTCTGTGTGGAGATATGACTTAGGAACTCCATCATAATAGCTTGTCCCTCTCTGTGTGGAGATATGATTTAGGAACTCCATCATAATAGCTTGTCCCTCTCTGTGTGGAGATATGATTTAGGAACTCCATCATAATAGCTTGTCCCTCTCTGTGTGGAGATATGATTTAGGAACTCCATCATAATAGCTTGTCCCTCTCTGTGTGGAGATATGATTTAGGAACTCCATCATAATAGCTTGTCCCTCTCTGTGTGGAGATATGATTTAGGAACTCCATCATAATAGCTTGTCCCTCTCTGTGTGGAGATATGATTTAGGCACTCCATCATAATAGCTTGTCCCTCTCTGTGTGGAGATATGATTTAGGAACTCCATAATAGCTTGTCCCGCTCTGTGTGGAGATATGATTTAGGGACTCCATCATAATAGCTTGTCCCTCTCTGTGTGGAGATATGATTTAGGAACTCCATCATAATAGCTTGTCCATCTCTGTGTGGAGATATGATTTAGGAACTCCATCATAATAGCTTGTCCCTCTCTGTGTGGAGATATGATTTAGGAACTCCATCATAATAGCTTGTCCCTCTCTGTGTGGAGATATGATTTAGGCACTCCATCATAATAGCTTGTCCCTCTCTGTGTGGAGATATGATTTAGGAACTCCATCACAGTAGCCTGTCCCTCTCTGTGTGGAGATATGATTTAGGAACTCCATGATAATAGCTTGTCCCTCTCTGTGTGGAAATAGGATTTAGGAACTCCATCATAATAGCTTGTCCCTCTCTGTGTGGAGATATGATTTAGGAACTCAATCATAGTAGATTGTCCCTCTCTGTGTGCAGATATGATTTAGGAACTCCATCATAGTAGCTTGTCCCTCTCTGTGTGGAGATATGATTTAGGAACTCCATCATAGTAGATTGTCCCTCTCTGTGTGGAGATATGATTTAGGAACTCCATCATAGTAGCTTTTCCCTCTCTGTGTGGAGATATGATTGAGGAACTCCGTCATAATAGTTTGTCCCTCTCTGTGTGGAGATATGATTTAGGAACTCCATCATAGTAGCTTGTCCCTCTCTGTGTGGAGATATGATTTAGGAACTCCATCATAGTAGCTTGTCCCTCTCTGTGTGGAGATATGATTTAGGAACTCCATCATAGTAGTTTGTCCCTCTCTGTGTGGAGATATGATTTAGGAACTCAATCATAGTAGCTTGTCCCTCTATGTGTGGAGATAGGATTTAGGAACTCCAACATAGTAGCTTGTCCCTCTCTGTGTGGAGATATGATTTAGGAACTCCATCATAATAGCTTGTCCCTCTCTGTGTGGAGATATGATTTAGGAATGATTTAGGAACTCCATCATAATAGCTTGTCCCTCTCTGTATAGAGATATGATTTAGGCTATCCATCATAGTAGCTTGTCCCTCTCTGTGTGGAGATATGATTTAGGAACTCCATCATAATAGCTTGGCCCTCTCTGTGTGGAGATATGATTTAGGAACTCCATCATAATAGCTTGTCCCTCTCTGTGTGGAGATATGATTTAGGAACTCCATCATAGTAGCTTGTCCCTCTCTGTGTGGAGATATGATTTAGGAACTCCATCATAGTAGCTTGTCCCTCTCTGTGTGGAGATATGATTTAGGAACTCCATAATAGCTTGTCCCTCTCTGTGTGGAGATATGATTTAGGGACTCCATCATAATAGCTTGTCCCTCTCTGTGTGGAGATATGATTTAGGAACTCCATCATAGTAGCTTGTCCCCCTCTGTGTGGAGATATGATTTAGGAACTCCACATAATAGCTTGTCCCTCTCTGTGTGGAGATATGATTTAGGAACTCCATCATAATAGCTTGTCCCTCTCTGTGTGGAGATATGATTAAGGAATGATTTAGGAACTCCATCATAATAGCTTGTCCCTCTCTGTGTGGAGATATGATTTAGGAACTCCATCATAATAGCTTGTCCTTCTCTGTGTGGAGATATGATTTAGGAACTCCATCATAGTAGATTGTCCCTCTCTGTGTGGAGATATGATTTAGGAACTCCATCATAGTACCTTGTCCCTCTCTGTGTGGAGATATGATTTAGGAACTCCATCATAATAGCTTGTCCTTCTCTGTGTGGAGATATGATTTAGGAACTCCATCATAATATCTTGTCCCTCTCTGTGTGGAGATATGATTTAGGAACTCCATCATAATAGCTTGTCCCTCTCTGTGTGGAGATATGATTTAGAAACTCCATCATAGTAGCTTGTCCCTCTCTGTGTGGAGATATGATTTAGAAACTCCATCATAATAGCTTGTCCCTCTCTGTGTGGAGATATGATTTAGGAACTCCATAATAGCTTGTCCAGCTCTGTGTGGAGATATGATTTAGGGACTCCATCATAATAGCTTGTCCCTCTCTGTGTGGAGATATGATTTAGGAACTCCATCATAATAGCTGGTCCCTCTCTGTGTGGAGATATGATTTAGGAACTCCATCATAATAGCTTGTCCCTCTCTGTGTGGAGATATGATTTAGGAACTCCATCAGAATAGCTTGTCCCTCTCTGTGTGGAGATATGATTTAGGAACTCCATCATAATAGCTTGTCCCTCTCTGTGTGGAGATATGATTTAGGAACTCCATCATAATAGCTTGTCCCTCTCTGTGTGGAGATATGATTTAGGAACTCCATAATAGCTTGTCCCGCTCTGTGTGGAGATATGATTTAGGGACTCCATCATAATAGCTTGTCCCTCTCTGTGTGGAGATATGATTTAGGAACTCCATCATAATAGCTTGTCCCTCTCTGTGTGGAGATATGATTTAGGAACTCCATCATAATAGCTTGTCCCTCTCTGTGTGGAGATATGATTTAGGAACTCCATCATAGTAGCTTGTCCCTCTCTGTGTGGAGATATGATTTAGGAACTCCATCATAGTAGCTTGTCCCTCTCTGTGTGGAGATATGATTTAGTAACTCCAGCATAATAGATTGTCCCTCTCTGTGTGGAGATATGATTTAGGAACTCCATAATCGCTTGTCCCGCTCTGTGTGGAGATATGATTTAGGGATTCCATCATAATAGCTTGTCCCTCTCTGTGTGGAGATATGATTTAGGAACTCCATCATAATAGCTGGTCCCTCTCTGTGTGGAGATATGATTTAGGAACTCCATCATAATAGCTTGTCCCTCTCTGTGTGGAGATATGATTTAGGAACTCCATCATAATAGCTTGTCCCTCTCTGTGTGGAGATATGATTTAGGAACTCCATCATAATAGCTTGTCCCTCTCTGTGTGGAGATATGATTTAGGCACTCCATCATAATAGCTTGTCCCTCTCTGTGTGGAGATATGATTTAGGAACTCCATAATAGCTTGTCCCGCTCTGTGTGGAGATATGATTTAGGGACTCCATCATAATAGCTTGTCCCTCTCTGTGTGGAGATATGATTTAGGAACTCCATCATAATAGCTTGTCCCTCTCTGTGTGGAGATATGATTTAGGAACTCCATCATAATAGCTTGTCCCTCTCTGTGTGGAGATATGATTTAGGAACTCCATCATAATAGCTTGTCCCTCTCTGTGTGGAGATATGATTTAGGCACTCCATCATAATAGCTTGTCCCTCTCTGTGTGGAGATATGATTTAGGAACTCCATCATAATAGCTTGTCCCTCTCTGTGTGGAGATATGATTTAGGAACTCCATCATAGTAGCTTGTCCCTCTCTGTGTGGAGATATGATTTAGGAACTCCATCATAGTAGATTGTCCCTCTCTGTATGGAGATATGATTTAGGAACTCCATCATAGTAGCTTGTCCCTCTCTGTGTGGAGATATGATTGAGGAACTCCATCATAATAGCTTGTCCCTCTCTGTGTGGAGATTTGATTTAGGAACTCCATCATAGTAGCTTGTCCCTCTCTGTGTGGAGATATGATTTAGGAACTCCATCATAGTAGCTTGTCCCTCTCTGTGTGGAGATATGATTTAGGAACTCCATCATAGTAGTTTGTCCCTCTCTGTGTGGAGATATGATTTAGGAACTCAATCATAGTAGCTTGTCCCTCTCTGTGTGGAGATATGATTTAGGAACTCCATCATAGTAGTTTGTCCCTCTCTGTGTGGAGATATGATTTAGGAACTCCATCAGTGTAGCTTGTCCCTCTATGTGTGGAGATATGATTTAGGAACTACATCATAGTAGCTTGTCCCTCTCTGTGTGGAGATATGATTTAGGAACTCCATCATAGTAGCTTGTCCCTCTCTGTGTGGAGATATGATTTAGGAACTCCATCATAGTAGCTTGTCCCTCTCTGTGTGGATATATGATTTAGGAACTCCATCATAGTAGCTTGTCCCTCTCTGTGTGGAGATATGATTTAGGAACTCCATCATAGTAGCTTGTCCCTCTCTGTGTGGAGATATGATTTAGGAACTCCATCATAGTAGCTTGTCCCTCTCTGTGTGGAGATATGATTTAGGAACTCCATCATAGTAGCTTGTCCCTCTCTGTGTGGAGATATGATTTAGGAACTCCATCATAGTAGCTTGTCCCTCTCTGTGTGGAGATATGATTTAGGAACTCCATCATAGTAGTTTGTCCCTCTCTGTGTGGAGATATGATTTAGGAACTCCATCATAGTAGCTTGTCCCTCTATGTGTGGAGATATGATTTAGGAACTACATCATAGTAGCTTGTCCCTCTCTGTGTGGAGATATGATTTAGGAACTCCATCATAGTAGCTTGTCCCTCTCTGTGTGGAGATATGAATTAGGAACTCCATCATAGTAGTTTGTCCCTCTCTGTGTGGAGATATGATTTAGGAACTCCATCATAGTAGCTTGTCCCTCTATGTGTGGAGATATGATTTAGGAACTACATCATAGTAGCTTGTCCCTCTCTGTGTGGAGATATGATTTAGGAACTCCATCATAGTAGCTTGTCCCTCTCTGTGTGGAGATATGATTTAGGAACTCCATCATAGTAGCTTGTCCCTCTCTGTGTGGATATATGATTGAGGAACTCCATCATAGTAGCTTATCCCTCTCTGTGTGGAGATATGACTTAGGAACTCCATCATAATAGCTTGTACCTCTCTGTGTGGAGATATGACTAAGAAACTCCATCATAATAGCTTGTCCCTCTCTGTGTGGAGATATGATTAAGGAACTCCATAATAGCTTGTCCCGCACTGTGTGGAGATATGATTTAGGGACTCCATTATAATAGCTTGTCCCTCTCTGTGTGGAGATATGATTTAGGCACTCCATCATAATAGCTTGTTCCTCTCTGTGTGGAGATATGATTTAGAAACTCCATCATAGTAGCTTGTCCCTCTCAGTGTGGAGATAGGATTTAGGAACTCCATCATAATAGCTTGTCCCTCTCTGTGTAGAGATATGATTTAGGAACTCCATAATAGCTTGTCCCTCTCTGTGTGGAGATATGAATTAGGGACTCCATCATAATAGCTTGTCCCTCTCTGTGTGGAGATATGATTTAAGAACTCCGTCATAGTAGCTTGTCCCTCTCTGTGTGGAGATATGATTTAGGAACTCCATCATAATAGCTTGTCCCTCTCTGTGTGGAGATATGATTTAGGAACTCCATCATAATAGCTTGTCCCTCTCTGTGTGGAGATTTGATTTAGGAATGATTTAGGAACTCCATCATAATAGCTTGTCCCTCTCTGTGTAGAGATATGATTTAGGCACTCCATCAGAATAGCTTGTCCCTCTCTGTGTGGAGGTATGATTTAGGAACTCCATCACAGTAACTTGTCCCTCTCTGTGTGGAGATATGATTTAGGAACTCCATCATAGTAGCTTGTCCCTCTCTGTGTGGAGATATGATTTAGGAACTCCATCATAATAGCTTGTCCCTCTCTGTGTGGAGATATGATTTAGGAACTCCATCATAATAGCTTGTCCCTCTCTGTGTGGAGATATGATTTAGGAAATCCATCATAATAGCTTGTCCCTCTCTGTGTGGAGATATGATTTAGGAACTCCATCATAGTAGCTTGTCCCTCTCTGTGTGGATATATGATCGAGGAACTCCATCATAGTAGCTTATCCCTCTCTATGTGGAGATATGACTTAGGAACTCCATCATAATAGCTTGTCCCTCTCTGTGTGGAGATATGACTTAGGAACTCCATCATAATAGCTTGTCCCTCTCTGTGTGGAGATATGACTTAGGAACTCCATCATAATAGCTTGTCCCTCTCTGTGTAGAGATATGATTTAGGAACTCCATAATAGCTTGTCCCTCTCTGTGTGGAGATATGAATTAGGGACTCCATCATAATAGCTTGTCCCTCTCTGTGTGGAGATATGATTTAAGAACTCCGTCATAGTAGCTTGTCCCTCTCTGTGTGGAGATATGATTTAGGAACTCCATCATAATAGCTTGTCCCTCTCTGTGTGGAGATATGATTTAGGAATTCCATCATAATAGCTTGGCCCTCTCTGTGTGGAGATATGATTTAGGAACTCCATCATAATAGCTTGTCCCTCTCTGTGTGGAGATATGATTTAGGAACTCCATCATAGTAGCTTGTCCCTCTCTGTGTGGGGATATGATTTAGGAACTCCATCATAGTAGCTTGTCCCTCTCTGTGTGGAGATATGATTTAGGAACTCCATAATAGCTTGTCCCTCTCTGTGTGGAGATATGATTTAGGGACTCCATCATAATAGCTTGTCCCTCTCTGTGTGGAGATATGATTTAGGAACTCCATCATAGTAGCTTGTCCCTCTCTGTGTGGAGATATGATTTAGGAACTCCACATAATAGCTTGTCCCTCTCTGTGTGGAGATATGATTTAGGAACTCCATCATAATAGCTTGTCCCTCTCTGTGTGGAGATATGATTTAGGAATGATTTAGGAACTCCATCATAATAGCTTGTCCCTCTCTGTGTAGAGATATGATTTAGGCACTCCATCATAATAGCTTGTCCCTCTCTGTGTGGAGATATGATTTAGGAACTCCATCACAGTAGCTTGTCCCTTTCTGTGTGGAGATATGATTTAGGAACTCCATCATAATAGCTTGTCCCTCTCTGTGTGGAGATATGATTTAGGAACTCCATCATAATAGCTTTTCCCTCTCTGTGTGGAGATATGATTTAGGAACTCCATCATAGTAGATTGTCCCTCTCTGTGTGGAGATATGATTTAGGAACTCCATCATAGTAGCTTGTCCCTCTCTGTGTGGAGATATGACTTAGGAACTCCATCATAATAGCTTGTCCCTCTCTGTGTGGAGATATGATTTAGGAACTCCATCATAATAGCTTGTCCCTCTCTGTGTGGAGATATGATTTAGGAACTCCATCATAATAGCTTGTCCCTCTCTGTGTGGAGATATGATTTAGGAACTCCATCATAATAGCTTGTCCCTCTCTGTGTGGAGATATGATTTAGGAACTCCATCATAATAGCTTGTCCCTCTCTGTGTGGAGATATGATTTAGGAACTCCATCATAATAGCTTGTCCCTCTCTGTGTGGAGATATGATTTAGGCACTCCATCATAATAGCTTGTCCCTCTCTGTGTGGAGATATGATTTAGGAACTCCATCATAATAGCTTGTCCCTCTCTGTGTGGAGATATGATTTAGGCACTCCATCATAATAGCTTGTCCCTCTCTGTGTGGAGATATGATTTAGGAACTCCATCACAGTAGCCTGTCCCTCTCTGTGTGGAGATATGATTTAGGAACTCCATGATAATAGCTTGTCCCTCTCTGTGTGGAAATAGGATTTAGGAACTCCATCATAATAGCTTGTCCCTCTCTGTGTGGAGATATGATTTAGGAACTCAATCATAGTAGATTGTCCCTCTCTGTGTGCAGATATGATTAAGGAACTCCATCATAGTAGCTTGTCCCTCTCTGTGTGGAGATATGATTTAGGAACTCCATCATAGTAGATTGTCCCTCTCTGTGTGGAGATATGATTTAGGAACTCCATCATAGTAGCTTTTCCCTCTCTGTGTGGAGATATGATTGAGGAACTCCGTCATAATAGTTTGTCCCTCTCTGTGTGGAGATATGATTTAGGAACTCCATCATAGTAGCTTGTCCCTCTCTGTGTGGAGATATGATTTAGGAACTCCATCATAGTAGCTTGTCCCTCTCTGTGTGGAGATATGATTTAGGAACTCCATCATAGTAGTTTGTCCCTCTCTGTGTGGAGATATGATTTAGGAACTCAATCATAGTAGCTTGTCCCTCTATGTGTGGAGATAGGATTTAGGAACTCCAACATAGTAGCTTGTCCCTCTCTGTGTGGAGATATGATTTAGGAACTCCATCATAATAGCTTGTCCCTCTCTGTGTGGAGATATGATTTAGGAATGATTTAGGAACTCCATCATAATAGCTTGTCCCTCTCTGTATAGAGATATGATTTAGGCTATCCATCATAGTAGCTTGTCCCTCTCTGTGTGGAGATATGATTTAGGAACTCCATCATAATAGCTTGGCCCTCTCTGTGTGGAGATATGATTTAGGAACTCCATCATAATAGCTTGTCCCTCTCTGTGTGGAGATATGATTTAGGAACTCCATCATAGTAGCTTGTCCCTCTCTGTGTGGAGATATGATTTAGGAACTCCATCATAGTAGCTTGTCCCTCTCTGTGTGGAGATATGATTTAGGAACTCCATAATAGCTTGTCCCTCTCTGTGTGGAGATATGATTTAGGGACTCCATCATAATAGCTTGTCCCTCTCTGTGTGGAGATATGATTTAGGAACTCCATCATAGTAGCTTGTCCCCCTCTGTGTGGAGATATGATTTAGGAACTCCACATAATAGCTTGTCCCTCTCTGTGTGGAGATATGATTTAGGAACTCCATCATAATAGCTTGTCCCTCTCTGTGTGGAGATATGATTAAGGAATGATTTAGGAACTCCATCATAATAGCTTGTCCCTCTCTGTGTGGAGATATGATTTAGGAACTCCATCATAATAGCTTGTCCTTCTCTGTGTGGAGATATGATTTAGGAACTCCATCATAGTAGATTGTCCCTCTCTGTGTGGAGATATGATTTAGGAACTCCATCATAGTACCTTGTCCCTCTCTGTGTGGAGATATGATTTAGGAACTCCATCATAATAGCTTGTCCTTCTCTGTGTGGAGATATGATTTAGGAACTCCATCATAATATCTTGTCCCTCTCTGTGTGGAGATATGATTTAGGAACTCCATCATAATAGCTTGTCCCTCTCTGTGTGGAGATATGATTTAGAAACTCCATCATAGTAGCTTGTCCCTCTCTGTGTGGAGATATGATTTAGAAACTCCATCATAATAGCTTGTCCCTCTCTGTGTGGAGATATGATTTAGGAACTCCATAATAGCTTGTCCAGCTCTGTGTGGAGATATGATTTAGGGACTCCATCATAATAGCTTGTCCCTCTCTGTGTGGAGATATGATTTAGGAACTCCATCATAATAGCTGGTCCCTCTCTGTGTGGAGATATGATTTAGGAACTCCATCATAATAGCTGGTCCCTCTCTGTGTGGAGATATGATTTAGGAACTCCATCATAATAGCTTGTCCCTCTCTGTGTGGAGATATGATTTAGGAACTCCATCATAATAGCTTGTCCCTCTCTGTGTGGAGATATGATTTAGGAACTCCATCATAATAGCTTGTCCCTCTCTGTGTGGAGATATGATTTAGGAACTCCATAATAGCTTGTCCCGCTCTGTGTGGAGATATGATTTAGGGACTCCATCATAATAGCTTGTCCCTCTCTGTGTGGAGATATGATTTAGGAACTCCATCATAATAGCTTGTCCCTCTCTGTGTGGAGATATGATTTAGGAACTCCATCATA
The DNA here is from genome assembly GCA_963680875.1 of Bathymodiolus brooksi. Classification (NCBI taxonomy): domain Eukaryota; kingdom Metazoa; phylum Mollusca; class Bivalvia; order Mytilida; family Modiolidae; genus Bathymodiolus; species Bathymodiolus brooksi. Next base: position 15,861,493 of record OY804578.1, on the reverse strand, counting down.
ATAGCTTGTCCCTCTCTGTGTGGAGATATGATTTAGGAACTCCATCATAGTAGCTTGTCCCTCTCTGTGTGGAGATATGATTTAGGAACTCCATCATAGTAGCTTGTCCCTCTCTGTGTGGAGATATGATTTAGTAACTCCAGCATAATAGATTGTCCCTCTCTGTGTGGAGATATGATTTAGGAACTCCATAATCGCTTGTCCCGCTCTGTGTGGAGATATGATTTAGGGATTCCATCATAATAGCTTGTCCCTCTCTGTGTGGAGATATGATTTAGGAACTCCATCATAATAGCTGGTCCCTCTCTGTGTGGAGATATGATTTAGGAACTCCATCATAATAGCTTGTCCCTCTCTGTGTGGAGATATGATTTAGGAACTCCATCATAATAGCTTGTCCCTCTCTGTGTGGAGATATGATTTAGGAACTCCATCATAATAGCTTGTCCCTCTCTGTGTGGAGATATGATTTAGGCACTCCATCATAATAGCTTGTCCCTCTCTGTGTGGAGATATGATTTAGGAACTCCATAATAGCTTGTCCCGCTCTGTGTGGAGATATGATTTAGGGACTCCATCATAATAGCTTGTCCCTCTCTGTGTGGAGATATGATTTAGGAACTCCATCATAATAGCTTGTCCCTCTCTGTGTGGAGATATGATTTAGGAACTCCATCATAATAGCTTGTCCCTCTCTGTGTGGAGATATGATTTAGGAACTCCATCATAATAGCTTGTCCCTCTCTGTGTGGAGATATGATTTAGGCACTCCATCATAATAGCTTGTCCCTCTCTGTGTGGAGATATGATTTAGGAACTCCATCATAATAGCTTGTCCCTCTCTGTGTGGAGATATGATTTAGGAACTCCATCATAGTAGCTTGTCCCTCTCTGTGTGGAGATATGATTTAGGAACTCCATCATAGTAGATTGTCCCTCTCTGTATGGAGATATGATTTAGGAACTCCATCATAGTAGCTTGTCCCTCTCTGTGTGGAGATATGATTGAGGAACTCCATCATAATAGCTTGTCCCTCTCTGTGTGGAGATTTGATTTAGGAAATCCATCATAGTAGCTTGTCCCTCTCTGTGTGGAGATATGATTTAGGAACTCCATCATAGTAGCTTGTCCCTCTCTGTGTGGAGATATGATTTAGGAACTCCATCATAGTAGTTTGTCCCTCTCTGTGTGGAGATATGATTTAGGAACTCAATCATAGTAGCTTGTCCCTCTCTGTGTGGAGATATGATTTAGGAACTCCATCAGAGTAGTTTGTCCCTCTCTGTGTGGAGATATGATTTAGGAACTCCATTAGAGTAGCTTGTCCCTCTATGTGTGGAGATATGATTTAGGAACTACATCATAGTAGCTTGTCCCTCTCTGTGTGGAGATATGATTTAGGAACTCCATCATAGTAGCTTGTCCCTCTCTGTGTGGAGATATGATTTAGGAACTCCATCATAGTAGCTTGTCCCTCTCTGTGTGGATATATGATTTAGGAACTCCATCATAGTAGCTTGTCCCTCTCTGTGTGGAGATATGATTTAGGAACTCCATCATAGTAGCTTGTCCCTCTCTGTGTGGAGATATGATTTAGGAACTCCATCATAGTAGCTTGTCCCTCTCTGTGTGGAGATATGATTTAGGAACTCCATCATAGTAGCTTGTCCCTCTCTGTGTGGAGATATGATTTAGGAACTCCATCATAGTAGCTTGTCCCTCTCTGTGTGGAGATATGATTTAGGAACTCCATCATAGTAGTTTGTCCCTCTCTGTGTGGAGATATGATTTAGGAACTCCATCATAGTAGCTTGTCCCTCTATGTGTGGAGATATGATTTAGGAACTACATCATAGTAGCTTGTCCCTCTCTGTGTGGAGATATGATTTAGGAACTCCATCATAGTAGCTTGTCCCTCTCTGTGTGGAGATATGAATTAGGAACTCCATCATAGTAGTTTGTCCCTCTCTGTGTGGAGATATGATTTAGGAACTCCATCATAGTAGCTTGTCCCTCTATGTGTGGAGATATGATTTAGGAACTACATCATAGTAGCTTGTCCCTCTCTGTGTGGAGATATGATTTAGGAACTCCATCATAGTAGCTTGTCCCTCTCTGTGTGGAGATATGATTTAGGAACTCCATCATAGTAGCTTGTCCCTCTCTGTGTGGATATATGATTGAGGAACTCCATCATAGTAGCTTATCCCTCTCTGTGTGGAGATATGACTTAGGAACTCCATCATAATAGCTTGTCCCTCTCTGTGTGGAGATATGACTAAGGAACTCCATCATAATAGCTTGTCCCTCTCTGTGTGGAGATATGATTAAGGAACTCCATAATAGCTTGTCCCGCACTGTGTGGAGATATGATTTAGGGACTCCATTATAATAGCTTGTCCCTCTCTGTGTGGAGATATGATTTAGGCACTCCATCATAATAGCTTGTTCCTCTCTGTGTGGAGATATGATTTAGAAACTCCATCATAGTAGCTTGTCCCTCTCAGTGTGGAGATAGGATTTAGGAACTCCATCATAATAGCTTGTCCCTCTCTGTGTAGAGATATGATTTAGGAACTCCATAATAGCTTGTCCCTCTCTGTGTGGAGATATGAATTAGGGACTCCATCATAATAGCTTGTCCCTCTCTGTGTGGAGATATGATTTAAGAACTCCGTCATAGTAGCTTGTCCCTCTCTGTGTGGAGATATGATTTAGGAACTCCATCATAATAGCTTGTCCCTCTGTGTGGAGATATGATTTAGGAACTCCATCATAATAGCTTGTCCCTCTCTGTGTGGAGATTTGATTTAGGAATGATTTAGGAACTCCATCATAATAGCTTGTCCCTCTCTGTGTAGAGATATGATTTAGGCACTCCATCAGAATAGCTTGTCCCTCTCTGTGTGGAGGTATGATTTAGGAACTCCATCACAGTAACTTGTCCCTCTCTGTGTAGATATGATTTAGGAACTCCATCATAGTAGCTTGTCCCTCTCTGTGTGGAGATATGATTTAGGAACTCCATCATAATAGCTTGTCCCTCTCTGTGTGGAGATATGATTTAGGAACTCCATCATAATAGCTTGTCCCTCTCTGTGTGGAGATATGATTTAGGAAATCCATCATAATAGCTTGTCCCTCTCTGTGTGGAGATATGATTTAGGAACTCCATCATAGTAGCTTGTCCCTCTCTGTGTGGATATATGATCGAGGAACTCCATCATAGTAGCTTATCCCTCTCTATGTGGAGATATGACTTAGGAACTCCATCATAATAGCTTGTCCCTCTCTGTGTGGAGATATGACTTAGGAACTCCATCATAATAGCTTGTCCCTCTCTGTGTGGAGATATGACTTAGGAACTCCATCATAATAGCTTGTCCCTCTCTGTGTAGAGATATGATTTAGGAACTCCATAATAGCTTGTCCCTCTCTGTGTGGAGATATGAATTAGGGACTCCATCATAATAGCTTGTCCCTCTCTGTGTGGAGATATGATTTAAGAACTCCGTCATAGTAGCTTGTCCCTCTCTGTGTGGAGATATGATTTAGGAACTCCATCATAATAGCTTGTCCCTCTCTGTGTGGAGATATGATTTAGGAACTCCATCATAATAGCTTGTCCCTCTCTGTGTGGAGATTTGATTTAGGAATGATGTAGGAACTCCATCATAATAGCTTGTTCCTCTCTGTGTAGAGATATGATTTAGGCACTCCATCAGAATAGCTTGTCCCTCTCTGTGTGGAGGTATGATTTAGGAACTCCATCACAGTAACTTGTCCCTCTCTGTGTGGAGATATGATTTAGGAACTCCATCATAGTAGCTTGTCCCTCTCTGTGTGGAGATATGATTTAGGAACTCCATCATAATAGCTTGTCCCTCTCTGTGTGGAGATATGATTTAGGAACTCCATCATAATAGCTTGTCCCTCTCTGTGTGGAGATATGATTTAGGAAATCCATCATAATAGCTTGTCCCTCTCTGTGTGGAGATATGATTTAGGAACTCCATCATAGTAGCTTGTCCCTCTCTGTGTGGATATATGATTGAGGAACTCCATCATAGTAGCTTATCCCTCTCTATGTGGAGATATGACTTAGGAACTCCATCATAATAGCTTGTCCCTCTCTGTGTGGAGATATGACTTAGGAACTCCATCATAATAGCTTGTCCCTCTCTGTGTGGAGATATGACTTAGGAACTCCATCATAATAGCTTGTCCCTCTCTGTGTGGAGATATGATTTAGGAACTCCATCATAGTAGCTTGTCCCTCTCTGTGTGGAGATATGATTTAGGAACTCCATCATAGTAGCTTGTCCCTCTCTGTGTGGAGATATGATTTAGGAACTCCATCATAGTAGTTTGTCCCTCTCTGTGTGGAGATATGATTTAGGAACTCCATCATAGTAGCTTGTCCCTCTATGTGTGGAGATATGATTTAGGAACTACATCATAGTAGCTTGTCCCTCTCTGTGTGGAGATATGATTTAGGAACTCCATCATAGTAGCTTGTCCCTCTCTGTGTGGAGATATGAATTAGGAACTCCATCATAGTAGTTTGTCCCTCTCTGTGTGGAGATATGATTTAGGAACTCCATCATAGTAGCTTGTCCCTCTATGTGTGGAGATATGATTTAGGAACTACATCATAGTAGCTTGTCCCTCTCTGTGTGGAGATATGATTTAGGAACTCCATCATAGTAGCTTGTCCCTCTCTGTGTGGAGATATGATTTAGGAACTCCATCATAGTAGCTTGTCCCTCTCTGTGTGGATATATGATTGAGGAACTCCATCATAGTAGCTTATCCCTCTCTGTGTGGAGATATGACTTAGGAACTCCATCATAATAGCTTGTCCCTCTCTGTGTGGAGATATGACTAAGGAACTCCATCATAATAGCTTGTCCCTCTCTGTGTGGAGATATGATTAAGGAACTCCATAATAGCTTGTCCCGCACTGTGTGGAGATATGATTTAGGGACTCCATTATAATAGCTTGTCCCTCTCTGTGTGGAGATATGATTTAGGCACTCCATCATAATAGCTTGTTCCTCTCTGTGTGGAGATATGATTTAGAAACTCCATCATAGTAGCTTGTCCCTCTCAGTGTGGAGATAGGATTTAGGAACTCCATCATAATAGCTTGTCCCTCTCTGTGTAGAGATATGATTTAGGAACTCCATAATAGCTTGTCCCTCTCTGTGTGGAGATATGAATTAGGGACTCCATCATAATAGCTTGTCCCTCTCTGTGTGGAGATATGATTTAAGAACTCCGTCATAGTAGCTTGTCCCTCTCTGTGTGGAGATATGATTTAGGAACTCCATCATAATAGCTTGTCCCTCTCTGTGTGGAGATATGATTTAGGAACTCCATCATAATAGCTTGTCCCTCTCTGTGTGGAGATTTGATTTAGGAATGATTTAGGAACTCCATCATAATAGCTTGTCCCTCTCTGTGTAGAGATATGATTTAGGCACTCCATCAGAATAGCTTGTCCCTCTCTGTGTGGAGGTATGATTTAGGAACTCCATCACAGTAACTTGTCCCTCTCTGTGTGGAGATATGATTTAGGAACTCCATCATAGTAGCTTGTCCCTCTCTGTGTGGAGATATGATTTAGGAACTCCATCATAATAGCTTGTCCCTCTCTGTGTGGAGATATGATTTAGGAACTCCATCATAATAGCTTGTCCCTCTCTGTGTGGAGATATGATTTAGGAAATCCATCATAATAGCTTGTCCCTCTCTGTGTGGAGATATGATTTAGGAACTCCATCATAGTAGCTTGTCCCTCTCTGTGTGGATATATGATCGAGGAACTCCATCATAGTAGCTTATCCCTCTCTATGTGGAGATATGACTTAGGAACTCCATCATAATAGCTTGTCCCTCTCTGTGTGGAGATATGACTTAGGAACTCCATCATAATAGCTTGTCCCTCTCTGTGTGGAGATATGACTTAGGAACTCCATCATAATAGCTTGTCCCTCTCTGTGTAGAGATATGATTTAGGAACTCCATAATAGCTTGTCCCTCTCTGTGTGGAGATATGAATTAGGGACTCCATCATAATAGCTTGTCCCTCTCTGTGTGGAGATATGATTTAAGAACTCCGTCATAGTAGCTTGTCCCTCTCTGTGTGGAGATATGATTTAGGAACTCCATCATAATAGCTTGTCCCTCTCTGTGTGGAGATATGATTTAGGAATTCCATCATAATAGCTTGGCCCTCTCTGTGTGGAGATATGATTTAGGAACTCCATCATAATAGCTTGTCCCTCTCTGTGTGGAGATATGATTTAGGAACTCCATCATAGTAGCTTGTCCCTCTCTGTGTGGGGATATGATTTAGGAACTCCATCATAGTAGCTTGTCCCTCTCTGTGTGGAGATATGATTTAGGAACTCCATAATAGCTTGTCCCTCTCTGTGTGGAGATATGATTTAGGGACTCCATCATAATAGCTTGTCCCTCTCTGTGTGGAGATATGATTTAGGAACTCCATCATAGTAGCTTGTCCCTCTCTGTGTGGAGATATGATTTAGGAACTCCACATAATAGCTTGTCCCTCTCTGTGTGGAGATATGATTTAGGAACTCCATCATAATAGCTTGTCCCTCTCTGTGTGGAGATATGATTTAGGAATGATTTAGGAACTCCATCATAATAGCTTGTCCCTCTCTGTGTAGAGATATGATTTAGGCACTCCATCATAATAGCTTGTCCCTCTCTGTGTGGAGATATGATTTAGGAACTCCATCACAGTAGCTTGTCCCTTTCTGTGTGGAGATATGATTTAGGAACTCCATCATAATAGCTTGTCCCTCTCTGTGTGGAGATATGATTTAGGAACTCCATCATAATAGCTTTTCCCTCTCTGTGTGGAGATATGATTTAGGAACTCCATCATAGTAGATTGTCCCTCTCTGTGTGGAGATATGATTTAGGAACTCCATCATAGTAGCTTGTCCCTCTCTGTGTGGAGATATGACTTAGGAACTCCATCATAATAGCTTGTCCCTCTCTGTGTGGAGATATGATTTAGGAACTCCATCATAATAGCTTGTCCCTCTCTGTGTGGAGATATGATTTAGGAACTCCATCATAATAGCTTGTCCCTCTCTGTGTGGAGATATGATTTAGGAACTCCATCATAATAGCTTGTCCCTCTCTGTGTGGAGATATGATTTAGGAACTCCATCATAATAGCTTGTCCCTCTCTGTGTGGAGATATGATTTAGGAACTCCATCATAATAGCTTGTCCCTCTCTGTGTGGAGATATGATTTAGGCACTCCATCATAATAGCTTGTCCCTCTCTGTGTGGAGATATGATTTAGGAACTCCATCATAATAGCTTGTCCCTCTCTGTGTGGAGATATGATTTAGGCACTCCATCATAATAGCTTGTCCCTCTCTGTGTGGAGATATGATTTAGGAACTCCATCACAGTAGCCTGTCCCTCTCTGTGTGGAGATATGATTTAGGAACTCCATGATAATAGCTTGTCCCTCTCTGTGTGGAAATAGGATTTAGGAACTCCATCATAATAGCTTGTCCCTCTCTGTGTGGAGATATGATTTAGGAACTCAATCATAGTAGATTGTCCCTCTCTGTGTGCAGATATGATTAAGGAACTCCATCATAGTAGCTTGTCCCTCTCTGTGTGGAGATATGATTTAGGAACTCCATCATAGTAGATTGTCCCTCTCTGTGTGGAGATATGATTTAGGAACTCCATCATAGTAGCTTTTCCCTCTCTGTGTGGAGATATGATTGAGGAACTCCGTCATAATAGTTTGTCCCTCTCTGTGTGGAGATATGATTTAGGAACTCCATCATAGTAGCTTGTCCCTCTCTGTGTGGAGATATGATTTAGGAACTCCATCATAGTAGCTTGTCCCTCTCTGTGTGGAGATATGATTTAGGAACTCCATCATAGTAGTTTGTCCCTCTCTGTGTGGAGATATGATTTAGGAACTCAATCATAGTAGCTTGTCCCTCTATGTGTGGAGATAGGATTTAGGAACTCCAACATAGTAGCTTGTCCCTCTCTGTGTGGAGATATGATTTAGGAACTCCATCATAATAGCTTGTCCCTCTCTGTGTGGAGATATGATTTAGGAATGATTTAGGAACTCCATCATAATAGCTTGTCCCTCTCTGTATAGAGATATGATTTAGGCTATCCATCATAGTAGCTTGTCCCTCTCTGTGTGGAGATATGATTTAGGAACTCCATCATAATAGCTTGGCCCTCTCTGTGTGGAGATATGATTTAGGAACTCCATCATAATAGCTTGTCCCTCTCTGTGTGGAGATATGATTTAGGAACTCCATCATAGTAGCTTGTCCCTCTCTGTGTGGAGATATGATTTAGGAACTCCATCATAGTAGCTTGTCCCTCTCTGTGTGGAGATATGATTTAGGAACTCCATAATAGCTTGTCCCTCTCTGTGTGGAGATATGATTTAGGGACTCCATCATAATAGCTTGTCCCTCTCTGTGTGGAGATATGATTTAGGAACTCCATCATAGTAGCTTGTCCCCCTCTGTGTGGAGATATGATTTAGGAACTCCACATAATAGCTTGTCCCTCTCTGTGTGGAGATATGATTTAGGAACTCCATCATAATAGCTTGTCCCTCTCTGTGTGGAGATATGATTAAGGAATGATTTAGGAACTCCATCATAATAGCTTGTCCCTCTCTGTGTGGAGATATGATTTAGGAACTCCATCATAATAGCTTGTCCCTCTCTGTGTGGAGATATGATTTAGGAACTCCATCATAATAGCTTGTCCTTCTCTGTGTGGAGATATGATTTAGGAACTCCATCATAATATCTTGTCCCTCTCTGTGTGGAGATATGATTTAGGAACTCCATCATAATAGCTTGTCCCTCTCTGTGTGGAGATATGATTTAGAAACTCCATCATAGTAGCTTGTCCCTCTCTGTGTGGAGATATGATTTAGAAACTCCATCATAATAGCTTGTCCCTCTCTGTGTGGAGATATGATTTAGGAACTCCATCATAGTAGCTTGTCCCCCTCTGTGTGGAGATATGATTTAGGAACTCCACATAATAGCTTGTCCCTCTCTGTGTGGAGATATGATTTAGGAACTCCATCATAATAGCTTGTCCCTCTCTGTGTGGAGATATGATTAAGGAATGATTTAGGAACTCCATCATAATAGCTTGTCCCTCTCTGTGTGGAGATATGATTTAGGAACTCCATCATAATAGCTTGTCCTTCTCTGTGTGGAGATATGATTTAGGAACTCCATCATAGTAGATTGTCCCTCTCTGTGTGGAGATATGATTTAGGAACTCCATCATAGTACCTTGTCCCTCTCTGTGTGGAGATATGATTTAGGAACTCCATCATAATAGCTTGTCCTTCTCTGTGTGGAGATATGATTTAGGAACTCCATCATAATATCTTGTCCCTCTCTGTGTGGAGATATGATTTAGGAACTCCATCATAGTACCTTGTCCCTCTCTGTGTGGAGATATGATTTAGGAACTCCATCATAATAGCTTGTCCTTCTCTGTGTGGAGATATGATTTAGGAACTCCATCATAGTAGCTTGTCCCTCTCTGTGTGGAGATATGATTTAGGAACTCCATCATAGTAGCTTGTCCCTCTCTGTGTGGAGATATGATTTAGGAACTCCATCATAGTAGTTTGTCCCTCTCTGTGTGGAGATATGATTTAGGAACTCAATCATAGTAGCTTGTCCCTCTATGTGTGGAGATAGGATTTAGGAACTCCAACATAGTAGCTTGTCCCTCTCTGTGTGGAGATATGATTTAGGAACTCCATCATAGCTTGTCCAGCTCTGTGTGGAGATATGATTTAGGGACTCCATCATAATAGCTTGTCCCTCTCTGTGTGGAGATATGATTTAGGAACTCCATCATAATAGCTGGTCCCTCTCTGTGTGGAGATATGATTTAGGAACTCCATCATAATAGCTGGTCCCTCTCTGTGTGGAGATATGATTTAGGAACTCCATCATAATAGCTTGTCCCTCTCTGTGTGGAGATATGATTTAGGAACTCCATCATAATAGCTTGTCCCTCTCTGTGTGGAGATATGATTTAGGAACTCCATCATAATAGCTTGTCCCTCTCTGTGTGGAGATATGATTTAGGAACTCCATAATAGCTTGTCCCGCTCTGTGTGGAGATATGATTTAGGGACTCCATCATAATAGCTTGTCCCTCTCTGTGTGGAGATATGATTTAGGAACTCCATCATAATAGCTTGTCCCTCTCTGTGTGGAGATATGATTTAGGAACTCCATCATAATAGCTTGTCCCTCTCTGTGTGGAGATATGATTTAGGAACTCCATCATAGTAGCTTGTCCCTCTCTGTGTGGAGATATGATTTAGGAACTCCATCATAGTAGCTTGTCCCTCTCTGTGTGGAGATATGATTTAGTAACTCCAGCATAATAGATTGTCCCTCTCTGTGTGGAGATATGATTTAGGAACTCCATAATCGCTTGTCCCGCTCTGTGTGGAGATATGATTTAGGGATTCCATCATAATAGCTTGTCCCTCTCTGTGTGGAGATATGATTTAGGAACTCCATCATAATAGCTGGTCCCTCTCTGTGTGGAGATATGATTTAGGAACTCCATCATAATAGCTTGTCCCTCTCTGTGTGGAGATATGATTTAGGAACTCCATCATAATAGCTTGTCCCTCTCTGTGTGGAGATATGATTTAGGAACTCCATCATAATAGCTTGTCCCTCTCTGTGTGGAGATATGATTTAGGCACTCCATCATAATAGCTTGTCCCTCTCTGTGTGGAGATATGATTTAGGAACTCCATAATAGCTTGTCCCGCTCTGTGTGGAGATATGATTTAGGGACTCCATCATAATAGCTTGTCCCTCTCTGTGTGGAGATATGATTTAGGAACTCCATCATAATAGCTTGTCCCTCTCTGTGTGGAGATATGATTTAGGAACTCCATCATAATAGCTTGTCCCTCTCTGTGTGGAGATATGATTTAGGAACTCCATCATAATAGCTTGTCCCTCTCTGTGTGGAGATATGATTTAGGCACTCCATCATAATAGCTTGTCCCTCTCTGTGTGGAGATATGATTTAGGAACTCCATCATAATAGCTTGTCCCTCTCTGTGTGGAGATATGATTTAGGAACTCCATCATAGTAGCTTGTCCCTCTCTGTGTGGAGATATGATTTAGGAACTCCATCATAGTAGATTGTCCCTCTCTGTATGGAGATATGATTTAGGAACTCCATCATAGTAGCTTGTCCCTCTCTGTGTGGAGATATGATTGAGGAACTCCATCATAATAGCTTGTCCCTCTCTGTGTGGAGATTTGATTTAGGAAATCCATCATAGTAGCTTGTCCCTCTCTGTGTGGAGATATGATTTAGGAACTCCATCATAGTAGCTTGTCCCTCTCTGTGTGGAGATATGATTTAGGAACTCCATCATAGTAGTTTGTCCCTCTCTGTGTGGAGATATGATTTAGGAACTCAATCATAGTAGCTTGTCCCTCTCTGTGTGGAGATATGATTTAGGAACTCCATCAGAGTAGTTTGTCCCTCTCTGTGTGGAGATATGATTTAGGAACTCCATTAGAGTAGCTTGTCCCTCTATGTGTGGAGATATGATTTAGGAACTCCATCATAGTAGCTTGTCCCTCTCTGTGTGGAGATATGATTTAGGAACTCCATCATAGTAGCTTGTCCCTCTCTGTGTGGAGATATGATTTAGGAACTCCATCATAGTAGCTTGTCCCTCTCTGTGTGGATATATGATTTAGGAACTCCATCATAGTAGCTTGTCCCTCTCTGTGTGGAGATATGATTTAGGAACTCCATCATAGTAGCTTGTCCCTCTCTGTGTGGAGATATGATTTAGGAACTCCATCATAGTAGCTTGTCCCTCTCTGTGTGGAGATATGATTTAGGAACTCCATCATAGTAGCTTGTCCCTCTCTGTGTGGAGATATGATTTAGGAACTCCATCATAGTAGCTTGTCCCTCTCTGTGTGGAGATATGATTTAGGAACTCCATCATAGTAGTTTGTCCCTCTCTGTGTGGAGATATGATTTAGGAACTCCATCATAGTAGCTTGTCCCTCTATGTGTGGAGATATGATTTAGGAACTACATCATAGTAGCTTGTCCCTCTCTGTGTGGAGATATGATTTAGGAACTCCATCATAGTAGCTTGTCCCTCTCTGTGTGGAGATATGAATTAGGAACTCCATCATAGTAGTTTGTCCCTCTCTGTGTGGAGATATGATTTAGGAACTCCATCATAGTAGCTTGTCCCTCTATGTGTGGAGATATGATTTAGGAACTACATCATAGTAGCTTGTCCCTCTCTGTGTGGAGATATGATTTAGGAACTCCATCATAGTAGCTTGTCCCTCTCTGTGTGGAGATATGATTTAGGAACTCCATCATAGTAGCTTGTCCCTCTCTGTGTGGATATATGATTGAGGAACTCCATCATAGTAGCTTATCCCTCTCTGTGTGGAGATATGACTTAGGAACTCCATCATAATAGCTTGTCCCTCTCTGTGTGGAGATATGACTAAGGAACTCCATCATAATAGCTTGTCCCTCTCTGTGTGGAGATATGATTAAGGAACTCCATAATAGCTTGTCCCGCACTGTGTGGAGATATGATTTAGGGACTCCATTATAATAGCTTGTCCCTCTCTGTGTGGAGATATGATTTAGGCACTCCATCATAATAGCTTGTTCCTCTCTGTGTGGAGATATGATTTAGAAACTCCATCATAGTAGCTTGTCCCTCTCAGTGTGGAGATAGGATTTAGGAACTCCATCATAATAGCTTGTCCCTCTCTGTGTAGAGATATGATTTAGGAACTCCATAATAGCTTGTCCCTCTCTGTGTGGAGATATGAATTAGGGACTCCATCATAATAGCTTGTCCCTCTCTGTGTGGAGATATGATTTAAGAACTCCGTCATAGTAGCTTGTCCCTCTCTGTGTGGAGATATGATTTAGGAACTCCATCATAATAGCTTGTCCCTCTGTGTGGAGATATGATTTAGGAACTCCATCATAATAGCTTGTCCCTCTCTGTGTGGAGATTTGATTTAGGAATGATTTAGGAACTCCATCATAATAGCTTGTCCCTCTCTGTGTAGAGATATGATTTAGGCACTCCATCAGAATAGCTTGTCCCTCTCTGTGTGGAGGTATGATTTAGGAACTCCATCACAGTAACTTGTCCCTCTCTGTGTAGATATGATTTAGGAACTCCATCATAGTAGCTTGTCCCTCTCTGTGTGGAGATATGATTTAGGAACTCCATCATAATAGCTTGTCCCTCTCTGTGTGGAGATATGATTTAGGAACTCCATCATAATAGCTTGTCCCTCTCTGTGTGGAGATATGATTTAGGAAATCCATCATAATAGCTTGTCCCTCTCTGTGTGGAGATATGATTTAGGAACTCCATCATAGTAGCTTGTCCCTCTCTGTGTGGATATATGATCGAGGAACTCCATCATAGTAGCTTATCCCTCTCTATGTGGAGATATGACTTAGGAACTCCATCATAATAGCTTGTCCCTCTCTGTGTGGAGATATGACTTAGGAACTCCATCATAATAGCTTGTCCCTCTCTGTGTGGAGATATGACTTAGGAACTCCATCATAATAGCTTGTCCCTCTCTGTGTAGAGATATGATTTAGGAACTCCATAATAGCTTGTCCCTCTCTGTGTGGAGATATGAATTAGGGACTCCATCATAATAGCTTGTCCCTCTCTGTGTGGAGATATGATTTAAGAACTCCGTCATAGTAGCTTGTCCCTCTCTGTGTGGAGATATGATTTAGGAACTCCATCATAATAGCTTGTCCCTCTCTGTGTGGAGATATGATTTAGGAACTCCATCATAATAGCTTGTCCCTCTCTGTGTGGAGATTTGATTTAGGAATGATGTAGGAACTCCATCATAATAGCTTGTTCCTCTCTGTGTAGAGATATGATTTAGGCACTCCATCAGAATAGCTTGTCCCTCTCTGTGTGGAGGTATGATTTAGGAACTCCATCACAGTAACTTGTCCCTCTCTGTGTGGAGATATGATTTAGGAACTCCATCATAGTAGCTTGTCCCTCTCTGTGTGGAGATATGATTTAGGAACTCCATCATAATAGCTTGTCCCTCTCTGTGTGGAGATATGATTTAGGAACTCCATCATAATAGCTTGTCCCTCTCTGTGTGGAGATATGATTTAGGAAATCCATCATAATAGCTTGTCCCTCTCTGTGTGGAGATATGATTTAGGAACTCCATCATAGTAGCTTGTCCCTCTCTGTGTGGATATATGATTGAGGAACTCCATCATAGTAGCTTATCCCTCTCTATGTGGAGATATGACTTAGGAACTCCATCATAATAGCTTGTCCCTCTCTGTGTGGAGATATGACTTAGGAACTCCATCATAATAGCTTGTCCCTCTCTGTGTGGAGATATGACTTAGGAACTCCATCATAATAGCTTGTCCCTCTCTGTGTGGAGATATGATTTAGGAACTCCATCATAGTAGCTTGTCCCTCTCTGTGTGGAGATATGATTTAGGAACTCCATCATAGTAGCTTGTCCCTCTCTGTGTGGAGATATGATTTAGGAACTCCATCATAGTAGTTTGTCCCTCTCTGTGTGGAGATATGATTTAGGAACTCCATCATAGTAGCTTGTCCCTCTATGTGTGGAGATATGATTTAGGAACTACATCATAGTAGCTTGTCCCTCTCTGTGTGGAGATATGATTTAGGAACTCCATCATAGTAGCTTGTCCCTCTCTGTGTGGAGATATGAATTAGGAACTCCATCATAGTAGTTTGTCCCTCTCTGTGTGGAGATATGATTTAGGAACTCCATCATAGTAGCTTGTCCCTCTATGTGTGGAGATATGATTTAGGAACTACATCATAGTAGCTTGTCCCTCTCTGTGTGGAGATATGATTTAGGAACTCCATCATAGTAGCTTGTCCCTCTCTGTGTGGAGATATGATTTAGGAACTCCATCATAGTAGCTTGTCCCTCTCTGTGTGGATATATGATTGAGGAACTCCATCATAGTAGCTTATCCCTCTCTGTGTGGAGATATGACTTAGGAACTCCATCATAATAGCTTGTCCCTCTCTGTGTGGAGATATGACTAAGGAACTCCATCATAATAGCTTGTCCCTCTCTGTGTGGAGATATGATTAAGGAACTCCATAATAGCTTGTCCCGCACTGTGTGGAGATATGATTTAGGGACTCCATTATAATAGCTTGTCCCTCTCTGTGTGGAGATATGATTTAGGCACTCCATCATAATAGCTTGTTCCTCTCTGTGTGGAGATATGATTTAGAAACTCCATCATAGTAGCTTGTCCCTCTCAGTGTGGAGATAGGATTTAGGAACTCCATCATAATAGCTTGTCCCTCTCTGTGTAGAGATATGATTTAGGAACTCCATAATAGCTTGTCCCTCTCTGTGTGGAGATATGAATTAGGGACTCCATCATAATAGCTTGTCCCTCTCTGTGTGGAGATATGATTTAAGAACTCCGTCATAGTAGCTTGTCCCTCTCTGTGTGGAGATATGATTTAGGAACTCCATCATAATAGCTTGTCCCTCTCTGTGTGGAGATATGATTTAGGAACTCCATCATAATAGCTTGTCCCTCTCTGTGTGGAGATTTGATTTAGGAATGATTTAGGAACTCCATCATAATAGCTTGTCCCTCTCTGTGTAGAGATATGACTTAGGCACTCCATCAGAATAGCTTGTCCCTCTCTGTGTGGAGGTATGATTTAGGAACTCCATCACAGTAACTTGTCCCTCTCTGTGTGGAGATATGATTTAGGAACTCCATCATAGTAGCTTGTCCCTCTCTGTGTGGAGATATGATTTAGGAACTCCATCATAATAGCTTGTCCCTCTCTGTGTGGAGATATGATTTAGGAACTCCATCATAATAGCTTGTCCCTCTCTGTGTGGAGATATGATTTAGGAAATCCATCATAATAGCTTGTCCCTCTCTGTGTGGAGATATGATTTAGGAACTCCATCATAGTAGCTTGTCCCTCTCTGTGTGGATATATGATCGAGGAACTCCATCATAGTAGCTTATCCCTCTCTATGTGGAGATATGACTTAGGAACTCCATCATAATAGCTTGTCCCTCTCTGTGTGGAGATATGACTTAGGAACTCCATCATAATAGCTTGTCCCTCTCTGTGTGGAGATATGACTTAGGAACTCCATCATAATAGCTTGTCCCTCTCTGTGTAGAGATATGATTTAGGAACTCCATAATAGCTTGTCCCTCTCTGTGTGGAGATATGAATTAGGGACTCCATCATAATAGCTTGTCCCTCTCTGTGTGGAGATATGATTTAAGAACTCCGTCATAGTAGCTTGTCCCTCTCTGTGTGGAGATATGATTTAGGAACTCCATCATAATAGCTTGTCCCTCTCTGTGTGGAGATATGATTTAGGAACTCCATCATAATAGCTTGTCCCTCTCTGTGTGGAGATTTGATTTAGGAATGATTTAGGAACTCCATCATAATAGCTTGTTCCTCTCTGTGTAGAGATATGATTTAGGCACTCCATCAGAATAGCTTGTCCCTCTCTGTGTGGAGGTATGATTTAGGAACTCCATCACAGTAACTTGTCCCTCTCTGTGTGGAGATATGATTTAGGAACTCCATCATAGTAGCTTGTCCCTCTCTGTGTGGAGATATGATTTAGGAACTCCATCATAATAGCTTGTCCCTCTCTGTGTGGAGATATGATTTAGGAACTCCATCATAATAGCTTGTCCCTCTCTGTGTGGAGATATGATTTAGGAAATCCATCATAATAGCTTGTCCCTCTCTGTGTGGAGATATGACTTAGGAACTCCATCATAATAGCTTGTCCCTCTCTGTGTGGAGATATGATTTAGGGACTCCATCAGAATAGCTTGTCCCTCTCTGTGTGGAGATATGATTTAGGCACTCCATCATAATAGCTTGTTCCTCTCTGTGTGGAGATATGATTTAGAAACTCCATCATAGTAGCTTGTCCCTCTCTGTGTGGAGATATGATTTAGGAACTCCATAATAGCTTGTCCCTCTCTGTGTGGAGATATGAATTAGGGACTCCATCATAATAGCTTGTCCCTCTCTGTGTGGAGATATGATTTAAGAACTCCATCATAGTAGCTTGTCCCTCTCTGTGTGGAGATATGATTTAGGAACTCCATCATAATAACTTGTCCCTCTCTGTGTGGAGATATGATTTAGGAACTCCATCATAATAGCTTGTCCCTCTCTGTGTGGAGATATGATTTAGGAACTCCATCATAGTAGCTTGTCCCTCTGTGTGGAGATATGATTTAGGAACTCCATCATAGTAGCTTGTCCCTCTCTGTGTGGAGATTTGATTTAGGAATGATTAAGGAACTCCATCATAATAGCTTGTCCCTCTCTGTGTAGAGATATGATTTAGGCACTCCATCATAATAGCTTGTCCCTCTCTGTGTGGAGGTATGATTTAGGAACCCCATCACAGTAACTTGTCCCTCTCTGTGTGGAGATATGATTTAGGAACTCCATCATAGTAGCTTGTCCCTCTCTGTGTGGAGATATGATTTAGGAACTCCATCATAATAGCTTGTCCCTCTCTGTGTGGAGATATGATTTAGGAACTCCATCATAATAGCTTGTCCCTCTCTGTGTGGAGATATGATTTAGGAACTCCATCATAGTAGCTTGTCCCTCTCTGTGTGGATATATGATCGAGGAACTCCATCATAGTAGCTTATCCCTCTCTATGTGGAGATATGACTTAGGAACTCCATCATAATAGCTTGTCCCTCTCTGTGTGGAGATATGACTTAGGAACTCCATCATAATAGCTTGTCCCTCTCTGTGTGGAGATATGACTTAGGAACTCCATCATAATAGCTTGTCCCTCTCTGTGTAGAGATATGATTTAGGAACTCCATAATAGCTTGTCCCTCTCTGTGTGGAGATATGAATTAGGGACTCCATCATAATAGCTTGTCCCTCTCTGTGTGGAGATATGATTTAAGAACTCCGTCATAGTAGCTTGTCCCTCTCTGTGTGGAGATATGATTTAGGAACTCCATCATAATAGCTTGTCCCTCTCTGTGTGGAGATATGATTTAGGAACTCCATCATAATAGCTTGTCCCTCTCTGTGTGGAGATTTGATTTAGGAATGATTTAGGAACTCCATCATAATAGCTTGTTCCTCTCTGTGTAGAGATATGATTTAGGAACTCCATCATAGTAGCTTGTCCCTCTCTGTGTGGAGATATGATTTAGGAACTCCATCATAGTAGCTTGTCCCTCTCTGTGTGGATATATGATTGAGGAACTCCATCATAGTATCTTATCCCTCTCTGTGTGGAGATATGACTTAGGAACTCCATCATAATAGCTTGTCCCTCTCTGTGTGGAGATATGACTAAGGAACTCCATCATAATAGCTTGTCCCTCTCTGTGTGGAGATATGATTAAGGAACTCCATAATAGCTTGTCCCGCACTGTGTGGAGATATGATTTAGGGACTCCATTATAATAGCTTGTCCCTCTCTGTGTGGAGATATGATTTAGGCACTCCATCATAATAGCTTGTTCCTCTCTGTGTGGAGATATGATTTAGAAACTCCATCATAGTAGCTTGTCCCTCTCAGTGTGGAGATAGGATTTAGGAACTCCATCATAATAGCTTGTCCCTCTCTGTGTAGAGATATGATTTAGGAACTCCATAATAGCTTGTCCCTCTCTGTGTGGAGATATGAATTAGGGACTCCATCATAATAGCTTGTCCCTCTCTGTGTGGAGATATGATTTAAGAACTCCGTCATAGTAGCTTGTCCCTCTCTGTGTGGAGATATGATTTAGGAACTCCATCATAATAGCTTGTCCCTCTCTGTGTGGAGATATGATTTAGGAACTCCATCATAATAGCTTGTCCCTCTCTGTGTGGAGATTTGATTTAGGAATGATTTAGGAACTCCATCATAATAGCTTGTCCCTCTCTGTGTAGAGATATGATTTAGGCACTCCATCAGAATAGCTTGTCCCTCTCTGTGTGGAGGTATGATTTAGGAACTCCATCACAGTAACTTGTCCCTCTCTGTGTGGAGATATGATTTAGGAACTCCATCATAGTAGCTTGTCCCTCTCTGTGTGGAGATATGATTTAGGAACTCCATCATAATAGCTTGTCCCTCTCTGTGTGGAGATATGATTTAGGAACTCCATCATAATAGCTTGTCCCTCTCTGTGTGGAGATATGATTTAGGAACTCCATCATAATAGCTTGTCCCTCTCTGTGTGGAGATATGATTTAGGAACTCCATCATAGTAGCTTGTCCCTCTCTGTGTGGATATATGATCGAGGAACTCCATCATAGTAGCTTATCCCTCTCTATGTGGAGATATGACTTAGGAACTCCATCATAATAGCTTGTCCCTCTCTGTGTGGAGATATGACTTAGGAACTCCATCATAATAGCTTGTCCCTCTCTGTGTGGAGATATGACTTAGGAACTCCATCATAATAGCTTGTCCCTCTCTGTGTAGAGATATGATTTAGGAACTCCATAATAGCTTGTCCCTCTCTGTGTGGAGATATGAATTAGGGACTCCATCATAATAGCTTGTCCCTCTCTGTGTGGAGATATGATTTAAGAACTCCGTCATAGTAGCTTGTCCCTCTCTGTGTGGAGATATGATTTAGGAACTCCATCATAATAGCTTGTCCCTCTCTGTGTGGAGATATGATTTAGGAACTCCATCATAATAGCTTGTCCCTCTCTGTGTGGAGATTTGATTTAGGAATGATTTAGGAACTCCATCATAATAGCTTGTTCCTCTCTGTGTAGAGATATGATTTAGGCACTCCATCAGAATAGCTTGTCCCTCTCTGTGTGGAGGTATGATTTAGGAACTCCATCACAGTAACTTGTCCCTCTCTGTGTGGAGATATGATTTAGGAACTCCATCATAGTAGCTTGTCCCTCTCTGTGTGGAGATATGATTTAGGAACTCCATCATAATAGCTTGTCCCTCTCTGTGTGGAGATATGATTTAGGAACTCCATCATAATAGCTTGTCCCTCTCTGTGTGGAGATATGATTTAGGAAATCCATCATAATAGCTTGTCCCTCTCTGTGTGGAGATATGATTTAGGAACTCCATCATAGTAGCTTGTCCCTCTCTGTGTGGATATATGATTGAGGAACTCCATCATAGTAGCTTATCCCTCTCTATGTGGAGATATGACTTAGGAACTCCATCATAATAGCTTGTCCCTCTCTGTGTGGAGATATGACTTAGGAACTCCATCATAATAGCTTGTCCCTCTCTGTGTGGAGATATGACTTAGGAACTCCATCATAATAGCTTGTCCCTCTCTGTGTGGAGATATGATTTAGGGACTCCATCATAATAGCTTGTCCCTCTCTGTGTGGAGATATGATTTAGGCACTCCATCATAATAGCTTGTTCCTCTCTGTGTGGAGATATGATTTAGAAACTCCATCATAGTAGCTTGTCCCTCTCTGTGTGGAGATATGATTTAGGAACTCCATAATAGCTTGTCCCTCTCTGTGTGGAGATATGAATTAGGGACTCCATCATAATAGCTTGTCCCTCTCTGTGTGGAGATATGATTTAAGAACTCCATCATAGTAGCTTGTCCCTCTCTGTGTGGAGATATGATTTAGGAACTCCATCATAATAGCTTGTCCCTCTCTGTGTGGAGATATGATTTAGGAACTCCATCATAATAGCTTGTCCCTCTCTGTGTGGAGATATGATTTAGGAACTCCATCATAGTAGCTTGTCCCTCTGTGTGGAGATATGATTTAGGAACTCCATCATAGTAGCTTGTCCCTCTCTGTGTGGAGATTTGATTTAGGAATGATTAAGGAACTCCATCATAATAGCTTGTCCCTCTCTGTGTAGAGATATGATTTAGGCACTCCATCATAATAGCTTGTCCCTCTCTGTGTGGAGGTATGATTTAGGAACCCCATCACAGTAACTTGTCCCTCTCTGTGTGGAGATATGATTTAGGAACTCCATCATAGTAGCTTGTCCCTCTCTGTGTGGAGATATGATTTAGGAACTCCATCATAATAGCTTGTCCCTCTCTGTGTGGAGATATGATTTAGGAACTCCATCATAATAGCTTGTCCCTCTCTGTGTGGAGATATGATTTAGGAAATCAATCATAATAGCTTGTCCCTCTCTGTGTGGAGATATGATTTAGGAACTCCATCATAGTAGATTGTCCCTCTCTGTGTGGAGATATGATTTAGAAACTCCATCATAGTAGCTTGTCCCTCTCTGTGTGGAGATATGATTTAGGAACTCCATCATAATAGCTAGTCCCTCTCTGTGTGAAGATATGATTTAGGAACTCCATAATAGCTTGTCCCGCTCTGTGTGGAGATATGATTTAGGGACTCCATCATAATAGCTTGTCCCTCTCTGTGTGGAGATATGATTTAGGCACTCCATCATAATAGCTTGTCCCTCTCTGTGTGGAGATATGATTTAGGAACTCCATCATAGTAGCTTGTCCCTTTCTGTGTGGAGATGTGATTTAGGAACTCCATAATAATTGTTTGTCCCTCTCTGTGTGGAGATATGATTTAGGAACTCCATCATAATAGCTTGTCCCTCTCTGTGTGGAGATATGATTTAGGAATGATTTAGGAACTCCATCATAATAGCCTGTCTCTCTCTGTGTAGAGATATGATTTAGGCACTCCATCATAATAGCTTGTCCATCTCTGTGTGGAGATATTAATTAGGAACTCCATCACAGTAGCTTGTCCCTCTCTGTGTGGAGATATGATTTAGGAACTCCATGATAATAGCTTGTCCCTCTCTGTGTGGAGATATGATTTAGGAACTCCATCATAATAGCTTGTCCCTCTCTGTGTGGAGATATGATTTAGGAACTCAATCATAATAGCTTGTCCATCTCTGTGTGGAGATATGATTTAGGAACTGCATCCTAGTAGCTTGTCCCTCTCTGTGTGGAGATATGATTTAGGAACTCCATCATAGTAGCTTGTCCCTCTCTGTGTGGAGATATGATTTAGGAACTCCATCATAATAGCTTGTCCCTCTCTGTGTGGAGATATGATTTAGGAACTGCATCATAGTAGCTTGTCCCTCTCTGTGTGGAGATATGATTTAGGAACTCCATCATAGTAGTTTGTCCCTCTCTGTGTGGAGATATGATTTAGGAACTCCATCATAATAGCTTGTCCCTCTCTGTGTGGAGATATGATTTAGGAACTCCATCATAATAGCTTGTCCCTCTCTGTGTGGAGATATGATTTAGGAACTCCATCATAATAGCTTGTCCCTCTCTGTGTGGAGATATGATTTAGGAACTCCATCATAATAGCTTGTCCCTCTCTGTGTGGAGATATGATTTTGGAACTCCATCATAATAGCTTGTCCCTCTCTGTGTGGAGATATGATTTAGGAACTCCATCATAGTAGCTTGTCCCTCTCTGTGTGGAGATATGATTTAGGAACTCCATCATAGTAGCTTGTCCCTCTGTGTGGAGATATGATTTAGGAACTCCATCATAGTAGCTTGTCCCTCTCTGTGTAGAGATATGATTTAGGAACTCCATCATAATAGCTTGTCCCTCTCTGTGTGGAGATATGATTTAGGAACTCCATCATAGTAGTTTTTCCCTCTCTGTGTAGAGATATGATTTAGGAACTCCATCATAGTAGCTTGTCCCTCTCTGTGTGGAGATATGATTTAGGAACTCCATCATAGTAGCTTGTCCCTCTCTGTGTGGAGATATGATTTAGGAACTCCATCATAGTAGCTTGTCCCTCTCTGTGTGGAGATATGATTTAGGAACTCCATCATAGTAGCTTGTTCCTCTCTGTGTGGAGAAATGATTTAGGAACTCCATCATAGTAGCTTGTCCCTCTCTGTGTGGAGATATGATTTAGGAACTCCATCATAGTAGTTTCTCCCTCTCTGTGTAGAGATATGATTTAGGAACTCCATCGTAATAGCTAGTCCCTCTCTGTGTGAAGATATGATTTAGGAACTCCATAATAGCTTGTCCCGCTCTGTGTGGAGATATGATTTAGGGACTCCATCATAATAGCTTGTCCCTCTCTGTGTGGAGATATGATTTAGGCACTCCATCATAATAGCTTGTCCCTCTCTGTGTGGAGATATGATTTAGGAACTCCATCATAGTAGCTTGTCCCTTTCTGTGTGGAGATATGATTTAGGAACTCCATAATAATTGCTTGTCCCTCTCTGTGTGGAGATATGATTTAGGAACTCCATCATAATAGCTTGTCCCTCTCTGTGTGGAGATATGATTTAGGAATGATTTAGGAACTCCTTCATAATAGCCTGTCCCTCTCTGTGTAGAGATATGATTTAGGCACTCCATCATAATAGCTTGTCCATCTCTGTGTGGAGATATTAATTAGGAACTCCATCACAGTAGCTTGTCCCTCTCTGTGTGGAGATATGATTTAGGAACTCCATCATAATAGCTTGTCCCTCTCTGTGTGGAGATATGATTTAGGAACTCCATCATAATAGCTTGTCCCTCTCTGTGTGGAGATATGATTTAGGAACTCAATCATAATAGCTTGTCCCTCTCTGTGTGGAGATATGATTTAGGAACTGCATCCTAGTAGCTTGTCCCTCTCTGTGTGGAGATATGATTTAGGAACTCCATCATAGTAGCTTGTCCCTCTCTGTGTGGAGATATGATTAAGGAACTCCATCATAATAGCTTGTCCCTCTCTGTGTGGAGATATGATTTAGGAACTGCATCATAGTAGCTTGTCCCTCTCTGTGTGGAGATATGATTTAGGAACTCCATCATAGTAGTTTGTCCCTCTCTGTGTGGAGATATGATTTAGGAACTCCATCATAATAGCTTGTCCCTCTCTGTGTGGAGATATGACTTAGGAACTCCATCATAATAGCTTGTCCCTCTCTGTGTGGAGATATGATTTAGGAACTCCATCATAATAGCTTGTCCCTCTCTGTGTGGAGATATGATTTAGGAACTCCATCATAATAGCTTGTCCCTCTCTGTGTGGAGATATGATTTAGGATCTCCATCATAATAGCTTGTCCCTCTCTGTGTGGAGATATGATTTAGGAACTCAATCATAATAGCTTGTCCCTCTCTGTGTGGAGATATGATTTAGGAACTGCATCCTAGTAGCTTGTCCCTCTCTGTGTGGAGATATGATTTAGGAACTCCATCATAGTAGCTTGTCCCTCTCTGTGTGGAGATATGATTAAGGAACTCCATCATAATAGCTTGTCCCTCTCTGTGTGGAGATATGATTTAGGAACTGCATCATAGTAGCTTGTCCCTCTCTGTGTGGAGATATGATTTAGGAACTCCATCATAGTAGTTTGTCCCTCTCTGTGTGGAGATATGATTTAGGAACTCCATCATAATAGCTTGTCCCTCTCTGTGTGGAGATATGACTTAGGAACTCTATCATAATAGCTTGTCCCTCTCTGTGTGGAGATATGATTTAGGAACTCCATCATAATAGCTTGTCCCTCTCTGTGTGGAGATATGATTTAGGAACTCCATCATAATAGCTTGTCCCTCTCTGTGTGGAGATATGATTTTGGAACTCCATCATAATAGTTTGTCCCTCTCTGTGTGGAGATATGATTTAGGAACTCCATCATAGTAGCTTGTCCCTCTCTGTGTGGAGATATGATTTAGGAACTCCATCATAGTAGCTTGTCCCTCTCTGTGTGGAGATATGATTTAGGAACTCCATCATAGTAGCTTGTCCCTCTCTGTGTAGAGATATGATTTAGGAACTCCATCATAATAGCTTGTCCCTCTCTGTGTGGAGATATGATTTAGGAACTCCATCATCGTAGTTTTTCCCTCTCTGTGTAGAGATATGATTTAGGAACTCCATCATAGTAGCTTGTCCCTCTCTGTGTGGAGATATGATTTAGGAACTCCATCATAGTAGCTTGTCCCTCTCTGTGTGGAGATATGATTTAGGAACTCCATCATAGTAGCTTGTCCCTCTCTGTGTGGAGATATGATTTAGGAACTCCATCATAGTAGCTTGTTCCTCTCTGTGTGGAGAAATGAATTAGGAACTCCATCATAGTAGCTTTTCCCTCTGTGTGGAGATATGACTTAGGAACTCCATCATAGTAGCTTGTCCCTCTCTGTGTGGAGATATGATTTAGGAACTCCATCATAGTAGCTTGTCCCTCTCTGTGTGGAGATATTATTGAGGAACTCCATCATAGTAGCTTGTCCCTCTCTGTGTGGAGATATGATTTAGGAACTCCATCATAGTAGCTTGTCCCTTTCTGTGTGGAGATATGATTTAGGAACTCCATCATAGTAGCTTGTCCCTCTATGTGTGGAGATATGATTTAGGAACTACATCATAGTAGCTTGTCCCTCTCTGTGTGGAAATATGATTTAGGAACTCCATCATAGTAGCTTGAACCTCTCTGTGTGGAGATATGATTTAGGAACTCCATCATAGTAGCTTGTCCCTCTCTGTGTGGATATATGATTTAGGAACTCCATCATAGTAGCTTGTCCCTCTCTGTGTGGAGATATGATTTAAGAACTCCATCATAATAGCTTGTCCCTCTCTGTGTGGAGATATGATTTAGGAACTCCATCATAGTAGCTTGTCCCTCTCTGTGTGGAGATATGATTTAGGAACTCCATCATAGTAGCTTGTCCCTCTCTGTGTGGAGATATGATTTAGGAAATCAATCATAGTAGTTTGTCCCTCTCTGTGTGGAGATATGATTTAGGAACTCCATCATAGTAGCTTGTCCCTCTATGTGTGGAGATATGATTTAGGAACTACATCATAGTACCTTGTCCCTCTCTGTGTGGAGATATGATTTAGGAACTCCATCATAGTAGCTTGTCCCTCTCTGTGTGGAGATATGATTTAGGAACTCCATCATAGTAGCTTGTCCCTCTATGTGTGGAGATATGATTTAGGAACTACATCATAGTAGCTTGTCCCTCTCTGTGTGGAGATATGATTTAGGGACTCCATCATATTATCTTGTCCCTCTCTGTGTGGAGATATGATTTAGGAACTCCATCATAGTAGCTTTTCCCTCTCTGTGTGGATATATGATTGAGGAACTCTATCATAGTAGCTTATCCCTCTCTGTGTGGAGATATGACTTAGGAACTCCATCATAATAGCTTGTCCCTCTCTGTGTGGAGATAGGATTTAGGAACTCCATCATAATAGCTTGTCCCTCTCTGTGTAGAGATATGATTTAGGAACTCCATAATAGCTTGTCCCTCTCTGTGTGGAGATATGAATTAGGGACTCCATCATAATAGCTTGTCCCTCTCTCTGTGGAGATATGATTTAAGAACTCCGTCATAGTAGCTTGTCCCTCTCTGTGTGGAGATATGATTTAGGAACTCCATCATAATAGCTTGTCCCTCTCTGTGTGGAGATATGATTTAGGAACTCCATCATAATAGCTTGTCCCTCTCTGTGTGGAGATTTGATTTAGGAATGATTTAGGAACTCCATCATAATAGCTTGTCCCTCTCTGTGTAGAGATATGATTTAGGCACTCCATCATAATAGCTTGTCCCTCTCTGTGTGGAGGTATGATTTAGGAACTCCATCACAGTAACTTGTCCCTCTCTGTGTGGAGATATGATTTAGGAACTCCATCATAGTAGCTTGTCCCTCTCTGTGTGGAGATATGATTTAGGAACTCCATCATAATAGCTTGTCCCTCTCTGTGTGGAGATATGATTTAGGAACTCCATCATAATAGCTTGTCCCTCTCTGTGTGGAGATATGATTTAGGAAATCCATCATAATAGCTTGTCCCTCTCTGTGTGGAGATATGATTTAGGAACTCCATCATAGTAGCTTGTCCCTCTCTGTGTGGATATATGATTGAGGAACTCCATCATAGTAGCTTATCCCTCTCTGTGTGGAGATATGACTTAGGAACTCCATCATAATAGCTTGTCCCTCTCTGTGTGGAGATATGACTTAGGAACTCCATCATAATAGCTTGTCCCTCTCTGTGTGGAGATATGACTTAGGAACTCCATCATAATAGCTTGTCCCTCTCTGTGTGGAGATATGATTTAGGAACTCCATAATAGCTTGTCCCGCACTGTGTGGAGATATGATTTAGGGACTCCATCATAATAGCTTGTCCCTCTCTGTGTGGAGATATGATTTAGGAACTCCATAATAGCTTGTCCCTCTCTGTGTGGAGATATGAATTAGGGACTCCGTCATAGTAGCTTGTCCCTCTCTGTGTGGAGATATGATTTAGGAACTCCATCATAATAGCTTGTCCCTCTCTGTGTGGAGATATGATTTAGGAACTCCATCATAATAGCTTGTCCCTCTCTGTGTGGAGATTTGATTTAGGAATGATTTAGGAACTCCATCATAATAGCTTGTCCCTCTCTGTGTAGAGATATGATTTAGGCACTCCATCATAATAGCTTGTCCCTCTCTGTGTGGAGGTATGATTTAGGAACTCCATCACAGTAACTTGTCCCTCTCTGTGTGGAGATATGATTTAGGAACTCCATCATAGTAGCTTGTCCCTCTCTGTGTGGAGATATGATTTAGGAACTCCATCATAATAGCTTGTCCCTCTCTGTGTGGAGATATGATTTAGGAACTCCATCATAATAGCTTGTCCCTCTCTGTGTGGAGATATGATTTAGGAAATCCATCATAATAGCTTGTCCCTCTCTGTGTGGAGATATGATTTAGGAACTCCATCATAGTAGCTTGTCCCTCTCTGTGTGGATATATGATTGAGGAACTCCATCATAGTAGCTTATCCCTCTCTGTGTGGAGATATGACTTAGGAACTCCATCATAATAGCTTGTCCCTCTCTGTGTGGAGATATGACTTAGGAACTCCATCATAATAGCTTGTCCCTCTCTGTGTGGAGATATGACTTAGGAACTCCATCATAATAGCTTGTCCCTCTCTGTGTGGAGATATGATTTAGGAACTCCATAATAGCTTGTCCCGCACTGTGTGGAAATATGATTTAAGGGACTCCATCATAATAGCTTGTCCCTCTCTGTGTGGAGATATGATTTAGGCACTCCATCATAATAGCTTGTTCCTCTCTGTGTGGAGATATGATTTAGAAACTCCATCATAGTAGCTTGTCACTCTCAGTGTGGAGATAGGATTTAGGAACTCCATCATAATAGCTTGTCCCTCTCTGTGTGGAGATATGATTTAGGAACTCCATAATAGCTTGTCCCTCTCTGTGTGGAGATATGAATTAGGGACTCCATCATAATAGCTTGTCCCTCTCTGTGTGGAGATATGATTTAAGAACTCCATCATAGTAGCTTGTCCCTCTCTGTGTGGAGATATGATTTAGGAACTCCATCATAATAGCTTGTCCCTCTCTGTGTGGAGATATGATTTAGGAACTCCATCATAATAGCTTGTCCCTCTCTGTGTGGAGATTTGATTTAGGAATGATTTAGGAACTCCATCATAATAGCTTGTCCCTCTCTGTGTAGAGATATGATTTAGGCACTCCATCATAATAGCTTGTCCCTCTCTGTGTGGAGGTATGATTTAGGAACTCCATCACAGTAACTTGTCCCTCTCTGTGTGGAGATATGATTTAGGAACTCCATCATAGTAGCTTGTCCCTCTCTGTGTGGAGATATGATTTAGGAACTCCATCATAATAGCTTGTCCCTCTCTGTGTGGAGATATGATTTAGGAACTCCATCATAATAGCTTGTCCCTCTCTGTGTGGAGATATGATTTAGGAAATCCATCATAATAGCTTGTCCCTCTCTGTGTGGAGATATGATTTAGGAACTCCATCATAGTAGCTTGTCCCTCTCTGTGTGGATATATGATTGAGGAACTCCATCATAGTAGCTTATCCCTCTCTGTGTGGAGATATGACTTAGGAACTCCATCATAATAGCTTGTCCCTCTCTGTGTGGAGATATGACTTAGGAACTCCATCATAATAGCTTGTCCCTCTCTGTGTGGAGATATGACTTAGGAACTCCATCATAATAGCTTGTCCCTCTCTGTGTGGAGGTATGATTTAGGAACTCCATCATAGTAGCTTGTCCCTCTCTGTGTGGAGATATGATTTAAGAACTCCATCATAATAGCTTGTCCCTCTCTGTGTGGAGATATGATTTAGGAACTCCATCATAGTAGCTTGTCCCTCTCTGTGTGGAGATATGATTTAGGAACTCCATCATAGTAGCTTGTCCCTCTCTGTGTGGAGATATGATTTAGGAAATCAATCATAGTAGTTTGTCCCTCTCTGTGTGGAGATATGATTTAGGAACTCCATCATAGTAGCTTGTCCCTCTATGTGTGGAGATATGATTTAGGAACTACATCATAGTACCTTGTCCCTCTCTGTGTGGAGATATGATTTAGGAACTCCATCATAGTAGCTTGTCCCTCTCTGTGTGGAGATATGATTTAGGAACTCCATCATAGTAGCTTGTCCCTCTATGTGTGGAGATATGATTTAGGAACTACATCATAGTAGGTTGTCCCTCTCTGTGTGGAGATATGATTTAGGGACTCCATCATATTATCTTGTCCCTCTCTGTGTGGAGATATGATTTAGGAACTCCATCATAGTAGCTTTTCCCTCTCTGTGTGGATATATGATTGAGGAACTCTATCATAGTAGCTTATCCCTCTCTGTGTGGAGATATGACTTAGGAACTCCATCATAATAGCTTGTCCCTCTCTGTGTGGAGATAGGATTTAGGAACTCCATCATAATAGCTTGTCCCTCTCTGTGTAGAGATATGATTTAGGAACTCCATAATAGCTTGTCCCTCTCTGTGTGGAGATATGAATTAGGGACTCCATCATAATAGCTTGTCCCTCTCTCTGTGGAGATATGATTTAAGAACTCCGTCATAGTAGCTTGTCCCTCTCTGTGTGGAGATATGATTTAGGAACTCCATCATAATAGCTTGTCCCTCTCTGTGTGGAGATATGATTTAGGAACTCCATCATAATAGCTTGTCCCTCTCTGTGTGGAGATTTGATTTAGGAATGATTTAGGAACTCCATCATAATAGCTTGTCCCTCTCTGTGTAGAGATATGATTTAGGCACTCCATCATAATAGCTTGTCCCTCTCTGTGTGGAGGTATGATTTAGGAACTCCATCATAGTAGCTTGTCCCTCTCTGTGTGGAGATATGATTTAAGAACTCCATCATAATAGCTTGTCCCTCTCTGTGTGGAGATATGATTTAGGAACTCCATCATAGTAGCTTGTCCCTCTCTGTGTGGAGATATGATTTAGGAACTCCATCATAGTAGCTTGTCCCTCTCTGTGTGGAGATATGATTTAGGAAATCAATCATAGTAGTTTGTCCCTCTCTGTGTGGAGATATGATTTAGGAACTCCATCATAGTAGCTTGTCCCTCTATGTGTGGAGATATGATTTAGGAACTACATCATAGTACCTTGTCCCTCTCTGTGTGGAGATATGATTTAGGAACTCCATCATAGTAGCTTGTCCCTCTCTGTGTGGAGATATGATTTAGGAACTCCATCATAGTAGCTTGTCCCTCTATGTGTGGAGATATGATTTAGGAACTACATCATAGTAGCTTGTCCCTCTCTGTGTGGAGATATGATTTAGGGACTCCATCATATTATCTTGTCCCTCTCTGTGTGGAGATATGATTTAGGAACTCCATCATAGTAGCTTTTCCCTCTCTGTGTGGATATATGATTGAGGAACTCTATCATAGTAGCTTATCCCTCTCTGTGTGGAGATATGACTTAGGAACTCCATCATAATAGCTTGTCCCTCTCTGTGTGGAGATAGGATTTAGGAACTCCATCATAATAGCTTGTCCCTCTCTGTGTAGAGATATGATTTAGGAACTCCATAATAGCTTGTCCCTCTCTGTGTGGAGATATGAATTAGGGACTCCATCATAATAGCTTGTCCCTCTCTCTGTGGAGATATGATTTAAGAACTCCGTCATAGTAGCTTGTCCCTCTCTGTGTGGAGATATGATTTAGGAACTCCATCATAATAGCTTGTCCCTCTCTGTGTGGAGATATGATTTAGGAACTCCATCATAATAGCTTGTCCCTCTCTGTGTGGAGATTTGATTTAGGAATGATTTAGGAACTCCATCATAATAGCTTGTCCCTCTCTGTGTAGAGATATGATTTAGGCACTCCATCATAATAGCTTGTCCCTCTCTGTGTGGAGGTATGATTTAGGAACTCCATCACAGTAACTTGTCCCTCTCTGTGTGGAGATATGATTTAGGAACTCCATCATAGTAGCTTGTCCCTCTCTGTGTGGAGATATGATTTAGGAACTCCATCATAATAGCTTGTCCCTCTCTGTGTGGAGATATGATTTAGGAACTCCATCATAATAGCTTGTCCCTCTCTGTGTGGAGATATGATTTAGGAAATCCATCATAATAGCTTGTCCCTCTCTGTGTGGAGATATGATTTAGGAACTCCATCATAGTAGCTTGTCCCTCTCTGTGTGGATATATGATTGAGGAACTCCATCATAGTAGCTTATCCCTCTCTGTGTGGAGATATGACTTAGGAACTCCATCATAATAGCTTGTCCCTCTCTGTGTGGAGATATGACTTAGGAACTCCATCATAATAGCTTGTCCCTCTCTGTGTGGAGATATGACTTAGGAACTCCATCATAATAGCTTGTCCCTCTCTGTGTGGAGATATGATTTAGGAACTCCATAATAGCTTGTCCCGCACTGTGTGGAGATATGATTTAGGGACTCCATCATAATAGCTTGTCCCTCTCTGTGTGGAGATATGATTTAGGAACTCCATAATAGCTTGTCCCTCTCTGTGTGGAGATATGAATTAGGGACTCCGTCATAGTAGCTTGTCCCTCTCTGTGTGGAGATATGATTTAGGAACTCCATCATAATAGCTTGTCCCTCTCTGTGTGGAGATATGATTTAGGAACTCCATCATAATAGCTTGTCCCTCTCTGTGTGGAGATTTGATTTAGGAATGATTTAGGAACTCCATCATAATAGCTTGTCCCTCTCTGTGTAGAGATATGATTTAGGCACTCCATCATAATAGCTTGTCCCTCTCTGTGTGGAGGTATGATTTAGGAACTCCATCACAGTAACTTGTCCCTCTCTGTGTGGAGATATGATTTAGGAACTCCATCATAGTAGCTTGTCCCTCTCTGTGTGGAGATATGATTTAGGAACTCCATCATAATAGCTTGTCCCTCTCTGTGTGGAGATATGATTTAGGAACTCCATCATAATAGCTTGTCCCTCTCTGTGTGGAGATATGATTTAGGAAATCCATCATAATAGCTTGTCCCTCTCTGTGTGGAGATATGATTTAGGAACTCCATCATAGTAGCTTGTCCCTCTCTGTGTGGATATATGATTGAGGAACTCCATCATAGTAGCTTATCCCTCTCTGTGTGGAGATATGACTTAGGAACTCCATCATAATAGCTTGTCCCTCTCTGTGTGGAGATATGACTTAGGAACTCCATCATAATAGCTTGTCCCTCTCTGTGTGGAGATATGACTTAGGAACTCCATCATAATAGCTTGTCCCTCTCTGTGTGGAGATATGATTTAGGAACTCCATAATAGCTTGTCCCGCACTGTGTGGAAATATGATTTAAGGGACTCCATCATAATAGCTTGTCCCTCTCTGTGTGGAGATATGATTTAGGCACTCCATCATAATAGCTTGTTCCTCTCTGTGTGGAGATATGATTTAGAAACTCCATCATAGTAGCTTGTCACTCTCAGTGTGGAGATAGGATTTAGGAACTCCATCATAATAGCTTGTCCCTCTCTGTGTGGAGATATGATTTAGGAACTCCATAATAGCTTGTCCCTCTCTGTGTGGAGATATGAATTAGGGACTCCATCATAATAGCTTGTCCCTCTCTGTGTGGAGATATGATTTAAGAACTCCATCATAGTAGCTTGTCCCTCTCTGTGTGGAGATATGATTTAGGAACTCCATCATAATAGCTTGTCCCTCTCTGTGTGGAGATATGATTTAGGAACTCCATCATAATAGCTTGTCCCTCTCTGTGTGGAGATTTGATTTAGGAATGATTTAGGAACTCCATCATAATAGCTTGTCCCTCTCTGTGTAGAGATATGATTTAGGCACTCCATCATAATAGCTTGTCCCTCTCTGTGTGGAGGTATGATTTAGGAACTCCATCACAGTAACTTGTCCCTCTCTGTGTGGAGATATGATTTAGGAACTCCATCATAGTAGCTTGTCCCTCTCTGTGTGGAGATATGATTTAGGAACTCCATCATAATAGCTTGTCCCTCTCTGTGTGGAGATATGATTTAGGAACTCCATCATAATAGCTTGTCCCTCTCTGTGTGGAGATATGATTTAGGAAATCCATCATAATAGCTTGTCCCTCTCTGTGTGGAGATATGATTTAGGAACTCCATCATAGTAGCTTGTCCCTCTCTGTGTGGATATATGATTGAGGAACTCCATCATAGTAGCTTATCCCTCTCTGTGTGGAGATATGACTTAGGAACTCCATCATAATAGCTTGTCCCTCTCTGTGTGGAGATATGACTTAGGAACTCCATCATAATAGCTTGTCCCTCTCTGTGTGGAGATATGACTTAGGAACTCCATCATAATAGCTTGTCCCTCTCTGTGTGGAGATATGATTTAGGAACTCCATAATAGCTTGTCCCGCACTGTGTGGAGATATGATTTAGGGACTCCATCATAATAGCTTGTCCCTCTCTGTGTGGAGATATGATTTAGGAACTCCATAATAGCTTGTCCCTCTCTGTGTGGAGATATGAATTAGGGACTCCGTCATATTAGCTTGTCCCTCTCTGTGTGGAGATATGATTTAGGAACTCCATCATAATAGCTTGTCCCTCTCTGTGTGGAGATATGATTTAGGAACTCCATCATAATAGCTTGTCCCTCTCTGTGTGGAGATTTGATTTAGGAATGATTTAGGAACTCCATCATAATAGCTTGTCCCTCTCTGTGTAGAGATATGATTTAGGCACTCCATCATAATAGCTTGTCCCTCTCTGTGTGGAGGTATGATTTAGGAACTCCATCACAGTAACTTGTCCCTCTCTGTGTGGAGATATGATTTAGGAACTCCATCATAGTAGCTTGTCCCTCTCTGTGTGGAGATATGATTTAGGAACTCCATCATAATAGCTTGTCCCTCTCTGTGTGGAGATATGATTTAGGAACTCCATCATAATAGCTTGTCTCTCTCTGTGTGGAGATATGATTTAGGAAATCCATCATAATAGCTTGTCCCTCTCTGTGTGGAGATATGATTTAGGAACTCCATCATAGTAGCTTGTCCCTCTCTGTGTGGATATATGATTGAGGAACTCCATCATAGTAGCTTATCCCTCTCTGTGTGGAGATATGACTTAGGAACTCCATCATAATAGCTTGTCCCTCTCTGTGTGGAGATATGACTTAGGAACTCCATCATAATAGCTTGTCCCTCTCTGTGTGGAGATATGACTTAGGAACTCCATCATAATAGCTTGTCCCTCTCTGTGTGGAGATATGATTTAGGAACTCCATAATAGCTTGTCCCGCACTGTGTGGAAATATGATTTAAGGGACTCCATCATAATAGCTTGTCCCTCTCTGTGTGGAGATATGATTTAGGCACTCCATCATAATAGCTTGTTCCTCTCTGTGTGGAGATATGATTTAGAAACTCCATCATAGTAGCTTGTCACTCTCAGTGTGGAGATAGGATTTAGGAACTCCATCATAATAGCTTGTCCCTCTCTGTGTGGAGATATGATTTAGGAACTCCATAATAGCTTGTCCCTCTCTGTGTGGAGATATGAATTAGGGACTCCATCATAATAGCTTGTCCCTCTCTGTGTGGAGATATGATTTAAGAACTCCATCATAGTAGCTTGTCCCTCTCTGTGTGGAGATATGATTTAGGAACTCCATCATAATAGCTTGTCCCTCTCTGTGTGGAGATATGATTTAGGAACTCCATCATAATAGCTTGTCCCTCTCTGTGTGGAGATTTGATTTAGGAATGATTTAGGAACTCCATCATAATAGCTTGTCCCTCTCTGTGTAGAGATATGATTTAGGCACTCCATCATAATAGCTTGTCCCTCTCTGTGTGGAGGTATGATTTAGGAACTCAATCACAGTAACTTGTCCCTCTCTGTGTGGAGATATGATTTAGGAACTCCATCATAGTAGCTTGTCCCTCTCTGTGTGGAGATATGATTTAGGAACTCCATCATAATAGCTTGTCCCTCTCTGTGTGGAGATATGATTTAGGAACTCCATCATAATAGCTTGTCCCTCTCTGTGTGGAGATATGATTTAGGAACTCCATAATAATTGCTTGTCCCTCTCTGTGTGGAGATATGATTTAGGAACTCCATCATAATAGCTTGTCCCTCTCTGTGTGGAGATATGATTTAGGAATGATTTAGGAACTCCATCATAATAGCCTGTCCCTCTCTGTGTAGAGATATGATTTAGGCACTCCATCATAATAGCTTGTCCATCTCTGTGTGGAGATATTAATTAGGAACTCCATCACAGTAGCTTGTCCCTCTCTGTGTGGAGATATGATTTAGGAACTCTATGATAATAGCTTGTCCCTCTCTGTGTGGAGATATGATTTAGGAACTCCATCATAATAGCTTGTCCCTCTCTGTGTGGAGATATGATTTAGGACCTCAATCATAATAGCTTGTCCCTCTCTGTGTGGAGATATGATTTAGGAACTGCATCATAGTAGCTTGTCCCTCTCTGTGTGGAGATATGATTTAGGAACTCCATCATAGTAGCTTGTCCCTCTCTGTGTGGAGATATGATTTAGGAACTCCATCATAATAGCTTGTCCCTCTCTGTGTGGAGATATGATTTAGGAACTGCATCATAGTAGCTTGTCCCTCTCTGTGTGGAGATATGATTTAGGAACTCCATCATAGTAGTTTGTCCCTCTCTGTGTGGAGATATGATTTAGGAACTCCATCATAATAGCTTGTCCCTCTCTGTGTGGAGATATGACTTAGGAACTCCATCATAATAGCTTGTCCCTCTCTGTGTGGAGATATGATTTAGGAACTCCATCATAATAGCTTGTCCCTCTCTGTGTGGAGATATGATTTAGGAACTCCATCATAATAGCTTGTCCCTCTCTGTGTGGAGATATGATTTTGGAACTCCATCATAATAGCTTGTTCCTCTCTGTGTGGAGATATGATTTAGGAACTCCATCATAGTAGCTTGTCCCTCTCTGTGTGGAGATATGATTTAGGAACTCCATCATAGTAGCTTGTCCTTCTGTGTGGAGATATGATTTAGGAACTCCATCATAGTAGCTTGTCCCTCTCTGTGTAGAGATATGATTTAGGAACTCCATCATAATAGCTTGTCCCTCTCTGTGTGGAGATATGATTTAGGAACTCCATCATAGTAGTTTTTCCCTCTCTGTGTAGAGATATGATTTAGGAACTCCATCATAGTAGCTTGTCCCTCTCTGTGTGGAGATATGATTTAGGAACTCCATCATAGTAGCTTGTCCCTCTCTGTGTGGAGATATGATTTAGGAACTCCATCATAGTAGCTTATCCCTCTCTGTGTGGAGATATGATTTAGGAACTCCATCATAGTAGCTTGTTCCTCTCTGTGTGGAGAAATGAATTAGGAACTCCATCATAGTAGCTTTTCCCTCTGTGTGGAGATATGACTTAGGAACTCCATCATAGTAGCTTGTCCCTCTCTGTGTGGAGATATGATTTAGGAACTCCATCATAGTAGCTTGTCCCTCTCTGTGTGGAGATATTATTGAGGAACTCCATCATAGTAGCTTGTCCCTCTCTGTGTGGAGATATGATTTAGGAACTCCATCATAGTAGCTTGTCCCTTTCTGTGTGGAGATATGATTTAGGAACTCCATAATAATTGCTTGTCCCTCTCTGTGTGGAGATATGATTAAGGAACTCCATCATAATAGCTTGTCCCTCTCTGTGTTGAGATATGATTTAGGAATGATTTAGGAACTCCATCATAATAGCCTGCCCCCCTCTGTGTAGAGATATGATTTAGGCACTCCATCATAATAGCTTGTCCATCTCTGTGTGGAGATATTAATTAGGAACTCCATCACAGTAGCTTGTCCCTCTCTGTGTGGAGATATGATTTAGGAACTCCATGATAATAGCTTGTCCCTCTCTGTGTGGAGATATGATTTAGGAACTCCATCATAATAGCTTGTCCCTCTCTGTGTGGAGATATGATTTAGGAACTCAATCATAGTAGATTGTTCACTCTCTGTGTGCAGATATGATTTAGGAACTCCATCATAATAGCTTGTCCCTCTCTGTGTGGAGATATGATTTAGGAACTCCATCATAATAGCTTGTCCCTCTCTGTGTGGAGATATGTTTTAGGAACTGCATCATAGTAGTTTGTCCCTCTCTGTGTGGAGATATGATTTAGGAACTCCATCATAGTAGATTGTCCCTCTCTGTGTGGAGATATGATTTAGGAACTCCATCATAATAGCTTGTCCCTCTCTGTGTGGAGATATGACTTAGGAACTCCATCATAATAGCTTGTCCCTCTCTGTGTGGAGATATGATTTAGGAACTCCATCATAATAGCTTGTCCCTCTCTGTGTGGAGATATGATTTAGGAACTCCATCATAATAGCTTGTCCCTCTCTGTGTGGAGATATGATTTTGGAACTCCATCATAATAGCTTGTCCCTCTCTGTGTGGATATATGATTGAGGAACTCCATCATAGTAGCTTATCCCTCTCTGTGTGGAGATATGACTTAGGAACTCCATCATAATAGCTTGTCCCTGTCTGTGTGGAGATATGATTTAGGAACTCCATAATAGCTTGTCCCGCACTGTGTGGAGATATGATTTAGGGACTCCATCATAATAGCTTGTCCCTCTCTGTGTGGAGATATGATTTAGGCAATCCATCATAATAGCTTGTTCCTCTCTGTGTGGAGATATGATTTAGAAACTCCATCATAGTAGCTTGTCCCTCTCAGTGTGGAGAGAGGATTTAGGAACTCCATCATAATAGCTTGTCCCTCTCTGTGTGGAGATATGATTTAGGAACTCCATCATAGTAGTTTTTCCCTCTCTGTGTAGAGATATGATTTAGGAACTCCATCATAGTAGCTTGTCCTTCTGTGTGGAGATATGATTTAGGAACTCCATCATAGTAGCTTGTCCCTCTCTGTGTAGAGATATGATTTAGGAACTCCATCATAATAGCTTGTCCCTCTCTGTGTGGAGATATGATTTAGGAACTCCATCATAGTAGT
The DNA here is from genome assembly GCA_963680875.1 of Bathymodiolus brooksi. Classification (NCBI taxonomy): domain Eukaryota; kingdom Metazoa; phylum Mollusca; class Bivalvia; order Mytilida; family Modiolidae; genus Bathymodiolus; species Bathymodiolus brooksi. Next base: position 15,823,004 of record OY804578.1, on the reverse strand, counting down.
TTTTCCCTCTCTGTGTAGAGATATGATTTAGGAACTCCATCATAGTAGCTTGTCCCTCTCTGTGTGGAGATATGATTTAGGAACTCCATCATAGTAGCTTGTCCCTCTCTGTGTGGAGATATGATTTAGGAACTCCATCATAGTAGCTTATCCCTCTCTGTGTGGAGATATGATTTAGGAACTCCATCATAGTAGCTTGTTCCTCTCTGTGTGGAGAAATGAAATAGGAACTCCATCATAGTAGCTTTTCCCTCTGTGTGGAGATATGACTTAGGAACTCCATCATAGTAGCTTGTCCCTCTCTGTGTGGAGATATGATTTAGGAACTCCATCATAGTAGCTTGTCCCTCTCTGTGTGGAGATATTATTGAGGAACTCCATCATAGTAGCTTGTCCCTCTCTGTGTGGAGATATGATTTAGGAACTCCATCATAGTAGCTTGTCCCTTTCTGTGTGGAGATATGATTTAGGAACTCCATAATAATTGCTTGTCCCTCTCTGTGTGGAGATATGATTAAGGAACTCCATCATAATAGCTTGTCCCTCTCTGTGTTGAGATATGATTTAGGAATGATTTAGGAACTCCATCATAATAGCCTGCCCCCCTCTGTGTAGAGATATGATTTAGGCACTCCATCATAATAGCTTGTCCATCTCTGTGTGGAGATATTAATTAGGAACTCCATCACAGTAGCTTGTCCCTCTCTGTGTGGAGATATGATTTAGGAACTCCATGATAATAGCTTGTCCCTCTCTGTGTGGAGATATGATTTAGGAACTCCATCATAATAGCTTGTCCCTCTCTGTGTGGAGATATGATTTAGGAACTCAATCATAGTAGATTGTTCACTCTCTGTATGCAGATATGATTTAGGAACTCCATCATAATAGCTTGTCCCTCTCTGTGTGGAGATATGATTTAGCAACTCCATCATAATAGCTTGTCCCTCTCTGTGTGGAGATATGATTTAGGAACTGCATCATAGTAGTTTGTCCCTCTCTGTGTGGAGATATGATTTAGGAACTCCATCATAGTAGATTGTCCCTCTCTGTGTGGAGATATGATTTAGGAACTCCATCATAATAGCTTGTCCCTCTCTGTGTGGAGATATGATTTAGGAACTCCATCATAATAGCTTGTCCCTCTCTGTGTGGAGATATGATTTTGGAACTCCATCATAATAGCTTGTCCCTCTCTGTGTGGAGATATGATTTAGGGACTCCATCATAGTAGCTTGTCCCTCTCTGTGTGGAGATATGATTTAGGAACTCCATCATAGTAGCTTGTCCCTCTCTGTGTGGATATATGATTGAGGAACTCCATCATAGTAGCTTATCCCTCTCTGTGTGGAGATATGACTTAGGAACTCCATCATAATAGCTTGTCCCTGTCTGTGTGGAGATATGATTTAGGAACTCCATAATAGCTTGTCCCGCACTGTGTGGAGATATGATTTAGGGACTCCATCATAATAGCTTGTCCCTCTCTGTGTGGAGATATGATTTAGGCAATCCATCATAATAGCTTGTTCCTCTCTGTGTGGAGATATGATTTAGAAACTCCATCATAGTAGCTTGTCCCTCTCAGTGTGGAGATAGGATTTAGGAACTCCATCATAATAGCTTGTCCCTCTCTGTGTAGAGATATGATTTAGGAACTCCATAATAGCTTGTCCCTCTCTGTGTGGAGATATGAATTAGGGACTCCATCATAATAGCTTGTCCCTCTCTGTGTGGAGATATGATTTAAGAACTCCGTCATAGTAGCTTGTCCCTCTCTGTGTGGAGATATGATTTAGGAACTCCATCATAATAGCTTGTCCCTCTCTGTGTGGAGATATGATTTAAGAACTCCATCATAATAGCTTGTCCCTCTCTGTGTGGAGATTTGATTTAGGAATGATTTAGGAACTCCATCATAATAGCTTGTCCCTCTCTGTGTAGAGATATGATTTAGGCACTCCATCATAATAGCTTGTCCCTCTCTGTGTGGAGGTATGATTTAGGAACTCCATCACAGTAACTTGTCCCTCTCTGTGTGGAGATATGATTTAGGAACTCCATCATAGTAGCTTGTCCCTCTCTGTGTGGAGATATGATTTAGGAACTCCATCATAATAGCTTGTCCCTCTCTGTGTGGAGATATGATTTAGGAACTCCATCATAATAGCTTGTCCCTCTCTGTGTGGAGATATGATTTAGGAAATCCATCATAATAGCTTGTCCCTCTCTGTGTGGAGATATGATTTAGGAACTCCATCATAGTAGCTTGTCCCTCTCTGTGTGGATATATGATTGAGGAACTCCATCATAGTAGCTTATCCCTCTCTGTGTGGAGATATGACTTAGGAACTCCATCATAATAGCTTGTCACTCTCTGTGTGGAGATATGACTTAGGAACTCCATCATAATAGCTTGTCCCTCTCTGTGTGGAGATATGACTTAGGAACTCCATCATAATAGCTTGTCCCTCTCTGTGTGGAGATATGATTTAGGAACTCCATAATAGCTTGTCCCGCCCTGTGTGGAGATATGATTTAGGGACTCCATCATAATAGCTTGTCCCTCTCTGTGTGGAGATATGATTTAGGAACTCCATAATAGCTTGTCCCTCTCTGTGTGGAGATATGAATTAGGGACTCCGTCATAGTAGCTTGTCCCTCTCTGTGTGGAGATATGATTTAGGAACTCCATCATAATAGCTTGTCCCTCTCTGTGTGGAGATATGATTTAGGAACTCCATCATAATAGCTTGTCCCTCTCTGTGTGGAGATTTGATTTAGGAATGATTTAGGAACTCCATCATAATAGCTTGTCCCTCTCTGTGTAGAGATATGATTTAGGCACTCCATCATAATAGCTTGTCCCTCTCTGTGTGGAGGTATGATTTAGGAACTCCATCACAGTAACTTGTCCCTCTCTGTGTGGAGATATGATTTAGGAACTCCATCATAGTAGCTTGTCCCTCTCTGTGTGGAGATATGATTTAGGAACTCCATCATAATAGCTTGTCCCTCTCTTTGTGGAGATATGATTTAGGAACTCCATCATAATAGCTTGTCCCTCTCTGTGTGGAGATATGATTTAGGAAATCCATCATAATAGCTTGTCCCTCTCTGTGTGGAGATATGATTTAGGAACTCCATCATAGTAGCTTGTCCCTCTCTGTGTGGATATATGATTGAGGAACTCCATCATAGTAGCTTATCCCTCTCTGTGTGGAGATATGATTTAGGAACTCCATCATAATAGCTTGTCCCTCTCTGTGTGGAGATATGACTTAGGAACTCCATCATAATAGCTTGTCCCTCTCTGTGTGGAGATATGACTTAGGAACTCCATCATAATAGCTTGTCCCTCTCTGTGTGGAGATATGATTTAGGAACTCCGTAATAGCTTGTCCCGCACTGTGTGGAGATATGATTTAAGGGACTCCATCATAATAGCTTGTCCCTCTCTGTGTGGAGATATGATTTAGGCACTCCATCATAATAGCTTGTTCCTCTCTGTGTGGAGATATGATTTAGAAACTCCATCATAGTAGCTTGTCCCTCTCAGTGTGGAGATAGGATTTAGGAACTCCATCATAATAGCTTGTCCCTCTCTGTGTGGAGATATGATTTAGGAACTCCATAATAGCTTGTCCCTCTCTGTGTGGAGATATGAATTGGGAACTCCATCATAATAGCTTGTCCCTCTCTGTGTGGAGATATGATTTAAGAACTCCATCATAGTAGCTTGTCCCTCTCTGTGTGGAGATATGATTTAGGAACTCCATCATAATAGCTAGTCCCTCTCTGTGTGGAGATATGATTTAGGAACTCCATCATAATAGCGTGTCCCTCTCTGTGTGGAGATTTGATTTAGGAATGATTTAGGAACTCCATCATAATAGCTTGTCCCTCTCTGTGTAGAGATATGATTTAGGCACTCCATCATAATAGCTTGTCCCTCTCTGTGTGGAGGTATGATTTAGGAACTCCATCACAGTAACTTGTCCCTCTCTGTGTGGAGATATGATTTAGGAACTCCATCATAGTAGCTTGTCCCTCTCTGTGTGGAGATATGATTTAGGAACTCCATCATAATAGCTTGTCCCTCTCTGTGTGGAGATATGATTTAGGAACTCCATCATAATAGCTTGTCCCTCTCTGTGTGGAGATATGATTTAGGAAATCCATCATAATAGCTTGTCCCTCTCTGTGTGGAGATATGATTTAGGAACTCCATCATAGTAGCTTGTCCCTCTCTGTGTGGAGATATGATTAAGGAACTCCATCATAATAGCTTGTCCCTCTCTGTGTGAAGATATGATTTAGGAACTCCATAATAGCTTGACCCGCTCTGTGTGGAGATATGATTTAGGGACTCCATCATAATAGCTTGTCCCTCTCTGTGTGGAGATATGATTTAGGCACTCCATCATAATAGCTTGTCCCTCTCTGTGTGGAGATATGATTTAGGAACTCCATCATAGTAGCTTGTCCCTTTCTGTGTGGAGATATGATTTAGGAACTCCATAATAATTGCTTGTCCCTCTCTGTGTGGAGATATGATTTAGGAACTCCATCATAATAGCTTGTCCCTCTCTCTGTGGAGATATGATTTAGGAATGATTTAGGAACTCCATCATAATAGCCTGTCCCTCTCTGTGTAGAGATATGATTTAGGCACTCCATCATAATAGCTTGTCCATCTCTGTGTGGAGATATTAATTAGGAACTCCATCACAGTAGCTTGTCCCTCTCTGTGTGGAGATATGATTTAGGAACTCCATGATAATAGCTTGTCCCTCTCTGTGTGGAGATATGATTTAGGAACTCCATCATAATAGCTTGTCCCTCTCTGTGTGGAGATATGATTTAGGAACTCAATCATAATAGCTTGTCCCTCTCTGTGTGGAGATATGATTTAGGAACTGCATCATAGTAGCTTGTCCCTCTCTGTGTGGAGATATGATTAAGGAACTCCATCATAGTAGCTTGTCCCTCTCTGTGTGGAGATATGATTTAGGAACTCCATCATAATAGCTTGTCCCTCTCTGTGTGGAGATATGATTTAGGAACTGCATCATAGTAGCTTGTCCCTCTCTGTGTGGAGATATGATTTAGGAACTCCATCATAGTAGTTTGTCCCTCTCTGTGTGGAGATATGATTTAGGAACTCCATCATAATAGCTTGTCCCTCTCTGTGTGGAGATATGACTTAGGAACTCCATCATAATAGCTTGTCCCTCTCTGTGTGGAGATATGATTTAGGAACTCCATCATAATAGCTTGTCCCTCTCTGTGTGGAGATATGATTTAGGAACTCCATCATAATAACTTGTCCCTCTCTGTGTGGAGATATGATTTTGGAACTCCATCATAATAGCTTGTCCCTCTCTGTGTGGAGATATGATTTAGGAACTCCATCATAGTAGCTTGTCCCTCTCTGTGTGGAGATATGATTTAGGAACTCCATCATAGTAGCTTGTCCCTCTGTGTGGAGATATGATTTAGGAACTCCATCATAGTAGCTTGTCCCTCTCTGTGTAGAGATATGATTTAGGAACTCCATCATAATAGCTTGTCCCTCTCTGTGTGGAGATATGATTTAGGAACTCCATCATAGTAGTTTTTCCCTCTCTGTGTAGAGATATGATTTAGGAACTCCATCATAGTAGCTTGTCCCTCTCTGTGTGGAGATATGATTTAGGAACTCCATCATAGTAGCTTGTCCCTCTCTGTGTGGAGATATTATTGAGGAACTCCATCATAGTAGCTTGTCCCTCTCTGTGTGGAGATATTAATTAGGAACTCCATCACAGTAGCTTGTCCCTCTCTGTGTGGAGATATGATTTAGGAACTCCATGATAATAGCTTGTCCCTCTCTGTGTGGAGATATGATTTAGGAACTCCATCATAATAGCTTGTCCCTCTCTGTGTGGAGATATGATTTAGGAACTCAATCATAGTAGATTGTCCCTCTCTGTGTGCAGATATGATTTAGGAACTCCATCATAATAGCTTGTCCCTCTCTGTGTGGAGATATGATTTAGGAACTCCATCATAATAGCTTGTCCCTCTCTGTGTGGAGATATGATTTAGGAACTGCATCATAGTAGCTTGTCCCTCTCTGTGTGGAGATATGATTTAGGAACTCCATCATAGTAGATTGTCCCTCTCTGTGTGGAGATATGATTTAGGAACTCCATCATAATAGCTTGTCCCTCTCTGTGTGGAGATATGACTTAGGAACTCCATCATAATAGCTTGTCCCTCTCTGTGTGGAGATATGATTTAGGAACTCCATCATAATAGCTTGTCCCTCTCTGTGTGGAGATATGATTTAGGAACTCCATCATAATAGCTTGTCCCTCTCTGTGTGGAGATATGATTTTGGAACTCCATCATAATAGCTTGTCCCTCTCTGTGTGGAGATATGATTTAGGAACTCCATCATAGTAGCTTGTCCCTCTCTGTGTGGAGATATGATTTAGGAACTCCATCATAGTAGCTTGTCCCTCTCTGTGTGGAGATATGATTTAGAAATTCCATCATAGTAGTTTTTCCCTCTCTGTGTAGAGATATGATTTAGGAACTCCATCATAGTAGCTTGTCCCTCTCTGTGTGGAGATATGATTAAGGAACTCCATCATAGTAGCTTGTCCCTCTCTGTGTGGAGATATGATTTAGGAACTCCATCATAGTAGCTTGTCCCTCTCTGTGTAGAGATATGATTTAGGAACTCCATCATAATAGCTTGTCCCTCTCTGTGTGGAGATATGATTTAGGAATTCCATCATAGTAGTTTTTCCTTCTCTGTGTAGAGATATGATTTAGGAACTCCATCATAGTAGCTTGTCCCTCTCTGTGTGGAGATATGATTTAGGAACTCCATCATAGTAGCTTGTCCCTCTCTGTGTGGAGATATGATTTAGGAACTCCATCATAGTAGCTTGTCCCTCTCTGTGTGGAGATATGATTTAGGAACTCCATCATAGTAGCTTGTTCCTCTCTGTGTGGAGAAATGAATTAGGAACTCCATCATAGTAGCTTTTCCCTGTGTGTGGAGATATGACTTAGGAACTCCATCATAGTAGCTTGTCCCTCTCTGTGTGGAGATATGATTTAGGAACTCCATCATAGTAGCTTGTCCCTCTCTGTGTGGAGATATTATTGAGGAACTCCATCATAGTAGCTTGTCCCTCTCTGTGTGGAGATATGATTTAGGAACTCCATCATAGTAGCTTGTCCCTCTCTGTGTGGAGATATGACTTAGGAACTCCATCATAATAGCTTGGGCCTCTCTGTGTGGAGATATGATTTAGGAATTCCATCATAATAGCTTGTCCCTCTCTGTGTGGAGATATGATTTAGGAACTCCATCATAATAGCTTGTCCCTCTCTGTGTGAAAATATGATTTAGGAACTTCATCATAATAGGTTGTCCCTCTCTGTGGTTCCTTTTGTCTTTTATTTTGTCATTTACAAAACTTGTAAGATTATGGTGAAAACTTGATAAACTGCTAATCTAACTTATTAGATTTGTTGTTGCCTGATTCTTGTGCAATTGCATTTATTTGCACATTGGCTTTTCATATTTTATTGTAATATGCTGTTTTTGAATCTTTTACATATTACTCGGCCTGTATGTGTGTATCAGGTTATTTTTGTGACCGTGTTTTTATAGAATCTTCAGAATTCGCTTAAACCATTGCAACCCTTTTATGTGTTTCACCTGATAAAGCACAATCGTTTTGTGTCAGATTGTCATGGTTACTATTATACAGGAATATGTATGTACTTTTATCAGAAACATCCACAAAGGCGAGTTACTCGATATTTTGTTTTATATGTATGTTTTGTAGATCATTGTTTCTCCTTTGTACATTTTCCTTTGATCATTGTGTTGTCTGTTCTTCTTCTGTATCGCATGTTGATTATCCCTTTGGTATCTTTAAACTCTTCTTACAAAGGTTGATATCATTTACGGTACACTAAGCATGATATATTTAACGGCAATGTTGTAATAGTGCAGGAATATATTTCATAGGTCTCATTAGTCATTAATATTAACGAACTCCATTCGTAAATAACATAAACGTCCTGAATATGTTTCCACAAATAGACACGCACGTAACACATTTTATTCCTCGTCCCTATAGGGTTATCAATCTATTTTGTGTACTTGTTTGCTTTGTAAGTTTAGATTACGTGTATATTATGGGTGTGTGACCTAATTTTAGCGAATATTGCGACGGTGTAATTGGCATAGTCAAAGACACGAATAGGAAGAGAAAACATCAAACAATTGATGTAAAACGGGAAACATTAGAAATCAAAGTGAAGACATTTGAAATCAAATTTAAAACCCAAGAAGTAAAAATTAAGACATCATATATAATCAAAATGTAAGACATAGGATTTAAACATGAAAAACATTTGTAGCAAAAATTAAGATATTAGAGTTAAACCGTACGATATTTGACAAAAGTAAAAAAAAAAAAAAGAGAGAGGTACAATATCAGAATTCGTGACTCGAAGGACAGACAACACAAAAGACAAAAGACAAAAGACAAAAGGACTACGGTAACAACGATCTACAAAACATTACATATAAAACTAAAGATCGAGTAACACGAACCTCACTAAAACCCGGGGGTGAACTCAGGTGCTCCGTATGGGTAAGCAGTTCCTGCACCATTAATGGCACCCCTCGTGTGATAATCCTTCATGAATTGCCTAATATATACATTAATTTCCAACGCCGTATGTCGTGGTTTTGCTATGCTCAATGATTTGAGGTCAGAGGTGAATGATGACTTTGTTATTAAAAGTGAAATAATTGAAAGTTTTGTTCCATAATTTGAAGAATACTTTATATTAGGACAGGATAAAGTGCATTTATAACTTCTGAAGTTGTGTTTTTAAGTATTTGAGCGGTTCTGGAAATGAATTCCTGTCATGAATTACATTGTAATAAACTGTTGTCAATTTGATGTCTTAATTTAATGTTAGATGTTACATACATACAACAGTTTGATCGTGTATTGTATTTACAGGTGTCTATTGCGTTCTTTTATTGCTACAAATTAGTGTTTTTTTAAATACCACGGACATGTACTGTTAAAGATTTTATGAACATGATTAAACCTGATATCTTTTATTTTACTTTCAATATCTAAAATCCTAAACTGTAAAAGGTCATTGTGTTTTATACCACATTTGTGGCTTATACACTTTTAACAATTCTATCATGTTTTATTGATGCTACCTACAATGTGTTTATCAAATGTTGAGGGGAAAAAGAATAATCAAAATGATATTGCAAGCATGTCATGCGTAAGAAATATTTGTAGATACCATAAGCGTGATCAGTAACCGTCACTCGAAGGACAGACAATACATTGGTAAACAGGATTAGTTTTATTGGTGGAGGAAACCGGAATACCCTGGGAAAACCACTGACCTGTCGCAAGTCACTGACAAACTTTTATCACATAATACAATGGTAAACAGAAATGATAAACAATATTCTACCAAAACACTACACAGAAAACTACAGATTGAACCATATTGACCCACAAAAAATGGGGGTGAACTCACGTGCTACGGAAGGGTAAGCAGTTATACTTCATTAGTGGCAACCAATACGTTACTCTTAAACGACACAAACGCTCTAATCATGAACGTTATGCAGCATAGCAGAAGTTTTTGTTTTCATAATACTACTTCTATTAAAGAGAGCTTTGTAAGAAGAGTTTGAAGATACCAAAGGGGTAATTAGAATCTATATATCGAAGAAGTACAGACAACACAATGGCCAAAAGAAAATAAACAAAAGGACAAACAACGATCTACAAAACATACATATAAAACCAACGATCGATTAACACGAACCCTACTAAACACCGGTGGTGAACTAGATTAACACGACAGATGCCACCAGTGGAACAGAAACTGCTAACCCAACGGAGCACCTGAGTTCACCCCCGGTTTTTAGTGGGGTTCGTGTTACTCGATCTTTAGTTTGATGTATATATGTTTTGTAGATCGTTGGTTGTACTTTTTCTTTTGGTCATTGTGTTGTTTGTTCTTCTTCGATATACGGATTCTGATTACTCCTTTAGTATCTTCAAACCCTTCTTGTGACCTTAATAATATTAGATAGTATCGTAGAGTCACCTGTTCTCGATAGTTACCAGTTCTCGATAGTTATGCGCGTGAGAGTTTTGACATAAATCGGGAAAACGCACGTGTCTTCTGTTCGCCAGGATTTTACCTACGAACACCACCTCGCTTCGCAAGAAGGACGAAATGGCTATGCTACGTATCAAGGTATGTATGAACATAATCTTTATAGTCTCAGATATTTATGCACATTTTCTTATTCCAAAAATAACTCTAAATTCACCGGGACATTGCTTAAAATATACGTTTATGATGTAAACAAAACTTTGCTGTCAATGAAGGTCAAGTACGTATACGTCATACAAAACCGAAAATATACAGGTGGCACTGTTCAGGGGAAAAAAATTTGGAACACCGTTCGGGTCATATCTTATCAGTTTTATCTTTATATCAACGTTATTTATGTATTGTGTAACCCCAATGGAACACTTTTTCAAACATGTTTAATTTAACATGTATGGTTGAAATCAATAATCTTGGTGTTTGCAAATATCTTAAATACATTTTTTTCTTTTCTTCCAATAGTTTTTATTAATAAACGTGCCATCCATAATTGATTTTACACACTTATCGAGAACTGGTGTCGTAATACACAAAGTGTCAGAAATAAGGTCATACACAAAAATTATGTTTTCTCCGTAACTTCTAGGAGTAGAACTTTTAGGTTTGGTAGAAATAAAGAACTAGCTTTGACAAACAAACAAAAACAATTTTGTAAAAAATAATTATTTCTAAGGGACACACGGGAGAAATGTTTTTTACGCTATCGAGAACCGGCAACACCAGGATACACAAGGCCTTCCTAGGATATAATAGTGAAACAATAGTCAACGTTGAACCAAAGTCTATCTACCAATACCATCATTCGTCATCTGTGCGTAGCTTACATGTGTTGATATCTTCTGAAAACACGTTTTAAAAGACGATACGATTCTTTAAAAAAAAGTTAATAATCAGAAGATGGTGATGTTGTAAAAAGTGTGAATACAAACTGTAAGCACAGTCGTAACATACGTGATGTGATATATAAACTCCATATAATAGACAGGAGTGGTTGATAAATCAATATCAAGGTGTGACTATGAAAAACAAAATATACCACACCAAAATGTAAAATGGCAAAATTGAAATCGTCACTTTTGTCACAAGAATATGCTAGAATGTTGACCATTGCTGTCAACTTTGAGGTAAATCTACAGAAATGAGACAGAGGAAGTTGTTTCTCTGATGCTTCTCTGTGTTATATTAATGGACTCCAGTTAACAAAGTATTTTATGCATTAGAAACATCATCAATATACCTGAAAGTCAGATTAAAGGTATTAACTTCTGTAATTCTTTTGTCAAATTATAATAAACCATATTCATTTAAAAATAATGTTGTCAAGTTTTTCTGAATATATGTATGTGACCTGACATTTAATTGCAAGTTGATTTCATGTTAACGATCCTGGAGTACGAAAGCTTATCCTTTCGGAACACCTGAACTCACTTTCATTTTCCTTTTTTATTTTGCTATATGTCTATTTTTGTTTGCTATGTTCGTGATCTTTTTTTTTTTGAGTATGTTTCACCAGTAGCGCTTTTAGTGCTGACTCTTATTATTAATATTTTACCCGTCTGTCATCTGGAGTCTTGTGTGATAGTTTCCATTAAGAATACTTGATCAATATAATCCCTTTTGATTGGTAGCTATATATGTATATTATATGACAAACTATACTGCATAATTAATAAACAGAAACATTCATACTATGCCAACGGCTAATTATAGGACTTGGTGTGTATAAAAGGAATACGGGTCATTTAATAAACCAGTGTAGGTAGTTCAAGTAAGGAATGGTTCATGAATTGGAGCCAACATGTTCGTGATCGCATGGTATTGGATTTCTAACTACCCATGCAGTCAGCGTCTATCACCACTAACGTTGCGAGTTCGAATCCCTCTCAGGCGATGTGTACTCAATACAGCATTATGTGCTAAAGTTTGTCAGTGACTTGCGGCAAGTCGTCGGTTTTCTCCGGGTGCTCCGGTTTCCTCTACCAATAAAACTGACCGCCACTATATATAACTGAATTATTGTTCAAAGTGACCTTAAACACCATAGCCATAACCATAATCATGAATTACCTAATATGCGTTAATTTCCAGCGCCGTATGTCGTGGTTTTCTCATGCTCAATGATTTGAGGTGAAAGGTGAATGTTGATAAAGGCGGAATCATTGAAAGTTTCGTTCCATAATTTGAAGAGTGGTTAATATTTCGACGGATAAAGTGCATTCTACAACTTCTGATGTTGTGTTTTCAAGGATTTCAGCGAGTCTGAAAATGAATTCCTGTCATGAATTACATTGTAGTAAAATGTAGTCAATTTGATGCCTTATATTAATGTTAGGTGTTACATACATGCAACAGTTTGATCGTGTATTGTATTTACAGGCGTCTATTGCGTTCTTTTATTGCTACACATTATTGTTTTTTAAATACCATGGACATGTACTGTTAAAGATTTTATGAACATGATTAAACCTGATATGTTTTATTTTGCTTTCAATATTTGAACATCCTAAACTGTAAAAGGTTATTGTGTTTAATACCAGTTATTGGGCTTAAATGCTTTTTACAATTCTACCATTGTTTTATTGATGCTACCTACAATGTGTTGATCAAATGTTGAGGAGGAAAAAGAATAATCAACACGACATTGCGCATGTCATGTATAAGAAACGTTTGTTGATACCAAAAGCGTAATCCGAGGTCACTCGAAGGACAGACAATACAATGGTAAACAGGTTTGGTTTAAGTTTTGTTTATGGTGTTTAAAGCCACTTTCAACAATATTTCATTTATATCATGGCGGTCAGTTTTATTGGTGGAGCAAACTGGAATACCCTGGGAAAACTACCGACCTGTCGCAAGTCACTGACAAACTTTTATCACATAATACAATGGTAAACAGAAAAAGGACAAAGCATGAACAATAATCTACCAAAACACTACACAGAAAACTAAATATTGAATCATATTTACCTACACACATAGAAAACTAAATATTGAGTTATATTTACCTACACACATAGAAAACTAAATATTGAATCATATTTACCTACACACATAGAAAACTAAATATTGAGTCATATTTACCTACAAAACATGGGGGTGAACTCATGTGTTACGGAGAGGTAAACAGTTCTACTTCATTAATGGCATACATATGTAGGACTCAAATCCATGTACGGCCTCAGATCTGTGTTCTCTCCTCAATTCTGTGTCTTCCAACAAATCCATGTCCTATAAAATTACTTTACCCTCAAATCCGTGTCCTTTTACCGCGCAGATCTGTGTCCTTTGGAATCGCTTCTCACTCAAATCTGTGTCCACCCAAATCGATTTCCCCTCAGATCTGTGTCCTTCACTTTGGCAGAAAAATGACGTCATAATAATTGCCAGTTGATAACGGCATTTGGAAAGATGGCGGAACCGGACAAGTATACCCGATGGATTCTGGAGAGACGGCATCTGTGAGAACGTAAAGAAAGATTTGTCCTCGGAAAGATTTTTGTAATCAAGAATATCAATTCTAATTTTACTTCCGAACTAAATAGATATCAATTAAGACCATCTCAATAAAGTATCTACTCTGTATGTGCCTGAATATGTGTGTGAAAATACAGCAGTGATAAATATTCTTTTATATTGCCAGATAGAAAACAAATAATGGTATGTTAATGATATGTACTTGATCTTTTTTTAAATGGTTTCATGCTGGTATCAGCAAAATTACCGATCACATAAATAGAAAATACTGAGATGTGGAATAACTGTCCATGAGAAAACAGTCCTTAAAAAGGGAAAATACAAAAATCGCATATAGAGAAGGTCTAATAGTTACAGAATTAGGATTAATGCAATCATGTATAAAATAAATCCAGAGGTCTATTCTTGGTCTTGTGCACAGAATCGTACATACTGCAGTAAGATCAGAGATTGCAAGAAAAAACCCGGGAAAAAACCACGCAGAGTATAAATGGGTAAATAATACAAGATATCAGTTGATATCAAACGGGAACTAATCAGTGGGTATCCCAGATGTGAATCCGGCTGTTAATTGCAATAAATGTTTTTTTCCTCTCTGTCCAAAATGTGGAGGACACAGATCTGTGGGGATATTTCTTTTGATATATTACCTTGATCTGTGTATTATGTCAGAGGACACAGATCTGAGGGAACATATATTTTGGAGGACATAGATCTGAGTATGACGTCAGAGGATACAGATCTGAGGAGATATATGTTTGAAAGGACATAGATCTGGGTGTGACATCAGAGGACACTTATTTGAGGGGACAAGGCTTTGGAATTACATGAATCTGAGAATGACGTAATTATTGGACACGGATTTGAGGGAAGGACACGGATCTGAGTCTTACATATATATATACGTCTGAAAACTAAACCATACAGTGTTAGAATTAGATTTTAGAGCTGTCAATTTTTTGTTCTTCCCTCGACGGGATTTGAACCCACATCATTGATACACTGCAGCACCATTCGCTTAGCCTTACGTCCAGCTCCCTAGATCACTCGACCACATATATATATAATTTATATATGTTACTCTTAAACGGCACTATCACTCTAATCATGAGCATTATGCAGTATAACAGAAGTTGTCATTTTCATAATACTACTTCTATTAAAGAGGGCTTTGTAACTAGATTAACGCGACGGGTGCCACAAGTGCAGCAGGAACTACTAACCCATCGGAGCACCTGAGTTCACCCCCGATTTTCAGTGGAGTTCATGTTACTCGATCTTTAGTTTTATGTGTATGTTTTGTAGATCGTTGTTTGTTCTTTTGTACTTTTTCTTTTGGTCATTGTGTTGTCTGTTCTTCTTCGATATATAGATTCTGATTACTCCTTTAGTATCTTTTGGTCATTGTGTTGTCTGTTCTTCTTCGATATATAGATTCTGATTACTCCTTTAGTATATTTTGGTCATTGTGTTGTCTGTTCTTCTTCGATATATAGATTCTGATTACTCCTTTAGTATCTTTTGGCCATTGTGTTGTCTGTTCTTCTTCGATATATAGATTCTGATTACTCCTTTAGTATCTTTTGGCCATTGTGTTGTCTGTTCTTCTTCGATATATAGATTCTGATTACTCCTTTAGTATCTTTTGGCCATTGTGTTGTCTGTTCTTCTTCGATATATAGATTCTGATTACTCCTTTAGTATCTTTTGGCCATTGTGTTGTCTGTTCTTCTTCGATATATAGATTCTGATTACTCCTTTAGTATCTTTTAGCCATTGTGTTGTCTGTTCTTCTTCGATATATAGATTCTGATTACTCCTTTAGTATCTTTTGGCCATTGTGTTGTCTGTTCTTCTTCGATATATAGATTCTGATTACTCCTTTAGTATCTTTTGGCCATTGTGTTGTCTGTTCTTCTTCGATATACGGATTCTGATTACTCCTTTAGTATCTTCAAACTCTTCATGTGACCTTAATAATATTAGATAGTACACAGGACCTTCCTAAGATATAATAGTGAAACAATAGTCAACCTAGAACCAAAATCTATATACCAATACCACCATTCGTCATCTGTCCGTAGCTTACAGGTGTTGATATCTTCTGAAAACACGTCTTGAATGATGATACTATTCTTTAAAAAAATGTTTTATAATCAGAAGACTGTGATGATGTAAAAAGTGTGAACACAAACTGCAAGCACAGTCGTAACATACGTGATGTGATATATAAACTCCATATTATAGACAGGAGTGGTTGATAAATCAATATCAAGGTGTGACTATGAAAAATAAAATATACCACACCAAAATGTAAAATGGCAAAATTGAAATCGTCACTTTTGTCATAAGAATATGCTAGAATGTTGACCATTGCTGTCAGCTTTGAGGTAAATCTAAAGGAATGAGACAGAGGAAGTTGTTTCTCTTATGCTTCTGTGGGTTATGTTACTGGACGCTACCCACGCAGCACAAAGGAGTAATAACAAAGACTGGTTGACTCGGAAGCAGAATAATGTGTCAGAGTGGAGTGACATGTCTATCCACGGACTATTATTTCAAATAGTTAGCACTACAACAATGCTACAAGGAGTGTTGGTCTAGCAAAAAGCGGGCATCATCATCATCTCATGAAAATGTAACTTGTTTTCGTCATGATATGGTTGAAAATTTCCTCATTTGGCGCTGAACAATAATCACTCACTCATTATATACTTACTTTCTCTAACGATTAACTATCCACAGCATATCATGTAACAGCAAGTCGTATGGCTTTAGTACATTCTGCTGTGAGCCGTGTGATATAGTGCTTTGTGGCGATGCGTCATGAGTCGTCACAAGATACAATAGCAGATCGCATGGTACTGGTAAATTCTGTTATGAGCTGTGTTATATACATTTTGTCCGTGACGAACATTGATGTTCCATCACATCAGACGATGTCCCTATCACATATTTTCAAAAGGATTTTCTAGAAGTGGCGTTAATCAAATGTGGATAATACAAAAATCAAAAGACTTGTTAGAGACTTTATGGTCTAGATCGGAGTATTGTATAACCGAATTAAAACTTGTGACTTCTCTACATTATATATAACACCATTTCTCATGCGAAACGACAGATAGATATCCCACAAAATTTCATTCACATATTAACCACAAATGCATGTCCTAGAAAAAGACCAAATACATTAGTCGATACAGTACAATACTAGTACTAGCATATGAATGGTAGTAGTGCAATTCATATAATCATTGTGATAAATAAAAGAACATGCAAGAAATGTGTTATGATTCATGAAAACTAGTATAGCAAAATGAAAGATACTGTATACCAATATAAAGGAGAATGATATGAAACAACGACTTATAAAAACAAGAAAATGTGATGGAAACTAGCCGGTAAACAAGATTGTAAATATGCTAACAGAAAGAGAGCCGAGTCATCAAATTGAATGTGATTACGTTCAATTGTGGAATTTAATGTCATTTTATTATAAGAGACTGTCCATTACCAAGAAGAACTGATTTAGATCACCTTCTTCGTCTAATGGGATAGATACATTAAATGGGAAGGGTTCCATGATATAGACCAATCCATGAGATACCGACTAACCACAGACATAACAAACAGATACTAAACCACAGGTTGAAGAGCTCCTAATGTATTGTCTGCTTGATAATATCAAGTTGAGATAGATGATATGGATGCACAGATACAGCTAGGTTTACTTCATACCTTGACCTACACCTTGAAATTCACAGTGAGGACCGGTTGAGAACGAAACTTTACGACAACAGAGATGATTTCAATTTTCCCATTGCGAACTTTCTATTCATATATAGCAACGTTCCATCAGTACCTGTATATGGAGTATATATCTCTCAGTTGATACACTATTCCAGAGTTTGTGGTTCATATCATGATTTCCTTGATAGAAGGATGCTGATAACAATGAAGCTACTGAACCAAGGCTTCCTATTGGGTAAGTTGGAGTCATCACTTCGGTTTTATTGTGGCCATCATGACTTGGTTGGCCGCTACGGAATATCTGTGTCACAAATGACCACGGATATGTTCCGTTTATCGTTACCACAGTCCGGTACGTTCCCTATTCATGACTTATCACCGGATTTATAACAAGTATAACACGACGGTGGCACTAATGGAGCAGGAGCTATTTAAAAATGTACCATTGATATCATCAGTCTTCTGTGTAGTGTTTTGTTGGCTATTATTTGTCGTTTCGTCTTTTTTCTTTTGGTCATTATTTTGTTTGTCCTTCGATTTATGGTTTCTGTTTCAAACTCATCTGAAGGTGACAGACTATTGTCTATGGAGTTCCCTATCGTCAGTTGATGTGTCTCAGCATTGTATTGCAGCAATGATCAAAGTCTATTCTGAAACCAATGTTATAGGAAACTCTTTCAATAAGCATACAAATGCACTAAACCAGCATTGGGGTGGTAAATAAATTAAAATGAAAGTCTCACAATACCAACAACGCACTAATTAGGAACCTATATATATGACACCAAATACCTATGTTTGTATTTACTAAATTTGAATTGAGTACGAACTAAAATAATTCAGTGTATACTGAATTATTTAAGGAACTGATGATTTGAAATTGTTTAACAGGTTATACGATATAACCTGGTTTGGGGCAGTTTACGCTTAATAAACCGCAAAGCGTAAACTGTTCCAAACCAGGTTATACAAGTATAACCTATTCAAAAATTTCAAATATTCCTTATAATTTAATAAAGGACGAAGTCCTTCTAACGGTAAGCTGACCGATTTTTCCTTCTATATTGATAGCCAAAAATCTGCTCACCGGAAGTTTAAAAAATAGATCACTTGATAATTTAGAAACGCAAAAGAAATCTATTTCAATGAAAAATTACCAATTCTTTGATTATTTACTCTATGCAAATTCGAAATAAACTTTTAATAAAATTCTAATAAAAAAATCTCATTCTACGAAACTCCCGACAGGAAGAGCGGCATAGGTAAAATGAACACCATAACAAATCGGCTACACAATTCATTCAAAATAAAAGATAATAGCCTCACCGGACGCAATTACGAACGAAATAAAAAGTATGTCCCCTAATTGTTCCTTCAAAACATGAATTAAAAAAAATGCTTTTATAAATAGATACCCCGCTAAATTACTCGTGTTTTGGGAGAAAATTATTCATGCGCAGTTGTTGAATGTTGCAGACGACGGGTTTTCATATTTGTAAACAGAAAACGATCGACAATTGCACTTGGAATCTATTGCTAAAA
Organism: Bathymodiolus brooksi; assembly: GCA_963680875.1. Taxonomy (NCBI): domain Eukaryota; kingdom Metazoa; phylum Mollusca; class Bivalvia; order Mytilida; family Modiolidae; genus Bathymodiolus; species Bathymodiolus brooksi. Next base: position 15,803,999 of record OY804578.1, on the reverse strand, counting down.
TTCATTGAGGTACGCATATTTTGTTATCTTATGCCTGTAATTGGAAAGAATATGATCTCCTGGTTCTATGCATATGCAGAACACATTGAAATTAAAACAAAAACAGTCAATATAATACATTTTCCTTACCTTGATCTATCCCAAAATGTCAAAATCCGTGATGTACCTTATTCATTGAAGAGTCCAAGGAATTCCGAATGCAAACTGGCACACATTTAAGGTATGAATAAAGGAAAGGTTTTTATGTCATGTGTATTATATACAAATAGATATGTGAACGTAAATGAATGAATGCTCTTTAAATTTTAACAGTTGTCATTAAATAATTTACACTAGAATTAGAAAGGTTATTATGATGTCGTTTGAAATTGTGTTCGGATCTAGGTCACAGAGTGACTAGAACGGGGTCATGAAAATCTGTTCTAAGTTAAAACCCGTAACAATGCATTGAATAATATATGGGCTATGATTCAAAAGGAATATTGGTGTTTAATCTGAAATATGAACATGCAATCAGCTTCATCAATTTGGTCAAATTTATTATCAAATGCCACGGTCAATATCATCGAAATTGTTCGTAATTGCGTCCGGTGAGGCTAACGTGTACGGATCATCGTATTATTGAAATTTTAGTACTTCGTCTTTCAAACAGGTTGCCTGTCTCATATTATTAACAACATTCCTCGATTTATTTCATTTGACTATTTGAATTTGTCGTTTACGAATGAATACGTTGGTGACGTCACAATGTCAACCCCTGAGGTTATCGAATATAACCAAAATTTTCTCCAGGCGGATCAGCCAATCAGATTGCAGTATTCAAATCAAATTAAATTATTTAAGGAATATTTGAAATTGTTGAACAGGTTATACGATATAACCTAGTTTGGGGCAGTTTACACTTAATAAACCGCTAAGCGGTTTATGAAAAGCGTAAACTGTTCTAAACCAGGTTATACAAGTATAACCTATTCAAAAATTTCCAATATTCCTTATAATTTAATTTTTATAACCCAATTTAATGATTCCTCGATTTTAATTAAGATTATTTCATTTGACTATTTGAATTTGTCGTTTACGAATGAATACGTTGGTGGCGTCACAATACCAACCCAGGTTATCGAGTATAACCAAAATTTTCTCCAGGCAGAGCAGCCAATCACATTGCAGTATTCAAATCAAATTAAATAATTTATGTATATTCAAAACTGGAATTATTATATGTGTATACAAAACTTTTTTGTACATGCTGAATTTGAATATACATATTTACATAATTAGCTTGGTTGGTTTGGTTTTATGGTGTTTAACCCTTTCAAAACTATTTCAGGTATATCGTGGAGGTCAGTTTTATTGGTGGAGGACCCGGACAAAACCACCGACCTGTCGCAAGTCACTGACAAACTTTATCACATAATTTTGTACACCTCGCCCTGGTCTAGTCCGAGATTCCTCTGTCGTCCGACGACATTATATATCATTGCTAGAGCGTTCGACGGCTCTAGCAATGATATATAATGTCGTCGGACGACAGAGGAATCTCGGACTAGCTCTGGTCGAGATTCGAAATCCCAACATCAGTGGTGATAGGCACTGATTGCATAGGAAAGTTGTAAATCCAACTACCATCAGAACTATCTATTTGAACTTTGTGTATATAGGTTAACCCTTTGACTGCGCTAGGGACATATGTCCCTTGTTGGTAGACTGTGCTAGGGACATATATGTCTCTTTAGAATGAAATTTACGTTTTTTATCTTTAAGAATAAGTTACGCAGATACATTATAATACGGTTGTTTCGAATCATGTCAATTCCGACCACGTTCCGTCTTTTTCTTGTCTTGACGTCTGAACAAATCGGCAGGCGACTTCGGTGCTTACGCTATTACTGTGACAACGTCAGCATATCATAGTCGTAGATGCGGTAGATTATAAGTAATTGTAATATGGAGACGCCAAGGAAACCGCTGAATAAATACTGGTGTTCGGTACCCCACTATCTGTATGATATCAGAAATATATACATAAAGGCAGATCGTTTTCCTTTGATGATGCTGACAGTCGCAAATAAAGAAAGAAAGCAAATTCAATTTTAAAGAAGTATTTGTCTCTGCATTGAAGTCTTTGATACAAATAAAATAATTTAATTGATATCTGTCTTTTACAGAAAATGCTAAGATTTTTTTAAGTTGAGGATCGAACGTTAAAATGGCATATATCGATTGGAGTTTGTGTTGTGTACATTGACACCGGAAGTTCAATGCCGATTAGTCCATCGAAATCACGTGATCTGAGGAACGAAAATAACAAACTTTGGCGGAATGGAAATGATTCGAAACCTAAGTCAGATACAGATATTGTACATATGAAACCTCTTTAAAATTAAAAAAAAAAAGATAAGTAACGTCACAAAGCTGTTAAAATGGCCCCATGAAATAAATGACGTCACACTGTTGAAAGGGTCATAATGTTATACACGAAACGTCGCAGTCAAAGTGGACTGTATTGACCAATCAAAGCATAACCGGTTGATATAATTAATTTCTTTATCTAAAACAAAATATATAAATGTGTTTTTAGTGTAATTTATTATGTAAAAATGTGCATTTGTTACACTGAATCCGCGCGAGGAACAAGGCGCTTATAATAATGACGTCATAAACAGGGTATGAACAGCATTTGTGATGTCGGACAGAATGAAGACGATATTTGTAAGTTTACTGCCATCGTGTATTGTTTTCTTGTAGATAATCACGCATCTGGGAATTGCATTTTATATACCAAATGACATCAGAACTACAAAGATACCCAGATGTAGACTTTATCGGCGGAAGTAAAGATTATCGATCAACTGCATGCTTGTCTTACACAGCCGGTGTAGGGGCCGGAGACAAGCCCCCCATCCCTACTTCTTTAGCCACAATTTAATAAAAGCGGAATTCTTACCGTAAGCCAAAACAATTATCAATAAATTAGATATAAAAGGGTATATTTGAAGCCACTTTCCGATCAACCTCTACGCCTCTGTTAAGGTATGGGTTATTCTCATTGTTGAAGATTTTACTGTGAAATGAATGTAGAACAGCAATAAAAGATTTGTTAATTTGTGTCTTGGTATAATGTTGGACAGTCTCACATGTTCATTTATACCCATATCCTTTTATTACTCATTTCACTAAATATCGGGGTACATCTTATAAATATATACGATACTTCCAGCAATAATAACGTAGATATCAAATTTAGTGCGCACGACGCGTTTCTGGAACAACCTTTATCAGGTACGCTTAAAATCGAAATTTAAAGTTTTGGAAGTAAAAAAAACCAAAGGGCCTTGGAACGTTAAAAAAAACCCATCAAAGAATAATTTTGACAAGCATATGGATACTTCCAGTTTGATACTGTAAATAAGCAATTTTGGTTTTTATTTTAATTGAAAAGACTTTTTCATTTGTTTGCGACTACAATACAAAGTATCGGCGATGGGGTGGGGTGTTATACAAATCAACAAAACCAATAATCCAAGTTAAATCCTGGCTTATATTCACCCAAAGGTCAATCTACCTATGTGAAACTATACGTTTTGGGGGATTATACAGTGTAATTTTAAAGTTTAAATGACATGACAATTTATTTTTATAAATTACCATCGTGCTTTATGCATCCGGGTGAACCTTTTAGCTATTCTATATATACGTCCTTGTCCTATATAACCTGACATTGTCATATTGCACGTTCTATTTAAAAATATAATTCCAATAAAAGGGTATTTAAATGACATCATTAATAAATATCAAAATAAATGGAAAAATTAAGTGAAAAGACATGAATCTTAATCTTTCCAAAAATAATTAACTAATATTTGTCACATATGTTAATTTTTTAGACCGGGAAGTTTGAACCTTTTAGAAATTATACAAAAAAAAATCTATAATACAATTGTATAGAGTTTAAAATGTCACATCCGCATGACTTTTTACCTGTTATTTTATTCCGTATTTTATGTCAGTTTATTCTGTTAGAATATTATTAAACATCTTTAGAAGCCTAACCTCGGCATATATAACGGGGTTTTCAAAACGGGGACGAATTCGAATGGTTCTACAGTGCAGGTGAGCGATCGTGAGATAAGGCCTTCCGCCGTTTGCATTGTTTGTTGGTCGGATAGAGTATGGACTTGCGATTGGGGTATTTTTGGTCCTATTTTGCATCTATATAACGTATTTTGGTTAGAAAATAAAATGAATGAATGAATTATTTAATTCGATAAACAATATATATTACATGAGTACAGAGAAACTTACATATAAATAATGATACTAAAGTAATACTATTAACATTAACTATTAAAATATACTGTGATTGTTTGTCTCACGGGTAGGTTACTTAAGGTAAAATTGGGTACGGTGGTCCCCCTGGAGGTTGAAAAACTCAAACCCCAACACGTCATTCATATATTTTCTCTGCATGAAAACCATACTTTGATATTATCTAGGCATTACTGAAGTATATCCGAAAAAGTGCAGATTTCTTCCAGGTAAAGCTGAATTGCAATTAGAAGGCTTTGACCTATTTCTAAGTGAGGGAGATGAACACAAAAGAGGGGTAGCAGTGTACATAAATGAGCAACTGAAAGCAGAGGAGATAAAAATCGTTAGTAATTATCAAGAAAGTGTATGGATACAATTAAAGTTGAAAGGGAGTGATGAGCTATTAGTAGGATGTATTTATAAGAGTCTTAATAGTGATAAGGAAAACTTGTCATTATTAAATAAGATTATCATTGAAGCCTCACAAATGAAACAATTGTCTCACCTGCTGATAATGGGAGACTTTAACTACTCTAAATTAGATTGGACAACCTGGAATAGTAACGGAGACAAGGAAGGGGATGTGTTTATGGAGAGCATTAGGGACAGTTTCTTATATCAACATGTAGAAGGATATACATGAACAAGAGACAGCAGTGAACCCAATATTATAGACCTCATATTTATTAACGAGGATGACATGGTGGATAGGATTGTACATGAAAGTCCACTAGGACGTAGCGATCATTGTGCCTTGCTTTTCAAGTTTAACTGCTACTATGAGATAAAAGGGAATGCATGCAGAGATGGAATTTCTACAAAGGGGATTATACAGAAATGGCAAAGAAAATGGACTTTGACTGGAAGACCACCCTGAGCGAAAAAGACCCAGACACATCCTTTGAGTTATTCCTCAAAGCTTTCGAGAGAGCGAAGTATACCAAAATGTAGCAGTAAAGCTGGGACCAAAGCAAAAAAGCACAACTACCTACCATTGGACGAACGGACAATTCAGGAAATAAAACATAAACATCGATGTTGGATAAGATATATGGAGAACAGAGACCCCAAAAGATACAAGGAATTTGTAAGATCTAGAAACAAAGTAAAGACCATGGTAAGGAAAGCAAAACTACAAATGGAAAAAGAGTTAGCAGAGAACGCTAAAGTAAATCTAAAGAAGTTCTGGCAATATACCAACTCCAAAAGAAAAACAAAATCAGGTATTGGAGAACTGAAAACAACAAATAGTAATGGGGAAGTAGAAACCGCAAAGACAGATAAAGAAAAGGCAGAAGTATTGGCCAACTTCTACAGCAACGTGTTTACCAGGGAACCTGATGGAGATATACCACAACTAGAAGCGTGCTAAATTCAATATGCATTCACAGAATCAAAATTTGAGGAATCAGAGGTAAGAAAACTACTACTGAGCATTAATCCAAACAAATCACCTGGTCCAGATGGTCTGCATCCAAAAGCCTTAAAGAAGTTAACCAATGTTATAACAGAACCACTTACAATAATATTTAATGCATCAAAAGATATCGGGATAGTTCCAAATATATTGAAGCTAGGAAACAGTGTAGCATTGTTTAAAAAAGGAGCCAAAACAGACCCTGGTAACTATAGACTGGTAAGCTTGACAAGTATCATATGTAAGTTGATGGAGAAACTAGTAAGAAACCAAATAGTAAGTCACATGACTAAAAATAAATTATTTAGCAAGAAACAGTTTGGTTTCATATCAGGCAGGTCAACAACATTACAACTTCTTAAGGTAATGAATGAATGGACAGAAATCCTGGATAACGGTGGTAGTATTGACTCTGTGTATATGGACTTCATGAAGGCATTTGATAAGGTACCACACAAGAGGCTTATAAAAAAATAGAGAGGTATGGCATTAACAATAAGACAATAAACTGGGTAAGAAACTTCCTAACAGATAGAAAACAAAAGGTATCAGTGAATGGGGCTGAATCCATTAGCCATAATGTCACCAGCGGAATTCCACAGGGCAGTGTGTTAGGACCCATCCTCTTTGTGATCTACATCAATGGGGGCCGTAGCTATAATCCGACAGTCCGATAGTCCGACAGTCCGACAGTCCGATGGTCCGATAGTCCGACAGCCCGATAGTCCGACAAATGCTTTAAACTGATGAAAGTTTTGAAAAATAATTTGGCCAAAAATGATATATTCGTAATTTCGGGATATGGGCCATTCATTTTTATACGCCCGTCAAAATACGGGCTTATTATGGCATACCGCTGTTCGTCCGTCCGTCCACGCCTCGTACGATAACATCTCTCACTTGTTCCCCCTTTTACTGATAGGTCACGTCGTGACATACATTGTATTGATAAAAGGGGGAGCAAGTGAGAGGTGTGATTTTAGTCAGTTTGGAAAACGCCAGTTTTCATATGGTACATGTATATACAATTAATTGGCTTAAAAAAGTGCAGAATATTAATAATTACTGTTCTCACGCTGAGCAACCGACCTTCAATTGTCATAAAAGAGGGGGGGGGGGGCGTATCATGGCACAGTTGTTTATTTTGTCATATTCCGATGCTGTTTCTTTCCGTGATATAAAGGGTCACTAGGGACAATTCCTTCCATCGTAACTTTTTATATATGCGCTTGTCGTAGAAGGCGACTATAGTAGGGTCACCCGTCGGAATCCCGGGGAATAAAAATAGAACCAATTTGTCGTCGGAAGAGACAGAAAAACAAGTTCCCGTGTTAAGCCGTTGCCCATGTTGACCCATCCCAGAGTCCCCTCTTTCTGATTTTTTGTTTACAAACTTTTCTCATCCTGATTATGACTGAAATATTGCTTGCTGCACCTTAAGCAATCAATCAATCAATCAATTCGCACACATTATTATATCCAGCTCTATTGGTGTGTCGACATTGCTTTTTAACATAAATATTCCATGATAAAGGGCGGGGGACACTGGTACGCTCTCCTTTTGGCTTTTCCTTTTTTTTTGTATTTCTTTTTTTTTGTGTATTCATTTATTTCATCTTTCTTTTTAATAGTGACTTTCTTGGATGGACTCGGCTACACGCTACTTAAATAAAGCCTGAAGTAGTCGCTACTAAAAAATATACGGGATACTTACACTACCGGTTCATCGCGATTGGATCCAGGTCTTTATGGAGTCCGCGTTGCTCATATATGTGGTTTTTTTTAGCTCTTGTGTGGCCCTGCCAATTGTTTGTCCGTCTATGATATCGTGTTTTCGATGTTCTGGACCTTTCTTTGGTGAGTAAACGGTTCGGTTTCTAGCCCCATATTACACATGTTATAGTGTTAACTTTCAAAGAAATATAGCATTTGTCGGACTATCGGACTGTCGGACTATCGGACCGTCGGACTATCGCACTGTCGGACTATCGGACCGTCGGACTATCGGACTGTCGGACTATCGGACTCTCGAATTATAGGTCGGACCCCACATCAATGATATGCCAGATCATGTAGATTCAGAGGCATATCTTTTTGCGGACGACACATAAGTCTATAAAGAAATTAAAACCCAGACAGATACCACAAGTCTGCAGAAAGATCTGGATAACTTATAAGAATGGTCAGACAAGTGGCTACTTAGGTTCCACCCAAACAAGTGCAAGGTAATGACAGTGTCTAATAAGAGGGGAAATAACAGAGAACAGAAATACCACCTATATGACAGCGAGGGCAAAGAGGTAGAGCTGCAGAATTCAGATGGGGAGAAAGACCTAGGTGTCTTATTTGATGACCAATTAAATTATTCACAACATATACAGCAGAAAATAAATAAGGCAAACAGCATAATGGGCCTCATCAGAAGAACATTCACCTACCTAAATGAACATAACTTCAAATATTTTTTTCAAGCACTTGTTAGACCACATCTTGAATACGCCGCAGCTGTTTGGTCGCCATACAAGCAACGTGACATTGACAGCATAGAGAACGTACAGAGAAGAGCGACCAAACAAATACCATCCTTAAAAGATATGGAGTACCCAGATAGACTAAAGAAATTAAAAATGCCTACCTTGAAATACAGACGCCTCAGAGGTGATATGATTGAAACTTTCAAAATTATCACGGCTATCTATGACAATGAAGTCACAGAAGGTATATTTGAACTCGACCCTAACACTCGAACTAGGGGCCATAGTAAGAAAATCAAGAAGAAATTTAGCAAAATAAATTTAAGGAAATTTTCTTTCACCAACAGAATCGTTGATTTATGGAATACTCTGCCACAATGGGGTCGTCTCATTACTCCGACAGTCATTACTTCGACAGTCATAACTCCGACAGTTATTTCTCCGACACTCATAACTCCGACAGTCATTACTCCGACACTCATTAATACTCCGACCATGCATCCCGGACTGTATCATCATATCCTATCTAATCGCAACTCCAAACAACTATAGGATAATTGCACGGAGTGGATATTGAAAATATGATCACGAGTGCCGCAAAACGCATCAGATTAAACGAGTGTGCAGAACTTGCTACGCGCACGAGTTTAATCTGAATGCGTTTCGGCACGAGTGATCATATATTCAATATTCACGACGTGCAATTGATTATTATATTTATTTCATTGTGCGGAGTCAATAAAGAAGTGAAGGAAAATAACAACAACAACAAAAAAACAAATCCAATCTTAGCCTTTTATATACAAACCCGGGAAGCACAGACAACAATCTAAAGAGGAAAAAACACACAAAATAACGAGCCCAATGAGTTCGACCGAACGCGAGTGAAGCAATTTCTGTCTGAAACTGTTGCAATGCACCCGCAGTATTGGTCGCGGGTAGTACGGGTCTCTTCAACAAACCCAATTCCGTGCGCATCTGATGCAATGGTAGGTAGGTGTCGCTCAACTATGAGACGACTTGAAAACTTGAAAAGGTAGGCCATGTATTTTTGCTATCCTGAATTTTGAGGAAAATATGACGGGAATCGAAGAAACAAACTAATCATAGAAAGCATTTTTATTAGATCTACATGAAATAATATTTTCCTTTTTTAAAAAATATTTTGTTGGGCCGCGCTGAAAAACTTTAAAAATAATAGCGCTGCATACGAAAAAAATTCCGACTCCGGGATAAAAACCATGCCCCTTTCAAGTTAAATGGGCAGTCCCGTACTGCATTTAGATTGCTAAAATCGCCAGAATTGCAAAGACTATCGGTCACTGTCGAAGTATTAAGAGTCGGAGTAATGACTGTCGGAGTATTGAGTGTCGGAGTAATGACATTATCCCGCCACAATCAGTAAATTGATGCAAAGGATGTAAGACAATTTGAAATCAGGCTCGATAAATACTGGGAACACCAAGATGTACAATTTGAGTACAAAGCCAGCATCCAAAACAAGGAATACACCGGAAACCACACCGAAATAAGTTGTATTACGGAAGAAGTAGAGGTGGATATAGTGGCGGAGAGCCAGCGTCCACAAATGACCTAACCCTAACCTAGATTAAAATCGAAAATAAACGTAAAAATATCAATGGTGCACCTTATTATGTTAATTTAAAACATAATTATATAAGACTTTGTGTTTGGAAACAAAGAAGATACATCCATGGATCATGGTCTTCATGGGTCTCTATGACCTAGAACACCATAGCTTCAAAATCCCCACTCATTCATAAATATTGAAGTGGAAAATTTAAGACCCCCCTTTTTTATATGTCTGCGTGTATTATGATTTTCTCAGTGGCTTGTTTGCTTTAATTTATTTTAAAAAAAGATTTCAGTTAGAAAATCAATGCATTATGTACAGATGTACAATATTGTCATTATTCTTAATCAAAAGTAAAACCTCCTTTTTCGCCAGTAACGGGAGATAATTTTTCGCGCCAAATATTAGTACTATTAGTGTCCGAATGAATTCGATAAGAAAAATCCCGATACATTCCAAAAGAGGAAGTCAAGCGGGGGATTTCCCGTTAGACTTTCCTAGGCAAATCTCCTACAAACTTTCCAAAACGAGGAGGACGTTCGTAGTAAACATGGTAAATAAGGTACACAACAATGCTCCAAATGATTTTGTCTCCAGTTAAATTTCAAGTAGTCATATATTCTTTGTAAACACAAAATTACTGTTGACTATGAACACATGAGAACCATTGTTGGGGCATCAAAAGGGTTATGTAATTGAATAAATAAAGGATTTTCCTGAATTTTCTTTCCTGTACGCCCAGAAAATAAGAATTACAAGACAAAAGCAAGGTGGGTTGTACAATGACAAATATACACACATCGAAATCATTTTAATAAGTAGTATCATCCTTTACTACCCACACATATCATGAGTACTGTATTACGAAGAACCATATGATCCTCGTGTGTATCTATATTTAACTCCATTTACACTCATTTAATTGATGTGGTATGTTTGAAGTTATGTAAAGGTAAATTAGTCGACCATATGTATATCTTGTATCCTCTTCTCAAATCTTATATTATTCATGAAATAGACACTCCCTGTACTCTGTAACATGTTAGAATTAATCAGAAAATAGTTATATAAACCGAAATAGAGTATATGTTTGAAGTACAGGATGTACATTCAACTATACAATCAAAACGTGTCTTCTTTAAGCGAGTTTGATTCCGTCCTGTGTCAAGGTATAGTATTCACAAAGTTTATCAGTGACTAGCGACAGGTCGGTGGTTTTCTCGGGTACTCCTGTTTCCTCCACCAATAAAACTGACAGCCACAATATAACTGAAATATTGTTGAAAGTGGCGTAGTGTTAAACACCAAATAGACAGTTTTCAAAATTTACAGTCAACCGTTTTTTATTTATTTTGCGAAAATCGTTTCTGTCCTTACAACAATATACATGTACATTTACATATAATTACATTACTTCCGTTTTTCATTGAAATGTTACAATATGATTGGCTATGAAGTGGTGACATGATTATAAAAGTGATGTTTCACATCCCAATGAAACTCAAATCCGAACTTGCACGTGCCTCCACGACGACGTCAGATGTAAACAATCAATGGCGTAGTAATTTCCAACAGCAAATAATCTAACACAAATAAAATTCACAACGAAAAATTCAACTATATAAAATTTTGGTGTGATTTGAATATAATTATAAGAATTGAATGCATTCTTTTGAAGTTTCATTGGGGTATGAAAGCATTGATCGAACTACATTTTCAACATGAAGTGCTTCATTGAAAATGTACTTCGGTCAACGCTTTCATACCCCAATGAAACTTCAAAAGAATGCATTCAGTTCTTAAGTATATCCCATATTTATGCATCACTTCACCTGATTTCCCACTGTGCAGACATACAGTTGTTGTTAATTTAGATAAACATGTTAAAAGGGGAAATGACGATGGATGCAAAACTACTTCTCTAATGCCCACTAGAAATTTACTGGATTGGGCTAGAAACGAAAACAGAAAACAAGCTTTATAAATATGAATAAAATTGGGTACTACCATGACAATCAATTCAAGTTTAATTACATTCTTAGATCAAGAGTTATAAACGAATAATCTCATTCCATACCTCTTGTCTATAGACATGAAGATGAATATCATGAATGTTTAAGAAAAGTGTGAAGATACCAAAGGAGTAATTAGAAGCCATAAATCGAAGGTCAGACAACACAATGGCAAAAAAAGGTGAATAGATGAACAAAGATCCACAAAATACTACACAGAAAACTAAAGATTGAGCAGCATGAACCCTGCTAAAAACTGAAAACTGAACACAACAATACAACTGAAATATTGTTGAAAGTGGTGTTAAACACCTAACCCTATAGGTATACAACAAATGTATTGCATATACACAATTGCATCGGTAATGTAATGTTTAGCATCCTTGCCTTGTGTGCGGTAGATTGTGGGTTCGAGCCCCTAATGGGCCAATCCCAAGACTATAAAAAATTAGTGTTGTTGCTTCTCTGCTAAGCATGCAGCATTACGGAGACATAGCAAATAATGTGTCCGAGTGGACCGACATTCTACCCACGGACAGTAGTTTCAGTGAGCTAACTCTATAAAACTCCCAACTAAAAGCAAGCATCATTATCATGATATCATCTCATCAAATGTAACTTATTCTCACCATGATATAGCTGAAATATTACTCATTTGGCATTTAACAACAATCACTCACTCGCTTATATATATATAAAACACTGAAATATAATACATACAATAATTTATGAATGCAATATTCGAATGTAATACATAGAGACATTTTTAATGTGTATTGGAATGTACTAAACGCACTGTATATGTATTTAACATAACATCGGAATAGAGAGTTACCGGTATATAATGGTATTCCATTGCAATCATTTTCTCTTTTTGTAATTTTTTAGACAATTATATATTTTTTCAAATGTGCAGGAGAGTATATTATCCCATGTATTTAAATCTTCATTTCTGTTACAGTAAATTTGTACACAATGGTAGAGTTATACCAGTATTATCAGTGTTACCACTGATCAATCATAATCTGTAATGGATCATAGACAACAAGCACAGGAACTGTACAGAGAAACAAGATGTAGCAGTTCTGAAGAAACCTGTCAGTTGTCTACAGTCAAAGAATATCTACGGAAGTTTATCTGTCAATGTCAGCCTCAACAGAAATTTCAATTCAGAGAACTTCCAAATATTATTATGAAGAGTGCTAAAGAGACAAGTTTTGTGTCTGTGAAAGCAAGTGAATCGTTTGAGAAGTTAGAGTATTACTTTAGTCTTGTGTCTAATCACACGTGGAAGGGTGAATTTCACAAGATAAAGGTATTTAATATCTAATATCAGTAGATCTCTTTGTACAACCACAACATTTTGTGGTCTGTCATCGTCAGTCTGTATACTAAATGGTTTCTGTGCGATAACTTTTATACTAGTTGGTTGAATTCTGAATTTTAAATTGATAGATCATTGCCACGAATTAATGGTTGCGATTGGTTTGGGTGCAAAGGGGGTGAGGGGATGGTAGCCCTACCCATATCAAAACAAGAGGCCTCAAGGTGCAATAAATAATGTTTTTTTTATTTTTGTAGATGGAATGTTTATTGTTCATTTATTTTTGATGATTTTTATTAATTAATTCCTTCAGAAAATCTCATTAAGAAAAATGCATAGCATTGTTATGTAAATATATTTTGATATTATATGTGGAGGGAAATTTCAAAATTTAAACTTTTTGATCCAATTTTAATATGTTTTTCTGCAGAATGATCTTTCTTTATGGGTTGTTGTTGGTCCATAAAAACCTCTATCTATTTTATTTTGAACAGGGGTCAAAATGGGGTCAAAATTCAGATATTCTCATTGATGATTTGTTTTTGTGCTCTTTGAATCTCAATTTATGACTTAGCTTCAAATAAACCTTTCTAAGCGTACACTGATTAGTTTATTCAACAATAATTGCAGGTACATTGACGATATCTTAACTGTATATAATCAAATTTATCTCAAGGATCTAATAGTGAATAAGGCCAACATCACAAACAAATCAATTTTTGGAAATAGTCATGTCTTTCTTAAGGTAACAGTCTTCAAAATTAGACTTTCGAATTTACTGGCCAGAAAACTTCAAAATTAGAATATTTATATAGATTCTATTGAAAAAATTTGGCAAAAGTCACTAGTCCGAATCAATTTTCACTGGCCGTGGGCCACCGGCCCACTGCTAAAGTCGATGACTGAGGTAAATTTAACCTTGTTATTTGCTCTGTCTTATCTAGAATTGCCTCTATTTCCATGGCAACTATTTAATCTGTGTAAAATTAAAAAATTATAGAACAAATAGTGTCCATTCGCTTGTTGTCAATAATTTTTGTAGTTTGATGATGTTGACATTGTAAACATAACGATAACGACCACTTGGCATAATGAATAATCGACTGAACACAATGACGTTTGAACCGAACATAAAGAAATTATATTGGACTGACAGAATATATTCCCATATGATCTGAACATGATGTTATCAAACCAAATATGATAGTTTGACAGAATTTTGTACCAATATACATGTACATGTATGTATACATCATGTACATGATATGATTATATAAAGTTACTTCTATTACATTTACCAGTAGGGGGCCGTCGTGGTCATGCTCATATGGTAGTTTGATTTACAACTACCTGTGCAATCACTGCCTATCACCACTAAAGTTGTGAGTTCGAATCCCACTGATGGCGAGGTGCACTCGCTACAACATTATGATAAAATTTGTCAGTGAATTGCGACAGGTCGGTGGTTTTCTCTGGGTACCCCGGTTTCCTCCACGTTATAACTGAAATATTGTAGAAAGAGGTGTTAAACACCATAACCCATTTACCAGCATTAGGATGTTAAAATAACATTTCAAATGTATATTTGAGCTACCATTTCCATTTCAGAAATTCAGTGGATTTTATCAGACAAAGATAGCATCACATCTGACAGGTGTAGAAGAACTTTTTAGGATTGCAGGATATAGCGAAGATACAGCTAGAAATGAATTCAATTTAAGTAAGAAGATAAACAAAGAACTGTTGCTAGCTATTGCCTTTGAATGTCTCATTGCATCTGCAGAATGTCTATTAATTCATGAAATTCAGTCAAAAACAAAGTTCTCAATTAATGCAATTGACATTGTTTTATTACGAACTACAAATTCTGGCGATGTTGATGAAATGTATTCAATTCTGAGGAAATCTTTTAATTTTAAGAAAGACGAATCTGTGATAAATACTGCCATGCCATTGGTTAACACAATAGATACTCCCATGCCATTGGATACGACAAACAATGATTATGTAGATCAGCTGTCACCATGTCATCTACCCATGAAGACAGAATATGGACAAACTGTATCGGTTGTAGACAATGATATCAAACCAGATTCACATCTTAGTGATTTGAAAGAAGGCACTCTAGATGATCATCTGATGGCAAGTCTGCAGTTAATAAATGAAGAAAATTCTAATACAATTACACAGCCCTCAGTTCGACCATCTGACGAGTGGTCTTTTGTGCAAGAGGGCTTACGCAAAAAATATGGAGAAAGGTACTTTGATGGGCAAAGAGGTAATATCTTGACACCCTCCAGCAAAGAAAGCCGACAGTATCGAGACTCGGGCATTGGGTCTGGTATTCCATCTGAGCTTCCGTATGCAGATGTGGATACTCTTCAGACAAGAAGTACTCGTGGTTTTAACAAAGACAAAATCCCCCAAAGTGTTGCACATGCTCAGTTGTCGTGGCCAAATCATCCAGAGCTGCCACCCCAACAAAGGCCCCAGTATTCTTGGCCCCAACATGAGGCCCAGCCACCACCAGTACACAGACCACAATTTTCCTCACCCTTCCCACAAGGACAGCAAACAACGAAAACAGAACTGTTAAGAGCTAGAAATAAATCAACTAGTTCGTATTCTCCAGATCATTGGCCTCCAAAACAAACTGGTTGTGATTTTGTTGAATCGTCAAATGAGGATGACATTGTTGGAGGTATACGCCCTTCGCGGTCAATAACAAAGACAAACTTTGTAGAAGAAACCACACAGGAAAGTACTGCTGCACCAACTTATTCTCGCATATCTAAACCTGTTGTGAAAGAGAGGCTACACTCGACTGGGCATGGTCAGCAATTTAATTTTAGTACAGGTAGTCATTCTGCTCCGGTTGCATGTCGTGAGCCTGAGGAGAGAATTCCGTCATCAAGCCTTGGAAATGAAGAGATGTGGATATGTGATCATTGTACTGTAAAAAACAACAGATTTGCTAATACATGTTCAATGTGTTCAAAGAGTCGCGATATTGTTAAATCTCCTGATGTGCGATGGGGAAAACTATGTTCACGTTGTACATTAATTAACAAATCAGATTTAATATTTTGTGAAGCATGCGATAACAAACTGTCAGATGTTTCTGATATTCCATTGTAACAATTGTTCACAAGATAACAAACTGTCAGATGTTTCTGATATTGCATTGTAACAATTGTTCACAAGATAACAAACTGTCAGATGTTTCTGATATTGCTTTGTAACAATTGTTCACAAGATAACAAACTGTCAGATGTTTCTGATATTGCATTGTAACAATTGTTCACAACACATTATTTCAAAAGCAATCTAATTAAAATTAGATGTTTTATGATATTTTTTAGCCAAAGGACAAGTGACCTTTTTTTGTATCACTAAGCATCCACCTTTGTTAACTTTTTCACATTTTAATTTTCTTTATAAACTTCTCTCAATCCAAGGGAAACAAAGGTGGCAGGAATGATCCATAAGAAGATGATATTAAGATTTCTACAAATAACGTTAATCCTCTAGTTGTCCTCTGTGAGGAAGGTCTAGGAGGAACTTGACATGCGAAAAGAGGGAATTTAATTAAACCTTTAACAATTTCCTTCTCAAGAATCAGTTGTAGAATTCTTGCAAAATCCTTGTGATAAGTAAATTTAGATTTGTTCAAATGACTGTCCTAGGGTGTACTGGTCTCAAGCCCTGGCCGGTGTCTGCAATGGGGAAAATTAAAAAAAAGATAAGGCCAGTGATAGAAATACAAATATAAGTGAGATAAATCATCACTTTGATACATAGATTCAAGCTTGTACAAAAGACCCTAGGATCTGTGGGGTCTGAGCCCTGTTGTCCAAAATTTTACATGGGCTAATATGAGAACAAAATTTCCAAAAATTGTCAAGGTCCTGGAAGATGTTGTGCTTTATTGGGCTCCAGTCCTGTTGTTAAGAAAATTTACATATGTTAAACATATATGCTAGAATAGACAATTATATACATTCTTCAACAGATGAGTGCTACAGGCTCATGTGAGTCTCGCATTTAATTTTTTTTTTTTTGAGCTCCAATAACATTTAAGTACTTCCTTTTTATGGACATGTTCGGTAAACTTTCAGTTACATTTGGAAGCTCTCTACTGCTTCATTAAGACTGACATGCAGTTTGATATCTAAAGATTTTGACGGTCTTGTCATTGTCCAATTGACATGCTCTCTGATTTAATACCATATTGGTTCTTAGATGTTAGTGGATTGCTGAAAAAAATATCTACCAGCATGTAATTTTAATAAGATTGTATTTCAAGTTTAACTTTTTATAACTTGTTTGCCTATATTTATTTATTAGAATAATTTTATTTTAAATTTCTGCTCGTCCCAATCAAAACTTTTGGAGAAAAGGCTTAATTTAGCATTTTAGTTTTGTAACTAAGCAGTTCTTTGGTTTATGTGACAATGTCTGATTATAAGATCTCTCAAAATATGGTAGCACCAAAATTCTGTTGGTAAACACAGATTTTCAACCAGAACTTTTTTGTAAGCAGGTGAAAAAAACCGCTGTAAATATATATCAATATTACTATTAGTGTTCTTTGTTAAATTTACATCAAATATCCTATAGAAAATATAACACAAATTTAACTCTTATTGTCAAAAATGTCAAATTAATTTATAGTTCAATATCTGTAGTCGAAAAAAAAGTATGTCTCCTTTTTCATTTTTCATGCTTATGATGTTTTGAAATAAAAGTATTAAACATAAGTTTAGAAAAGGAGAAAATTATGTTACCATGCTCTACATAATTTGTTTTGCTTTTTTGAGTATTTCTATCTACCTTGTACCTACAAAAACTTCCTTTAACAACAATATTTTTTCATAGTATTTTATTTTTTGCATGAAAGCGAGCTTTTATTCCCCCCAGATAATTGAAAGAAAACACGATATAATTTGTCTATCTACCTATATAGCTACCCACTTAAAAAAATGGATTATATAGCAAAACAGTATTTACTTAATGATGGCCACAATGGCTAAAATTAGAATGCCACACATTATAACAATATATATTTCAAGTAATAGTACATTATAAAAATCATAAGTGAATTAAATACAAAATAAATATTTATGTAACAATAAAAACAAATATGGTATGAATAAAATGTAGGATTCTTTTATAATTATTTAAATTTATGTAGAATACATTTCACACTTGTCCTACATACAGAATATAGTTATGAATGAGGTATTAATTTATATTGTATATGATTATTTGCCATAAATGTTTTATTTCATCTGGCTGAAAAGTGCCATCACTTTTTGTTGGTCGTCTGTCTTTTATCAGTAAATTGTCCACATTTTAATCTTCAAATCTACTAAAACTTTGCAAGTTTATTCCCTCAGTGGTTCAATACAATTTTTCTTTTTTTTCTGTTTTTTTTTTTGGCTGATAGGAAATCTAAGAAACTGACCACAACAAGACACATGTTAACATTGGCTATATACATGTACCTGTATATTAGCACAACATTTTCTTTGTTGAATTACACATTTTTGTGATCATTTTCTCATCATTGTGTTATTCAGATCAACCACACTAGTGGTGTACAATATTGTTAATAAATCTCAGTATATAATGTACATGAATTAAACTGATTTTGTTATGGTTCATTGACTTGCTACACTTTGGATGGGAAGGGGGGGGGGGGGGGTTCACCAGTCTGTTCATTTCATCTTTCCAGACTCCTCCTTTCCTCCATTAGTCTGGTAGTTATGAAATAGATGAAACTGATGTTATAAACTAATAGCCTACCCCTCCTAGGTCAACCACACGTTAGTTTCATCATCCAAGTGTATGCATACTCGATACTTGTATTGATCATGTATTTATTATAAAATACAATATAAATCTTAATTGTATTCCCATGCAACTTTTACTCCATTTAATATTTTAACACTTTGTTATAAATGATGACAGAAATGTTTTTGTCTTTTTTTTTTTATATTGACTGCAGGGTTATTTCCCTTTATCAAGAAATTTAAATCGTTTGTTAGATATTCTTAGCATGAGCCAATAAATGTTTGTACAAAAAAAATGTACTTTAATGTGTCCAAAGGTTTTCTAGTGGTCAGTGTTAATATCAATTAATATCTATTGGTGAGAGAAAAAAACTGTTAGCGCTGCAAACAGAGAATAGATTAAATTTGATCAAATATTATCTTAGGCCACTACAACTATCATTTAAGTATTTATATATACGGTATATAGCCTTGCATGTAAATATTTGGGTTTTTTTTAATTTAAATTTATATTTGAACTTTGTTGATAAACTGATAATGTTGTTTACTTTATATTGTATTTCTTTTTATTGGTACAGGTTTTCTTGATAGCAAATTAAAGGAATTTATTCTTCCAGCTCAGATGAATTTTATTTACCTACCGTATGATAACTGTTAATTGACTCAAGAGTTGTATAATCAAGTCAATATATTTTAAACAAGGGATGACAGATATTTACAGGATAGAGATATTCTGATGTAGGACAAGTGTGAAATTAGATTTTATTTGTAATGATTAGAGTGCATTTGCTATTTTTATTGGAATGAATTATAAATCAGTTTATTATATGACATGTATGACAAATGTGTGAATGCAAGATTTCAATAGAAAAATAAAAGAATTGTGTAATAAACTATAGTTTTTAGCTCACTCAGTCTGAAGGACCATGTGAGCTTTCCTTCGGTCTTCTGTAAACTTCAATCTTCTTCTCTGAAACCTGGGCGGAATCTTCATTGGATGAACCTCTAAAGTTTGCGATTTTCGTGATGATCATAAATTCCACATGGCCATCAGGGCCAAAAATATCGTATGACAGGAATTGTTATTGTGTGAATGGTCCTCTACCAAATTGATGTTTTTGGTGCTGATCAGAAATACAAATGCCTGTTTTGATCCCCAGAACAGAAACTAGATAAGCTTATTATTTAGTGATACTTTATACAACTGGCTATCAGAGAAAAATGTCAAAAGAGCGATGTACAGCCTCCGATTTGTTTGGTCTTTGACAAGAGATACTTTTCCATCATCGCTATTCTAAAATTTTATTGATTTAATGTGTTTCACAGTAATCATAACTGTTGGATCGAACATAATCGGACAACCTAATAACTTGGGAGTGTACACATGTCTGTAATCCATTCACCATTTATAGGTATCAATTGCAGGCAGGTTGTAATTTCATGCCGACTTTGATATATTAGTTTTATGTTTGTCATTGAAGACTTCACATTGACTGAAATGAGGCTTGTAGATGTTTTATGCAACTTTCAACGACATTTCAGTTATACTGTGGTGGTCAGTTTTAGTGGAGAAAAGCGAAAGAAACAACTGACCTGCCAGAAGTCGCATTATCATATAAAGTTGCAACAAGTACACTTCACAATGAGCAGACAACGATAAAACTTGGTCAATAGAAACCATGTGATCATAACTCCTCCTTCAGTATAAATCAGATCACTTTGTTATTTGTAATAATGGATATATGGGCACTTGCCTATTTAAATTATTTTATGTAGGTATTATGGAAAGCTTAAATGGTGATGGCCGTCAATTCTTCAATGGATGTGTATCTATAATCCAACAGTTTGTTAGTCAGATAATCCCAAGTTTAACCCATGACCGTTCATACATCATGCATTTGGTTTTTGTTCAATAACTTGAGTTTCCATAAGCAAATATGATTTTTTTACTTAATATGAGGCACCATCAATGATGAGCAAAGTTTAACTTTAGTTCTCATAAGCAAATCATTTGAAATTTACACTTATGATAGGGACCATCAAAGACGACAAAAGTTCAATTTCAGACTTTATCCATTGTCAGGATTTGCCAAAAGATACAAATTTTTCAGGTATCTGCTCAATAATTCAACGTCAACTTATGCAAACCATTTGACATTTATACACAAGGTCTAGGACCAAAAGGCAGACCAAGTTTGATGTCAGACTTTACAAAATTCTGTTCTGGAGCGAAAAATCCCAATTTTTCAGGTTTTTGTTCAATAACTTAGGTTCCTGATAAGCATATCATGTGATATTTATATGCAATATTGGGGACCAAAAAGTCAGGCCAAGTTTCATTTTCGATGTACTAAGGGCAATATATTTATCTGGCATATAGGGATATATCAAGTCATGGGATCAGAAAAGGTTTTGACAGCATTAAATTTGTACAAACATAACATGATTGAATGATTACTGCTTAATGTTCGGTGAGCAGCATTTCAGCATTCAGGACATTAAGTTTGAACAAGTTCAATAATATATAAAAAGTATAAAGGGATGAGACAACCGGGTCAATGACTTTTGACTGCCACTGATAAAGTATGGAGACTTCGGTAGGGACGAAATGTTTAGTCCTTTGTAGTTCCTACTATATATGCACCCTCTTTTTCGAAATCTACGAAATGAGGTCTTTGGGATGTAGGGATTGTGGCACTCTCCAAACATATTACCCACTATAGTCCACTGTCGGGCTTTCCCGACGACCCCCACTGAGAAGGCTTCCTTTATCTGCCACCAAGGGACATGCTGAGCTGTGTGGATTTTAGCCCTGGGAACCTTCACCAGTACCAAGTGCAAAACATCACAAGCAATAGTGGGGATGAGAGAAGGAAACACAAATATTATTTACTCAATTTTATTCATTATTATATACATAAATATTAAATATATATCACAGATTCTTAATATTGTCTTTATTTTTGTATGATTAATACTCAATTTAAATATGTGCACATAATTTCATAAATTATCTTGTTTTCTTCAAGAAAACTTAATACATGATGCTCTTCGATCTTATTAGATACTTGGAATTCAATTCTGTAAGCTATATTCTTCTACAGCTTAATAACAATGGTACACCTTTTTAATACGTCAGGTTTCTGTCAATTATTTGCCATTATAATTTTATTCTGATTTTGCCTTTCTAACCATTTGTTCTAAAACATCCCATTGTTCTTTCTTGATTGTTTTTAAGTCATTAAATTCACCTGCTCGACTCACATATTCTCCACCATCAAATCTAACAACCTACAAATAACAAAAGTGACTTGTTACTATGACAACAAACATAATTAGCTTAATACTATGACAAAATAACAAAAGTAATTTTTACTATCACAAAACAACAAGAGTAAATCGTAACTTGTTGCCATAACTTTTTTCTTTTACAAGTTTTATTTATACAAGATTTTACTAAACTAGGGGCCGTCGTGGTCATGATCATATGGTAGTTGGATTTATAACTACCTATGCAAGCAGTACCTATCACTTCTAACGTTGTGAGTTTGAATCCCACTCAGGCGAGGTGTACTCGATACAACATTATGTGATGAAGTTTTGTCAGTAACTTGCGGCAGGTCGGTTGTTTTCTTCGGTTTCCTCCACCAATAAAGCTGACTGCCACAATATAACTGAAATATTGTTGAAAGTGGCATTAAACACCATAACCCTAACAAAAATATTTTCCAGATAAAGAATAAACATCAAAGGTGTATGAAAATTGTATTTTCTCACCTCTCCAGTCATCCAGCTACTATAGTCACTGACCATATAAGTAGCTAGGTTGGCTATTTCTGGTATTTCTCCAAGTCTACCAACAGGTAGTACATCATATAACTTCTCTGTCCAGCTACCTGTAGGATCTAATCTACCAAAGGCTCCCTGTAATATGTTGTTATTAAGTGGTCAATATCACTTGAATAAATGAATGAATCAGAATGGCATCTTGTTTTTTTTTACACACAGATTTAAATGACAAGTAAAGCTGATGTACTTAATTTACTTCCTCTAAAACTTCCCTGATGTAGGACATTATAGATGGTTTCTAATATCTGAAAATCACTAACCACTTGCTTCATAAATAATCATATAAATGAGCAAAGCAGTTGCTGATTGTATAAATAACACATTTGTGTAAGAAATTAATGAATTAGCTAAATTCTTAATACTGAAGAATTGTGTCATTTTTGGATGAAATTGGGCATTACAGTATGCAGATGAAATGACGATTTGATGGTTGCTGTAATTTTCATGGATTAATAGTAAAATCGTGAATGTAACTCACAGAAATCATATCAGTTAATAGGTATATTTAAACACCCGTGATGATGATGAAAGAAACAGGGTAGACATGTTCTATGATAATTACCTTTGTTTCAATTGGTCCAGGGGCAATACAATTAAATCTAATTCCATATCTACCCCATTCTGCTGCTAGCGACCTACAAAACATACCGGTACTTGATTTAAATTTTACAATTTTATTCATAGCTACATTTGTTGTGTATTTTTATTTAATCACATTCTTTGAAGTAGAAATTCATAATTTTGGTTCAAAATGATAATTTTTTTTTTTTTGGCAGCTCATTGTACATTCTGAAAAAATCCTTTAACACCTATCCTACTTCAGTTTAAAATTTAGAAAAAAAAATTTAAATGTTCATTTACTTAATCATAACTAAAAGGAAGTTATGAATCATGGATATGAAAGAAACTAAAGCACACTTCCTTAATTATATCCATTCATGGTGAGGTGTACTCGATACATTATGTGATCAAGTTTGTCAGTGATTTGCGGCAGGCCGGTGGTTTCATCTGGTTACTTTGGTTTCCTCCACCAATAAAACTGCCCACCACGATTGAACTGAAATATTGTTGAAAGTGGCATTAAACACCATAATCCCCCACCCCACATCCTTATATAGAAATTGTGTGAAGGGGAGAAAACCAATAGAGAACTGTCTTTATCTGTCATTTTATTAGCTCACCTTGCCAAAGGCAACGTGAGCTTTTGCCATCACTTTCGACATCCGTCGTCCGTTAACTTTTCACATTTTAATCTTCTCCTCTGAAACCCCTAAGCCAAATGAACTGAAACTTGGTAGGGAGCATCTATGGAAGGTCCTCTCTAAAGAGTGCACATTTTGTTATGATCCATTACCAAACATGGCTGCCACAGGCAATTCTTGTTTCTCATTGGCCGATTTTTTTAAATCTTCACCTCTGAAACCGCTTGGCCAATGCAAATGAACCAAAGTTTGGTAGTAAGCATCTATGGAAGGTCCTCTGTAAAGATTGCTCATTTCGTCCCGATCCGTTAACAAACATGACCGCCACAGGCGACTCTTGTTTCTGATTGGCTGAATTTTAAAATTTTTCTCCTCTGAAACCGTTTGGCCAAATGAACCGAAACTCTTGGTAAGAAGCATCTATGGGCGGTCCTCTCTAAAGATTGCACATTTTGTCCCAATCCATTATCAAACATGGCCGCCACAGGCAATCCTTGTTTCTGATTGGTCGATTTAAAAAAATCTTCTCCTCTGAAACTGCTTGATCAAATGAACCGAAACTTGGTAGGAAGCATCTATGGAATGTCCTCTATAAAGATTGCTCATTTTGTCCCGATCGGTTAACAAACATGGCCACCACAGGCAATTCTTGTTTCTGATTGGTTGATTTCTAAAAAATCTTCTCTGTTAAAAGAAAGATAACTCTTCCCATTATTTCCCTTAGAAATTAACCAATGCTGATATAGTGTAACAGGTTTATTCTATACATTACAAGTAGGTATTCACATTTTAATATTCTTTTTAGCAAACCTTGCCAAAGGCAATATGAGCTTTTGCCATCACTTGGTGTCCGTTGTCTGTCATTTGTTTGCTTTTCACACTTTAATCTTCTCCTCTGAAAATCCTCAGCCAAATGAACTGAAACTTGGTAGGAAGCATCTATGGAAGGTCCTCTCTAAAGAGTGCACATTTTATTATGATCCATTACCAAACATGGCCACCACAGGCAATTCTTGATTCTCATTGGCCGATTTTTTTAAATCTTCTCCTCTGAAACCACTTGGCCGAATGAACCGAAACTTGGTAGGAAGCATCTACATGTATGCAATGTCCTCTATGAAGATAGATTGCTCATTTTGTCCCGATCGGTTAACAAACATGGCTACCACCGAAACTTGGTAGGAATCATCTATGGAATATCCACTATGAAGAATGCTCATTACATCCTGATCGGTTAGCAAACATGGCCATCACATGCAATTCTTGTTTCTGATTGGTCGATTTCTAAAAAATCTTAGCCATATGAACCGAAACTTGGTAGGAAGCATCTACATGTATGAAAGGTTCTGTATTAAGTTTCTTCAAAGCAGAATGAAAGGTGAGCGACACAGGCTCAGCCCACTGAGCCTCTTAGTACTTCAGTCCTGGTTTGAAACAGAAATCATTCATTATCTACATTATATTCCCAAAACAGTGTTACAAAGTAAAAAATATACCAAAATAAAACCTTATCATAAATTGTAATTCAATAAATATGATACAGAACTAATCTCACTTCAGACAAAACATTTTGGATTTATTTTATAGAATTATCTCCCTTTTACATACTTAGTCAAGCATTCAACTCCAGCTTTAGCTGCAGCACTCGGTGAAACAAACCCAGATCCACTGGAAGCATAAATGGTTGTTATAGCAAGGAAGGCTGCACCTTAGTAAATATAAAACAATAAGTAACAATCTCAGATTAAAAAGTACAGAGTTATGCCATATAAAGAAATTTCTGTTTTTAGAAACAATGGCCTTCTACAATGGTGTGTGCGTGGTCAGATAAATTTCTGAAAGCAAACCATTCAAGAACCAACCCATATAAGTTTAATTCATGGTTAATGAATGGTGGTAATATTGGAAGATGATTTCTGATTGACACATAAACAAACTTTGTAAAGATCATTTAAAGAAGATTCTTGTAATGTAACAGTTTGTTGTAGTCTCAATCCTGTCCTTTCCTCTGTCATGACTTATCACTGGATGTTTAACGAGTAATATGATAGATGCCACTAATGGTGCAGGAACTGCATACCCTTCCGGAGCACCTGAGTTCAGCCAAAGATTTAGTGGTGTTCCTGTTGCTCAGTCTTTGGCTTAACCATTGCTTGTCTTTTTTTCTTTTTGACAATTAGATTGTCTGTTCTTCTTCTTGAATTTGTCATTTGACTACCCCTTTGGCATCTTTAAACTTTTTCTTCCATCTGGTATGTGGTTTCTTAAAAGATTTATTTGCCAGCCAATTGAATGAATGATCGTTCCTGTCGCCATTGTGAATTTGATCTGCACCAATAAACACAGAAATCCAACAAATAACAATACCTGTCAGGTTTAATAACAAATGACCACATGGTTTCTGACAAATAAGACTAGAATATGACAACTTAACAGATGATACAAATTAATTACCGTAGAGGTATCAATTTTGTCTTTCTTTGGGTACGATTTTACGATTGGATTTTGGAACTAGTCGGACTGTGATATTTTTTTTCTTTTCATTTCATTATGACCATAATTCCAAATTCCCATTTTGGGTCAGGGGAGCGTAGAAATTGTTTACCTTGTCCAGCTTCTATCAACCTTTTACCAATATCGAGTGACACTAAAGCTGATCCATTTAATACAATATCTATGACTGTTTTCCATGCATTAGGTGATAACCTTTCTGATGGTGAAATAAAATTCCCTGCTGCATTGTTAATAACTATATTAGGTAGGCCAAACTCTGCTACACATTTATCAACTGCTGTGTTGATGGCAATAGGGTCCCTGACGTCAGCCACAACAGGTAAAACCTTAAACAAAAAACAACAAGTAAATATACCTACAAAATATATCACAATAGGGTCACAGACATCAGCCACTACATATAAAACCTGAAACAAACTAGAGGCTCAGTGGGCTGAGCCTAGTAAGTAAGTAATGACTTTATTTCAAGAGGGTAACACAGTTAGCAACAATAAGCTAATCTTCCCTGTGGCCCTCAAAACAATAATAATCAAATACAGCAAATACAATTTCAAACAATACATACATATTCACAACGAAATATCACAATCTGAGTATAATCAAGGATAAATCCTTGGTATAATGAATATAATCATTCGTTATTTTGTTTTGACATCAAATAATCTGTATATTTCTTTTTGAATAGATCTATGTCTTGAATTAATTTTAAATTAGGAGGTAAAGAATTCCATAAAATAGTTCCGGAGTAGTGAAAAGTTCGTTTCATAAAATTAGAATTTGGTCTTGGGACGAACAAATTTCCCTTTGCAGATGATCTTAATGAATAAATATTAGAATTTGTATTCATATCAAATAAATTACACAAATAATCAGGAGCAGAATTATTTATAAATTTATACATTAAAACACTTTTATGATATTCTAATCTATTTTGAATAGACAGCCAACCAAGTTTTTTAAATAATTGAAGAGATGGTATATCATATTTTGCATTAAGAATAATTCTTGCTGCACGCTTTTGTAATTTACATAGTTTTTCAAGATTCAAATTTGTGGTTTCTCCCCATACCGTACAACAATAATCAAACAGTGGTAGAATATATCCATTATAGTACATGATTAAGCCTGTGTCGCTCACCTTTCACTCTGCTTTGAGGAAACTTAATACAGAACCTTCCATACATGTAGATGCTTCCTCCCAAGTTTCGGTTCAAATGGCTAAGCAGTTTCAAAGGAGAAGATTTTTTAGAAATCGACCAATCAGAAACAAGAATTGCATGTGATGGCCATGTTTGCTAACCGATCGGGATGAAATGAGCAATCTTCATAGAGGACATTCCATAGATGCTTCCTACCAAGTTTTGGTGGTAGCCATGTTTGTTAACCGATCCGGACGAAATGAGCAATCTTCATAGAGGACATTCCATAGATGATTCCAACCAAGTTTTGGTGGTAGCCATGTTTGTTAACCGTTCAGGACGAAAAGAGCAATCTTCATAGAGGACATTCCATAGATGCTTCCTACCAAGTTTCGGTTCATTTGGCCAAGCGGTTTCAGAGGAGAAGACTTAAAAATCGGCCAATCAGAAACAAGAACTGCCTGTGGCATCCATGTTTGGTAATGGATCATAACAAAATGTGCACTCTTTAAAGAGGACCTTCCATAGATGCTTCCTACCAAGTTTCAGTTCATTTGGCTGAGGGTTTTCAGAGAAGATTAAAATGTGAAAAGTAAACGGATGACAGATGACAGACACCAAGTGATGGCAAAAGCTCATATGTTGCCTTTGGCAAGGTTTGCTAAAAAGAATATTAAAATGTGAATACCTACTTGTAATGTGTATAGAATAAACATGCTACACTATATCAGCATTAGTTAATTTCTAAGGGAGATAATATCAAAAGTTATCTTTCTTTTAACAGTTTAGGCAAGAGTTATCTTTCTTTTAACAGAGGAGAATTTTTTTTAGAAATCAACCAATCAGAAACAAGAATTGCCTGTGGCGGCCATGTTTAATAACGGATCGGGACGAAATGAACACTCTCTATAGAGGACCTTCCATAGATGCTTCCTACCAAATTTCAGATCAATTGCCTTTGCGGTTTCAGAGGAGAAGATTAAAATGTGAAAAGTTAATGGACGGCGAACGCCGAGTGATGGCAAAAGCTCACATTGCCATTGGCAAGGTGAGCTAAAAACAACAAGTAAATATACCTACAAAATATATCACAATAGGGTCTCTGACATCAGCCACTACAGGTAAAAATTTAAACAAGAAACAAGTAAAGTTAACTCTCGTATGCATTTGC
Source organism: Bathymodiolus brooksi (assembly GCA_963680875.1). NCBI lineage: Eukaryota > Metazoa > Mollusca > Bivalvia > Mytilida > Modiolidae > Bathymodiolus > Bathymodiolus brooksi. Next base: position 15,775,197 of record OY804578.1, on the reverse strand, counting down.
ACTGACATTAATAAAGCATGCAATTCATTGTTACATGTGGACAAGCAGAATGTGTCAATGTGTTCCCAGGTCAGACAACATTTAATTAGTAAGAAAAGCCATGGATGTAAATGAACACGAAAGACTATCCAACATTACACATAGACACAAATTAATGTAAAGGAACAGCACCTTTATTGTTGTTCTATATTTAACATTCACAGTAGGGTCTTCATATAGATTTACAACCTATGATGAATTGAAGATGTGTATTGTTACTATATTATATTGTCGTGAATATCAAGCAATATCTTGTATGTATGTGACGGAATACAGACATGTTTATATGTCTATCAAACAAACCCAATACATGTATATATACCTTATTGCCTGTTTCTGATGAGATTTCAGATGCAGCCTTTTCTAAAACATCCATTTTTCTGAAGAAGAAGAAGAAAAAATAATAAATGTATATATTGATATTTAAATGACTTGTGCACAAAAACAGTTATACACCATCTATTGAAAGCATTTAAATACAATACCTAAAGAAAATAGCTGTTTAGAATTTGAAGTGACAGTTAAAAAGGAAAAAGTATCAATAATTATGTTCTGTAGCAACTCAGTAAAAGTGATTTTTTTAACGCTGAGAAAATATTTGATTTCAGTTACAATGCGTCCATCCTTTACGTAATAATAGAAATAACCATGCTAACATACCTGCTTGTAATAACAACTTGAGCTCCAAGTCTAGATAACATGGTGGTCATTCCTTTACCCAATCCCGTTCCACCTCCAGTTACAAAGGCTGTTTTGCCTTTAAATGCACCATCTGGTAACATCGGTGTAAATTTAGCAGGATACATTTTAGCCTGATCTCCAACATAACTGGCAGGTGATGTAGAGAAAGACTTTCTCTGCAAAAATAAAATAACAATGCAGAACAGTAAAATTAAGATACTACTTGAGGAACAACATGCTAAGGTCAGGTATCACATGAAGCAAATTGGAAGAAATTAATTTTAAATCATTTTGTCAAACTTTTGTGTCTCCTAAAAATAACTTTACATACATGTACTGTAGTTTTCTGTTTGGTGGATAGAATCATCACAGACAATATCTGGTCGGGCTCATCTAAAACTTTAAAACACAAGTCATTTCCAAGGACCTAATTGTTTTCAATGACTGATTGAACAAGTGAACAGTATATTGTAACGTGCTCGCTTATGCTACAATTTTGAGTTCAACTAAGTATCTAGTGAGCTGCAATTATATTTTCTTAGATATAAAATGACCAGGCCATCCACAATATTTAGCAAATCAACTTTATTTTGTATCTGATACAGTAAGCAGGTAACAATTTTGTGTAAGCGGGATATTAGTCTAAAAAAAAATTTAAAAAAAAAAAACATTTTTTTTCACATTTGTACTGAAGAGGTAATATTAAAATATTTCATTTTGTATTTTATTTATTAATTAATTTATTTTTAGATTTTTTTTACTCAGACACTAAATACAATGTAGTTTCTATATACTTAGACTACTGCTTTTCTTCCAGTGTGATACAGAACTAAACTTAGTAGAGGCTCACCTGAGCTGTTACTGTTTTAGTTTAAACTGGGACCGTGGGTATAAATAGCTGTGGGTGGAGCAAACATGCGGATTGTTCATTATTTTGACCACGGTTATCTCGAGGAGGACAAATCAATGATACTTAGTTTCAGTTACTTTTGGAGCAAAATATTTGACAGGCATGGTCACTAGTGTTCCTCCCTATGAAACTTTCAGTCTTATTAAAAATAATATTCTTCATCAGTCTAAAAACTACAAAAATTACTTTGAGGTATGTGGCATACAGTTTCATAAATATGCTGTTCATATCAACAGGGATTTTTGTTTATCATTCTATCAATAACACAATACCCAGAGTAATCTGATGATAAGCTCCGGCCACAAATATTGTCGGTAGGCAATCCCACAAATGCCGGTTTAAGCAAGTTTGTAATTTCTGAGACAAAAATTGCATGTCCATTGTGTCTTGGTTTTTACAGTACCATGAACAAATTAGCAATCTCTGTAGAGGACCTCACATACATCACAAAAATTTAATTGCAAAAAAAATAATTTGAATTTAAGTTTCAAGGAAGATTCCGGCCAATCAGAAACAAGAAGTGCCCATGACAGCTATGGTTTTTTGTTTCATTCAGAATTTTTTTTTTCGGACAACACAACAGTTAGAATATTTTTTTTTCCCCCAGAATTAAACATTAGATTATATGACAAAAATTCTGAATCAGATTATTTTTTTTTCCTCCACCAAAATCAGAATATTTTTTTCAGCAACATTGGGAATCAGAATATTTTTTTAGAAAAAAATCATACCCCCCCCTTTCAAGTTAAATGGTTGTTCCCTTAGGAGACAACCATGTTTTCCCCCTCAGTATGATTTTTTAATTGTCTTTTTCCATCTTGTTTACACTACAGTGCACTGTAAGTGGTTGCCTAAAGGGGAGACAACACTATTGTTTCTTTCAGTAGAGCAATTTAAAAAATACAGGTATTTCTAACCTGTCTCACAGGCGCATGGGGCATGGATTTCGTTTCCTCCTCCCCCCTTTTCTCTACTACCCCCCCCCCCCCCCCCCCCTTTTTTTCAAAATTTTCATATTCATTCGTTTTTTCTTCATTTGACAATATCTGTAGACGTCATACATCATGAATAATACATGTATTCTGTATCCACATTTTTTCGACTGATACATTATAAGAGAGAAGGTATGCAACTCCATTTTCATATTTCGCGCCATATCGCTCACCTTGGTTGGGAAACCCCAGTGTTTTTTTACACTTTTTACCTTGTCTACATATGGCACTGTCGTATCAAACTGTTTCTAAGACACTTACCTAATTGCCCATGTTCGTATTTCAGTCCGTACGTCGATCTTTTCCAAGAAATCTCGCAGAGAATAGCGAAGCAGCTTCGTTTCTAGGTCAAGCTACATCATACAAGACGGAAGTGCAACAACGATAACACGGGGTTTTTTACGAATGGAATACTTGCAATGAAAAACCCAGATGCGCTCCGAATATTTTTCCCGGAATTTTTTGGCGGAAAATATAAATCGCTGAAAAAACATAACAGCAGACGGATTATTTCCAGCATTTCGTAAAAATGGCACAACGACCATCTGAATATGGAAACACTGAAATAATTTCATGGTAAATAACTGTTAACACATACAAAGAATTTCTCTGGGAGAAATTCAAACTGAGAAATAGATATGATTGAATGGTTAGAACTGAAGTCAAAATTTCAATGAAAAAGAAATATTCAGCTTGCCTCTACTTCAAATTATTAAAATCATACCCAAACAAATACATATACAGCTAAAAAAATACAAAATAAATAAAAAAAACAAAGGAAGAAGAAGCTGAGAACAGCTATAGAATGGGACTATGGCATTTTACCCCCTTCCTCAATAAAAGGTCTCCCAACTGATAAAAATGTGCGGTCCATAGATTTACCCAAAAACCCATCAAAAAACACATCATAAGGGAACGACCATTTAACTTGAAAAGGGGGGGGGGGGGGGGTTATGGTTTTTTTCTAAAAAAATATTCTGATTCCCAATGTTGCTGAAAAAAATATTCTGATTTTGGTGGAGGAAAAAAAAATCTGATTCAGAGTTTTTGTCATATAACATAATGTTAAATTCTGGAAAAAAAATTTGCGCTTTGCTCGACAAAAAAATAAATATTCTAACTCTTGTGTTGTCCGAAAAAAAATTCATTTAATTACAAACACCTAGGTTTTTTTTCATCCTTGTATACATGTATGTATATATATATATGCCTGTGGGGATGCAATTGAAAATAATATTTTCCATTATTTTTATGTTTGTCCATTGTTCATAAGACACAGAATACAACTTTATAATTCTCTAAGAAAGTTTCAAGATGTTTTAAATTTGGATATATTATTGAAAGGCTCACCAATCCTTACTGTAGAGGAGAATACTGAGATATTCGATGCTGTTCATCATTTCATTACTGGTAGTAGAAGATTCACATGATTCAATAAATTTTCTTTGTATTTGGTTATATAACATTGAAAAGTCTTCCTATATATACATGTAGCTCCAAATCTTTAATTTTTTCAGCTTAATTATTAGCTGTAAATCTTTCAATTATTCAGGTCTTCCTTCCACCTCCCCCCTTTACCCAATTTGTACTTGCCTATCTCAATCACAATCACTATTTTGTTTAGATATTTCCCCCCTTATTTACTTATTTGTCTCTTCTTCCTCCATCTCTCCCAAATTCCCTTTATTCAATCATAAATATATATACTGAAAAAGGGTTAATTCATATTGATATGGTGGACCTCACTTAATTAGTGATTTTGATTTCATAATTTCAGTTTACATGTTGTATATATTGTGTGTTAAATGTAAGTTCAGTCTATCCATCATGCTATGCCAATTCATCATCATTAATATTATAAATAATAATAGCTTAAATATAAAGCCATAATTTGGAATTATATCATACCTATTAAAAAGGGGGGAAAAAAGGGAAAAAAAAACTTTTTTTGTATGATCCTGCTATTAATATACATATTATATCATACCTATTAACAAAAAAAAAGAAAAGAAAGGGAAAAATCTTTTTTGTTTTGATTGTATGATTCTGCTATTAATATACATGTGTTTATGCTTGGTAATTAAGATGAATTGCATGTATACATGATGGGTAGATTGCTCTATGTCTTATGTAAATTGTGTTCTAATTGTTCCATCTTGTTGTTGGAGAGGATTTGTATAGGCATAGCCTGTTATCCAATCCTATTGATTTATCAATAAAATATTTGAAATAAATATAAAAAATGGCAGCCATGCAATTTTGTTTTTCTGAAGTGTGTGGGTTTTTTTTTCTGAATTAAGAGTTTTACTGTTTATTTGAGAACTATGCACACAATATAATTTTTTTTATTAATAACTTTAAAGCAAATTTACCAATCCAGTTACAAAATGAGTTAATGCATCTGACATTTCAACAGAATTAATGGGTTATTCTTATAACAAGATTTGGTTTCTTCTGGAAATAAGTAAATGCACAACCCAAGGAAAATAGAAAAAGTCTCTCCTGTGTTGTTTACCTCTGTGTCTCAAACTTTTGACGATTTTTGTCGTCAAAAATGTTTTACCAGTCCCTGCTTGGCCAAGAATAAGCAAGTTATGGCCACTCAAAGCAAGCTGGTATGCCTGAAGTTGGTCTTCGTCCATTTTTCATCTGTTATCTACGGTTTTACAAGGTTACATGTGGTTTCTAAAATATTCCGTGAAAAATATTCGGAGCGCATCTGGGTTTTTCATTGCAAGTATTCCATTCGTAAAAAACCCCGTGTTATCGTTGTTGCACTTCCGTCTTGTATGATGTAGTTTGACCTAGAAACGAAGCTGCTTCGCTATTCTCGGCGAGATTTCTTGGAAAAGACCGACGTACGGACTGAAATACGAACATGGGCAATTAGGTAAGTGTCTTAGAAACAGTTTGATACGACAGTGCCATATGTAGACAAGGTAAAAAGTGTAAAAAACACTGGGGTTTCCCAACCAAGGTGAGCGATATGGCGCGAAACATGAAAATGGAGTTGCATACCTTCTCTCTTATACTGTATCAGTCGAAAAAATGTGGACACAGAAAACATGTATTATTCATGATGTATGACGTCTACTGATATTGTCAAATGAAGAAAAAACGAATGATTATGAAAATTTTGAAAAAAGGGGGGGTAGTAGAGAACAGGGGGGAGGAGGAAACGAAATCCATGCCCCATGCGCCTGTGACCTGTCTTACTACTTTTATTATAGGATTAAACACTGTTTTTTTTAGGAAATTATCTATGTATAAATTCCGGCAGCTCACTCACAAACTGAATAAAGTCCGAAGGACTTTATGTAAAGTTTGTGAGTGAGCTGCCGGAGTTTATACATACATAATTTCCTAAAAACATAGTGTGTAATCCTTATAATTCTTATTCTTGGACATCGTGTTTGATTTCGACGCTAAATACTATTAAAAAAATACCCAAGGACATGCAATACACATACGATTGTAAATTGAAACTAGAGGCTCAGCCCACTGAGCCTGTATCGCTCACCTGACAATAGAATGATACTGAAGCAAATTTCAAAGGGAGATAATCATTACCTTAAAAAACAGCAGCCATCTTGAATGGAGGGTGGGGCTGTCGGACACAATTTTAAAAGGGACACACCCAGGGACCATCTATGCCAAGTTTGGCTCCATTTAGCCAAGCTGTTTCAGAGGAGAAGATTTTTTTAACATCAGCCAATCAGAAAAAAAATTTATTCTTGGCGGCCATGTTTATAGGCCAAATGGAACGAAATGGAGAAACTTTATAGAGGACCTTACATAGATGCTTACTGCCAAGTTTGGTTCCATTTGGCCAAGTTGTTTCAGAGGAGAAGATTAAAATATGAAAAAGTTAACGGACGGACGACGGACGCCAAGTGATTACATTTTTAAAATTTGATGAAAAAAGGGCAATAACTTCAAGATGGGTAATCAGATTTACTTTAAAATTGTAGGCTAGGTTGATCTTGACATGCTGAACATGTTTGCTGTTTAAACTTAACATCTATCTCTTATAGTTTTTGAAATAAAGGACAAAAGGTATTAACATTTTGAAAATTTGACGAAAAAAAGAGCAATAACTCCAAATTGGGTACTCAAATTAACTTCAAAATTACAGGGTAGGTAGATCTTAATATGCTGCACATGTTTGCAATTTAAACTTAACCTTTATCTCTAATAGTTTTTGAAATATCAGACAAAAATATTTAAATAAAAAAAATAAAAAAGGGCAATAGCTCCTAGACGGGTAATCATATTTACTTCAAAATTGCAGGGCATGTAGATCTTGACATGCTGCACATGTTTGCTGTTTAAACTTAACGTCTATCTCTTATAGTTTTTGAAATAAAAAACGAAAAGTATTAAAATTTTGAAAATTTGACGAAAAAAGGGCAATAACTCCAAGATAGGTAATCAGATTTTCTTCAAACTTTCAGGGTAGTTAGATCTTCCTGTGCTGATCATTTTTACCCATGTCAGATTTCTGATATTATTAACGGTTTTTGAGTTGTTACCAAAAACGTGCAATTTTACCCTATGTTCTATTTTTAGTAACAGCGGCCATGTTTGTTGGTCGAATGGAATTAAATGAAGAAGTTTTATAGAGGATCTTACATAGATGCTTCCTGCCAAGTTTGGCTCCATTTGGCCAAGCAGTTTCAGAGGAGAAGATTTTTTTAACATTAGCCAATCAGAAACAAGAATTGCCCTTGGCGGCCATATTTGTTGGCGGAATGGGACGAAATGAAGAAACTTTATAGAGGACCTTATATAGATGCTTTCTACCAAGTTTGGTTCAATTTGGTCAAGTTGTTTCAGAGGAGTAGATTAAAATATGAAAAGTTAACGGACGGACGACGGACGCCAAGTGATGGCAATACCTCACATGACCCTTTGGGTCAGGTGAACTAAAAAATCGGCGAAATGTTATTGACGATTTTGGAACATAACCAATATGACGTCATTGACATCATATGAAGACTTCCAGTTTGAAACGTAAAGATTAGACGTTATTTGGCTTCGTGTACGCTTCAAGTTTGATACAATTTAACTAAAATAAGTTTTCAAAGTAAGCTTCTTAATTATTTTTGTGTATTGTTGTAAATATGACATGTAGCATTTCACATTTTCAAGATGGCAGATCCTTCCAGCAGAACCCCTTAGCATCATTGCTCGTAGATTTATACGCGTGGAATGACCGGGGGAAAAGGTAGTCTGGCAAACGGAAATATCGATTTAATATGAGACAGGCAACCTGTTTGAAGGACGAAGTTCTAAGATTTCAATAATACGATGATCCGTACACGTTAGCCTCACCGGACGCAATTACGAACAATTTCGATGATATTGACATTTGATAATAAATTTGACCAAATTGATGAAGCTGATTGCATGTTCATATTTCAGATTAAACACCAATATTCCTTTTGAATCATAGCCCATATATATATTATTCAATGCATTGTTACGGGTTACAAACAGATTTTCATGACCCCGTTCTAGTCACTCTGTGACCTAGATCCGGACACAATTTCGAACGACATCATAATAACCTTTCTAGTGTAAATTATTTAATGACAACTGTTAAAATTGAAAGAGCATTCATTCATTTACGGTCACATATCCATTTGTATATAATACACATGAAATAAAAACCTTTCCTTTATTCTTACCATAAATGTGTGCCCGTTTGCATTCGGAATTCCTTGGACTCTTCAATGAATAAGGTACATCACGGATTTTGACATTTTGGGATAGATCAAGGTAAGGAAAATGTATTATATTGACTGTTTTTGTTTTAATTTCAATGTGTTCTACATATGCATAGAACCAGGAGATCATATTCTTTCCAATTACAGGCATAAGATAACAAAATATGCGTACCTCAATGAATTTTAGCGATAGATTCCATGTGCAATTGTCTATCGTTTTCTGTTTACAAATATGAAAACCCGTCGTCTACAACATTCAAAACTGCGCATGAATAATTTTCTCCCAAAACACGAGTAATTTAGCGGGGTATCTATTTATAAAAGCATTTTTTTAATTCATGTTTTGAAGGAACAATTAGGGGACATACTTTTTATTTCGTTCGTAATTGCGTCCGGTGAGGCTATTATCTTTTATTTTGAATGAATGTTGTAGCCGATTTTTTATGGCTCATTTTACCTACATGTACTGTACGCCGCTCTTCCTGTCGGGAGTTTCGGAGAATCAGATTTTTTTATTAGAATTTTATTAAAAGTCTATTTCGATTTTGCATAGAGTAAATAATCAAAGAATTGGGAATTTTTCATTGAAATAGATTTCTTTTGCGTTTCTAAATTATCAATTGATCTATTTTTTAAACTTCCGGTGAGCAGATTTTTGGCTATCAATATAGAAGGAAAAATCAGACAGCTTACCGTTAGAAGGACTTCGTCCTTTATAAATTCCTTTCGAATGACGTAGAATAAGTGACGATATCCAATCGGGTTACGAGTTATTTTATGCAAGGTAAAATAGAGGAAAGTCTGTGCATGTCCCCAAACTTATTACATGTCAGCATTTAATTAATTCTATAGCAATTAATGCATTAGATTTAGATGGTAATTTTCACCTAAAATGTTTACTTATATTTTAAATAAAATCTGAAATAGGAAAAACTTTGCCAAAATCCAACAATATGAATGTTTTTCTCACAAAATAAATGAACCAAATGAAACTGTTGATCTTGTCGCCTAGGGGGCGGTGATCTGTAATTCAGTAGTTTTACGTTCCTTGCAATTCCACAGAGAGGATGTGACCGTGTATCAGTAAATGTCTACATGGACAAGTGAAATTGACAACCAAATTTTTATTTCTTAGCTCAAAAATTGTGTGTATGTACAGCCGTTTCAGGCTTTTAGATGTATCGTGTAATTAGATGCACACGATTATTTATACGTTCGTAAACAAAAATCGTCTGCTAGCCAAAGAAAAAACTGTATGTCTACAATAATGATGCACAGATATCAAAATACTTTATTTAAATGTTTTGGGCCAATGACAACTACATATAATCTACAAATAGCTGATTTGCCTCAACTGGAAGTGATCATTATTGACCTTTATCATCAGCGTGTCTAAAAGGAAGACAAAATGTCCGTTGTTGAAAATGCAGGTAGGTCTTTGCAATGCCCCCAAAATACACCTGAATGCTGATCGATTTTAATAAAAAAAATTAAGCACAAACAGAGGTTAGGTAATACACTTTGACCATGCAAAATATTAAACATTAATGCTCACAAATGATTTCCAGTCAAATCGGCCCCAGGTCACGTCGTCCACAGTCAAATCAGCCCCAAGTCAAAACGGCCTCAAAATGAAAGTCAAATCGACCACATATTTTAAATAGAATAAAAAAAAATGTATTAATATGAATTAATATTTTTGGTTAAAAGATTAATGTGTAATTTTATTTTTATTGATTCACGTGTTTTTTTTTATAGATCAAAGAAACTAATAAATGATTCATTTATGATATAATTAACTAGTCATTAGTAATTTACATCAAACGTAATGGGCGACAATTATATAATAATCTTTATATTGATAAGGAACATTCTTTGATGATTAATCTCTATTGTCAATTAACTACACTAAACACAAATCAAATTCCTTTAAATAAACAACTTAAAACAACATAATTTTGGGACCGCGATGTCCGCTTGGTTTTTAGCTCACCTTGCCAAAGGCAATGTGAACTTTTGCCATCACTTGGCGTCCGTTAACTTTTCACATTTTAATCTTCTCCTCTGAAACCCCTCAGCCAAATGAACTGAAACTTGGTAGGGAGCATCTATGGAAGGTCCTCTATAACGATTGCTAATTTCGTCCCGATCCATTAACAAACATGGCCACCACAGGCAATTCTTGTTTCTAATTGGCCGATTTTTAAAAATCTTCTCCTCTGAAACCGCTTGGCCAAATGAACCGAAACTTGGTAGGAAGCATCTATGGCAGGTCCTCTATAAAAATTGCTCATTTCATCCCGATCCGTTGACAAACATGGCCGCCACTGGCCATTCTTGTTTCTGATTGGTTGATTTCTAAAAAATCTTCTCCTCTGAAACCCCTTGGCCAAATGAATCGAAATTTGGAAGGTCCTCTTTAAAGATTGCTCATTTCGTCCCGATTCATTAACAAACATGGCCGCCACAGGCAATTTTTGTTTCTGATTGCCATTATCTCCCTTAGAAATTAACTAATGCTGATATAGTGTAACATCTTTATTCTATACATTACAAGTAGGTATCATTTTAATATTCTTTTTAGCAAACCTTGCCAAAGGCAATATGAGCTTTTGCCATCACTTGGTGTCCGTCGTCTGTCATCCTTTTACTTTTCACATTTTAATCTTCTCCTCTGAAAACCTCAGCCAAATGAATTGAAACTTGGTAGGAAGCATCTATGGAAGGTCATCTCTAGAGAGTGCACATTTTGTTATGATCCATTACCAAACATGGCTGCCACAGGCAATTCTTGTTTCTGATTGGACGATTGTTTTAAATCTTCTCCTCTGAAACCACTTGGCCAAATGAACCGAAACTTGGTAGGAAGCAGCTATGGAATGTCCTCTATGAAAATGCTCATTTCGTCCCGATCGGTTAACAGTGTTTTCAAAGTGGGCCGGTACCCGGTACTTTTACCCGCCTGAGATCGTGTATAGTACCGGCAGAAATTACTGAACCCCCCCCCAAAATTAGCGGTGGTCAAAACCACAAGTACGATGGTCGATAGGCTTGTGGAATATTTTTCATAAAAAATTAATGATCACGTCAATTGCTGAATTCTCGCATTCAAATCGAACAACTGCGTCACGACCAAGTTGATGGGATATTCCCTGTTTTAAAAATAACTTTACCTTAGAATCGTAAATAGCAGTTTGAGCATACGGTAAATAGTTATGTTTTCGCCCCAATATCTTTTCATCCTTGTGTAAAACTCGGACCGGAACAAAGCTGACATCATTTCAAAATAAAAAAATGACCGATTACAAATTATGTTCAAACACAATTTAGTGTAATCTCCAGTAATATAAGTATGATCATTATGTATTATGAATATATGACTACACAATTTTTTATCCATTTAAAACCTAGGGTCGAATCATTCTGGGGCGTACTGTCTTGTTGCTTAACTCCGTCCATATTGTTTAACTTCCGGTATAAAAAATAAAAACCTATGGCTCACATTTTGACGGGGCCCTACCGCGGTTGTTCACAGAAATGAAAGTGTGCTGAAAAAACATTTTTAAAAGGGGGTACGAGGAGATAAGGGATAGAAAATTACTAGAAATCTTGAAAAAGGACCGGACATGGCTCAAATACGAATTACATTGTAATGTCAAAACGCCGGCCCCCCTTTTTTCCAAAATAATTTAATGTCTTCCTGCGAATCGTTTTTGTTCGAACATTTTTTTTGCACATAAGTCGTGAAAGTAACAATATATATTGTTTTTGTTTAATTATATTTGTATTGATCTATTAAAAAATAATAAATTTTTATTAAAGATTGATGATTGCAAATTAAATTTATATGTTTCATCAAGGAGTATTCTATATACATGTACGTCCTTGGTTTCATTAATTATGACATTTAAATGTCTTGATCCTGCCAATGGTCTTTGATGAGTTTAATTACTGGTAATAAAGTAAAAAAACCACACACAAGCCAAGGTATTGTGAAAAAGAAAAGGACAAAGCCAACAAAAGAATTTTGAGAAGTTTAAGCTTTGATAGCAATGGCTTGGTCAAGCCTAGCTGCGGAACCATAGCTCTTTATGGTCCTTTTGGTTTCTTTTTTTAAGATATGGCAGACTATCTATGAATAATCTTGGCTGAAGTCTGTAAACTGAAATATTCAATAAAGAAATTGGGGGGGGGGGGGGGGGGGAGAGAAACAGGCATTATGCATGGTCTTCACTCTTGGTGAAATCTGAACTCTTAAAGTTAATGGGATTTTTCTTTCAAAAACACTTAATGTTTTGCAGTCTCTGAAGTACATTTTTTGGTCCACAAAATGCTAGATTTCAGGAGCTTCCGCCCCCTGGACCCCTTACGGCCCTCAGCCTAGTTTTTTAGGTACCTCCTAAAATTTAAGAAGTACCTCCTATTATAAAAAACTTTGAAACCCCTGGGTTAACAAACATGGCTACCACCAAAACTTGGTAGGAAGCATCTATGGAATGTCTTCTATGAAGACATGGCCACCACATGTAATTCTTGTCTCTGATTGGTCGATTTCTAAAAAATCTTCTCCTTTGAAACTGCTTAGCCATATGAAACGAAACTTGGAAGGAAGCATCTACATGTATGAGTAGTATATCAGCACAGCTCACACGTTATTTCGGTAGGATCGATCAGGAGGATCGGACCATTGCGCATGATCAGAAGTGACGTCACCGGAAGCAGCCCTAACCGGAACCAGGAGTCACAGAAGTATGCTCTGCACATGCACAACCGTTTCCCGCGTTTTTTTCTTACTATAGTAGTACAAAATGTGGTACGGTAGTACAAGTACCATGGCTATTGGAAGTGACGTGACCCTGGAAGGGGTGTGCGCATGCACAACCGGAAGTTGCGCAATATCAGCCCTAGTGGGCCCTTTTGACCAGAAATGACGTTATGAAACGTCACCCGTAGTGACCCCGAAGGAGTGTTCCCTTGGGTGAGGTGCACGCATGCGCAACCGGAAGTTGCAAAATATCTGCCCTAGTGGGGTGTTCTCTAGGGCGTCCTCGTCATATAAGTAGCATGGCTACCGGAACTAGCCCTTTCACTGGTTATCTGCCCCTTTTCCACCATTTTATTAGCGCCTTCAATAATGGTTTTCACCTACGGTGTTTTTGGATATGTTGTGTAGTACTCCAAGTAGTCTGTTCGTTTTTGCTATATTTTTTCGTTAAATTTCTATCTATAACGACGTTTCTTGATTCCTTCCTCTAATTTTCGTTTTTATTCAACATCTTAATCACTATTTTGTTGACTTGTTGCAGTTTTGTCATAGATGTTTACGTTAATGTGTGATATTTTCATAATGTGTTTCGTTTTGTTTTTGTTTGTAACGTGTTTTGGGTGGAATTTCAATGCTATGGCTGTTGCTCTGGGGTAAATGTGCATGGCTGCTGCTGCTCTGGGGTAAACATGTATGGCTGCTGCTGCTGCGGCATATATCCCTCTGTCAGTGGCGGCGGTGGATATATGCTCTTTTCTTCTGTATTTTCCATATCTTTTCACTATTCAACTTACTTTTCTTCCATAATTTCCCTATCTTTTCACTATTCAACTTGGGTTTCTTCCATATTTTTCATATCTTTTCACTATTCAACTTGCCTTTCTTCCATATTGTCCATATCTTATTACTATTCGACTTGCCTTTCTTCCATATTATTTCACATTTCAACTTACTTTTCTTTCATATTTTCCATATCATTCCACAGTTTTCTTCCGTATTTTCCAAATCTTTTCACTATTCAACTTACTTTTCTTCCATAATTTCCATATCTTTTCACTATTCACACTACTTTTCTTCTGTATTTTCCATATCTTTCCACTATTCAACTTGGCTTTCTTCCATATCTTTTCACAATTCAACTTGCCTTTCTTCCATATCTTATCACTATTCAACTTGCCTTTCTTCCATATTTTCCATATCATTTCACATTTCAACTTACTTTTCTTCCATATTTTCCATATCATTTCACAATTCAACCTACTTTTCTTCCATATTTTCCATATCTTTTCACAATTCAATTTGCCTTTCTTCCATACATTTGTATCTTATCATTATTCAACTTGCAAATTGAAAAGATATGGAAAATATGGAAGAAAATTGTGAAATGATATGAAAAAAATGGAAGAAAAATGAGTTGAATAGTGAAATGATATGGAAAATATGGAAGAAAGGCAAGTTGAATAGTGATAAGCTATGGAATATATGGAAGAAAGGCAAGTTGAATTGTTAAAAGATATGGAAAATATGGAAGAAAGGTAGTGTGAATAGTGAAAAGATATGGAAATTATGGAAGAAAAGTAAGTTGAATAGTGAAAAGATTTGGAAAATACAGAAGAAAATTGTGAAATTGAAATGGAAAATATGGAAGAAAAGTAAGTTGAAATGTGAAATGATATGGAAGAAAGGCAAGTCAAATAGTGATAAGATATGGACAATATGGAAGAAAGGCAAGTTGAATAGTGAAAAGATATGAAAAATATGGAAGAAAGGCAAGTTAAATAGTGAAAAGATATGGAAAATACAGAAGAAAATGGTGCAATAATATGGACAATATGGAAGAAAAGTAAGTTGAAAAGTGAAATGATATGGAAAATATGGAAGAAAGGCAAGTTGAATAGTGAAAAGATATGAAAAATACAGAAGAAAAGTAAGTTGAGTAGTGAAAAGATATTAAAAATAGACGAAAATTGTGAAATGATATGGAAAATATGGAAGAAAAGTAAGTTGAAATGTGAAATGATTTGGAAAATACAGAAGAAAAATAAGTTGAATAGTGAAAAGATAGGGAAAATATGGAAGAAAGATAAGTTGAATAGTGAAATGATTTGGAAAATATGGACGAAATGTAAGTTGAATAGTGAAAAGATATGGAAAATATCGAAGGCAAGTTGAATAGTGAAAAGATATTAAAAATATGGAAGAAAAGTAAGTTGAATAGTGAAATGATATGGCCAAATATGGCAAAAAGGCAAGTGGAATTGTGAAATGATAGGGAAAATACAGAAGAAAAGTAAGTTGAATAGTGAAAAGATTTGGAAAATACAGAAGAAAATTGTGAAATGATATGGAAAATATGGAAGAAAAGTAAGTTGAAATGTGAAATGATATGGAAAATATGGAAGAAAGGCAAGTCAAATAGTGATAAGATATGGAAGAAAGGGAAGTTGAATAGTGAAGATATGAAAAATATGGAAGAAACCCAAGTTGAATAGTGAAAAGATATGGAAAATATGGAAGAAGAGTAAGTTTAATAGTGATAAGATATGGACAATACGGAAGAAAGGCAAGTTGAATAGTGAAAAGATTTGAAAAATATGGAAGAAAGGCAAGTTGAATAGTGAAAAGATATTAAAAATACAGAAGAAAATTGTGAAATGGTATGGAAAATATGGAAGAAAAGTAAGTTGAAATCAAATGTGAAATGATTTGGAAAATATGGAAGAAAAGTAAGTCGAATAGTGAAAAGATATGGAAATATGGAAGAAAGGCAAGTTGAATAGTGAAAAGATATGAAAAATATGGAAGAAACAAAGTTGAATATTGAAAAGATATGGAAAATGCAGAAGAAAAGTAAGTTGAATAGTGAAAAGATATGAACATTATGGAAGAAAAGTAAGTTGAATATTTAAAAGATATGGAAAATACAGAATAAAAAGTAAGTTGAATAGTGAAAAGATTTGGAATTTACAGAAGAAAAGTAAGTTGAATAGTGAAAAGATATGGACATTATGAAAGAAAAGTAAGTTGAATAGTGAAAAGATATGGAAAATACAGAAGAAAAGTAACTTGAATAGTGAAAAGATTTGGAAAATACAGAAGAAAAGTAAGTTGAATAGTGAAAAGATTTGGAAAACATGGAAGAAAAGTAAGTTGAAATGTGAAATGATATGGAAAATATGGAAGAAAAGTAAGTTGAATAGTGAAAAGATATGGAAAATCAGGGTTCGACATTAACGGTTGTCCGATTGCCCGGGGCAAGTGAAATGCGTCTTCGGGCAAGTGAAAACAGCACCCAACTTGTCCGATCGGGCAAGTGAAAATGATTCTGTGATATGTTCAATTCCTGAAGAGCAAAATGATTAATATTGAATTATTCAGTGTTGGAAGTCACGGCGAATTTTACCTAAACATCGCTTCGTATATATCGTGTATTTTACGCCATTTTGTTTTATTTTGTTGACTACGGAATTCCCCTTTCTCAAATAAAGATCGTGTTATTTATATTAGCCAATCGCGAGTGCCTAATTAGGCGGCGGCGCTGCATCAACATCGTATTTATTTTCGCCGGCCAATGAAAAGCTCGAGTTATTTGCGGTGTTCTTATTTTAGAAAATTATCCCTGATGTGTATTGCCTTTGCGATCAAAATATTGAAAGTATGATAGATTACTGGAATAAAAATTCAAACAAACTATACAGTCGTCAGTCTATGATAAGGAACATTTATACTTAAATTTTCTAACAAAAATATTTCAGAAATCTTCATCAATCACCCGTATTTATAAAACTGTCATATTCCTGCAAATTGATAGGTATGTCTACTCAATATCTCAGACTCAGTCCCAGAATTTGGTGCCAATATGGCATAGTTCTGCACTACATCCATATATGGTACTTAAGAATTTGGGCTAGTAGTTTACAGTTTCGGGCAAGTAAAATCAATATGGCACTTGCCCGAATGGACAAGTTGGTCAAAAAGTTAATGACGAACCCTGAAAATATGGAAGAAAAGTAGGTTGAATAGTGAAATGATATGGAAAATACAGAAGAAAGCCAAGTTGAATAGTGAAAAGATATGAAAAATATGGAAGAAAAGTAGGTTGAATAGTGAAAAGATATGGAAAATGTGGAAGAAAGGCAAGTTGAATAGTGATAAGATATGGATAATATGGAAGAAAGGGAAGTTGAATAGTGAAAAGATATGAAAAATATGGAAGAAAGGCAAGTCGAATAGATATGGAAAATACAGAAGAAAAGAGCGTATATCCACCACCACCGCCACTGACAGAGGGATATACGCCGCAGCAGCAGCCATACACGTTTACCCCAGAGCAGCAGCAGCCACCACCTCTGCCACTGCCTCCGCCACTGCTACAGCAGCAATACATGTTCAACCCAGATCAGCAGCAGCAGCAGCCATAGAGTTGAAATTCCACCCAAAACATGTTACAAACAAAAACAAAACGAAACACATTATGAAAATATCACACATTAACATAAACATCTATGACAAAACTGCAACAAGTCAACAAAATAGTGATTAAGATGTTGAATAAACATGAAAATTGGAGGAAGGAATCAAGAAACGTCGTTATAGATAGAAAGTTCATGAAAAAAAATAGCAAAAACGAACAGACTACTTGGAGTACTACACAACATTTCCGAAAACACCGTAGGTGAAAACCATTATTGAAGGTGCTAATAAAATGGCAGGAAAGGGGCAGATAACCAGTGAAAGGGCTAGTTCCGGTAGCCATGCTACTCATAGGATACGGACGTACTAGAGAACACCCGAAGGGGCACTTCCGGTGAAAAGGCCCCGCTAGGGCGGATATTGTGCAACTTTCGTTTGTGCATGTGCGCACCTCACCCAAGGGAACCCCCTTCGGGGTCAAGGTCACTACGGATGACGCTTCATAACGTCATTTCCGGTCAAAAGGCCCCACTAGGGCAGTTATTGCACAACTTCCTGGTTGCGCATGTGCACACCCCTTCCAAGGGAAATCCCTTCGGGGTCACGTCACTTTCGGTAGCCATGGTACTTGTACTATCGTACTACATTTTGTACTACCATAGTAAGAAAAAAACGCGGGAAACAGTTGCGCATGCGCAGAATATACTTCTGTGACTTCCGGTTCCGGTCAGGGCCGCTTCCTGTCACGTCACTTCCGGTCATGCACAATGGTCCGATCCTCCCGATCGATCCTCCTGAAATACTGTTTGAGTTGTGCTGATATACTACTTGTATGGAAGGTTCTGTATTAAGTTTCCTCAAAGCAGAATGAAAGGTGAGCGACACAGGCTCAGCCCACTGAGCCTCTAGTTTAAAAAACCACTCGCGGCATCATGTTTCGTATCGGTACTTTGTATCCCAGCTCGGACCTACACGTATAGACACCAATACAAAACTAATTTGAAAAAGTGTTGTATGAACATTTGAGATTCTTCCCTTGTGGTTTTTAGAGTTGTCAGTTGAGGGATAAAAATAAATCGTAACAAACCCCTGTGCTTTGAACAGGTTAGAGGAAGTTCTTTAATAATATAAAAGTCATGCGTCATGTAAAGCATCTGTATATCAAGTAACTTTCAAGTCGAGCCAACATTTTTGCGATGTGTAAAAAGCGGTTGAACATCAACAACGTACATAATGATTGCATACAGAGCTCCAGATAATTTTCAAGTCCAAAGGGTAATTACCCCCTACTTTTGAAAATGATGGGTATTTGCATATTTCCTTTGCACTGTTGTACTCTCTACTTCAGAAAAGATTGCTTACATGTACACTTTTAAAATTATGTTTGACACAAGTGTTATTCAATAAACGCAGGATGCAAGTGAAATGTATATCTCTGTTTAATTTGACACGATTGTGTCATGTTTATTAATAAAATGTTGTAAATATTTTGTTTTTTGATCGTCGACTTCGGCAGTTTTCACAGCCGTTTTGATAATGTCATCAATGATTCCTTTAACTATACTGTCACTAGACACAGATGAAACTGTCAGGAACTTAAGCATAGAATTTTCCGTAGCATTCTTGCACTTAGTAGCGCGCTTATTCATGCTCTTGCTCATTTTCGGTAATCCCACATTTTCAACGAACAACGTGTTCCCAAATTTACTTTCGTTTTAGTTCTTACCTATTACGTAAACCGCATTTATTTGTAATATTGACTGCGATTGGATAATTTATCGTAAACATCCAATCAGATCTCTTTTGACATCGATGCTTAGAAAGGCTAACATTCGGTACCCCTCAGATGTATACGCTCTCTCCTTCGAAAAGTATAAAGGGAAGTAATTACGGGGAATTTCTCAAAGACAAAAATGTATTGTTATGTATACGACTGTACAAGTACGCTCCGAATTTGGAAAGTTTGCTTACACAGCAATATGTATGCGTAATGTTAGCTGCAATAATGTAGCTCCTGTGACAAACTTGTGTCTCGGCAGAGCTACAATGCGGTCCCATTCGTCACAATGGAGCAAAAA
Source organism: Bathymodiolus brooksi (assembly GCA_963680875.1). NCBI lineage: Eukaryota > Metazoa > Mollusca > Bivalvia > Mytilida > Modiolidae > Bathymodiolus > Bathymodiolus brooksi. Next base: position 15,755,590 of record OY804578.1, on the reverse strand, counting down.
AAAAGTTGCAGTTGAAACGTAAAAACTCACTATTTACGCTTCAAACATGTCATTATAACAATTACTGATGATCCCAGTCCTTGTTAAATCGATTTGGCTGAGAAATATATGCTTTTCAAAGTTAGCAACAACCTTGTTCAAATTTATCGATCGTTTTCCATAACCGGAAACTACGGAAGGCAGAGCTTTTCTAAATATGGTATTTCTTATTACAAGCTGATGTAAACATTCCAATCGTAACTACTCGGCCATTCTCGCTACCCTGTTATTTGCAGTGTAGCGAGAATGGCCGAGTAGTTACGATTGGTAAACATTCACGCCTAAATCGCCAAATATGGTATCGACATCCAAATAGTGAGGCCGGAAATGACGAAATTCTAAATTTTCAAAGAGGAGATTTTTATTTTGTGGGAATTACATTCTAAAATACTGGTAGGTGATACAAACTTGTTATAATAATGAACAAAAGGAAAGATTATGTCTTATTATTGATAAATGCAGGCGTCAGAAGCTCTGTAAGCGAGCGCAAAAAATCTCGGCGGCTGCTCCATTACGTGTAATGGCATCCCGTTATAACCCTTGCGAGTAAGCGAGCATTTAGGGTTTTATTATTAGAACTAGCGTAATGTGTACACTCTGATCTGATAATACATGCGTTTTTACTCGTTTTCATAGCGTAAAAAACTCAAATACGCAGCTTATCTGGAGCTCTGGTATAACGTTAAAAACGTAAAAATCGATTAGTGGACATAACGTCTTCCTATGACTGTTTCTTTACTTTGAATCATAAAACTTTGACGTTGGACATTTTTGCAAGACATCCGAAAACAGACGCTGCACTTTTATGCGGTAGGTTCATGCAAGTTTAAAATACAAAAATGCATGTTTCTGTCAACATATTTGACCAGTACTTTCGCATGACCACAATATTATACATTCTATGCCAAAAACATTTTGACAAACTAGCCCGAACAGTATTTTAGAAGAATTTTTCCTATTTGATTAAGTAAATTTTATGCAATTTTTACTAGACAGGGGCACAGGCTAGGGCTAGTGGTTTTTGACGCAGACTGATTATACGATTTGATCTGGGCCGATTTGACTGGGGACAATTTTACTTTGGGTCAATTTTGTTTGGGGTCGATTTGACCTATTACCCTTACAAAAAAATACAAATCAATGATGGAATTCTCATTTCCGGGGTGACGTCACTTCCTCTAAAAACAACGAGTCGGCCATCTTTAGGCGGTGAAAATCAAATGTAAAATGGCGAATGTTTCACCGCCTCAATGACAAGGGAGATAATTCGTTGACCGAAATACCCGGATGCCCGGAAAAGAGAATCCTTAGCATAGGTGCATCTAAAAAAGTCTGACAGCATTATACTGTAACCATTTTGAAGAAAAATATATATCTTCAAAATAGAGTACAGAAATTGGTGGAAAATGGAACTACTTATGAAAATTAAACCAGGAACGACCATTATAACTTGTTTCTGTAGATCTTATTGATGTTTACACCCGTGGCTGTGTAGCAGACGAAAGGGGGTCATTTTCTGAGACACTTGTAAAAAGTAAAAGCTTTACAGCATGCACAAATATATTTAGACAGATATATGACTAAAATACTAGATGAATAACATAGGCCATACAAAGTTGGATCTTTTAGACAGTGCTTTGTGGATTTTGAACCTGGAACAAAAACTACGACCTGAAGCTGCCATGTTTATTAAAGAAGTACCGAACAGATTCGAATGAGAGTCGTTTCGTAACCTGGTCGTTTCGTACCGGGTGGTTTCATACCTAGGAAACGAAAAGCTATGTGAATGGTTTTAAAAAGTAGCGTTAAAGCTTATATTGTCATATGAATGCTTCTGGGAAGCCATACAAAATGCATTGGGATGTCCGCGTATTTTATGGTTGTTTATTCAGAAAATATATTGTTTGCATTACAATAAACTAACTGTCATCATAATGATAGAAAGTGCAAGTCTTAGATACATGTAGGATGTTTAGAAGCATATAATGAAACCAAACTGTTGTATCTTTCTAAAAAACCATCATGGTATGGATCAATTAATATCATTGTGAACATACTTAAGACAACAAACACTGATATTAATCTTCTTCTAAAAAAAACACTTGGAAAATTCAAAAATAATGTTAACATTTTTTTTAAATCATTATTTATTACAGAATGGAAAAAAACAAATTAATCAATTCTCTGACAGTAAACTAAAAATATATAATATATGTAAGAATAACTTTGGTCTTGAAAAATATCTCAGCATAGTTAATAATTTTGAGCTAAGGAGAAGTTTTACAAAACTGCGTACATCCTCACATAGATTACAGGTAGAATTGGGTAGATATCAAGGGTGTTCCCCGACACAACAGATTATGCACAAAATGTTCTTCAAATGTTATTGAAGATGAATTACATTTTTTATTTGAATGCTCAAAATACGATGAAGACCGAGAATCAATGTTGTTTGAAATTACAACTGTATGTAGTAACTTTAGAAATCTGAACAGTCAAAACAAACTGATTTGGCTTTTTAACTCTGAAAATATTGAATTATTGAAAACATTATGTAAATTTATTTTGAAGCATCTTCCTTAAAAAGTTGATACATCTTGTCTTTTAATCATAACACAAAATCAACTGTGTGAGTAAATTAACATATCCTTGAAGCACCGTCCCCTGGTGTTTACTGCATTCAAGCTACCTTATTCGCTAACTTGTTTGCTTTAAACACGGGAAGGATAATCAATTCATACAATTAAATATTTGGGTATGAGCTAACATCCTTTTAGCATCGTCCCCTGGTGTCTTCTGCTGAAGGGCAACCTATGTGCTTGCCTTTCTGCTTTAGACACAGGGAGGATATACATGACTCATACCTCAAAATTAAGGGTTGACTATCATCCTTTTAGCACCGTCACCTGGTGTCTCCTGCAGAAAGGTTATCATTGTGTTTGCCTCTCTGCTTCAGACACGGGTAGGATACAAATAGTCGGCTCTATCTATTTATTTATCATCGTATTTATATGATACATATATCATAGCTGGATGTATTAAAACATATCAACCACACTGAGCATATAAATGACATGTTATAAGTATATGTTATTGTATCTTTGTCTTTGTTAAACATATGTTATGTTTTAAATAATTATATATGTGAATATTCATGCCCCTCGTGGGCCCATAATTGGTAAATACAAATCTTATCTTATCTTATACAGTTTTTACTTCAATTATTTCTTATCACGTTCAAATTTCAAATACTGATACAACAATTAAACGATTTATAGTCAAAAGCTGTTTTAATAATACTTGAATTTTGGTTAAAAACTGAGATAAATAAAGCTAGCTACCTTATACAAACTCTAATATGTATAATTCGTTTTGCTTTTATATTTAGCAAATAGTTCATGGCACTGAGAGTCATATAGCAGTATATGGACCGGTCCGTCACCAAATATTTTTTTGGTGACGGACCGGTCCATATCCTGCCATTTGACCCGAAGTGACATGAACTATTTGCTATATTATACTTTTTATCTAAAATAATAATGCAGGTACCTGGCCGGTCCATATACTAAAATAAAACTTTTGATTTGATTTGATTCGATTTGAGTGACAGGTCCATATACGAAAATAGTGACTGGCTGCGCTAACAAAGACAAATAGGGAAAATAAAAACGTAAAAGTGTAATATAGACCTATAAACATGTGCTGCTCACTATAAATTATTTTAAATGCATATTTTACAGTGTGTGTCTGTGTGCATTTTCCAATTACTTTACTTTACTTTAATGAAAAAATCGTACCTCGTATGTTAAAAAGATCTCTTATTTTAATATTCAAATTTAAAAAAAAAATGATAATATTGAAAATCTTTTTTCTATTACTTTGACATTTAATGATTCATAGAATGATACATGTAATTAAGTACTGTTCCATGTAATTTTTTTTCTTCAAATGGGTGACATGACTATAACAGGTTTTTTTTCTTTTAATATTTTTACTGATTTTGGTTGATATTGTGCCCAATAGAAATATTCTTAAGTAATAAGTCATTAGATATATTCGTTTTCTTGACATTATTTTTTTATTGAATATAGCAAATGCCTCAGTCATTCACTAAAGCCTTATTAACATGATTTTAACGAAATTTCATAATCATAAAATGAGACATAATCAAAATATTGAACGTCAAAAAACTTTATCCTGGTTCAAAAAACAATGTCCAATTTGATGGTGAAATACGGAAAAAATTGAATTATTTTTCAAGTTCTTCTGTTATGAATGGATGTAATATTTATAGCATTAACATCATTTTGACCAAATTTCATCATCTTAAGACGAATAATAATGAAAATATTGAAATTCCAAAAACTTTAACCTGGAGTGTTACGAACGAACGGACGTACAGACTGAACAACTATATGCCCCCTACTTTGTAGGCGGGGCATACAAATGATTGAGGATCATTTCGGAAACTAAAATAATATAAATAATTATAATAATAACAATAGAATTAACACTATTACAACAACCAAGCTGCTCATTGATGATTAAAGAAATGACAACGTGTCTTAGTATTGTTATCCCTGGGTGGTTCAACTTGCAACAGCATAAATCTAAAACACCCTTTAATAGGCCTTATACACATTTTTAATATGTCGTCAATCTGGGATTCGGCAAATTGGTAATCGGCAAACTGGACTCGGCAAACTCATTACAATTTTTTTATGATTTTTCCAACTATTTTATAGACCTTTTTATTCTTAAAAACATGGGCGCGGCCATTATCGACTTCCGAGTGTGTCCGCCATTAGTAAAGTGACAAAATCTTATGTTCTCGGGGTTTATCGATACGCTAATGTATGGTTTCTCTAGTACAGGTGTCACAATATACTGTTATTTCGACTTGAAATTCAATGATAACACCTGCTGTGAAGTGATTTTTAAACGGAGATATAATGACAACAAATAAATTACCTGGTATCTAGTTTTTTTTTAATTACCGTTATATTCCCCATACAAAATCAGTATAAATCCTACTTGATTGAAAACTGCATGCACTTTTTTTCCTTTTTTGTGTTGTTTTTCAAGCATAAGAAAAAAGGGGTAATCAAATTAATATTTTGTATGAAATTAAAAAGTAAATATATAAATTATAATATACGCTTTTTGAAATTATTACTATACGATTTAAAGTGAAGTAATAATGATAAAAAGTGTGCCTAACTTATAAGAAAGAACTTAACTTTGAATGTGACATCTTAAGGTGCATTTTTCAATTCTGTTTTATTTTATTTATTTTTTGTTTGTTAAATTGTAAAACAAATTAAAACTTTTTGTCGGTCAATTTCTTTATAGGGATCTGCAGTGAAGATGAAAAGGAATTTAAGTTTTATCAAATTAAAACATCTGAATTTCTTTATCTGAAAAAAAAAGTTTCATGAGGAACATCATTGACGATACTTTTAACTAATGAATATACGAAACCCTTTTCTTGGGAATGCTGTTCAAATTACCCCAATTTTACATTAGTTTCAGTGGAAGGCGTAGGTAAATTAGGAAAATTTAGTACAGACCAACTCCACTGAGGCGCCTAAGAAAGTTAATGTAACATAGTATGTCTCAAAATTGATCTAAAAAAAATATATAAACTGATATTTTGTGATATTCCCACTTTATATCGGGAAGATCACCCCTTACCTACATATGATTTTTATAAGGAACTATACTTAAATATTAGGATTCATGAATAAGTGCGCTGATGGTTTATCATAATTAAAAAATTCATTATCAATAATTAAGTGATTATGAATAATAATTATATAATTATTAAAATGATTCAGTGATATCTTTTTGATTATTTTTTTACACAAACAAATTAATTAAATACTAATGAATTAAGTATTTATGACAACAGTTCACCATTGTGTGATATATATATAAGGGTTCATTCTTAAATTTTTGACCATATCAAGTCTGACACTGACCAAAATGTCACTCACTGTAAATAAAAAGTACTTATCATTGGACACAACTTTATAAGAAGACTAGGGTAAGGCGAGTGGATGGAACGCATTAACTCAGACTTTTCAGGGTCAGTAGATACGAAATTACATAGTGTCGGTGGGAGAAGAGTACGAACACTGCAAAACTTTGACCTTTATGTTGTGCCAGCTAAATACAAATCAGATCTTGTCTTCTTACAAATAGGAGAAAATGACATCAGCACCGACAGTTCTGCAACGACAATAGCTAACAATATAGATCTACTTCCAACTAGCAAGGACTATTCGCCGCATGAAGGTTCCTAAAGTAGTAATCGGATCCAATATCGAGTTAAAAAGAAGGTACGAAACGTCTCACTATACATTTTTACCCCAGTACGAAACGACCAGGTTACGAAACGCCCTCCACCCACAGATTCATTCTTTCTGGTTCCCGGTTATTTTTACCCTTTCGAACGATATGGTTATGGTTTTAATTGTAGATCCAGTCGAATATTGTTGATGTTTTGGAGACCTGTGAAATCATGCTCAGAAATTTATATCGCATACAGCTGGTAATGACAAAACAAATTACTAAAAGGCGATTCATTTCAAATGAAAAGAACAATTAATCAACGAAAAATATCCAACCAATCTCTTGTGTATGAATTTTAAAGTCAATCCATCCCCCCTTTTCCAAGGTAAATCACAGCTATCATAGTATAGAAATGATGAACAATGCACACCCATCTGGGGAAAACAATCCATCCAAAGCAAATTTATTGTGTGGAATTTCTGTGGATTCGAAGGTGTGGAATCCTAATATTTGGACTGTTGGTGGCTTGTTCATGTACACATCAATGCCAGAAAAGTCAATGTGCATTATGTTAGTACTAATTCTAACATGTTGTCAAATTAAAGTGAGTGATTGTTATTTAATGCCACATGAGCAATTCTTCAGCCATATCATGAAGAGAACAAGTTGCATTCGATGAGATGAATTTGATTATGATGTCTGCTATACATTTTTGTAACATGTACAAATGCACTAGACCAAAACGCTTAATTGGATGTTTATAGAGATACATGTAGCTCACTAAAACAACAGTCCGTGTGTAGACATGTCACTTCACTCTGACACATTATTCTGATTCCAAGCCAAACAGTCTTTGCTCTTTCTCCTTATTGCTGCATTCATAGCAGAGAAACAACAAATACCAATTTTATAGTCTTTGGTAACACGACCAGCACAATTGGTCCCATGATATGCTGCACTCTAGGCAAGCACTCTAACCATTACACCACCGATGCAGATATACCGCATCGATGGTGTAATGGTTAATATTGATGTCGGCTTTGTACTAGACCAACACGCTTTGCTGAATTTTTATAGCGCTACAAAATGTATCTCACTGAAACAACAGTCAACAGATAAACATATCACTCCACTCAGATACAGATAAACATATCACTCCACTCAGATACAGATAAACATATCACTCCACTCAGATACAGATAAACATATCACTCCACTCAGATACAGATAAACATATCACTCCACTCAGATACAGATAAACATATCACTCCACTCAGATACAGATAAACATATCACTCCACTCAGATACAGATAAACATATCACTCCACTCAGATACAGATAAACATATCACTCCACTCAGATATGTTATCCTCATTCTGAGTAGACCAGTCTTTACACTTTCTCCTTGCTTAGCGGAGAAACAAACAAAATATATTTTTTTTAACAGATCGGGTGAAATTGTATATATGTATATTTTTTTCAGTTAAGAAATGCAAATTCTTGTTTATGTAAACAAAGATACAGAAGTTCTGAGGTTCCTCAGATGACAGAAGGAGAAAAGAAACTTGTAGACGTACTGAAAAATAAATTTCCTAAAGCAGAGGAAGTACATGTTCAGGATATATCAGGTATGGTTAGGGTTATGGATTATGATGTTTAACGCCACTTTCAACAATATTTCAGCTATATTGTGGTGGTCAGTTTTATTGGTGGAGGAAACTGAAGTACCCGGAGAAAACCACCAACCTGTCGCAAGTCACTGACAAACTTTTTCAGATAATGTTGTATCGATTACGCCTCGCCGGAGCGGGATTGAAACTTGCAACATTAGTGGTGATAAGCACTGATTGCATAGGCAATTGTAAATCCCACTACCATGAGATCACGACCACGATGGCCCCCTATGTCAGGTATATTTATTAGAGGTAGAGTGACAGTGAGGTAAACTAGTATAAGCCAACAGGAGAATGAATTGATACTATATATTACTAGTATATGATGTCAACCATACTGACTACAAAATGCCACATGGATATTGAAGTTAATAGTCTTTACAACATCATTCACTGCAGAGAACTGTCTTGTATTCTTTAACAGGTTTTGTTACTGATAATTTTATATTTTTCACACAAATGGCTTTATTAAGGTGTATAGTCAGTTTTTCACACAGATGGCTTTATTAAGGTGTATAGTCAGTTTTTCACACAGATGGCTTTATTAAGGTGTATAGTCAGTTTTTCACACAGATGGCTTTATTAAGGTGTATAGTCAGTTTTTCACACAGATGGCTTTATTAAGGTGTATAGTCAGTTTTTCACACAGATGGCTTTATTAAGGTGTATAGTCAGTTTTTCACACAAATGGCTTTATTAAGGTGTATAGTCAGTTTTTCACACAGATGGCTTTATTAAGGTGTATAGTCAGTTTTTCACACAGATGGCTTTATTAAGGTGTATAGTCAGTTTTTCACACAGATGGCTTTATTAAGGTGTATAGTCAGTTTTTCACACAGATGGCTTTATTAAGGTGTATAGTCAGTTTTTCACACAGATGGCTTTATTAAGGTGTATAGTCAGTTTTTCACACAGATGGCTTTATTAAGGTGTATAGTCAGTTTTTCACACAAATGGCTTTATTAAGGTGTATAGTCAGTTTTTCACACAGATGGCTTTATTAAGGTGTATAGTCAGTTTTTCACACAGATGGCTTTATTAAGGTGTATAGTCAGTTTTTCACACAGATGGCTTTATTAAGGTGTATAGTCAGTTTTTCACACAGATGGCTTTATTAAGGTGTATAGTCAGTTTTTCACACAGATGGCTTTATTAAGGTGTATAGTCAGTTTTTCACACAGATGGCTTTATTAAGGTGTATAGTCAGTTTTTCACACAGATGGCTTTATTAAGGTGTATAGTCAGTTTTTCACACAGATGGCTTTATTAAGGTGTATAGTCAGTTTTTCACACAGATGGCTTTATTAAGGTGTATAGTCAGTTTTTCACACAGATGGCTTTATTAAGGTGTATAGTCAGTTTTTCACACAGATGGCTTTATTAAGGTGTATAGTCAGTTTTTCACACAAATGGCTTTATTAAGGTGTATAGTCAGTTTTTCACACAGATGGCTTTATTAAGGTGTATAGTCAGTTTTTCACACAGATGGCTTTATTAAGGTGTATAGTCAGTTTTTCACACAGATGGCTTTATTAAGGTGTATAGTCAGTTTTTCACACAGATGGCTTTATTAAGGTGTATAGTCAGTTTTTCACACAGATGGCTTTATTAAGGTGTATAGTCAGTTTTTCACACAAATGGCTTTATTAAGGTGTATAGTCAGTTTTTCACACAGATGGCTTTATTAAGGTGTATAGTCAGTTTTTCACACAGATGGCTTTATTAAGGTGTATAGTCAGTTTTTCACACAAATGGCTTTATTAAGGTGTATAGTCAGTTTTTCACACAGATGGCTTTATTAAGGTGTATAGTCAGTTTTTCACACAAATGGCTTTATTAAGGTGTATAGTCAGTTTTTCACACAAATGGCTTTATTAAGGTGTATAGTCAGTTTTTCACACAGATGGCTTTATTAAGGTGTATAGTCAGTTTTTCACACAGATGGCTTTATTAAGGTGTATAGTCAGTTTTTATAGTTCAGTTTGTAGCATCTATACACACCTTTTATGTTTTCCTTGATAGTTTCAGAATTGTTCACACATTTTATTAATCTTATTGAGAATTCTTTAGTTATTACGCATATAACACAAACCGTTGATGTGTGTACTTGTAATGACATTACCATGAACTATTAGCTTTTTGTATTGAATACTTTGTTTTTCTGTATATCTATAGAATGATGTTAGAAAATTATCTCCCTTAGTTAGACAAACAAATTTCACTGGTCATGTTCGGATTTACCCCTCTACAAATTTTCTACAGAAAAGTGTTTATTATACACACACAAGATGTTAGTCTCCCTTACAAGGCAAGCGTTAAAAAAGAGTAGTTACAGTCTACATTTAGTTACGACCACAGGTGAGGATTCTAACCAGGGTGCACACATAATCTTTGTAGACTTATATACCAGTGTTAGGGCAAGGTTACAATAAGTGATTTCTAATATCATAGATGAAGACGAGTACAAATAATAAGATTGCTTTATACTATGTTTTATTTCAGGAGGATGTGGGGCTATGTATGAAATATTAATATCATCTGTAGAATTCTCAGGAAAAAGAACAGTTATGCAACACCGAATGGTGAATGAGGTTAATATTAAATGTATAATGTTATTAAATGTATAATGTCTAAAACTTGGATTACTATTTGTTTTACCTAAATATTTCAACAATGAATATATTTAAAACAGAAGTTGACACAAATTCTAATATGGCATCCTTCATTGGCTATATAAATAAAGCTGTGATAAAACTGATATATTTTAACTTGCACATACATATCGTCAGACAAATTATGAACATCATATTTTAGTAATTTCATGTATTTATATAGGACTGTTGTGTAAACAAACTTTTACAGGTAATTTGATTTTTTTATGACCTGAATGTCTATTTGACTTTCACTTAAAAATGTTATATTTTATTTTTTATTGAAGTGCCTATATCAAGCCAGGAAAGTGAGCAGTCATATATTTGTGTGTTAGTGGTCATGTATTTGTGTGTTAGAGGTCATGTATTTGTGTGTTAGTGGTCATGTATTTGTGTGTTAGAGGTCATGTATTTCGAGGGGTTAGTGCCATACTGTCGTATCTTAATATTTCATCTTTTTGAGGAATTACAAAAAATAATCTTATGACTACGCCTGATAATGTAGTGTTACCAAAATGATTTTATAAGTAAATAACATAATAAATGTTATGATTATATATGCAATTTACTTCTAATAATCAGCGTATTGATTTAATAACACTTTTTATCTATACACTAAGTAGACATGCACTATTTACATTGATAATTTCCAGATGTTAATACCATACTACAGTAACCGCTGATAAGACTGTCTGCTGATTTGTTTATCTAAAAGATTAAACAGGTGTGTGCAAGGCATTTTGATAACATCTTAGGATACACTTTTCTGGCTCCCTAACATTAATATGAATAATGTTTCTTTCATCAACCAAATAAAAGTAAGCAAAAATACGTTATGGCAGCAAATGAAAAATTAATTTGAAATATCTTTTTATAATGACCGAATTGTAGTATTCATCAGTTAAAACATTCTATTAAAGTAAACATTGATTTTTTGAAAACCAACATATTTCAGGATAATTTCCAATGAATCTAAAAGCAATTAAAATAAATTATTTAAGCTAAAACATCAATACTGTAATCATATATCACAGTAAAATTATATTTCAACCACAATAACTATTAGATGTCTGTCTGTATGAATGATATCATAAAATAGTTTAAAAAAAAAATTTCAACAGCTCTTTTGAAAATTGAATTAGACAGTAGTAACATGATTTTGAACACTGAAATCTGAGGAATACCTTAATGGTTTCAAAATATCATTATGATAAAATTATGCTAAATCCTATTGAAATAATTCAATACTGTCTGTAAATCTCAAAAGAAAATTAGTATAAAATCAAAGTACAAAATATATATCATATAACAGTCAAATTTGTATGCACTATATCTAATGCAGGAATATAATGTCTACAGTTCTAATACAATATATAGAAGAACCCCTAAACTAATCATGCACTCTAATTAAACCAGTCATTTATGTCACCACTGTTATTTTCTTAGTCTCATTCTTGATCAGAATCCTCTTCAGCATCGGTGTCAGCTAGTTTGTCATCTACTTTACTGCTTGAGGGCAATGATTTGTAATAATCGTGGTATTCAGATGGGATGATACCACTTCTGCATAAGCTGACAAGGTCTTTCGTTTTGGCTGCTGATATCTTCTGTCTCGATGTATATTTCCTTGTCAGTTCTTGTGGTTTGGCAGTGCGTCCTCGTTTGGCTGTACCACCTACTTTGAGAACTCTGAATTCATCTTCGAAATTGTACTTAAACATGATACAGTCCAGGTTTTCTTGGGTATACCAACATAATTTTCTGCTTTTTAAACTATGTGACCACATAATGATCTTCATAATTCTTGAACCGTGAGCAGGGAATGAATGTGCGGTAATGCTGACTGGAAGAAACAGTTCTCATCTGCAGGAACACGTTTTCTAACTAATCCATTCATGAAGAGAAGATCATCAAGTCTCTTTTCATGGTGTGTGGTGACATAATTGTTGAAAGTGGCCTCCTGAACACTGATTTATTTTGCCTTTTCCATGTGCATGTCCTCAGTCTGGTCAATCGTTGGCCCTAAATTGTCATTTTGGATCTCTACTTGGTTCATCATTGAGTTATCATTTTTAGGTAGTGAATTATCACTATTAAGCTTCTGATTTTTACTATCACTTTTCCTCTTTCTTTTTTTCGACTTTGATGTGGCTGCAGGTTTCTTATAAAATTCGGTTTTAATTGAATTGTCATTGCAATGGCAGGTTCGAGTCACTAGAATGATAATCATCTCTGCAAGGTTTGTACGAGTCCCTGCTGTCATAAACAGACTCTATTTCACTATAACTCTCATCTTTTTGTCGTTTTATATCATTTTTTAACTCTTTTAATGTTATATTCTCATCACTACCACTAAAGTCAGACTCAATAGCAGAGTGGCGTTTGAGCTGTTTTGTTGTGTCAGGTGTTGTTTTATTCTGTTTCTTTCTGTATTTTTTCTTCTTTTTCTGTCTTGCAGTAACCTTTAAGGCATTTGGCGACCCATTGGAATCAGTTGATGAAGTATCTTCTTTATAGGTACGAACAGCTGAATTGTCCTGAATTAATATTTGGTCTTGTGAATTTTTATTACCCGGGGTTTCATTCATATCAGCCATAGGTGTGTCATTGGTAATCGGTTTATCAGCCATAGGTGTGTCATTGGCAACTGGTTTATCAGCCGTAGATGCGTCATTGGTACCTGGTTCATCAGTGGTAGGTGTGTTATTGGTACCTGGTTCATCAACCGTAGGTGTGTCATTGTGACCTGGTTGATCAGTGGTAGGTGTGTCATTCGTACCTGGCTCATCAGTGGTAGGTGTGTCATTGATACCTGGTTCATCAGTGGTAGGTGTGTCATTGATACCTGGTTCATCAACCATAGGTGTGTCAATGGTACCTGGTTCATCAGCCATACGTGTGTCATTGGTACCTTGTTCATCAGTTATAGGTGTGTCATTGCTACCTGGTTCATCAACCGTAGGTGTGGCATTGGTACCTTGTGTATCATTACTACCTACTTGTTGCCTGTTTGTTACTGAGGAACCATCTTCTGTATCCCCTTCGACTGCATTAGAACCATTCTCTCGGGTATCACGTACCATAGATGCAATTGTCGTCCATTCCTCGTCTGAAGACCAACTAGATTCCGACATTTTATTACCTGAAACAAATGAATATGAAGCTTATTATTTTGATTAGCTAAAAGAATTGGCCAAATATAGGATTACCTCTCATATCCTATTGCCAAACAAGTAAACTCACTACAAATTATACCTCTGACAACAAACTTTGACACCTAAGTTGCATAGCCTCCCCTTTCAGATATTGGACAGCAGCCATAGTCCGTCATGCATATTTTCAAGTTGTAAACCACATTTTTTTACATCTAATTCCATTGAGGGGTTTAGGAGGAAATCTTCTTATCAAATAATTTGATCATTAAAAAGTGATAATCTTTTCAATCTGGTTAAATAGAGTTCTTGTGAACAAATAAAAACTGAAACTTACCAATCGAAAACTGTAATTAATTAGTACTGTAGATGTTTCCATCACATTCACCATAATCAGCCTCTACTGAAAATATGGAAATAAATAACAATTAAAAGGCCATGCATTCTAAACAAAATGTCAATAATTTTAGCGAAGGGTATGTACAAACGTCATACTTGAGATAATAATAATTCAAGATTTTTAGCACAAACATGTACAATCTGTCTAAGAAAATTTATGAAGACTTAATACATATATTAAATTAAGTGAATACATAGTAAATTGATTAATATATCAAAGTATAGCAAGTGAATATCTAATTCTTACCTTTTAATCCATTGTTGTCTCAACTTTTCATTGCAGATACTATATTTCTTCCTGTTAATTCACTTTTTGTAAATGTAACACCAGCTCTAGAATGCATCAACTTTATTTACTCTCTCCTGCCTCTACAGAATACTGTTTATAAATAACATATGCAACGTGTTATCTGATATTGAGATAAGATGGCTAAACTTACTGGATTATTAGATTACTTTTCTGCAGTGCCAAAATGACTTGTCTTTAAATAAGCTGTTTTGGCACTATTTTCTAAATAAAAAAATATGATATCATAAATGCAAAGTATATTATCTTCACATAAATTTTTACAGCAATGTATCTTTTAATTAAAAAAATATACCTGGCATGCAATTATAGATTATCCAATATTACTGTTGTTTGGCATTTCAAGAAGACGTATATAATATGATAATACTTTTGGGTTCTGGTCAATTTAAAATTAATGCATTATCCTTTTGCCCTGAAATTTACAGACACAACTAGATGCTAACTTATCAACATTTTAGTGCAAAAAAATGAAATTAGCAAAATTTTCAGATACAACTTTTTGGCTCTAACCCCTCGATTTGTGTGTTAGTGGTCATGTATTTGTGTTAGAAGTCATGTATTTGTGTGTTAGAGGTCATGTATTTGTGTGTTATTGGTCATGTATTTGTGTGTTAGAGGTCATGTATTTGTGTAGTCATGTATTTGTGTGTTAGTGGTCATGTATTTGTGTGTTAGAGGTCATGTATTTGTGTGTTAGAGGTCATGTATTGGTGTGTTATTGGTCATGTATTTGTGTGTTAGAGGCCATGCATTTGTGTGTTATCGGTCATGTATTTGTGTATTAGTGATCATGTCTTTGTGTAGTCATGTATTTGTGTGTTAGTGGTCATGTATTTGTGTGTTAGAGGTCATGTATTTGTGTGTTAGTGGTCATGTATTTGTTAGAAGTCATGTATTTGTGTGTTAGAGGTCATGTATTTGTGTGTTATTGGTCATGTATTTGTGTGTTAGAGGTCATGTATTTGTGTGTTAGAGGTCATGTATTTGTGTGTTAGTGGTCATGTATTTGTTAGAAGTCATGTATTTGTGTGTTAGAGGTCATGTATTTGTGTAGTCATGTATTTGTGTGTTAGAGGTCATGTATTTGTGTGTTATTGGTCATGTATTTGTGTGTTAGAGGCCATGCATTTGTGTGTTATCGGTCATGTATTTGTGTTAGTGATCATGTATTTGTGTGTTAGTGGTCATGTATTTGTGTTAGAGGTCATGTATTTGTGTGTTAGAGGTCATGTATTTGTGTGTTATTGGTCATGTATTTGTGTGTTAGAGGTCATGTATTTGTGTGTTAGAGGTCATGTATTTGTGTGTTAGTGGTCATGTATTTGTGTGTTAGTGGTCATGTATTTGTGTGTTAGAGATCATGTATTTGTGTGTTAGAGGTCATGTATTTGTGTGTTAGAGGTCATGTACTTGTGTGTTATTGGTCATGTATTTGTGTGTTAGAGGTCATGTATTTGTGTGTTAGAGGTCATGTATTTGTGTGTTAGAGGTCATGTATTTGTGTGTTAGAGGTTATGTATTTGTGTGTTAGAGGTCATGTATTTGTGTGTTAGAGGTCATGTATTTGTGTATTAGAGGTCATGTATTTGTGTGTTAGAGGTCATGTATTTGTGTGTTAGAGGTCATGTATTTGTGTGTTATTGGTCATGTATTTGTATGTTAGAGGTCATGTATTTGTGTGTTAGAGGTCATGTATTTGTGTGTTAGAGGTCATGTATTTGTGAGTTAGAGGTCATGTATTTGTGTGTTAGTGGTATTGATTTTGCCTCTTTTTACAATGTTTCAGTTGGATTTTTGAACTGTGCTGTTTGTTTCTCATTTTTGTTTGTTTGATAAATCTATGTGATAAAGATTGCCAGTGACTTTGGCTTTGTTTTATGTTGAAACACGTCTTAATTAGTAATGACAGTTTCACAGAAAGTTGATTTGATTTTCTTGCTCCCAAAGACTTCTAAATTGTTTTGTTATCCAATCTTTCGACTTTGAGCGTCACCTGATGAAGGTTAAATCCAAAAACGTGTTGTGCATATCTATGTTTTTATTACTTCATAGAAATGAATTTCAGCCTCATTTCTTTATCAGATCAAAGTATATGGAATGAGAATCGTTCAATAAAACACTTCAGTGTAAGCTGAAAGTAGATCTACTTATTTCAGTAAGAATTACTTTTGAAAATGCCATTTGCGGACAGAATTAGTTGGATTTAGCCTAAAAGAATTCTCTGAAACTGAAGTTCACATACTAATTAATTGACAAGATAAAGGAATTCCTTAAAACAATGATGTTCACATATTATGTTATTTTATGAGGACACTCGGGATCAAGCTAAAGAATTTATAAAATCAACAGTACCCCCATGCCATTAATCAAATAAATGAATTGCATTCTCAAAGGAATGGACAACTAAAGTTGTGAGTTTGAACCCTGTTCATGGCGAGGTGTACTCGATATAACATTATGTGATCAAGTTTGCCAGTGATTTGCGACAGGTCTTGGGTTTTCTTTGGGTACTCCGGTTTCCTGCACCAATAAAACTGACTGCCATGATATAGCTGAAATATTGTTGTATGTGGCATTAAACACCACAAACCCACCAAACCAAACTCAAAAACAATGGTTTTCATATGCCATTCATATTATCTAAAATTTCTTCCTGGTTCACCAATACAACAATAGTCAATGGAGATTTGTTCATTACTTTCTGTTTGTTTCTCATATAATTGATCCTGTTTATATTATTATATTTATATTATACTTGTAGGCTTTAAAAGAGGAGATTAAAGACATGCATGGGTTGAGAGTGAATACCAAAATTCCTGACTAACAGCAATAAAATAAATTTTGATATTACTGTATATACCTATTTTGTTAAACATTTTGTTTGATATTTGTTTATATATTGTACATAGACATGGATTTTTAACAAATTATTTGTTTTTATTATTAATAATTTTATTAATCACATCGGTGGTAATGGTTAGGGTGCCCACCTCGAATGTGGTAGATTGTGGGCTCAAGCTAGCCCTAGTCGGGTCAATCAATATAAAATTGATATTTGTTGCTACTCCACTTAGCACACAACATTATATAAGTACTGCAGACTTCCCGAAAACCGTCGGTCCGTCGGTCCTGACCGACAGAAATGCAGTAGGACCGACGATTTCAAAATATATATCGGACCAAATGTCCGGTAAAACACACAGGGGCTAGGTGCGTCCGAAAAAAAAAAAAACTATATAATACTACAAGGGGGCGAACTCACTTGCTCCCATTTTTTTAAGTCGTCGTGTTAAATTGATCGTAACTTCGGAACGCCTTAATATTTTCAAAAAATGTTTCCACCAGTCGAAAGTCAAGAAATTTTCCTTTCCAAAGAGACCCCAATTGTTAGTGTAGGCCTCCTAACTGCTGAGGTATCATACACGAACCAAAACAAAACGGCGTGAAAATCCGAAGTCGTACAAACGCTGGGATGACCACTTCCCATCTGTGTACAGACTTTCCCATGCGTAAACGAGTCATTTTGACTAGCTAAATACTTTCATCCATTCAAATTATGATAAAATTTCTTACCTTACGTCAATTTATATGTTCTTTAAGTCTGTTTTTGAAAGAAATCCCATTTGCATCCTTGACAAACGCCATTGACGTGAAAATTTAGAGAGTTCTAACGGGCTTTTTGATTGGCTGAAACACTCTGTTTCAGCCAATCAAAAAGCCCGTTTGAACTCTCTCAATTTTCACGTCTATGGCGTTTGTCAAGGATGCAAATGGGATTTCTTTCAAAAACAGACTTAAAGGACATATAAATTGGCGTAAGGTAAGAAATTTTATCATAATTTGAATGGATGAAAGTATTTAGCTAGTCAAAATGACTCGTTTACGCATGGGAAAGTCTGTACACAGATGGGAAGTGGTCATCCCAGCGTTTGTACGACTTCGGATTTTCACGCCGTTTTGTTTTGGTTCGTGTATGATACCTCAGCAGTTCGGAGGCCTACACTAACAATTGGGGTCTCTTTGGAAAGGAAAATTACTTGACTTTCGACTGGTGGAAACATTTTTTGAAAATATTAAGGCGTTCCGAAGTTACGATCAATTTAACACGACGACTTAAAAAAATGGAAGCAAGTGAGTTCGCCCCCTTGTAGTATTATATAGTATTTTTTATTTTTTTTATTTTTCGGACGCACCTAGCCCCTGTGGTAAAACACAGATATTTGAAAGGACCGGCGATTGAAATTTATTCCCTCCCAGTTTTCACTGCCAATGGCATTAAATTCCGTTTTCAATTTTATTAAAATGTCAGACAGAGACTTGAAATTTGTTTATTTATTCTGTCAGACCGACACGTTCCTCTTTGTAATCGAAACTCCTATACAAATGTACGTAAATGTAAACATCCTTTTAGTAGGAACCAGCACCTGCAAAACGTGGAACATTAAGACTGAAATATATTACTGAGCACAGAAATAAGTTGACTTCCACACTACCCAAGTATCAAAGATTGTTTGTGTTTAATTAAATATGTTTTGAGATGCTTATATATTGAAGATGACAACAGATTCATATTCTTAACTGAAATTAAAAATGTAGGTAAACCGGAAACTGACATTGATGTATAATATTCGGAACGTGATCGGACCATTAGATACGGATTTTTGGCTATATCTGCCTTATCTTTTTAGATAAAAATATGTATACAGAAAAACATTTAATTGAGTTGTTTAATGATCATGACTATAGGTAATCTTGCATTCAGTTCTGTATAAAAAAAAAAAAAATTTGACAGGTTATATACAATATTACAAAAAAAATGGTGGGACAGACACAAAGCCCATGGGTAAGACAGAACCCCAGTTCCTGTCTGACCCAATGTCAGACAGAAAAAAAGTTTTCGCCAACTCTGTAATACCGAATGTTTGGTATAATAGTGACCTCAGATTTTGTCCGAAAGGCATTGATCAGTGTTTAATTTTATTTTTAAATTACATAATTTTCATTGTTTTCACCCCTTTTATATATTTCCGGTTTCAATCAAACCCATTTGTGAAGACGATCACGACACGATTGGTTATTTGTATATATATTAGCCAATGACATGACGTCTTTCATACAACCATTGACCTATAGTACAAGGTCATCAAAACAACAAAACTCGAGACACACACTATAAAAGACATAACATATACAATATTGAACAACACTGAAAACTGAAAATTGAATTACTTTAACCTCTATAAAAACCAGAGGTGAAATCAGGTGCCCAATTGCTAATACTAGGGTAAATCACTCTAAAAAGGCCAAACTAAACATTATGCATGTGACAGTGAATTTTTTAGGACTTTTTTTTCGGACCGGCAACATATTTTTCGGACTGACAAGATTTTCATGTCTGTCAGTCCGAATGACTGACAACTTCTCAGCAAGTTTCGGGAAGTCTGAAGTAGTAAGAGCAAACACTGGTTGACTCAGAATCAGAATAATGTGTCCAAGTGGTAAGAAATGTCTACATGCTGACAGAATAATGTGTCCAAGTGGTAAGAAATGTCTACATGCTGACAGAATAATGTGTCCAAGTGGTAAGAAATGTCTACATGCTGACAGAATAATGTGTCCAAGTGGTAAGAAATGTCTACATGCTGACAGAATAATGTGTCCAAGTGGTAAGAAATGTCTACATGCTGACAGTTTTTCAATCAGCTAGCACTATAAAGATCCAATTAAGTGTGTTGGTCTAATACAAAGCGGACATCATCTGATAGAATGTAACTTGTTCTTGTCATGATACTGCTCATTTGACATTAAATGTTGTTCCATCACTTCCGGTTATGATGAAGAAAAGTAAGTTGAAAAGTGAAAAGATACGAAAAATATGGAAGAAAAGTAAGTTGAAAAGTGAAAAGATATGGACAAAGTATCTTTTTTCAATAGAAAATCAAGTAATATTTTAACTAATAAATCCTAAATTCTTTGTGTTCTCTATTAGTTTTTTACTAATGACCGGGGAAACAGTGATCTAGATTGCCAAAGTGCTTACGATATCGGTAAAATGACCATGATCTAAAACGTGTACGTGACATAAGTATGTATAAAATGGCCACCGCCGGTGTGCCCAGTGGAACCATTCTGGCTGTTCATTTACAGAAATGTTCGCATCTATTAAATTTTGTTTGCATCGAGTTTCAGTATAATAAAACAATTAATGCCTGCACTTGCGGTGAACATCATAATTGTTCACCCTTTGGGATGTTGTTTTCAACACCCTTCGGGTGAACAATTATGATGTTCACCTTAAGTGCAGGCATTAATTGTATAATAATAACTCCATAAAATTTGTTTACCCCCCCCCCCCCCCCCCCCCCAATAGTTCAGTTACCTGCGACAGGTTGGTGGTTTTTTCTGGGTACTCCAGTTTCCTCCACCAATAAAACTGACCAGCACAATATTACTGAAATATTGTTGAAAGTGGCGTCAAACACCATAAACCAAACCTTAATTTATCTGAGAGCTAAGAAATTATGCAGAATAATTATTGAAATTAAGTTTTACATTAAAAGGTGAAGTATACCTTCAATGTCCTTGTGTAATTCTTCTTTAAGCTTAAATGTTGGTTCAATAGACATATCATATATAGTCATTCTTAGTTCCGTGTTGTGATGCTCGTTACGATTTCCTCATAAAAAACGATGTTTGGTTCATCTATACCTCCAATTGTTTGTAGGAGGCTCGTGTCTTATTTATGTTATTTGTGTTTGTTTGTATATATAGTTTTTTGTTTTGTTTGTCTTTGTCCTGTGTTTTGTGTAACCAATGTTGCCAGTTTCTCTGGTGTGTCCATTTTTTATTGCCCCTTTCGGTGTTTCTAACGTTTATTTAGAGATAACATGAAATAAGGGTATGGTATTTAATGCCACTTTTAACATTATTTCAGTTACTTCGTGGCGGTCAGGTTTATTTGTGGAGGAAACCGGAGAAAACCATGAACCTGTTACAAGTCGCTGACAAACTTTATCACATTTTGTTGCATCCAGTACACCTTGCCATAAGTGAGATTCGAATTTGTAATGTTAGTGGTGTTAGGCACTGATTGCATAGGTAATTGTAAATCCCACCACCACGATGGCCCCCAGCATGGAGGTATTATAGATAATTATACATCCATTGTATTTCATAACTTTTCTCATCATTGAGATTTTTTTTTGATTTTTCCAGTTAAAGAATTTAATTTCTTTGAAAAGGGGGGAGGCAAAACTGCTTTTGTCCCTCCACAATTTTCAGTAACAATTTAAGAAAAAGCTGAATTTGAAGTATGGAAGTAAAACTTGATTTTCCCATTAACAAAGGTTATAATAAGGGTGTTCTTTGAAACAAAGGTGCCTTTTTTAAAAAAACATGGCCAGAGGTCAGATGAGCTTTTCTCATCACATGGCATCCATTAGTCCGTCATAAACTTTCACATTTATATCTTCTCCTCTGAAACCACTTAACTAAATTAAAACAATCTTGGCTGGGGTGGTCCCCATTCAAAATTGTGTCAGACAACCCCATCCTCCATTCAAGATGACGGCCATTGATAAAAATTAAAAGAAAATTAATTGTCTATTGCTGCTTTACTATAAGTCAAAATGTGCTAAGATTTTAGCTGTTGGTGCATAGCAGCCAGTAGTTTAACATCCATTTCAAGTTTTTCTATGGCACCCAGTAGTTTAACATCCATTTCAAGTTTTTTTATGGCAGTCAGTAGTTTAACATCCATTTCAAGTTTTTCTATGGCACCCAGTAGTTTAACATCCATTTCAAGTTTTTCTATGGCACCCAGTAGTTTAACATCCATTTCAAGTTTTTCTATGGCAGCCAGTAGTTTAACATCCATTTCAAGTTTTTCTATGGCACCCGGTAGTTTAACATCCATTTCAAGTTTTTCTATGGTAGTCAGTAGTTTAACATCCATTTCAAGTTTTTCTATGGCAGCCAGTAGTTTAACATCCATTTCAAGTTTTTCTATGGCAGCCAGTAGTTTAACATCCATTTCAAGTGTTTCTATGGAAGCCAGTAGTTTAACATCCATTTCAAGTTTTTCTATGGCAGCCAGTAGTTTAACATCCATTTCAAGTTTTTCTATGGTAGTCAGTAGTTTAACATCCATTTCAAGTTTTTCTATGACAGCCAGTAGTTTAACATCCATTTCAAGTTTTTCTATGGCAGCCAATAGTTTAACATCCATTTCAAGTTTTTCTGTTAAAATTTTCTTTCAGTCCATTTATACCGATTATGCAAATTAGGCATATTTTGAGAAAAGATCACATTTAACCAAATTTGGTTGGGATGGTCTTGGATAGTCTGCTTTCAAAAGTGTGTCTGATATCCCCAGCCTCCATTCAAATTGCACTTCATTACTAAAAATGGAAATTTCTTTCAGGGTCTATTGCTACTTGATTATAAGTCATGACAATGAGTAGTTCGACAAATCTTCTGGGTTTTGCTGCAATATTTTTCAGCAAAATTAGACATATTATGAGAAAACATTTCTCCTCAGAAATTTGAGCTGAAATGATCTTTGGTTGGCCCACATTCAAAATTATGTGTGACATCCCACTGTCCTTCCTCCATGCAAGATGACTAACAAATCTACTAGTAGAAATTTCATTAAATGGTTAAAAAAAAATTGGATTAATTTTTTTCTATGAAATTCAAGTCAAATTGAAAACCCGGTGAGTGATTACAGGCTTCTAGGAGCATCTAGTTTAATTTTCTTTTGTGTACACAATTTAATCCAATATCTGTATTCAATATAATAGAGCTATTTTAAATGGTGTTTATTCAGTTTTTCCTCCTTATATAATGTATACACATCACGTAAATCGTTTCCTGAAACATTTTATTGTGATGTAAATCATTGACCATTGGCTGATATGTTTTCGTCACACACAGTTAATTAACCCCCCAATGCCATATTTAATATGTACCATCAACACATTCATTCCATTTTTATATTGTATATTTATGAGCATTAATCACCATTACCTGACACAAACCTAGAAATTAAAAGCAAATTTTATTTTCGTGTCCGGTATTTTCAATTGTATTCTAGAAATAGTTTCAATATTATTTTCAGCAGTACAGGAATGCAGACGATTCGTCTACAAAAAAAGAATTATACATATTAGTTGAATCCTTTCATTTAACTTAATATATATATCAACAGTGCTATATCACTGAATAATTGTAATAAAAACATAGATATCTAATCTAGAGCACAGGTCTTGTTTCTAGAATAAATTTCATCAGTACCACATCAATAGAGGCCTTTAGAGCTTGCCTCTCGCGCGACTAAATACACGCACTCTCCCCCGTCAACTCTACGCCAGAATTGGGATTAGGATTATGGTGTTTAACGTGACTTTCAACAATATTTCAATTATATCGTGGCGGTCAGTTGTATTGGTAGAAAGAAAACCGAAGAAAACCACCGACCTGCCGTAAGTCACTGACAATCCTAGGCCTTGTCACATAAAACGCGAGTACACACCGCCTGAGCGGGATTCGAACTCACAACGTTAGTGGTGATAGGCACTGATTGCATAGCTAGTTGTAAATCCAACTACCATACGTCGCCAGAATTGGTTACAATTCAACGTACTTGATACAGATACGTTAAATGTCAAAAGAATGAGAAACCAAATAATTTAAGTCTTTTGGAGAAAGAAAATCAAAGGGCTTAAACCTGATAACTAAAATGATGACATAGGAGAACCTTACTGTAACTTGTAATAATAAATATATATCTAATAGACCATGTCAGTGACCCTGACTGCTGAGCGGGTGATACATTCAGGGACAACTTGATACGGAGGAGAACCGACCTGTAACTTGTAATAATAAGTATGCATCTAATAAACCATGTCAGTGACCCTGACTGCTGAGCGGGTGATACCTTCAGGGACAACTTGATACGGAGGAGAACCTTACTGTAACTTGTAATAATAAGTATACATCTAATAAACCATGTCAGTGACCCTGACTGCTGAGCGGGTGATACCTTCAGGGACAACTTGATGACGGAGGAGAACCTTACTGTAACTTGTAAAAATAAATATACATCTAATAAACCATATCAGTGACCCTGACTGCTGAGCGGGTGATACCCTCAGGGACAACTTGCCTCTTCTATATGTTCGAGTGAATGGACAATAAATTACAGACAACAAGTGTCATATTTAGACAAATTTTGTTAATCCGACACAAAAGGATAATATAGTGCTAAAATGTTTTAGTTTAGTTACCATTCCCAATTTTGAGTAAGAATATCTGCCACCCCTATATCGGATATACAAGTAAAATTAAGATTAATCTCTCTCAGACATACATGTAGACATAGACTTGGAGTATACATGATGAACGTTATTATAGAAACTCACCGTTCGCACGTACATCATTATATATCTACTGGTTTATGTCATATATTCATTCCATTAACATCATATTTTGCTTTTCTGTCCATTATGAGTTTTTTTGTTTGCCATATCATTTGTGTAAATATGAAACAAACACACACAAAGACCATTAGTATCTTTGGATGTTTATAACTAATTAAGATGAAACAAACACACACAAAGACCATTAGTATCTTTGGATGTTTATAACTAATTAAGATGAAACAAACACACACAAAGACCATTAGTATCTTTAGATGTTTATAACTAATTGATATTGAATCTGTAAGACGTATTAGTTGTGATTTGTTTTGTTTTAACTGGCCTTGCTGTTGTTATTTATTTTCTATGATAGTGGGCGGAAATCTGTGCAGATTTTCTGTTTGTTTGTTTATATCTGTATATTACCATGGTATATCTAATACTTAAGGAGATCCATTAACCGGTTTAACAGCGCATAATTTGTCTGCATGTCCTTATCCAAGAACTGGATTTCCAACGTGATATGTCATGGTCTTTTTTATGTTCAATGATTTAAGGTGGGAGGTGAATGTTTGGTTTATTGATTTTAGTAGAATTGATGACCATCACTATTTAAACTTTCTTTTCAAAGCATTCTGTCATTTAAACTTTAGATAAATTTCACATGAAAAAGGTTTAGAAAAGTAAAAATAATGAATGAATAGAAACATACAGTTAATTATTTATATTTTAAAAATGATATTGTTCATTGTTTAATCAAAATCTAACGTTTTATTTCACTGGCTGAAATAACGGTATTTCTTTTATCTGAAGAACTCGTTATTACACCGACATCTATGGAATAATTTGTTTCAATCTGTACACCCTTCCATTTATCGTTCGGGGTGGTATTGAAGAGTGCCGAACAATGTTTTGATACTGGTACATAATTTCAAATATATGAATTAGACAATGAATACGATCTTTAAATTTGTTAAATCTTTAGTTTTATGTGTATATTTTGTAGATCGTTGTTTGTCCTTTTGTACTTTTTCTTTTGGTCATTGTGTTGTCTGTTCTTCTTCGATATACGGATTCTGATTAACCCTTTGGTATCTTCCAACTCTTCTTAAGAATACACATCTGATTCACGCGACGTATATCTCCGACGCTCCACCTTAACATAATTGAGATGTGTAATGTGACGGCACTTTGATGAACACCTAGAGTATCCCTCCATAGTTCTGGTACGGACACCTAGAGTATCCCTCCATAGTTCTGGTACGGACACCTAGAGTATCCCTCCATAGTTCTGGTACGGACACCTAGAGTATCCCTCCATAGTTCTGGTACGGGCACCTAGAGTATCCCTCCATAGTTCTGGTACGAACACCTAGAGTATCCCTCCATAGTTCTGGTACGAACACTTGTGCAAGAATGGCAGAAATACATCTAGACATGATGAAAAAAATCAATTATCAATGTGATCAAACACAGAACTCTAAAGATGGTTACCACAGACCCCAAAATCCCGGGCGGAACTCACGTTTTTAGTTTAAGCATATTTTTATTTGCTAAATATAACAAATAGGGATCGGACACAAGTTTTTCCAACTTATGAAGTCTTCTCCCGAATACAATAATTTACAATATGGATTAGCATGCGCAATAAAATGATATAATATGTAGAAAATAGCATAGAGTTAAATATACAAAGAATGATTATATACAAAACATAGATTTAGACAATATACGAAAAAAAAAAAAAAAAAAAAAAAAAAAGAAAAGAGAAAAAATACTTTTGGAGATGTGTGTTGGTTCTTTAGATCATTTAGACAATTGTAAATCTTTTGGAGTCTTTAATATATTTAAAAGTATGTTTAAAAATAGTTATATGTTCTTGATATGTTAGGAGATCACTTCCTTTTGTCAGCAGATTTACATCAATATTAATGTTAGAAGGTAGCCAGTTAAGACTATTAAATAATATTTCCCTATTATCTGTATATTTATTCATTTGTTCCAGTATTGTTATAAATACTGTTATAGTGACAGCCGGAACCTTTGAGCCGTAATGAAAGCGGGAGGTTTGGCGCTTTAAAATCTGATTCAATCCACCATTTCTTTAGAAATGCCTGTACCAAGTCAGGGTCATTACGGTTTTCACAGTTTTCCGGTTGTTGACTGATTTTGTCTGTTTATATACTTATGAGTTTTGACTTTCCCTTTGTAAGATTGTTCGGAGTTCGGTAATTTTGTTATTACCCTTATTTATCACAATCAAAAAAGAAATGGTGAGAATTTTCACATGGTGCGCCACAGTTAAAGGAAACATTTGATAAAATTTTAACTTTACATAAATCGTAATTCAAGAAGGATGCATTGCAGCGAAGCTGTGTTAGAATTATATTTAGTTTTCTAGGACCATAAGAATAGTGTCTCGGAATTGGCATTGAGATTGAACTGCGGATTGCCTTTTCAAATTTAGATAATGTGTCAAGATTACGCACTGAAATATTAAGGTTATTCCATTCCCTTACTGTAGCTGAGACGAAAGAATCTCTAGCTAAAGATAGTCTACAGAATGGAACAATAATATCGTTGCCATTTCGAAGGGAATAAATAGTCGTACTTTGAATTGTTGGGGGAATACGATTGAGTAAATAAGAGGGTGTGCTACCGTTTTGGATATTATGTAATAATTGGAGCTTTCTCCTAGTTCTTCTCTCTTCCAATCTCTCCCAGCCAGTTTCTCTATATAGATATTCTGTGTTGGTAAAGATTGGAAGTCCGGTGATAATTCTAACTGCTTCCAACTGTATCCTCTCCAATTTGCACGAATTAGAGACACCACAGTTGTCCCAGACCTCACATGCATACTCAAATATTGGTCGAATGTAAATTAAGTATAATTTCTCTAAATTTTTTCTATTTAATTTATATTTCAATTTACGCAAAACACATATGTGTTTAGACACTTTTTATTAAATTTTCTACATGTTTATTCCATTTTGCTTCCTCGCTACTCAAGTACTCGGAACTCAAGTGACTCGGAAGGGTATTCAGATCCTACTCTACATATGGCATCTGTTGTGTTACTCGAGGTAATATTTAGAGTTTAGTAAATGTCCGGAGCGAGTTAAGAGGAGTGTAAAGAGAATACGACTAGATAAACAGATCACAGGCATCGACAGGACAAACAGATCACAGTCATCTAACTGTGCATAGATCAACCAGATATTGTGGCTACAATAAAACGTCCGAATTGAAGGCTTCAATCAATGTCACACCCCCTTTTTTTCACTTACGAGGATCACGGGGGGCTAAAGCCTGGGTTACGAGGACACACGGGAGTTAAAGTATGGGTTACGAGGACCCACGGTTGATAAAACCTGGGTTACAATGACACACAGGTGTTAAAGCTTTGGGTTACAAGGATCCACGGGAAATAAAGCTTGGGTTACGAGGACCCACGGTTGGTAAAGCCTGGGTTACAATGACACACAGACGTTAAAGCTTTGGGTTACAAGGACCCACAGGAGATAAAGTATGGGTTACGAGGACCCACGGTTGGAAAAGCCTGGGTTACAATGACACACAGGCGTTAAAGCTTTGGGTTACAAGGACCTACGGAGTTAAAGTATGGGTTACGAGGACCCACGTTGGTAAAGCCTGGTGTACAATGACACACAGGCGTTAAAGCTTTGGGTTACAAGGACACATGGGAGTTAAAGTATGGGTTACAATGATCCACGGTTGGTAAAGCCTGGGTTACAATGACACACAGGCGTTAAAGCTTTGGGTTACAAGTACCCACGGGAGTTAAAGTATGGGTTACGAGGACCCACGGTTGGTTAAGCCTGGGTTACAGTGACACGCAGGCGTTAAAGCTTTGGATTACAAGGACCCACGGGAGTTAAAGTATGGGTTACGAGGACTCACGGTTGGTTAAGCCTGGGTTACAGTGACACGCAGGCGTTAAAGCTTTGGGTTACAAGGCCCCACGGGAGTTAAAGTATGGGTTACGAGGACCCACGGTTGGTAAAGCCTGGGTTACAATGACACACAGGCGTTAAAGCTTTGGGTTACAAGGACACATGGGAGTTAAAGTATGGGTTACGAGGACCCACGGTTGGTAAAGCCTGGGTTATAATGACACACAAGCGTTAAAGCTTTGGGTTACAAGGATCTACGGGAGTTAAAGTATGGGTTACGAGGACCCACGGTTGGTAAAGCCTGGGTTACAATGACACACAGGCGTTAAAGCTTTGGGTTAAAAGGACCCACGGGAGTTAAAGTATGAGTTACGAGGACCCACAGTTGGTAAAGCCTGGGTTACAATGACACACAAGCGTTAAAGCTTTGTGTTACAAGGACACTCGGGAGTTAAAGTATGGGTTACGAGAACCCACGGTTGGTAAAGCCTGGGTTACAATGACACGCAGGCGTTAAAGCTTTGGGTTACAAGGACTTACGGTTGGTAAAGCATGGGTTACAGTGACGCACAGGTGTTAAAGCTTTGGGTTACAAGGACCCACGGGAGTAAAAGCCTAGGTTACGGGGACCCACGGTTGGTAAAGCCTGGGCTACTAGGACCCACGGTTCGTAAAGCCTGGGTTACAATGACACACAGGCGTTAAACCTTGGGTTACAAGGACCCAGGGGAGCTAAAGTATGGGTTACGAGGACCCATGGGAGTTAAAGTATGGGTTACGAGCACCCACAGTTGGTAAAGCCTGGGTTACAATGACACGCAGGCGTTAAAGCTTTGGGTTACAAGGGCCCACGGGAGTTAAAGTATGGGTTACGAGGACCCACGGATGGTAAAGCCTGGGTTACAATGACACACAGGCGTTAAAGCTTTGGGTTTCAAGGACCCAAGGGAGTTAAAGTATGGGTTATGAGGATCCACGGTTGGTAAAGCCTGGGTTACAATGACACACAGGCGTTAAAGCTTTGGGTTACAAGGCCCCACGGGAGTTAAAGTATGGGTTACGAGGACCCACGGTTGGTAAAGCCTGAGTTACAATGACACACAGGCGTTACAGCTTTGGGTTGCAAGGACCCATGGGGGTTAAAGTATGGGTTTCTAACACCCACGGTTGGAAAAGCCTGGGTTACAATGACTAACAGGCGTTAAAGCTTTGGGTTACAAGGACACATGGGAGTTAAAGTATGGGTTACGAGGACCCACGGTTGGTAAAGCCTGGGTTATAATGATACACAGGCGTTAAAGCTTTGGGTTACAAGGACCCATGGGAGTTAAAGTATGGGTTACGAGGACCCACGGTTGGTTAAGCCTGGGTTACAGTGACACGCAGGCGTTAAAGCTTTGGATTACAAGGACCTACGGGAGTTAAAGTATGGGTTACGAGGACCCACGGTTGTTAAAGCCTGGGTTACAATGACACACAGGCGTTAAAGCTTTGGGTTACACGGACCCATGGGAGTTAAAGTATGGGTTACGAGGACCCACGGTTGGTAAAGCCTGGGTTACAAAGACACACAGGCGTTAAAGCTTTGGGTTACAAGGACCCACGGGAGTTAAAGTATGGGTTACAAGGACCCACGGTTGGTAAAGCCTGGGTTACAATGAAACACAGGCGTTAAAGCTTTGGGTTACAATTAAGGACCCATGGGAGTTAAAGTATGGGTTACGAGGACCCACGGTTGGTAAAGCCTGGGTTATAGTGACACGCAGGCGTTAAAGCTTTGGGTTACAAGGACCCACGGGAGTTAAAGTATGGGTTATGAAGACCCACGATTGGTAAAGCCTGGGCTACAATGACACACAGGCGTTAAAGCTTTGGATTACAAGGACCCATGGGAGTTAAAGTATGCGTTACGAGGACCCACGGTTGGTAAAACCTGGGTTACAATGACACACAGGCGTTAAAGCTTTGGGTTACAAGGACACATGGGAGTTAAAGTATGGGTTACGAGGACCCACGGTTGGTAAAGCCTGGGTTATAATGACACACAGGCGTTAAAGCTTTGGGTTACAACGACCCACGGGAGTTAAAGTATGGGTTACGAGGACCCACGGTTGATAAAGCCTGGGTTACAATGACACACAGGCGTTAAAGCCTTGGGCTACAAGGACCCACGGGAGTTAAAGCCTGGGTTATAAGGACCCACGGTTGGTAAAGCCTGGGTTACAATGACACACAGGCGTTAAAGCTTTGGGTTACAACGACCCATGGGAGTTAAAGTATTGGATACGAGGACCGACGGTTGATAAAGCCTGGGTTACAATGACACACAGGCGTTAAAGCCTTGGGCTACAAGGACCCACGGGAGTTAAAGTATGGATTACGAGGACCCACGGTTGGTAAAGCCTGGGTTACAGTGACACACAGGCGTTAAAGCTTTGGGTTACAAGGACCCACGGGAGTTAAAGTATGGGTTACAAGGACCCATGAGAGTTAAAGTATGGGTTACGAGGACCCACGGTTGGTAAAGCCTGGGTTACAATGACACACAGGCGTTAAAGTTTTGGGTTACAAGGACACACGGGAGTTAAAGTATGGGTTACGAGGACCCACGGTTGGTAAAGCCTGGGTTATAATGACACACAGGCGTTAAAGCTTTGGGTTACAAGGACCCATGGGAGTTAAAGTATGGGTTACGAGGACCCACGGTTGATAAAGTCTGGGTTACAATGACACACAGGCGTTAAAGCCTTGGGTTACAAGGACCCACGGGAGTTAAAACCTGGGTTACGAGGACCCACGGTTGATCAAACCTGGGCTACAATGACACACATGCGTTAAAGCGTTGGGTTACAAGAACCCATGGAAGTTAAAGTATGGGCTACGAGGACCCACGGTTGGTAAAGCCTTGGTTACAGTGACACGCAGGCGTTAAAGCTTTGGGTTACAAGGCCCCACGGGAGTTAAAGTATGAGTTACGAGGACCCACAGTTGGTAAAGCCTGGGTTACAATGACACACAAGCGTTAAAGCTTTGTGTTACAAGGACTCACGGGAGTTAAAGTATGGGTTACGAGGACCCATGGTTAGTAAAGCCTGGGTTACAATGACACAGAGGTGTTAAAGCTTTGGGTTACAAGGACCCACGGGAGTTAAAGTATGGGTTACGAGGACCCACGGTTGGTTAAGCCTGGGTTACAGTGCCACGCAGGCGTTAAAGCTTTGGATTACAAGGACCCACGGGAGTTAAAGTATGGGTTACGAGGACCCACGGTTGGTAAAGCCTGGGTTACAATGACACACAGGCGTTAAAGCTTTGGGTTACACGGACCCATGGGAGTTAAAGTATGGGTTACGAGGAC
Organism: Bathymodiolus brooksi; assembly: GCA_963680875.1. Taxonomy (NCBI): domain Eukaryota; kingdom Metazoa; phylum Mollusca; class Bivalvia; order Mytilida; family Modiolidae; genus Bathymodiolus; species Bathymodiolus brooksi. The sequence goes on along the minus strand of OY804578.1, from coordinate 15,723,381 downwards.
CCACGGTTGGAAAAGCCTGAGTTACAATGACACACAGGCGTTAAAGCTTTGGGTTACAAGGACCCATGGGGGGTTAAAGTATGGATTTCTAACACCCACGGTTGGTAAAGCCTGGGTTACAATGACTAACAGGCGTTAAAGCTTTGGGTTACAAGGACACATGGGTGTTAAAGTATGGGTTACGAGGACCCACGGTTGGTAAAGCCTGGGTTATAATGACACACAGGCGTTAAAGCTTTGGGTTGCAAGGACCCATGGGAGTTAAAGTATGGGTTACGACGACCCACGGTTGATAAAGTCTGGGTTACAATGACACACAGGCGTTAAAGCCTTGGGTTACAAGGACCCACGGGAGTTAAAACCTGGGTTACGAGGACCCATGGTTAGTAAAGCCTGGGTTACAATGACACACAGGTGTGAAAGCTTTGGGTTACAAGGACCCACGGGAGTTAAAGTATGGGTTACGAGGACCCACGGTTGGTTAAGCCTGGGTTACAGTGACACGCAGGCGTTAAAGCTTTGGATTACAAGGACCCACGGGAGTTAAAGTATGGGTTACGAGGACCCACGGTTGGTAAAGCCTGGATTTCAATGAAACACAGGCGTTAAAGCTTTGGGTTACAAGGACCCATGGGAGTTAAAGTATGGGTTACGAGGACCCACGGTTGGTAAAGCCTGGGTTACAAAGACACACAGGCTTTAAAGCTTTGGGTTACAAGGACCCATGGGAGTTAAAGTATGGGTTACGAGGACCCACGGTTGGTTAAGCCTGGGTTACAGTGACACGCAGGCGTTAAAGCTTTGGGTTACAAGGCCCCACGGGAGTTAAAGTATGGGTTACGAGGACCCACGGTTGGTAAAGCCTGGGTTACAATGACACACAGGCGTTAAAGCTTTGGGTTACAAGGACACATGGGAGTTAAAGTATGGGTTACGAGGACCCACGGTTGGTAAAGCCTGGGTTACAATGACACACAAGCGTTAAAGTTTTGGGTTACAAGGATTCATAGGTGTTAAAGTATGGGTTACGAGGACCCACGTTGGTAAAACCTGGGTTACAGTGACACACAGGCGTTAAAGCTTTGGGTTACAAGGACCCACGGGAGTTAAAGTATGGGTTACAAGGACCCACGGTTGGTAAAGCCTGGGTTACAATGACACACAGGCGTTAAAGCTTTGGGTTACAATTAAGGACCCACGGGAGTTAAAGTATGGGTTACGAGGACCCACGATTGGTAAAGCCTGGGCTACAATGACACACAGGCGTTAAAGCTTTGGGTTACAAGGACCCACGGGAGTTAAAGTATGCGTTACGAGGACCCACGGGAGTTAAAGCCTGGGTTATGAGGACCCACGGTTGGTAAAGCCTGAGTTGCAATGACACACAGGCGTTAAAGCTTTGGGTTACAATGACCCATGGGAGTTAAAGTATGGGTTACGAGGACCCACCATTGATAAAGCCTGGGTTACAATGACACACAGGCGTTAAAGCCCTGGGCTACAAGGACCCACGGGAGTTAAAGTATGGATTACGAGGACCCACGGTTGGTAAAGCCTGGGTTACAGTGACACACAGGCGTTAAAGCTTTGGGTTACAAGGACCCACGGAAGTTAAAGTATGGGTTACAAGGACCCATGGGAGTTAAAGTATGGGTTACGAGGACCCACGGTTGGTAAAGCCTGGGTTACAATGACACACAGGCGTTAAAGTTTTGGGTTACAAGGACACACGGGAGTTAAAGTATGGGTTACAAGGACCCACGGGAGTTGAAGTATGGGTTACGAGGACACACGGTTAGTAAAACCTGGGTTACAATGACACACAGGCGTTAAAGCTTTGGGTTACAAGGACCCACGGGAGTTAAAGTATGGGTTACGAGGACCCACGGTTGGTAACGCCTGGGTTACAGTGACACGCAGGCGTTAACACTTTGGGTTACAAGGACCCATGGGAGTTAAAGTATAGGTTACGAGGACCCACGGTTGGTAATGCGTGGGTTACAATGACACACAGGCGTTAAAGCTTTGGGTTACAAGGACCCATGGGAGTTAAAGTATGGGTTACGAGGACCCACGGTTGTTAAAGCCTGGGCTACAATGACACACAGGCGTTAAAGCTTTGGGTTACAAGGACACATGGGAGTTAAATTATGGATTACGAGGACACACGGTTGGTAAAGCCTGGGTTACAATGACACACAGACGTTAAAGCTTTGGGTTACAAGGACACACGGGAGTTAAAGTATGGGTTACGAGGACCCACGGTTGGGAAAGCCGGGGTTACAATGACACACAGGCGTTAAAGCTTTGGGTTACAAGTACCCATGGGAGTTAAAGTATGGGTTACGAGGATCCACGGTTGGTAAAGCCTGGGTTACAGTGACACACAGGCGTTAAAGCTTTGGGTTACTAGGACCCACGGGAGTTAAAGTATGGGTTACAAGAACCAATGGGAGTTAAAGTATGGGATACGAGGACCCACGGTTGGTAAAGCCTGGTTTACAATGACACACAGGCGTTAAAGTTTTGGGTTACAATGACTCACGGGAGTTAAAGTATGGGCTACAAGAACCCACGGGAGTTAAAGTATGGGTTACGAGGACCCACGGTTAGTAAAGCCTGGGTTACAATGACACACAGGTGTTAAAGCTTTGGGTAACAAGGACCCCCGGGAGTTAAAGTATGGGTTACGAGGACCCACGGTTGATAAAGCCTGCGTTACAATGACACACAGGCGTTAAAGCCTTGGGCTACAAGGACCCACGGGAGTTAAAGCCTGGGTTACGAGGACCCACGGTTGGTAAAGCCTGAGTTACAATGACACACAGGCGTTAAAGCTTTGGGTTACAAGGACCCACGGGAGTTAAAGTATGAGTTACGAGGACCCACAGTTGGTAAAACCTGGGTTACAATGACACACAGGCGTTAAAGCTTTGGGTTACAAGGACCCACGGGAGTTAAAGTATGGGTTACGAGGACCCACGGTTGGTAAAGCCTGGGTTACAGTGACAGGCAGGCGTTAAAGCTTTGGGTTACAAGGACCCATGGGAGTTAAAGCCTGGGTTACGAGAACCCACGTTGGTAAAGTCTGGGTTACAAGGACCCACTGGATTTAAAGACTGGGTTACGAGGGCCCACGGTTGGTAAAGACTGGGTTACAGTGACACACAGGTGTTAAAGCTTTGGGTTACAAGGACCCACGGGAGTAAAAGCCTGGGTTACGAGGACCCACGTTTGGTAAAGCCTGGGTTACGAGGACCCACGGTTGGTAAAGCCTGGGTTACAATGAAACACAGGCGTTAAGCCTTGGGTTACAAGGACCCACGGGAGCTAAAGCCTGGGTTACGAGGACCCAAGGTTGGTAAAGCCTGGGTTACAATGACACACAGGTGTTAAAGCCTTGGGTTACAAGGACCCACGGGAGTTAAAGTATGGGTTACAAGGACCCATGGGAGTTAAAGTATGGGTTACGAGGACCCACGGTTGGTAAAGCCTGGGTTACAATGACACACAGGCGTTAAAGCTTTGGGTTACAAGGACCCACGGGAGTTAAAGTATGGGTTACGAGGACCAACGTTGGTAAAGCCTGGGTTACAGTGACACGCAGGCGTTTAAGCCTTGGGTTACAAGGACCCACGGGAGTTAAAGTATGGGTTACGAGAACCCACGGTTGGTAATGCGTGGGTTACAATGACACACAGGCGTTAAAGCTTTGGGTTACAAGGACCAATGGGAGTTAAAGTATGGGTTACGAGGACCCACGGTTGGTAAAGCATGGGTTACAATGACACACAGGCGTTATAGCTTTGGGTTACAAGGACACATGGGAGTTAAAGTATGGGTTACGAGGACCCACGGTTGGTAAAGCCTGGGTTACAATGACACACAGGCGTAAAAACTTTGGGTTACAAGGACCCATGGGAGTTAAAGTATGGGTTATGATGACCCACGGTTGGTAAAGCCTGGGTTACAATGATACACAGGCGTTAAAGCTTTGGGTTACAAGGACCCATGTGAGTTAAAGTATGGGTTACGAGGACCCACGGTTGGTAAAACCTGGGTTACAATGACACACAGGCGTTAAAGCTTTGGGTTACAAGGACCCACGGGAGTTAAAGTATGGGTTACGAGGACCCACGGTTGGTAACGCCTGGGTTACAGTGACACGCAGGCGTTAAAACCTTGGGTTACAAGGACCCATGGGAGTTAAAGTATGGGTTACGAGGACCGACGGTTGGTAATGCGTGGGTTACAATGACACACAGGCGTTAAAGCTTTGGGTTACAAGGACACATGGGAGTTAAAGTATGGGTTACTAGGACCCACGGTTGGTAAAGCCTGGGCTACAATGACACACAGGCGTTAAAGCTTTGGGTTACAAGGACACATGGGAGTTAAATTATGGATTACGAGGACCCACAGTTGGTAAAGCCTGGGTTACAATGACACACAGGCGTTAAAGCTTTGGGTTACAAAGACCCACGGGAGTTAAAGTATGGGTTACGAGGACCCACGGTTGGTAAAGCCGGGGTTACAATGACACACAGGCGTTGAAGCTTTGGGTTACAAGGACCCATGGGAGTTAAAGTATGGGTTACGAGGATCCACGGTTGGTAAAGCCTGGGTTACAGTGACACACAGGCGATAAAGCTTTGGGTTACTAGGACCCACGGGAGTTAAAGTATGGGTTACGATGACCCACGGTTGGTAAAGCCTGGGTTACAGTGACACACAGGCGTTAAAGCTTTGGGTTACAAGGACACACGGGTGTTAAACTATGGGTTACAAGGACCCATGGGAGTTAAAATATGGGTTACGAGGATCCACGGTTGGTAAAGCCTGGTTTACAATGACACACAGGCGTTAAAGTTTTGGGTTACAAGGACACACGGGAGTTGAAGTATGGGTTACGAGGACCCACGGTTACTAAAGCCTGGGTTACAATGAAACACAGGTGTTAAAGCTTTGGGTTACAAGGATCAACGGGAGTTAAAGTATGGGTTACGAGTACCCACGGTTGGTAAAGCCTGGGTTACAATGATACACAGGCGTTAAAGCTTTGGGTTACAAGGACCCATGTGAGTTAAAGTATGGGTTACGAGGACCCACGGTTGGTAAAACCTGGGTTACAATGACACACAGACGTTAAAGCTTTGGGTTACAAGGACCCATGGGAGTTAAAGTATGGGTTACGAGGACCCACGGTTGGTAATGCGTTGGTTACAATGACACACAGGCGTTAAAGCTTTGGGTTACAAGGACCCATGGGAGTTAAAGTATGCGTTACAAGGACCCACAGTTGGTAAAGCCTGGGCTACAATGGCACACAGGCGTTAAAGCTTTGGGTTAAAAGGACACATGGGAGTTAAATTATGGATTACGAGGACCCACGGTTGGTAAAGCCTGTGTTACAATGACACACAGGCGTTAAAGCTTTGGGTTACAAAGACCCACGGGAGTTAAAGTATGGGTTACGAGGACCCACGGTTGGTAAAGCCGGGGTTACAATGACACACAGGCGTTGAAGCTTTGGGTTACAATGACCCATGGGAGTTAAAGTATGGGTTACGAGGATCCACGGTTGGTAAAGCCTGGGTTACAGTGACACACAGGCGATAAAGCTTTGGGTTACTAGGACCCACGGGAGTTAAAGTATGGGCTACAAGAACCCACGGGAGTTAAAGTATGGGTTACGAGGACCCACGGTTGGTAAAACCTGGGTTACAATGACACACAGGCGTTACAGCTTTGGGTTACAAGGACCCATGGGAGTTAAAGTATGGGTTACGAGGACCCACGGTTGGTAAAGCATGGGTTACAATGACACACAGGCGTTAAAGCTTTGGGTTACAAGGACCCACGGGAGTTAAAGTATGGGTTACGAGGACCAACGTTGGTAAAGCCTGGGTTACAGTGACACGCAGGCGTTTAAGCCTTGGGTTACAAGGACCCACGGGAGTTAAAGTATGGGTTACGAGAACCCACGGTTGGTAATGCGTGGGTTACAATGACACACAGGCGTTAAAGCTTTGGGTTACAAGGACCAATGGGAGTTAAAGTATGGGTTACGAGGACCCACGGTTGGTAAAGCATGGGTTACAATGACACACAGGCGTTATAGCTTTGGGTTACAAGGACACATGGGAGTTAAAGTATGGGTTACGAGGACCCACGGTTGGTAAAGCCTGGGTTACAATGACACACAGGCGTAAAAACTTTGGGTTACAAGGACCCATGGGAGTTAAAGTATGGGTTATGATGACCCACGGTTGGTAAAGCCTGGGTTACAATGATACACAGGCGTTAAAGCTTTGGGTTACAAGGACCCATGTGAGTTAAAGTATGGGTTACGAGGACCCACGGTTGGTAAAACCTGGGTTACAATGACACACAGGCGTTAAAGCTTTGGGTTACAAGGACCCACGGGAGTTAAAGTATGGGTTACGAGGACCCACGGTTGGTAACGCCTGGGTTACAGTGACACGCAGGCGTTAAAACCTTGGGTTACAAGGACCCATGGGAGTTAAAGTATGGGTTACGAGGACCGACGGTTGGTAATGCGTGGGTTACAATGACACACAGGCGTTAAAGCTTTGGGTTACAAGGACACATGGGAGTTAAAGTATGGGTTACTAGGACCCACGGTTGGTAAAGCCTGGGCTACAATGACACACAGGCGTTAAAGCTTTGGGTTACAAGGACACATGGGAGTTAAATTATGGATTACGAGGACCCACAGTTGGTAAAGCCTGGGTTACAATGACACACAGGCGTTAAAGCTTTGGGTTACAAGGACCCACGGGAGTTAAAGTATGGGTTACGAGGACCCACGGTTGGTAAAGCCGGGGTTACAATGAAACACAGGCGTTAAAGCTTTGGGTTACAAGGACCCATGGGAGTTAAAGTATGGGTTATGAGGATCTACGGTTGGTAAAGCCTGGGTTACAGTGACACACAGGCGTTAAAGCTTTGGGTGACTAGGACCCACGGGAGTTAAAGTATGGGTTACAAGGACCAATGGGAGTTAAAGTATGGGTTACGAGAACCCACGGTTGGTAAAGCCTGGGTTACAATGACACACAGGCGTAAAAGCTTTGGGTTACAAGGACCCATGGGAGTTAAAGTATGGGTTACGAGGACTCACGGTTGGTAAAGCCTGGGTTACAGTGACACGCAGGCGTTAAAGCTTTGGGTTACAAGGACCCACGAAGTTAAAGTATGGGTTACGAGGACCAACGGTTGGTGAAGCCTGGGTTACAATGACACGCAGGTGTTAAAGCCTGGGTTACGAGGACACACGGGAGTTAAAGTATGGGTTACGAGGACCCACGGTTGGTAAAGCCTGGGTTACAATGACACACAGGTGTTAAAGCGTTGGGTTACAAGGACCTATCATGGGAGTTAAAGCCTGGGTTACGAGGACCCACGGTTGGTAAAACCTGGGTTACAATGACACACAGGCGTTAAAGCTTTGGGTTACATGGACCTACGGGAGTTAAAGTATCGGCTTCATAGTATTACTAAGGTTATAATGCTGCGGAAAAAATGCAGAACTCTTGAGAACATTATCGTGGTTGTGAAAAAACAAACAGTAAAACAGTATCTTCATGGATTCATATAACTTATTGAAGGCAATATTGTGACTGTCATATGAAGAACTGTCATAAAATAATTGGTGGTTTCGTGGAAATAGTTGACATGATATAAATCTTCATATTAATTTTTCCTTTGTCATCACACATCAGCAGTATAGATATCAAATTCACACCTCTTCATTGTCTGACATTTTTGCCCTTATCAAATATTATTTTTGTTTTATTAGAATCAAGGATTCAATATAATGCATCTGTTTTGTTTGATCTCATACTGAAGACAGTTTGATGTCATTAAGAAAGTGAGTTTCCGGGTAGGTCGTATATAAGTATAATAATTCCTTCCTCAAAGATGCCACGACTTAATGGGGTGTTTGAGTCAACATCAAACAAGATTAGATTTACGTTGTACTTAGACACAACGTCTATGCATATACTTTGTTGGTTCATTTCATACTATTTTTGTTCAATTGTCATTAGCATTAGTCTAAATTCCAATAATAAGAATAACATGAATTATGACTGCGGTTTACTGTCTGAATTATGAAGTGCTTTGATTTGCTGTCAACTAGTCCGTCTTGATCTTGACATGCCTTAAATTGTTTTAAAGTAACCTTTCTGGATCTTGGCATATCATTATTTGTTTTCAATTAGTTCATATGGATGCTTACTTGTCTGGATTTGTTGTCAACTAGTCTGTATGATCTTATCATACCAGGATTTTTTTTCAACTAGTTCATCTGATCTTGGCATGCCATGAGTTGTTTTCAACTAGTTCGTCCGATCTTGGCATTCCAGGATTTGTTATTAGCTAGTCCATATTAATCTTTACTTGTCTGGATTTGTTATTAGCTAGTCCGTATGATCTTAACATGCCAGAATTTGTTGGCAACTAGTCCGTCTCATCTTGGTATGCCAGCATTTGTTGGTAACTAGTCCGTCTGATATTGACATGACAACATTTGTTGGCAACTAGTCCGTTTGAACTTGACATGCCAACACTTGTTGGCAACTAGTCCGTCTGAACTTGAAATGCTAGCATTTGTTGGCAACTAGTCCGTCCGATCTTGGTATGCCAGCATTTGTTGGCAACTAGTCCGTCCGATCTTGGTATGCCAACATTTGTTGGCAACTAGTCCGTCAGATCTTGGCATGCCAACATTTGTTGGCAACTAGTCCGTCAGATCTTGGCATGCCAACATTTGTTATCAACTAGCCCGTCTGATCCTGGCTTACCAGGATTTGTTATCACCTAGTCCGTCCGTTCTTGGCATGCCAGGATTTGGTGGTAACTAGTCCGTCTGACATTGACATGACAACATTTGTTGGCAACTAGTCCGTCTGAACTTGACATGCCAACATTTGTTGGCAACTAGTCCGTCTCAACTTGAAATGCTAGCATTTGTTGGCAACTAGTCCTTCCGATCTTGGTATGTCAGCATTTGTTGGCAACTAGTCCGTCAGATCTTGACATGCCAACATTTGTTATCAACTAGCCCGTCTGATCCTGGCTCGCCAGGATTTGCTATCACCTAGTCCGTCCGTTCTTTGCATGCCAGCATTTGTTATCAACTATTCCGTCTGATCCTAGCTTGTCAGGATTCGCTATGACCTAGTCCGTCCATTCTTGGCATGTCATGATTTGTTGACAACTAGCCCGTCTGATCTTCGCATGCCAGGATTTGTTGGTAACTAGTTCATCTGATCTTGGTATGCCATGATTTGTTGGCAACTAGTCCATCTGATCTTGGCATGCCAGGATTTGTTGGCAACTAGTCCGTCTGATCCTGGCTTGCCAGGATTTGTTGTCAACTAGTTTGTCTGATCTTGGCTAGCCAGAATTTGTTGGCAACTAGTCCGTCTGATCTTGGCATGCCAGGATTTGTTGACAACTAGTCCGTCTCATCTTGACATGCCAGGATTTGTTGGGAACTAGTCAGTATGATCATGACATGCCAGGATGCGTTATCAGCTAGTCCGTCTGATCTTAGCATGTTGGGATTTGATTTCAACTTATCCATATGGATCTTCACTTGTCTGGATTTGTTGTCAACCAGTCCGTATGATATTATCATACTAGGATTTGCTTTCAACTAGTTCGTCCGATCTTGGCATGCCAGAAGTTGTTATTAGCTAGTCCATATTAATCTTTATTTGTCTGGATTTATTATCAGCTAGTCCGTATGATCTTAACATGCCAGAATTGTTTTTGGCAACTAGTACGTCTGATCTTGGTATGCCAGCATTTGTTGGTAACTAGTCCGTTTGATCTTCACATGCCAACATTTGTTGGCAACTAGTCCGTCCGAACTTGGTATACCAGTATTTGTTGGCGACTAGTTCGTCTGAATTTTACATGCCAGCATGCGTTGGCAACTAGTCCGTCCGATCTTGGTATGTCAGCATTTGTTGGAAGCTAGTCCGTCTTAACCTGACATGCCAGCATTTGTTGTCAACTAGTCCGTCCGATATTGGTATGTCAGCATTTGTTGGCAACTAGTCCGTCTGATCTTGACATGCCAGCATTCATTGGCAACTAATCCGTCCGATCTTGGTGTGCCAACATTTGTTGGCAACTAGTCCGTCTGATCTTGACATGCCAGCATTCATTGGCAACTAATCCGTCCGATCTTGGTGTGCCAACATTTGTTGGCAACTAGTCCGTCTGAAATTGACATGCTAGCATTTGTTGGCAACTAGTCCGTCCGATCTAAGCATGCCATGATGATTTGCTATCAAATAGTTCGTCTGATCCTGGCTTGCCAGGATTTGTTATCACCTAGCCGTCCGTTGTTGGCATGCCATGATTTGTTGGCAACTAGCCCGTATGATCGTAACATGCCATGGTTTGCTATCAGTTAGTCCGTATGATCTTAGCATGTTGGGATTTGTTTTCAACATGTCCATATGGATCTTTGCTTGTCTGGATTTGTTGTCGACTAGTCGGTCGGATCTTGGCATGCAAGGATAAGTTGGCAACTAGTCCATCTGATCCTGGCTTGCCATGATTTGTTTTCAACTAGTCCGTCTGATCTTGGCATGCCATGGCTTGTTATCAACTAGTCCGTCTGATCTTGACATGCCAGGATATGTTGGAAACTAGTCCGTATGATCTTGGCATGCCAGGTTTTGTTGACAACTAGTCCGTATGATCGTAGCATGTCAGGATTTGTTGCCAGCTAGCTATGTAGTCCGTCTGATCTTGTCATACCAGGATTGGCTATCAGTTAGTCCATGTGATCTTAGCATGTTGGGATTTGTTTTCAACTTGTCCATATGGATCTTTACTTGTCTGGATTTGTTGTCGACTAGTCAGTCGGATCTTGGCATGCAAGGATATGTTGACAACTAGTCCATCTGATCCTGACTTGCCATGATTTGTTTTCAACTAGTCCGTCTGATCTTGGCATGCCATGATTTGTTAACAACTAGTCCGTCTGATCTTGGCATGCCATGATTTGTGAACAACTAGTCCATCTGATCTTGGCATGCCATGATTTGCTATCAACTAGTCCACCCGATCTTGGCATGCCATGATTTGCTATCAATTAGTCTGTCCGATCTTGACATGCCATGATTTGCTATCAACTAGTCCGTCTGATCTTGGCATGCTATGATTTGCTATCAACTAGTCCGTCCGATCTTGGCATGCCATGATTTGCTATCAAGTAGTCCGTCTGATCTGTGATATCACAAACTCAACTAAAACTGTAATTTAGTAGATGAAGAATTAGCTCATAATCACGTACACATTACATCGATATTTTCTAATGAAAATGTAATAAACATCTAAAGAATTGGGAATACTTGTAGGCATTGTACGCATAAAGATTTGAATATTTCAAATGTGACGTTTTACACGCATTTATGTACGTAATAAGCATCTGAATATACTCCAGTGTCAATGTTGATCCTCTCTCCCCAATTTTTGGTAATATTTGTAAAATAGTAATAAGTGTGGAGTTTGTCTGGACGATTTACCATCCGATTTTTGTAGACTTTTTCCGACAAAAGTCGTGATGTGTAAAAGGAAAATCGGATATCGTTTGTCGTGTCGAAATGTCGTTTTAATAAGTTCGTCCCCTAATTTTACCCAATGCTGTGTAGACACATACATGCAAACGACATGTCGTTCCTAAATAAACAAGTTGTTTTTGCTCATTTTATGCACATACATTTGTATTTCAGATCGTTTTAGCATATAACGGGACAAACAAAAAATAGTGCGGTGAAAACACTTCGCCATGCGATTAAAGTAAAGTAAAGTAAATTTTATTTAAAGTCGACACATATATACATTTCACAAATAACATGAGCTACACAAAGCTCTTAAAACCGACTACATCATTTACATACAAGCAGACATATAATTTGTTAAATAGACAAGCACAGATAAATCAAATATGAGCACATAAAAAGCAAACAAGAGCACATAAAAAGCAAATAAGATCACATAAAAAGCAAACATAAGCACAAATTATGCAAATAAGATCTGTGATTTTGTTTGCAATATATATACAGGAGCATTATTCAGGCATGAGGCAGCACGGCTTGGTATTTACAGGAACTGCAAGAACATTTTCCCCAGCACACCAATCGGAAAAATATTTTTTTAGACTGGTCAAATGAGGACTCGTTTTAAAATCGAATATGAAATCGTGTCGTGTAAATGTACCTAAAGACAATGCAATGACTTTTAAATATAAGAACCCGTGATCTGCCGCACGTGAGACGAGCAGATTAACCATTACTCCACCAGTGCAGTTAAAATATGGTAGAATATTTACAAGAGATATGTTAGTATTTTAGACGACATTGGCTTAGATACCCAAATGGCTACCCCTTTTTATTATAAATGTATTAAGAAATAATTTTCAACGGGCTAATCAGAATCCGTAAATATCGAATACGCAATGACCCAAAGAAATGAGTAAAAAAGACAAACAATGTTCAACAAAAAGCTATGCAGAGAACAATGGAATCGGCAACGCGAACCTCACTAAAGTTCAGTGGTGAACTCATAATCCCCCGGAAGTAAACTATTCCTGATCCACTAGTGACACCCGGGCACGTGAAGTAAACTATTCCTGATCCACTAGTGACACCCGGGCACGTGAAGTAAACTATTCCTGATCCACTAGTGACACCCGTGCACGGGAAGTAAACTATTCCTGATCCACTAGTGACACCCGGGCCCCGGAAGTAAACTATTCCTGATCCACTAGTGACACCCAGGCACGGGAAGTAAACTATTCCTGATCCACTAGTGACACCCGTGCACGGGAAGTAAACTATTCCTGATCCACTAGTGACACCCGTGCACGGGAAGTAAACTATTCCTGATCCACTAGTCACACCCGTTGTGTTACTATTACAAATAATGAATCATGAAAGAGGGAAGAATTATAGAATATCAATACAACAAACCAAATATATGTATGGTCATCTGTGACACAGATATTCTTTAACGGTTAAACAAGTCATTGTGGTGATCTTAAAACATTCGGAGTTTATTGCATAAATAATGACAGAACACTGTAATTTAAAATGATAGTTTTACATGATGTTTAAAGGTATGGTGTCTAATCATGATCTCGAAAACTAAAATACGTTTTTCTTTGCCAAATCACGAAATTGTAATCATGCAAAACGGTATCAAACTTATTAAGATCCGTAACAAAATATACCCAAGTCATCACGTCAACAGAAAAAAAATCCAAAAACACATTTTGTACAAACATATGATGTTAAAATATTCACTTACAACATTTTTGTAGTCTTGTAGTATGTTAATATTATATTTGAAATGAAAAAAAAACAACAACAAAAAGCAAAACAATATATGGAAAATCAACATGGGAGAAGACATCTTTAATGTAACCTACGTATTAACTTCCATAGCGAACCAGATTATTTATAATTACACATCTTGTGGGTGGAACAATCTATTTAACTTGTCCATCAGATGAGATTATCTTTTTTATTCTATTATACAGCTGTCATTTAAATTGGACAACGGTGTCAGACTTGGGATGATCCGGACAAGCAACCTCCTTGAATTTCAAATAAAAAAAAGCAAACCCAATTGTTATGCTTTAACAGTATCCAACAAACACAAATTACAGCTTGATCACTCATTTATGTAAACTCATGTTGAATTGTTAGTATTGACATCAAACCCGAGTCCTCAGACCCTTCTGATGTTTGATGTTCCTCTAGTTGTATGACATCAGTAACCTCCTCTGGAATTGTATCAGTTCGACCTTCTAAGCTGTAAACACTTTGTCCTTTATCCTGAAAACATTTTAAGATTGTCTTTAATTCGGGTGTAAATTAATAATGATAAAACCTATTATAAATAAATGTTTTTATTATTGACAGAGCGAAACTTTACAACAAAAGAGATGATTTCAATGTTTCTACTGTGAGCAACATTCCAGCAGCATCTGCATATAAAGTATGTATCTATGAGTTGATTATCAGTCTCCATGTTCAAGTCATCATTTCGACTGTTTTATGGTCGCCACTATCACTTGGTTAACCGTTACAGGAGATCTGTGTCACACATGACAATCCGACCCATTCCTCATTCAGAATTTATCACCGTGCTTATGACAAGAGTAATACGACGAGTGTCACTAATGGAGCACGAACTGCCTACTCTCTCGGAGCACTGGAGTTCACCCCAGCTTTTAGTGATGTTCATGTTGCTGAATGTTAAGTTTTCTGTTTAATGTTTTGTAGATCGTTGTTTGTCCTTTTGTCCATGTTCTATTGGCCATTGCATTGCGTGCCATTCTTCGATTTACGACTTCTGATTGCCTCTATGGTATCTTCAAACATTTCGTAGAAAATACACTAGTAAAAGTTAGGCATAATAAATTGAATTAATCAAATTATTTTACATCCATTGGAACTCGTAGTTACTGGAATTAGTCGCCCACAATCTTCATGTCAGCTCTCATAATATTATAGGATCGTCATCATGAATTATATGACCAGGACGGTAGATAACTCTGTCTGAATTAATAAAGGCATGTAGTCAAGTTAGTTATCGTAGATAACTCTGTATGAGTTGGTATAATATCTGAATTGATCGAGGCGTGTTGTCAAATGAACATAGCGGTAGATAATATCTGAACCGAAAGACACATAAGTGATAAAGGCGTGTTGTCAAGTCAACATAACGGTAAATGAATGCTCAAAGAGATAAAGGCGTGTTGTCAAGTCAACATAGCGGTAAATGAATGCTCAAAGAGATAAAGGCGTGTTGTCAAGTCAACATAACGGTAAATGAATGCTCAAAGAGATAAAGGCGTGTTGTCAAGTCAACATAACGGTAAATGAATGCTCAAAGAGATAAAGGCGTGTTGTCAAGTCAACATAACGGTAAATGAATGCTCAAAGAGATAAAGGCGTGTTGTCAAGTCAACATAACGGTAAATGAATGCTCAAAGAGATAAAGGCGTGTTGTCAAGTCAACATAACGGTAAATGAATGCTCAAAGAGATAAAGGCGTGTTGTCAAGTCAACATAACGGTAAATGAATGCTCAAAGAGATAAAGGCGTGTTGTCAATTGACATAACGGTATATACCTGTTAGAACTGATAAAGGTGTTTTTCTTTCAATTAAGAATTGAATGCATTCTTTTGAAGTTTCATTGGGGTATGCAAGCGTTGACCGAAGTACATTTTCAATGAAGCGCGGTCAATTCTTATAATTATATTTAAATCACACCAAAATTTTATATAGTTGAATTTTTCGTTGTGAATTTTATTTGTGTTAGATTATTTGCTGTTCGAAATTACTACGCCATTGATTGTTTACATCTGACGTCGTCGTGGAGGCACGTGCAAGTTCGGATATGAGTTTCATTGGGATGTGAAACATCACTTTTATAATCATGTCACCACTTCATAGCCAATCATATTGTAACATTTCAATGAAAAACGGAAGTAATGTAATTATGTTAAAATAAGGATAGAACCGTTCGAACTGACAGAGGTGAGTTGTCAAGTTGAAATAGCGGTAGATAACTACTATTCAGAGAGGAATGCAGTATTGTCAAGTTAACATTACAATAGCTCACTGTCACAGCTGATATAGGCGTGTTGCCAGATTAAAATAACAGCAAATAACTTTGTATGAGCTGATAATAAAAGTATGTTGTCAAGTTAACATAAGGTCAGATAAATCTTTCTGAAATAAAAAAAAGTAGATATCTAATTTATTGCAACCGCTAGATATTTTAGCTTCAGTTATTGATATGCATATCTGTACTCTAGAGAATTTATCCTTCAGTTATTCCGTTATTGCCTTGTTCTGCCTATTAACAAATATAACCTTGGCCCAGGTTTACAAGTGATTAAATTTCAATATTGAAGTAACATAACATTATTTTAATTTTCCAATAAATTAGATATCCTTCAGTTAAAAATATATTGACAATTACCAGTATGTCATTCATAATTACCTGTAGTTCCTCTTATCTATCTGTATATCTGTCATAATTACCTGTATGTACCTCATATTTACCTGTATGTCTGTCATATTTACCGTTTTTCTGTCATAATTAACCCTTTTCCTTCATAATCACCCATAAATATGCCTGTCATAATTACCTATATGTCTCTCATAATTACACGTATGTCTGTCATAGTTACCTGTATGTCCCTCGTTATTATTTGTCATAATTACCTCTATGTCTGTCATAAGTACCTGCATGTTTGTCATAATTACCTCTATGTCTGTCATAAGTACCTGCATGTTTGTCACATTTACCTGTAAATCCCTCATAATTAACTGTATGTCCCTCATAATTACCTGTATGTCTGTCATAGCTACCTACATGTCCCTCATAATTACCTGTATGTCTGTCACATTTACCTATATGTCTGTAACATTTACCTGTATGTCCCTCATAATTACCTGTATGTTTGTCATATTTGAATGTCACATTTACCTGTATGTCTGTCATTATTACCTGTATGTCCCTCATAATTAACCGTATGTCTGTCACATTTACCTGCATGTCCCTCATAATTACCTGTATGTCTGTTATCTCTGATACTATAAAACTATCAAAGGATTTAATTTTTACACATAAGGATAATGGTATTAGTATTGTTGAATGTTTGGCTTTCCTTGATAATGTAGTCACGTGTTCTAATGCTGATCCAATTATTTGGTACCGACCATTATCTGCAAGTATTCGTTCATGTAGAACATCAACTGTACTACCCAAACCATGTTCAATCGGCTTAGGCCGTACACATTTATCTAACATTGCATTAAGTTGAAGGCACATATTTGCAGTTTCAAATGCTATGGACGTAATGTTTTTGCCTTTTGAGCCAATTCCCAGAATGAAGACAACAGTGTCGAAAGACATTATATATGTAAAGGCAGAATACTTTACAGCAATGGTATGAAAATGTTGATGAAAATTTTCGATGATTTTGATTTTGTTATTGAGTTTTTTGACACCACTAATTAGTTTATAAAAGTTACGTATGTCAATACAAATAATACCAACATTAGATAGTTGTCTAGGCCCTGTAGAATGACCGTTTGTCAATAAAGTCACAGTGGACATTGGCATATATGTAGACAAATTCTTCTGTAATCCTTGTATTGTCAAATTAAATTCTGCTGCTCTTTCTTCCAATCTTTCTTCTAAAAGAACTGTATACTCCTCTATCGCTTCCATCATACTGTCTAATACTGATTTACTTGACATTCCTGATTTACGAATCATTTTCAAAATCTGCTCGAACGATGGTCGATCTTCGGGAGATTCACTCCAGCTTATTTCCATGCATTGTCGAACACTGATCGGCATATCATCGGGCGGTTTCGGGCGAATTCGACCCATGTACACAATAGCATTGATAACGTCTTCTGGTGTCATCAAATCAGCGATTTCTGAATACGGATCTTCTCGAGTATATATCTCCTGTAATATGATAGAGTAACTATAAACATCGCTCGCAGTCGTTGGTCCACACATATATTGCATTCGGATAATCTCGGGTGCAGTCCAAAAATCTAGATAGTGTTTTACATACTTTGTTTCCTCAGCTGGAGCATTTTTTCTAATTTCATACGAGGAGTTAATATCTTCATCGTGACACAAAATTAAAGCATTGTATTCCCAATCACAAATTTTTACTGTCCATTTGGAATCTATGAGACATACTGATGATTTCAGACTTCCGTGAATCATATTTTTAGAATGAAGGTAAGCCATTCCTTGTGCAATATCTATTGCCAATGACAATTTAAGTTCATTAGTCAAATTAAATTTGTCATTCTGTATTAGTTCAGTTAGTTGACCCTTGGAGCAGTATTCACTTATGACATACTTATCATTATCAAGATCTGTCAGTCCATAGAATCTGACAATATTATTGTGTTGGATTTTGTCTTTCATCACTAACATTTTACCTTTCATTATTCTAGTTACTTTATTTAGCTGTTTTATTTTTGTTAATCGTAGCCCTATGATATTTCCACTCCATTTTCCAGGCCATTGTAAAACCTGTTGGATCAGTTCCGGGCAGTCAGAAATCTGGGATGTGGATTGAATAGAGAATATAGATTTTCCGCAAAAGAACTTTGACCTCATAGAATTTGATTGCTTTTGATCATAGAAGAAAACGATATCCTCAATAGGAATAAACCAATCATCGTTGTAAAGCTTCCTCAAAAATGAAATCCTTTGGTATATTAGGTACCCACAGAAACACATATTGACTATTACAAATAAAGGGACAGATACAGAGATGGGTAAAATCCACGCTTCCTTAGTTTTATTTTCATCAATAATGTCTCTCTGCACCATTTGCCATACAGATTGTCCATGGCATTTGAACTCTTTCAGAACTCGTTCTGTTATCCTTTCTATCATGTTGACACTAAGTGGTGCCATTCCTTGATCAATGCAGGCTTCTCTTTGATCTTCATCAGTGAATGCCCAGTAGGTATATCGTACAAATTCTCTAGCCGAGTCACAGATTGTCATTGTTGTTTTGTATGCAATGAAATGTGTAAATCCTGCAATGGGATATGATGATGCACCCCCAGGATTATGTAATTGAAATGATATATCATTTGACAATCGAGCATGGTAGTCCATGGAATTTTGCACATTTTCTGGAGATGCCTCAGAAAAATGGCCTTCACCATTTTCAACAAAGGCTGTATGGATTCCTGCTTGCTTTGCATCTGCGACAGATAAATAACCAATAGAATAATCAAGTGACATTATTATTCCGGCAACACCGCTATTTGTTTGTCCAAAATATGATACCACACCCTTTTTCCAATGATCGTGCACACCGGTCGAAGCATTTTTACCCGTTGCAAAAGAACCAATATTATATTTCCATTCAGAACTGAAAGAACTGAGCGCTTCTGTGAAAAGTAAAGTAGTTCCAGAATTGTCTCCCCTTGCTACGACTGTCAATAATCGTTCTGGAAAATAAAAGGTAGGATTTACTTGTTGAATGTTGGTATCGTTCCACCATTGAATTGTACCGTTGTATATACCAACTATTATATCCCTGGTTAAATTTAGTCGAGAGTTGAAACCAGGAAGATTAAATGCAAGAACAACAGCTCTGAAAAAGATACATAAATGGAAGTAAAACACCTTTCATAATAAAACGAAAACATATATCATAATTTGACCCTGGTTATGTACTGGAACAAGTTTGAAGATATCTAAAGGGGGCTTAAGTGGTGTTCGTGTTGTTCAATCTTTTGTTTTCTGTGTAGTGAGATCATTGGGTTTCCCTTAGTCCTTTTAATTTTGACATTTGTATTGTGTGTCAGTCGTCGATTTAAGGCTTCTGATTACCTCTTTGGTATATAAACGTTAGAGTTTACCGAAGAGACAATCAAAAATGGAAAATCCAGAGAAACTGGCAATATAGGGTACACAAGACGAAGACAAAGAAAACAAAGACAATCCAGAGAAACTGGCAATATAAGGTACACAAGACGAAGACAAAGAAAACAAAAACAATCTAGAGAAACTGGCAATATAGGGTACACAAGACGAAGACAAAGGAAACAAAAACAATCCAGAGAAACTGGCAATATAGGGTACACAAGACGAAGATAATGAAAACAAAAATAATCCAGAGAAACTGGCAATATAGGGTACACAAGACGAAGACAAGAAAACAAAAACAATCCAGAGAAACTGGCAATATAGGGTACACAAGACGAAGACAAAGAAAACAAAATCAATCCAGAGAAACTGGCAATATAGGGTACACAAGACGAAGACAAGAAAACAAAAACAATCCAGAGAAACTGGCAATATAGGGTACACAAGACGAAGACAAAGAAAACAAAAACAATCTAGAGAAACTGGC
The DNA here is from genome assembly GCA_963680875.1 of Bathymodiolus brooksi. Classification (NCBI taxonomy): domain Eukaryota; kingdom Metazoa; phylum Mollusca; class Bivalvia; order Mytilida; family Modiolidae; genus Bathymodiolus; species Bathymodiolus brooksi. The sequence continues at coordinate 15,703,405 of OY804578.1, read as the reverse complement.
AATATAGGGTACACAAGACGAAGACAAGAAAACAAAAACAATCCAGAGAAACTGGCAATATAGGGTACACAAGACGAAGACAAAGAAAACAAAAACAATCCAGAGAAACTGGCAATATAGGGTACACAAGACGAAGACAAGAAAACAAAAACAATCCAGAGAAACTGGCAATATAGGGTATACAAGACGAAGACAAAGAAAACAAAAACAATCCAGAGAAACTGGCAATATAAGGTACACAAGACGAAGACAAACAAAACAAAAATAATCCAGAGAAACTGGCAATATAGGGTACACAAGACGAAGACAAGAAAACAAAAACAATCCAGAGAAACTGGCAATATAGGGTATACAAGACGAAGACAAAGAAAACAAAAACAATCCAGAGAAACTGGCAATATAAGGTACACAAGACGAAGACAAACAAAACAAAAATAATCCAGAGAAACTGGCAATATAGGGTACACAAGACGAAGACAAAGAAAACAAAAACAATCCAGAGAAACTGGCAATATAGGGTACACAAGACGAAGACAAAGAAAACAAAAACAATCTAGAGAAACTGGCAATATAGGGTACACAAGACGAAGACAAGAAAACAAAAACAATCCAGAGAAACTGGCAATATAGGGTACACAAGACGAAGACAAGAAAACAAAAACAATCCAGAGAAACTGGCAATATAGGGTACACAAGACGAAGACAAACAAAACAAAAACAATCCAGAGAAACTGGCAATATAGGGTACACAAGACGAAGACAAAGAAAACAAAAACAATCCAGAGAAACTGGCAATATAGGATACACAAGACGAAGACAAAGAAAACAAAAACAATCCAGAGAAACTGGCAATATAGGGTACACAAGACGAAGACAAAGAAAACAAAAACAACCCAGAGAAACTGGCAATATAGGGTACATAAGACGAACACAAAGAAAACAAAAACAATCCAGAGAAACTGGCAATATAGGGTACACAAGACGAAGACAAAGAAAACAAAAACAATCCAGAGAAACTGGCAATATAAGGTACACAAGACGAAGACAAACAAAACAAAAATAATCCAGAGAAACTGGCAATATAGGGTACACAAGACGAAGACAAAGAAAACAAAAACAATCCAGAGAAACTGGCAATATAGGGTACACAAGACGAAGACAAGAAAACTAAAAGAATCCAGAGAAACTGGCAATATAGGGTACACAAGACGAAGACAAGAAAACAAAAACAATCCAGAGAAACTGGCAATATAGGGTACACAAGACGCAGACAAGAAAACTAAAAGAATCCAGAGAAACTGGCAATATTATAACGGGCCAGGCGGTATTATGGTGATTTATATGGTAAATTTGCTGCCACCACCGGTGTTTAGTACACCGGGAACTTTACACTAGATTTGAACAACAAATCTAGGATGCAGTGCTGAAACCCAACTCAGGTCTCAGAAAGTTTTGTCTTTGTTTATTCTTGGTTTTAACAGGCTTCGGGTTTTATACAGTTTTTTTAGTTATTGAAGTGAAGACAAGTGATACGCTTTATGTGTTTCACCGTTTGATTGAATACTCAATAGTTTTGTCTGTTAGCATATAGTGACAGATAAAGGGCAGTAGGGAAATAGACGTGGAACCAGAAACAACATACGAATCTCACCAAGCTAATGCAAATCTATTCGAAATACAGTAAAATTGTGGGGGTAGTTTCTAGTGTGGCAATTTGGAGAAAAGAGCACACTCACCTTTACTTGTGTCAGTGAATACCACACTGGCATCAATCGAGAAGAGAGAAATATTCACACAGCCAAACGGCAACACGAGAAACTAAAATGGTCAGCCTATCCAGCAATCAAAACTGACTCTTGTTGGACAGACAAGAAGTGCAGCTATCTCACGGGATAGGAAATGGAACAATATGACAGATCGATGGATCCTGGGGAGACTAAAATCTACCGTCAAGTAATTTAAATAATCACTGTAGTCCGAGTTGGAAAAATAGACCGAGGATAAGTTGGGCATGTACAATTCAACTGCCGCTCTGTAATTTCCGTTTTGTAGCAATAGTTAAAGTAAATGTAATTCAGTTCAGCATAGTTTTTATTTATATTCAAATTATTCAACATCAATACAATACAATTCAAAGTCAATCAAGTAACAAACCAGTGTTCAACTTATGTAATATTTAACAAGTTATTAATGCTTAGATTCAATGCTCAATTTACACTGACCGATCTATGTTTACATAGTCGAATGTCAGGTTGTCTTATTTATCTTAGTTTATCAAATTGTGAACGTTACCAAGTAAAGCTTAGTGAAATGAATTTTACGCCAACCAGTTTATGAATACATCAACCGAATTGTTAGCGGGTCCTACTATGAAGCAAGTATAAAAACATATTACGCTGACCCACTTCAATATATGAAAGTGGAATGTCAGGAATACTCCTATGTCCAACTTAAATAGCAAAATCCTATTAAAATCCTATCTCCTATCAACCTAACCAACAAACAGAATAAAGGGATGGGCGAGTGCGGGTGTAGGGTGGCATAGCATGGTAAGTTTTATTTCAGCAGCAACAGCAAAGGAAATAAAAATAATTTTGAACTAACTAAACTATACAACTATAGTCTGAATGTCAGTAAATGCCAAATAAACTCCCTTATTGAATAAAAATAAAAGAATCGGACTCAACCTACAAGCAAACAACTTGTAGAAATGTTTAATCCGAAATGTATAATTAACCTGAACTAATTTTCGCCCGAACTCATTAGACTACTAATGACATGTTCGGATAAAGAAAAAAAAACTAAATAAGCCAAACAGTAGAAAAGTGAATCAAAATACTAAAATAGAACCAGACACATAAAGAATACTCTATGCGAATTCCGGATCTATAATTTATCCAATTTAGCTACGACTTCACAACAAAACATTGTGAAACTGTCATAAAGAAAAATGCCAAAGAAAAAAAATGTTCTTATCTGAAAATAAACTTTAACTGTCAGAAATTCCTAACTAACCTATTGAAATGTAAAAAATATCCGAATAAATTATCCAACAGCGTGGTACACTCAACCTGCAACAGCGTAAGAACAAAATAGTAAGAGCCCCGAAAGGGATGCTGAGCCCTTTTTATACTAGTAAATTTCGCCGGGACAACCGCCGTGGTGACGACATTTCACTCCCGTCTAAATACCAGCCACACACTCGCCTTACAAATAAATCCCGGCAACAGTAAAATAAATTGTTCTACTATTCTTAAAACGATAGAATTGTATATACACCCTCATAATAATCTTAAGTTTCTTGTTACATTTTAATACACACAATCTTATTTCAATATCAACAATAAAACGGGATTCTTACATTGATTACAAATAGTCCCGCTAGGTAAACTAAAAGAGCAATGCATTGTGGGATATTTATCCTTTACTGATTTATCACAATAACAAAACCGGCGGCAATACACAAATGTCTGTTTACAAATTAATTCAATGTTGTGCGCCTTTACACATGATGAACACTGGCAGTTCTGAACAACTGATTACTCTGTTGAAATACGGGATCGATTTACGTAAGAATTTTGAGCTCTCAAAAAATATTTGAAGCAGAAATCATTACGAACACAAGTAAATTACAGTAAAATCGGTATTGACAAAAATCAGCTGTCTGTAAATTCACGTGAAAATAGTAGGACATTTCCGAAAATACGAGGAACTGCACTTGTAACTTTAAATAAAGTAGGGGGAAATCCTGTATCTTACAACTGCCCCACTTCAGTTTTTTTAGTGTCCTCACAAAAAAAAAAAAAAATCGTTATGACACTGAACTGGTTATAGAAAAATCAAAGAACAATAATAAAAGTTGTCAATAATCATTTACACTTGATACTTATTCAAACAATCTTGTTTCCATCATTTATACTGAGCACATTCATTAGCAAATGCAAATAACGTTTGTAAAATTGATGAAAATGATGAGAACAACACAAAAAACTTTTAATAACATTTGTCATTTAACTTTCAACCATCTCAAAAAAAAACAAAAAAAACCCAGCAAAATCCTGATCTATCTAGATTTTAAATATGGATAACACCTTCAAGTTAGTCTACACAGACTAGTCGACCATTTAATGGTCGAAAACTTCTATACATCTCTGTATATGAGGAAGTATTACGCAGAATACTTCTGTAAAAAAAAATATTTTATAATCCCCCAGTTCAGGACATACATCTTCATGATGAACTGTACCTGAATCAATTACCCCAAAATTTAAACAAGACATTATCTCAATGTCAAGAATAATACAAATTGCAGTACAAATGTTATCTCAACATGTTATACTGAAGCAAAATAGTATCAACATACTTACTAACTATAAAAAAAAAACATTACCTAAATTACTTACTGGATTCAGAATGTAAGGTCAAGGGTTCCATTACACTCCATTAAATTTTGAGAAAAGAAAAATTACAATACAAATACCTAACATTCTAAATTTAATGTCCATAAAATGTCCATAAAATGTCCATTAATTATCCTTTAACACTATCCTGGAATTTCACAAGGTCTCTCTCATGCTAGACTCTTCATCTGTATAGTATTACAAATGTACATGATTAAATTTACTGGTTCCAAAGATTAATAGAGCACACGGATGTTTTGTTTGATAGATTTTAATTACGGTACGACACAGACTACTTTATGCATGATTAAGTTTACTGGTTCCAAAGACTAATAGAGCACACGGATGTTTTGTTTGATAGATTTTAATTACGGTACGACACAGACTACTTTATGCATGATTAAGTTTACTGGTTCCAAAGACTAATAGAGCACACGGATGTTTTGTTTGATAGATTTTAATTATGGTACGACACAGACTACTTTATGTCCTCTTACTTTTTTTGTGTGGTGGAGATTCAGATCTGTGGCGGATCACAGACCTGACCTTGATATGTTCCGGAGTTGGTGAACGGAATCTTTGTGGTTGTCTCTGGAAACGAGGGCGATTCCAAGTTGGAGCAGGTGGGCGGGGAGCTCTCTGTCTCCGAATGGCAACTTCCACCTTCTCCAACTGGTCAGTTGTACGGCGCAGCTCCGTTAACATCTTCCCTTGGATCTCTAACATCTGTCTCTGTAATGCATTACCTGCCAACACCGCCTGGGTCAGTTCCTCCAAAGCAAAGTTGTTGTCAGCCCTGGAGGTACACAAGACGAACACAAAGAAAACAAAAAAAATCCAGAGAAACTGGCAATATAGGGTACACAAGACGAAGACAAAGAAAACAAAAACAATCAAGAGAAACTGGCAATATAGGGTACACAAGACGAAGACAAAGAAAACAAAAACAATCCAGAGAAACTGGCAATATAGGGTACACAAGACGAAGACAAAGAAAACAAAAACAATCCAGAGAAACTGGCAATATAGGGTACACAAGACGAAGACAAAGAAAACAAAAACAACCCAGAGAAACTGGCAATATAGGGTACACAAGACGAAGATAATGAAAACAAAAATAATCCAGAGAAACTGGCAATATAGGGTACACAAGACGAAGACAAAGAAAACAAAAACAACCCAGAGAAACTGGCAATATAGGGTACACAAGACGAAGATAATGAAAACAAAAATAATCCAGAGAAACTGGCAATATAGGGTACACAAGACGAAGATAATGAAAACAAAAATAATCCAGAGAAACTGGCAATATAGGGTACACAAGACGAAGATAATGAAAACAAAAATAATCCAGAGAAACTGGCAATATAGGGTACACAAGACGAAGACAAAGAAAACAAAAACAATCCAGAGAAACTGGCAATATAGGGTATACAAGACGAAGACAAGAAAACAAAAACAATCCAGAGAAACTGGCAATATAGGGTACACAAGACGAACACAAAGAAAACAAAAACAATCCAGAGAAACTGGCAATATAGGATACACAAGACGAAGACAAAGAAAACAAAAACAATCCAGAGAAACTGGCAATATAGGGTACACAAGACGAAGACAAGAAAACAAAAACAATCCAGAGAAACTGGCAATATAGGGTACACAAGACGAAGACAAGAAAACAAAAACAATCCAGAGAAACTGGCAATATAGGGTACACAAGACGAAGACAAAGAAAACAAAAATAATCCAGAGAAACAAAAACACAACACACTATATGTTGAACACCACTATACGCAAAAAAAACACAAATAACGTAAATAAGACATGAACCTTCTTACAAACAACTGGAGGGAATCGTTTTTATGCGAATATCGTACCTTCAAACTTGTCCTACAACATCCTATATTTCTTTGATGATAATTGTTTCTGATTTGATGCAAGCTAAATACAACTTCATTTATATGCATACTATATGATGGTAATCCGCCTCATGTTTATAAGTTATGATGGCTTGTCCTACTTAATTCATCTAAGTGAGATGCATGCATGTTACCGTTTTATTATGTAGGTTCCTTAGTATATCTCATATATTAAATCCTATGATATATTATGTAATGTCTTACAAAATGATCTAGAACAAGTTTAATCCTTCTTGTGTTTTAAGATATTTCAATCGGTAAGTAATTTAATTCTATGTGCGCTATAGGCAGCGCACACATGAATCACAAAGAACAATAATTCGGTAGCGAATGCAATAAAATTACATCAATAGACATTGAACCGTGATGGAGGATATTGAAAGGTGAAAAACGTCATTGGCCGGATTCAAACGTTAACTTGACACAGGAAAAGATTTCAGTGAAAACTGTCTTTCAAACTGACAAAACAAAAGGACCACATATGTATTGTAGGGATGGAATTGGAGGGTGGGGAGGGGGTTATTTCTATAATAAAATGAAAAGCGAAAAATGCCAGACTGATGGAACCGTTCCAAAATTCCATAGGAAAAAATCGTAGAAAGGGACAAAATCGAAACCCCTAGCACAAAAATACACGACTGCTTACTTTCCTGGCTTGATACAGGCACTTCAATAAAATAATATAAAGTGACGGGTTAAACTGGTTTTATGGGAGTCGTTTTCTTCACATACCAATCATGACAATTATTTTAACTATTTTTATTTGGGGTTTAAATCATTTAAATGTCGATCAGCCCACTCACAACACCAACACAGTAAAAATAAATAAATTACCTTAATATGTTATATTTGCTGGGATAAAGTTGAATTAATATCGCAGTTGGATGAACGCAGTAGTACTGATGTCTGGTGAGACTTGTGATAAAAGGATATATCGTAATTCAACTGACAACAACAGTATAAACAGAACAACAAAACAAATCGAAGTAAAGTAGAATGAGATTAATACGAGTGTCAGCTGGTGCCTCGAAAGGAAAGCCCCTGGAACTCCTATTTAGAACCAGCATAATCATTGTTTTTAAAGTGATTCATGTGATATGGAAATCATGTTGTTAGAATATAATGTACGTTAATAAATACAAATCCCTTGATAAAATATTACCCCCCCCCCCCCCCCACACACACACACACACAAACAAAACAAATGGACGTGAAGACGAACCGAATATCATTTTTACGCGGAATTGGTACAGGACATCGGAATACGGAACTGAAAACGCGAAGATGTGTCATTTGACAAAATGAACAACACCACTATATGGAAGCTTATCAGGGTCTTTCAGTTGGTGCGTAGCTTAGCAGTTAAACCGTCATCGCCTTGTCGAAATACAGCTTAGAAATGAACACGTAGACAACATTTAATCAACATGGCATTTTATGTGTACGAAAGTTAATGTAAAAATAAATGTCGAAGTGTTGATGTATTTTGGAGTATGTGGATTTACATATGTGAACTTTGTCAGACAATTTGTATAAGTATACTTGGCTAAGTAGATACAAGTTACACATGTGACTTATTGAGTTCGATATAGTTTAAGTAGATATACGAATATGAACTTGTAGATTGTAAGTAACATATCATGTTATTCGACAAGTCGACATAACAAATAAGCTTCCATACCAAGAAGACAAGTAATGATGAAACTTTCTCCATACGTATGTCCACTGATCAGTCGCCAATAGAATACGCATGTTCAAGCACGTGTTGCACAATATCAAAACATAATTTACATAAAGCAAAGCTTGTGTGAAATACAATATCACTGATGAAAGTACATAAAACGTGTGAAAAAGTGTGAGAAATATATACATTTATAGAAAATAGAAGGAAAAACTATTAATTGCGATTTGCTATTTACAATTACTGTCTGAGCAGATGATCGTGTTCTCGGGTGTGACACAAACATCTGCTTGGTATTAATACAATAATATATTATATATAAAAATAATGTATTAAGCCAAACATTCAAAATGTAAAGAGGACATTGTCAATGAACGTACTGTGTATACATATACACATGTTAAGAATATTTATCATCGACAAGACTTTTACCGTAATTGACCATGAGTAACACAGGGGATGTCCCATAGGAAACAGGAACTGCTTACCATTCGTGAGCACTGGGTTCACCCCGGAATTGATGGTGGGTCCATGATTGTACTCATCGTTTTAGTTTTCTGTGGTGTGTTTTTGTTGGTCTTCGTTCTGTGTCTTGTGCCCAGTATTGCCCATGTCTCTGGATTCTCTATTCATGGTCGCCCCTTCAGTTTTCTCTCACGTTTATATTCAACGAAACATCTGCAAATGTCGGTACAAGTATCTAACTGTTTTACATTCAGTAAGAACATCTTTGTACGCCATCAGTGCAAAAGTGATGAATGAGAAGGATCCGATCACACGATAATGTACATGAAAGTGTTTCTCAGTGTTGTGTGTTAATCCTCATGTCTTCTTTTATTAGAAGATAAGATTTTTATTTAACTTCAGAATTTTAGTTGAGGAAATCAATATTCCTCAGTGATCTACAACTGAATGGTCGGTCCCTAATTAATCCTGATCAGACATGCAAATTATATATTGAGCAAATTACTATGATGAGTTCTCTTCAAAGACCTGTCAAAGGAATTTTTCCCCCCTTATATGACAGCGTTTGATAATTATTTCTAGCAAATACGTCAACTCAAGCGACATTATCACTTCTATCTTTGATCTTTACTTGGCTACCTACTAGTCATAACTATTATATATGTATCGGAAATTTGATCGCGACTTTGTTTATATGGTTTATGAAAGATGGTTTCCTTGATAGAGGGTTGCTTCTAAACCAAGTTTTCCTAGTGGTTAAGTTGAAGTCATCACGTGGAAAGTTTTACGGCAACCACCATGACCTAGTTAACCGTTACGGACAACCACCATGACCTAGTTAACCGCTACGGAATATCGGTGTCACCGTTTGTCGTAATCACAATCCAGTCCATTCCTCACTCACAACTTATCATTGGGTTTGTTACAACAGTAACACGAAAGATGCCACATGTACACACCCTTCCGGAGCATCTGAGTTTACCCCCGGTGTTTTAGTGTGGGCTCGTGTTGCTCGATCGTTATTTGTTATGTGTAGTGTTTTGTAGATCATTGTTTCTTCGATTGTCCTTTTTCTTTCAGCAACTGTATTGTCTGTCCTTATTTTGGCCACTGTATTGTCTGTCCTTCTTCTTTCGGCCACTGTATTGTCTGTCCTTCTTCTTTTGGCCACTGTATTGTCTGTCCGTCGTCTTTTGGCCACTGTATTGTCTGTCCTTCTTCCAGGCACTGTATTGTCTGTCCTTCTTTTGGCCACTGTATTGTCTGTCCTTCTTCTTTCAGCCACTGTATTGTCTGTCCTTCTTCTTTTGGCCACTGTATTGTCTGTCCGTCGTCTTTTGGCCACTGTATTGTCTGTCCTTCTTTCAGCCACTGTATTGTCTGTCCTTCTTCGATTTACGGCCATAGCCAGAAATGATGGGTACTTTGCTCATTTGCATATCTAAGATGGCGACGCCGGGACGTCTGCAATTTTCATATGATCTATGTAGACGATATCATTCATAATTGCATGTGTGTCATTTTCTGAACTTGAAAATGATACATTGAATCAAGCTGAATTAAATGAAATGAAAATTAATGAAAACAATTAAATATTCGAGGTTCCTGGACTAAATGAAAATCCGAGGCGACGAACCCTTATTTGGCCTTAAGAGTCTATGTAAAAATGTCTGAAATACATGAAACTGGTGGCGTGTGACACAATATTTAACGATGAATGACATTTGCCGACATATTTTCTGAAATTAATTAAGATTCCTCAATAACATATGTAATTATATTGACTAACCTTATATTTCTAGCTTCTAAACTCGGGGTTCCCACATTAAATATAATATGATCATTTTTGCACGATCGCGATATCAAAGACATGTCTAAAATCGTTAGAAAACGCAAATATTTGAATTTCGACAGAAGAAAAACTTTGCGGAAATAAACAATAACTTTTAATTTTCGAATCATTGACGGACACATTGAATTTCCGTACTGTATGCTATTTTTTTTACAAATCTAATAAACGATTCATCAAGCTTGAAACTGCAGTCAAGTAATTTAAATATGATGAATATTTATGAGGAAAGTACCATCAATTTCTGGATATGGCTTCTGACTATCCCTTTGGTATCTTGAAACCTTTATTAGAATATATCATATCAAATCGACCATTTGAAGAAAACAAAAGCTGATCACTACCTAATTTCGAGCTCCACTGTTAGTCACAAATATCTACACGTATTAAGAGAAGAAAAAAAGGCAAATTGTTTTTAAATATTCTAATAAGAACGTAGATGTTTCATTTAGTGCTTGTTAGGTTGTAATATTTACAACGTTTGTCCTCGAATGTATTTAGTCATGTCGTGGCATGTCGTTATCTGGAAAAATTGTGATGACGATACGTACACAACTGTAAACAGTAAAAGCAATAATGGTTGATTCTGAGTCAGAATAATGTTTATACCAAATGACCTTAAACATGATGGCCAAAATCAGCTACGGTTACCTATGCTCAGGTGGGGTGAACGTTTATTTATATAGTGTATATATAGATAAAATGTCCTATATAGAGTATTCAATGAATTTAGATGAACATAGTATACCGCTTACCCTGCCATAGTTGGAAATGCTATAAGATCCGAATATATTGACGATTCGGACGATGACAATAAGGAATCTGACCCAGCATATTCGATATCTGTACCGTCCATAATTGCTGATTTACCATCACTGCTTCCTATTGCATAATACTCCATATTCAAAGTTACATGGTTTGATCGGTAAGCCTTATAAGACGGAATCCATAATTGATATACTTTTAACGGAAAACTGGCTCCTTTTCCTCGCACATTTATCGTACAATGTATCTTGTAACTTCCAATGAAAACTAGAATTACCATAGTTTGTAAACACGAACCCATATTTTTAAGAATAGCAAAAAGGTTGTGATGTAAATTAGAATGACTTCTTAATATTAAAACCATTCTCCCGTTTACTGATACATTATGTGATAAAAATCAAGAAATCATATTATATCTATTTTCAATAACCGGAAAGTCATTTGTAATGCAATCTCCATAATACAACGATTTTTTTGTATGTCAACACAATAAATTGGTTTCTAGATGTAATTTTTAATGCATTTCAATATTATCCTCTTATAAATGGTATTCTATACCTTTGGTTAAGTCTTTTACTACAGTAAAATACAAATAAATAAAGAATTGAATAAGGACATAACAGGATGGTAAACAGTTATTAACTTAAAAAGTACATATTTATTAATCATTAATGATATACAAACACTCACGAGCATCAATTAAACAGTCAGCAATGTTTACACGTCTCGTTTCTGTAAGATCAGAAATGTAATTTCCTCATTCATGACTTATCACTGGGTTTGTAACTAGATTTACACGACGGGTGCCACTAGTGGAACAGGAACTGATTACCTTTCCGGAGCACCTGTGTTTACTCCCGCGTTTTAGTTGGGTTCGTGTTACTCGATCTCTAGTTTTATGTGTATGTTTTGTAGACCTTTGTTTGTTCTTTTATACTTTTTCTTTTGGCCATTGTGTTGTCTCTCCTTCATCGATTTACGGATTCTAATTACCCCTTTGGTATCTTCAAACATTTCTAGTTGTCATGATTGGAGAGTTCACATCCAATTGATTGGTAGACATGCATTAATTGTGTGTCTGTCCCAAACCGGTACCTCGATCCCTGTCGTTGTTATTTTTAGAGCCTGGAGTTTGAAGTTTGTCGGATAAGTGTTTTATGCTGTGGCTGATTGTGTTGTCAATCATTCCTATTGCCAGAGGGAGACTTATGTTGTTGCGGATGATCACTGTTGACATATGAGTTGCTTATGTGGCTGATTATTATATCGTCCATTTCTGTTGCCAGCGAAATAGTTTATGTTTTGGCGCTTAAATTTTGGTCTGAAAGGGTATTGATTGGTTGTATCTGGTAATGTAACTTACAACTGAATTGTAATTTAGTGTCTAATATTTACAGAATGTTACCATGGTTACAGATATAAGATAGTTCGAGTGTCTAATATTTACAGAATGTTACCATCCTTACAGATATAAGATAGCTTGAGTGTCTAATATTTACAGAATGTTACCATGGTTACAGATATAAGATAGTTTGAGTGTCTAATATTTACAGAATGTTACCATGGTTACAGATATAAGATAGTTTGCAGCAGCTCCGAGGGAAAACATTGTGTTAGGGAAGTTCGTTGACGGTCAGTTGCAAAAGCAATATATTTCAGAATGTATCGACCTTATAATACACCATCAGTCGGACGCGCATAAATAGTTCCCATTTGATTTTCAAAATATGCCAAATAACATTACTGATGTGACGATGTCACGATGCATTGTAATATTTATCACTATTGCGGAAAATGGTGAAGCCGATTCCATGGAGACTCAACCAAAGAGTGTAGCATTGGATATGTACACATCATTACACAGTGAGTGCAATAATGGTGACTCTAAGTCAGGAAAATGTATAAGCCAAATGTCCAAAAACAGGATGGTCAAAATATGCTATGGTTACCCATGCTTGAGGCAGATGAACCTTAGTTTTAACGGTAATTTCATTGTTGTCGAATGGCGAATATTGTTTACATCTCTGGATTGTCCATTAGTTATTACCCCTTCGGTTTAATCTAACGTATATTTATAAAGCATATCAGTGCAAAAACCCTACCTACAGGACAAACGATATCATCATGTACACTAATACTCCGCTAGAAGTATCAACATAGTGATAGCTATAGAATGAAGTAGTGCACACGACGGTTTGTTGTTGTTGTTGTTGTTTGTTTTGTTTTTGTTTTTGTTTTTGCTTTTGTTTTTTTAATAACATTAATAAGGTACGCATCAAGATCATTCATGAGTGAAGACTGAAGACTGGAATTAGTAATTCATTTAGAAAAATAATACAGTGTGGCCAAAACACCGTACCCTTAACCCACTTCAAATGTTTTATTGGGTTATAGTTAATCGAAAATATAAAAATATACTAGAGAGCAAAATAAAGGAAGAACATTTAATAACTTTTAAATTGACAATATGACTCACACAAAGGTCATAAAGGTATATCAAAATCAACAAAATGTCACTCCTTTCTTCAGATTTTAGAGAAATTGCAATATATATGTTCGTCTTTTATTCAACAATATTAATGTATAGTATATGGTGCCTGGTGTGATTCTGTTGGCGGTTGAACTACGAAATGGGTCACGTGTTGTTTTCCGATGAATCCGGGTACACCATTTGCATTACAATTGTCATGATGGAGTTATCGTGAACCAGGTCACAGATTTGTTGGTTACGAAATATCGGTGTCACAAATGACCACAGATATGTTCCGTTTGTCGTAAGCACAATCCCTTCCTCCCCCATTGATATTATTACCGGATTTGTAGCAAGATTAACATATCGGATGTGATACTACTGGAGTAGCTTTCCTTTGATAATACCTCCCTTCACACTCGTTTTTAGTGGAGCTCGGATTGCTAAAATGTTTGTTTTATGTATATTTGTTTATAGATCATCGCTTGTCCTTTGATCCATTTTCTATTTGTATTCATTGTATTGTTTATCCTGTTTAGATTTACGACTTTTGATTGTCCCTTTGGTATCAAATGTTTCTTAGCTGTTTAAACAAGGAGTACTTGTTGCTTGATCTTAAAGTTTCTGTGTTGTGTTTTGTCGGCTATTGTTTGTCGTTTTGTCCATTTTATTGTGGTCATTGTATTGTCTGTCCTTCGTCCTTTTTATTGTGGTCATTGTATTGTCTGTCCTTCGTCCTTTTTATTGTGGTCATTGTATTGTCTGTCCTTCGTCCTGTTTATTGTGGTCATTGTATTGTCTGTCGTTCGTCCTTTTTATTGTGGTCATTGTATTGTCTGTCCTTCGTCCTTTTTATTGTGGTCATTGTATTGTCTGTCCTTCGTCCTTTTTATTGTGGTCATTGTATTGTCTGTCGTTCGTCCTTTTCATTGTGGTCATTGTATTGTCTGTCCTTCGTCCTTTTCATTGTGGTCATTGCATGGTCTGTCCTTCGTCCTTTTTATTGTGGTCATTGTATTGTCTGTCCTTCGTCCTTTTTATTGTGGTCATTGTATTGTCTGTCCTTCGTCCTTTTTATTGTGGTCATTGTATTGTCTGTCCTTCATCCTTTTTATTGTGGTCATTGTATTGTCTGTCCTTCGTCCTGTTTATTGTGGTCATTGTATTGTCTGTCGTTCGTCCTTTTAATTGTGGTCATTGTATTGTCTGTCCTTCTTCCTTTTCATTGTGGTCATTGTATTGTCTGTCGTTCGTCCTTTTTATTGTGGTCATTGTATTGTCTGTCCTTCGTCCTTTTTATTGTGGTCATTGTATTGTCTGTCCTTCGTCCTTTTCATTGTGGTCATTGCATGGTCTGTCCTTCGTCCTTTTTATTGTGGTCATTGTATTGTCTGTCCTTCGTCCTTTTTATTGTGGTCATTGTATTGTCTGTCCTTCGTCCTTTTCATTGTGGTCATTGTATTGTCTGTCCTTCGTCCTTTTTATTGTGGTCATTGTATTGTCTGTCCTTCGTCCTTTTTATTGTGGTCATTGTATTGTCTGTCCTTCGTCCTTTTCATTGTGGTCATTGCATGGTCCGTCCTTCGTCCTTTTTATTGTGGTCAGTGTATTGTCTGTCCTTCGTCCTTTTTATTGTGGTCATTGTATTGTGTGTCCTTCGTCCTTTTTATTGTGGTCATTGTATTGTCTGTCCTTCGTCCTTTTCATTGTGGTCATTGCATGGTCTGTCCTTCGTCCTTTTTGTTGTGGTCATTGTATTGTCTGTCCTTCGTCCTTTTTATTGTGGTCATTGTATTGTCTGTCCTTCGTCCTTTTTATTGTGGTCATTGTATTGTCTGTCCTTCATCCTTTTTATTGTGGTCATTGTATTGTCTGTCGTTCGTCCTTTTTATTGTGGTCATTGTATTGTCTGTCGTTCGTCCTTTTCATTGTGGTCATTGTATTGTCTGTCGTTCGTCCTTTTTATTGTGGTCATTGTATTGTCTGTCCTTCGTCCTTTTTATTGTGGTCAGTGTATTGTCTGTCCTTCTTCCTTTTTATTGTGGTCATTGTATTGTCTGTCCTTCTTCCTTTTCATTGTGGTCATTGTATTGTCTGTCGTTCGTCCTTTTTATTGTGGTCATTGTATTGTCTGTCCTTCGTCCTTTTTATTGTGGTCATTGTATTGTTTGTCCTTCATCCTTTTTATTGTGGTCATTGTATTGTCTGTCCTTCGTCCTTTTCATTGTGGTCATTGTATTGTCTGTCCTTCGTCCTTTTTATTGTGGTCATTGTATTGTCTGTCGTTCGTCCTTTTCATTGTGGTCATTGTATTGTCTGTCCTTCATCCTTTTTATTGTGGTCATTGTATTGTCTGTCGTTCGTCCTTTTTATTGTGGTCATTGTATTGTCTGTCGTTCGTCCTTTTCATTGTGGTCATTGTATTGTCTGTCCTTCGTCCTTTTTATTGTGGTCATTGTATTGTCTGTCCTTCGTCCTTTTTATTGTGGTCAGTGTATTGTCTGTCCTTCTTCCTTTTTATTGTGGTCATTGTATTGTCTGTCCTTCTTCCTTTTAATTGTGGTCATTGTATTGTCTGTCGTTCGTCCTTTTTATTGTGGTCATTGTATTGTCTGTCCTTCGTCCTTTTTATTGTGGTCATTGTATTGTTTGTCCTTCATCCTTTTTATTGTGGTCATTGTATTGTCTGTCCTTCGTCCTTTTTATTGTGGTCAGTGAATTGTCTGTCCTTCGTCCTTTTTATTGTGGTCATTGTATTGTCTGTCCTTCGTCCTTTTTATTGTGGTCATTGTATTGTCTGTCCTTCTTCCTTTTTATTGTGGTCATTGTATTGTCTGTCCTTCGTCCTTTTTATTGTGGTCATTGTATTGTCTGTTTTCGTCCTTTTTATTGTGGTCATTGTATTGTCTGTCCTTCGTCCTTTTTATTGTGGTCATTGTATTGTCTGTCCTTCGTCCTTTTTATTGTGGTCATTGTATTGTCTGTCCTTCTTCCTATTTATTGTGGTCATTGTATTGTCTGTCCTTCTTCCTTTTCATTGTGGTCATTGTATTGTCTGTCCTTCTTCCTTTTTATTGTGGTCATTGTATTGTCTGTCCTTCTTCCTTTTCATTGTGGTCATTGTATTGTCTGTCCTTCGTCCTTTTTATTGTTGTCATTGTATTGTCTGTCCTTCGTCCTTTTTATTGTGGTCATTGTATTGTCTGTCCTTCTTCCTTTTCATTGTGGTCATTGTATTGTCTGTCCTTCTTCCTTTTTATTGTGGTCATTGTATTGTCTGTCCTTCTTCCTTTTCATTGTGGTCATTGTATTGTCTGTCCTTCGTCCTTTTTATTGTTGTCATTGTATTGTCTGTCCTTCGTCCTTTTTATTGTGGTCATTGTATTGTCTGTCCTTCTTCCTTTTCATTGTGGTCATTGTATTGTCTGTCCTTCGTCCTTTTTATTGTGGTCATTGTATTGTCTGTCGTTCGTCCTTTTTATTGTGGTCATTGTATTGTCTGTCGTTCGTCCTTTTTATTGTGGTCATGGTATTGTCTGTCTTTCGTCCTTTTTATTGTGGTCATTGTATTGTCTGTCCTTCGTCCTTTTTATTGTGGTCATTGTATTGTCTGTCCTTCGTCCTTTTTATTGTGGTCATTGTATTGTCTGTCCTTCTTCCTTTTCATTGTGGTCATTGTATTGTCTGTCCTTCGTCCTTTTTATTGTGGTCATTGTATTGTCTGTCCTTCGTCCTTTTTATTCTGGTCATGGTATTGTCTGTCCTTCTTCCTTTTTATTGTGGTCATTGTATTGTCTGTCCTTCGTCCTTTTTATTGTGGTCATTGTGTTGTCTGTCGTTCGTCCTTTTCATTGTGGTCATTGTATTGTCTGTCCTTCGTCCTTTTTATTGTAGTCATTGTATTGTCTGTCCTTCGTCCTTTTTATTGTGGTCATTGTATTGTCTGTCGTTCGTCCTTTTCATTGTGGTCATGGTATTGTCTGTCCTTCGTCCTTTTTATTGTGGTCATTGTATTGTCTGTCCTTCGTCCCTTTCATTGTGGTCATTGTATTGTCTGTCCTTCTTCCTTTTCATTGTGGTCATTGTATTGTCTGTCCTTCGTCCTTTTTATTGTGGTCATTGTATTGTCTGTCGTTCGTCCTTTTTATTGTGGTCATTGTATTGTCTGTCGTTCATCCTTTTTATTGTGGTCATTGTATTGTCTGTCTTTCGTCCTTTTTATTGTGGTCATTGTATTGTCTGTCCTTCGTCCTTTTTATTGTGGTCATTGTATTGTCTGTCCTTCGTCCTTTTTATTGTGGTCATTGTATTGTCTGTCCGTCTTCCTTTTCATTGTGGTCATTGTATTGTCTGTCCTTCGTCCTTTTTATTGTGGTCATTGTATTGTCTGTCCTTCGTCCTTTTTATTCTGGTCATGGTATTGTCTGTCCTTCTTCCTTTTTATTGTGGTCATTGTATTGTCTGTCCTTCGTCCTTTTTATTGTGGTCATTGTGTTGTCTGTCGTTCGTCCTTTTCATTGTGGTCATTGTATTGTCTGTCCTTCGTCCTTTTTATTGTGGTCATTGTATTGTCTGTCCTTCGTCCTTTTTATTGTGGTCATTGTATTGTCTGTCGTTCGTCCTTTTCATTGTGGTCATGGTATTGTCTGTCCTTCGTCCCTTTCATTGTGGTCATTGTATTGTCTGTCCTTCGTCCTTTTATTGTGGTCATTGTATTGTCTGTCCTTCGTTCTTTTATTGTGGTCATTGTATTGTCTGTCCTTCGTCCTTTTCATTGTGGTCATTGTATTGTCTGTCCTTCGTCCTTTTTATTGTGGTCATTGTATTGTCTGTCGTTCGTCCTTTTCATTGTGGTCATTGTATTGTCTGTCCTTCGTCCTTTTCATTGTGGTCATTGTATTGTCTGTCCTTCGTCCTTTTCATTGTGGTCATGGTATTGTCTGTCCTTCGTCCTGTTTATTGTGGTCATGGTATTGTCTGTCGTTCGTCCTTTTCATTGTGGTCATGGTATTGTCTGTCCTTCGTCCTTTTATTGTGGTCATTGCATTGTCTGTCCTTCGTCCTTTTATTGTGGTCATTGTATTGTCTGTCCTTCGTCCGTTTCATTGTGGTCATTGTATTGTCTGTCCTTCGTCCTTTTATTGTGGTCATTGTATTGTCTGTCGTTCGTCCTTTTATTGTGGTCATTGTATTGTCTGTCCTTCGTCCTTTTATTGTGGTCATTGTATTGTCTGTCCTTCGTCCTTTTCATTGTGGTCATTGTATTGTCTGTCCTTCGTCCTTTTCATTGTGGTCATGGTATTGTCTGTCCTTCGTCCTGTTTATTGTGGTCATGGTATTGTCTGTCGTTCGTCCTTTTTATTGTGGTCATGGTATTGTCTGTCCTTCGTCCTTTTTATTGTGGTCATTGTATTGTCTGTCCTTCGTCCTGTTTATTGTGGTCATGGTATTGTCTGTCGTTCGTCCTTTTCATTGTGGTCATGGTATTGTCTGTCCTTCGTCCTTTTATTGTTGTCATTGTATTGTCTGTCCTTCGTCCTTTTTATTGTGGTCATTGCATTGTCTGTCCTTCGTCCTTTTATTGTGGTCATTGTATTGTCTGTCCTTCGTCCTTTTATTGTGGTCATTGTATTGTCTGTCCTTCGTCCTTTTATTGTGGTCATTGTATTGTCTGTCCTTCGTCCTTTTATTGTGGTCATTGTATTGTCTGTCCTTCGTCCTTTTTATTGTGGTCATTGTATTGTCTGTCCTTCGTCCTTTTGTTGTGGTCATTGCATTGTCTGTCCTTCGTCCTTTTTATTGTGGTCATTGTATTGTCTGTCCTTCGTCCTTTTTATTGTGGTCATTGTATTGTCTGTCCTTCGTCCTTTTTATTGTGGTCATTGTATTGTCTGTCGTTCGTCCTTTTTATTGTGGTCATTGTATTGTCTGTCGTTCGTCCTTTTTATTGTGGTCATTGTATTGTCTGTCCTTCGTCCTTTTTATTGTGGTCATTGTATTGTTTGTCCTTCATCCTTTTTATTGTGGTCATTGTATTGTCTGTCCTTCGTCCTTTTTATTGTGGTCAGTGAATTGTCTGTCCTTCGTCCTTTTTATTGTGGTCATTGTATTGTCTGTCCTTCGTCCTTTTTATTGTGGTCATTGTATTGTCTGTCCTTCTTCCTTTTTATTGTGGTCATTGTATTGTCTGTCCTTCGTCCTTTTTATTGTGGTCATTGTATTGTCTGTTTTCGTCCTTTTTATTGTGGTCATTGTATTGTCTGTCCTTCGTCCTTTTTATTGTGGTCATTGTATTGTCTGTCCTTCGTCCTTTTTATTGTGGTCATTGTATTGTCTGTCCTTCTTCCTATTTATTGTGGTCATTGTATTGTCTGTCCTTCTTCCTTTTCATTGTGGTCATTGTATTGTCTGTCCTTCTTCCTTTTTATTGTGGTCATTGTATTGTCTGTCCTTCTTCCTTTTCATTGTGGTCATTGTATTGTCTGTCCTTCGTCCTTTTTATTGTTGTCATTGTATTGTCTGTCCTTCGTCCTTTTTATTGTGGTCATTGTATTGTCTGTCCTTCTTCCTTTTCATTGTGGTCATTGTATTGTCTGTCCTTCTTCCTTTTTATTGTGGTCATTGTATTGTCTGTCCTTCTTCCTTTTCATTGTGGTCATTGTATTGTCTGTCCTTCGTCCTTTTTATTGTTGTCATTGTATTGTCTGTCCTTCGTCCTTTTTATTGTGGTCATTGTATTGTCTGTCCTTCTTCCTTTTCATTGTGGTCATTGTATTGTCTGTCCTTCGTCCTTTTTATTGTGGTCATTGTATTGTCTGTCGTTCGTCCTTTTTATTGTGGTCATTGTATTGTCTGTCGTTCGTCCTTTTTATTGTGGTCATGGTATTGTCTGTCTTTCGTCCTTTTTATTGTGGTCATTGTATTGTCTGTCCTTCGTCCTTTTTATTGTGGTCATTGTATTGTCTGTCCTTCGTCCTTTTTATTGTGGTCATTGTATTGTCTGTCCTTCTTCCTTTTCATTGTGGTCATTGTATTGTCTGTCCTTCGTCCTTTTTATTGTGGTCATTGTATTGTCTGTCCTTCGTCCTTTTTATTCTGGTCATGGTATTGTCTGTCCTTCTTCCTTTTTATTGTGGTCATTGTATTGTCTGTCCTTCGTCCTTTTTATTGTGGTCATTGTGTTGTCTGTCGTTCGTCCTTTTCATTGTGGTCATTGTATTGTCTGTCCTTCGTCCTTTTTATTGTAGTCATTGTATTGTCTGTCCTTCGTCCTTTTTATTGTGGTCATTGTATTGTCTGTCGTTCGTCCTTTTCATTGTGGTCATGGTATTGTCTGTCCTTCGTCCTTTTTATTGTGGTCATTGTATTGTCTGTCCTTCGTCCCTTTCATTGTGGTCATTGTATTGTCTGTCCTTCTTCCTTTTCATTGTGGTCATTGTATTGTCTGTCCTTCGTCCTTTTTATTGTGGTCATTGTATTGTTTGTCGTTCGTCCTTTTTATTGTGGTCATTGTATTGTCTGTCGTTCATCCTTTTTATTGTGGTCATTGTATTGTCTGTCTTTCGTCCTTTTTATTGTGGTCATTGTATTGTCTGTCCTTCGTCCTTTTTATTGTGGTCATTGTATTGTCTGTCCTTCGTCCTTTTTATTGTGGTCATTGTATTGTCTGTCCGTCTTCCTTTTCATTGTGGTCATTGTATTGTCTGTCCTTCGTCCTTTTTATTGTGGTCATTGTATTGTCTGTCCTTCGTCCTTTTTATTCTGGTCATGGTATTGTCTGTCCTTCTTCCTTTTTATTGTGGTCATTGTATTGTCTGTCCTTCGTCCTTTTTATTGTGGTCATTGTGTTGTCTGTCGTTCGTCCTTTTCATTGTGGTCATTGTATTGTCTGTCCTTCGTCCTTTTTATTGTGGTCATTGTATTGTCTGTCCTTCGTCCTTTTTATTGTGGTCATTGTATTGTCTGTCGTTCGTCCTTTTCATTGTGGTCATGGTATTGTCTGTCCTTCGTCCTTTTTATTGTGGTCATTGTATTGTCTGTCCTTCGTCCCTTTCATTGTGGTCATTGTATTGTCTGTCCTTCGTCCTTTTATTGTGGTCATTGCATTGTCTGTCCTTCGTTCTTTTATTGTGGTCATTGTATTGTCTGTCCTTCGTCCTTTTCATTGTGGTCATTGTATTGTCTGTCCTTCGTCCTTTTTATTGTGGTCATTGTATTGTCTGTCGTTCGTCCTTTTCATTGTGGTCATTGTATTGTCTGTCCTTCGTCCTTTTCATTGTGGTCATTGTATTGTCTGTCCTTCGTCCTTTTCATTGTGGTCATGGTATTGTCTGTCCTTCGTCCTGTTTATTGTGGTCATGGTATTGTCTGTCGTTCGTCCTTTTCATTGTGGTCATGGTATTGTCTGTCCTTCGTCCTTTTATTGTGGTCATTGCATTGTCTGTCCTTCGTCCTTTTATTGTGGTCATTGTATTGTCTGTCCTTCGTCCGTTTCATTGTGGTCATTGTATTGTCTGTCCTTCGTCCTTTTATTGTGGTCATTGTATTGTCTGTCGTTCGTCCTTTTATTGTGGTCATTGTATTGTCTGTCCTTCGTCCTTTTATTGTGGTCATTGTATTGTCTGTCCTTCGTCCTTTTCATTGTGGTCATTGTATTGTCTGTCCTTCGTCCTTTTCATTGTGGTCATGGTATTGTCTGTCCTTCGTCCTGTTTATTGTGGTCATGGTATTGTCTGTCGTTCGTCCTTTTTATTGTGGTCATGGTATTGTCTGTCCTTCGTCCTTTTTATTGTGGTCATTGTATTGTCTGTCCTTCGTCCTGTTTATTGTGGTCATGGTATTGTCTGTCGTTCGTCCTTTTCATTGTGGTCATGGTATTGTCTGTCCTTCGTCCTTTTATTGTTGTCATTGTATTGTCTGTCCTTCGTCCTTTTTATTGTGGTCATTGCATTGTCTGTCCTTCGTCCTTTTATTGTGGTCATTGTATTGTCTGTCCTTCGTCCTTTTATTGTGGTCATTGTATTGTCTGTCCTTCGTCCTTTTATTGTGGTCATTGTATTGTCTGTCCTTCGTCCTTTTATTGTGGTCATTGTATTGTCTGTCCTTCGTCCTTTTTATTGTGGTCATTGTATTGTCTGTCCTTCGTCCTTTTGTTGTGGTCATTGCATTGTCTGTCCTTCGTCCTTTTTATTGTGGTCATTGTATTGTCTGTCCTTCGTCCTTTTTATTGTGGTCATTGTATTGTCTGTCCTTCGTCCTTTTTATTGTGGTCATTGTATTGTCTGTCGTTCGTCCTTTTTATTGTGGTCATTGTATTGTCTGTCGTTCGTCCTTTTTATTGTGGTCATTGTATTGTCTGTCCTTCGTCCTTTTTATTGTGGTCATTGTATTGTCTGTCGTTCGTCCTTTTCATTGTGGTCATTGTATTGTCTGTCCTTCGTCCTTTTTATTGTGGTCATTGCATTGTCTGTCCTTCTTCCTTTTTATTGTGGTCATTGTATTGTCTGTCCTTCGTCCTTTTTATTGTGGTCATTGTATTGTCTGTCCTTCGTCCTTTTTATTGTGGTCATTGTATTGTCTGTCCTTCGTCCTTTTTATTGTTGTCATTGTATTGTCTGTCCTTCGTCCTTTCATTGTGGTCATTGCATTGTCTGTCCTTCGTCCTTTTATTGTGGTCATTGTATTGTCTGTCCTTCGTCCTTTTTATTGTGGTCATTGTATTGTCTGTCCTTCATCCTTTTATTGTGGTCATTGTATTGTCTGTCCTTCGTCCTTTTATTGTGGTCATTGTATTGTCTGTCCTTCATCCTTTTATTGTGGTCATTGCATTGTCTGTCCTTCGTCCTTTTATTGTGGTCATTGTATTGTCTGTCCTTCGTCCTTTTTATTGTGGTCATTGTATTGTCTGTCCTTCATCCTTTTATTGTGGTCATTGTATTGTCTGTCCTTCGTCCTTTTTATTGTGGTCATTGTATTGTCTGTCCTTCGTCCTTTTTATTGTGGTCATTGTATTGTCTGTCCTTCGTCCTTTTTATTGTGGTCATTGCATGGTCTGTCCTTCGTCCTTTTTATTGTGGTCATTGCATTGTCTGTCCTTCGTCCTTTTTATTGTGGTCATTGTATTGTCTGTCCTTCGTCCTTTTCATTGTGGTCATTGTATTGTCTGTCCTTCATCCTTTTTATGGTGGTCATTGTATTGTCTGTCCTTCGTCCTTTTTATTGTGGACATTGTATTGTCTGTCCTTCGTCCTTTTTATTGTGGTCATTGTATTGTCTGTCCTTCGTCCTTTTCATTGTGGTCATTGTATTGTCTGTCCTTCGTCCTTTTTATGGTGGTCATTGTATTGTCTGTCGTTCGTCCTTTTTATTGTGGTCATTGTATTGTCTGTCCTTCGTCCTTTTTTATTGTGGTCATTGTATTGTCTGTCCTTCGTCCTTTTCATTGTGGTCATTGTATTGTCTGTCCTTCGTCCTTTTTATGGTGGTCATTGTATTGTCTGTCCTTCGTCCTTTTTATGGTGGTCATTGTATTGTCTGTCGTTCGTCCTTTTTATTGTGGTCATTGTATTGTCTGTCGTTCGTCCTTTTTATTGTGGTCATTGTATTGTCTGTCCTTCGTCCTTTTCATTGTGGTCATTGTATTGTCTGTCCTTAGTCCTTTTTATTGTGGTCATTGTATTGTCTGTCGTTCGTCCTTTTTATTGTGGTCATTGTATTGTCTGTCCTTCGTCCTTTTCATTGTGGTCATTGTATTGTCTGTCCTTCATCCTTTTTATGGTGGTCATTGTATTGTCTGTCCTTCGTCCTTTTTATTGTGGTCATTGTATTGTCTGTCCTTCGTCCTTTTTATTGTGGTCATTGTATTGTCTGTCCTTCGTCCTTTTTATTGTGGTCATTGCATTGTCTGTCCTTCGTCCTTTTTATTGTGGTCATTGTATTGTCTGTCCTTCGTCCTTTTATTGTGGTCATTGTATTGTCTGTCCTTCGTCCTTTTTATTGTGGTCATTGTATTGTCTGTCCTTCGTCCTTTTTATTGTGGTCATTGTATTGTCTGTCCTTCGTCCTTTTCATTGTGGTCATTGTATTGTCTGTCCTTCATCCTTTTTATGGTGGTCATTGTATTGTCTGTCCTTCGTCCTTTTCATTGTGGTCATTGTATTGTCTGTCCTTCATCCTTTTTATGGTGGTCATTGTATTATCTGTCGTTCGTCCTTTTTATTGTGGTCATTGTACTGTCTGTCCTTCGTCCTTTTTATTGTGGTCATTGCATTGTCTGTCCTTCGTCCTTTTTATTGTGGACATTGTATTGTCTGTCCTTCGTCCTTTTTATTGTGGTCATTGTATTGTCTGTCCTTCGTCCTTTTTATGGTGGTCATTGTATTGTCTGTCCTTCGTCCTTTTTATTGTGGTCATTGCATTGTCTGTCCTTCGTCCTTTTTATTGTGGACATTGTATTGTCTGTCCTTCGTCCTTTTTATTGTGGTCATTGTATTGTCTGTCCTTCGTCCTTTTTATGGTGGTCATTGTATTGTCTGTCCTTCGTCCTTTTTATTGTGGTCATTGTATTGTCTGCCGTTCTTCCTTTTTATTGTGGTCATTGCATTGTCTGTCCTTCGTCCCTTTCATTGTGGTCATGGTATTGTCTGTCCTTCGTCCTTTTTATTGTGGTCATTGTATTGTCTGTCCTTCGTCCTTTTTATTGTGGTCATTGTATTGTCTGTCCTTCGTCCTTTTTATTGTGGTCATTGTATTGTCTGTCCTTCGTCCTTTTTATTGTGGTCATTGCATTGTCTGTCCTTCGTCCTTTTTATTGTGGTCATTGTATTGTCTGTCCTTCGTCCTTTTATTGTGGTCATTGTATTGTCTGTCCTTCGTCCTTTTCATTGTGGTCATTGTATTGTCTGTCCTTCATCCTTTTTATGGTGGTCATTGTATTGTCTGTCCTTCGTCCTTTTTATTGTGGACATTGTATTGTCTGTCCTTCGTCCTTTTTATTGTGGTCATTGTATTGTCTGTCCTTCGTCCTTTTCATTGTGGTCATTGTATTGTCTGTCCTTCGTCCTTTTTATGGTGGTCATTGTATTGTCTGTCCTTCGTCCTTTTTATGGTGGTCATTGTATTGTCTGTCCTTCGTCCTTTTTATTGTGGTCATTGTATTGTCTGTCGTTCGTCCTTTTTATTGTGGTCATTGTATTGTCTGTCCTTCGTCCTTTTCATTGTGGTCATTGTATTGTCTGTCCTTAGTCCTTTTTATTGTGGTCATTGTATTGTCTGTCGTTCGTCCTTTTTATTGTGGTCATTGTATTGTCTGTCCTTCGTCCTTTTCATTGTGGTCATTGTATTGTCTGTCCTTCATCCTTTTTATGGTGGTCATTGTATTGTCTGTCCTTCGTCCTTTTTATTGTGGTCATTGTATTGTCTGTCCTTCGTCCTTTTTATTGTGGTCATTGTATTGTCTGTCCTTCGTCCTTTTTATTGTGGTCATTGCATTGTCTGTCCTTCGTCCTTTTTATTGTGGTCATTGCATTGTCTGTCCTTCGTCCTTTTCATTGTGGTCATTGTATTGTCTGTCCTTCATCCTTTTTATGGTGGTCATTGTATTGTCTGTCGTTCGTCCTTTTTATTGTGGTCATTGTACTGTCTGTCCTTCGTCCTTTTTATTGTGGTCATTGCATTGTCTGTCCTTCGTCCTTTTTATTGTGGACATTGTATTGTCTGTCCTTCGTCCTTTTTATTGTGGTCATTGTATTGTCTGTCCTTCGTCCTTTTTATGGTGGTCATTGTATTGTCTGTCCTTCGTCCTTTTTATTGTGGTCATTGCATTGTCTGTCCTTCGTCCTTTTTATTGTGGACATTGTATTGTCTGTCCTTCGTCCTTTTTATTGTGGTCATTGTATTGTCTGTCCTTCGTCCTTTTTATGGTGGTCATTGTATTGTCTGCCGTTCTTCCTTTTTATTGTGGTCATTGCATTGTCTGTCCTTCGTCCCTTTCATTGTGGTCATGGTATTGTCTGTCCTTCGTCCTTTTTATTGTGGTCATGGTATTGTCTGTCCTTCATCCTTTTTATTGTGGTCATTGTATTGTCTGTCGTTCGTCCTTTTTATTGTGGTCATTGTATTGTCTGTCCTTCGTCCTTTTTATTGTGGTCATTGTATTGTCTGTCCTTCGTCCTTTTTATTGTGGTCATTGCATTGTCTGTCCTTCGTCCTTTTTATTGTGGTCATTGTATTGTCTGTCCTTCGTCCTTTTTATTGTGGTCATTGTATTGTCTGTCCTTCATCCTTTTATTGTGGTCATTGTATTGTCTGTCCTTCGTCCTTTTTATTGTGGTCATTGTATTGTCTGTCCTTCGTCCTTTTTATTGTGGTCATTGTATTGTCTGTCCTTCGTCCTTTTTATTGTGGTCATTGCATGGTCTGTCCTTCGTCCTTTTTATTGTGGTCATTGCATTGTCTGTCCTTCGTCCTTTTTATTGTGGTCATTGTATTGTCTGTCCTTCGTCCTTTTCATTGTGGTCATTGTATTGTCTGTCCTTCATCCTTTTTATGGTGGTCATTGTATTGTCTGTCCTTCGTCCTTTTTATTGTGGACATTGTATTGTCTGTCCTTCGTCCTTTTTATTGTGGTCATTGTATTGTCTGTCCTTCGTCCTTTTCATTGTGGTCATTGTATTGTCTGTCGTTCGTCCTTTTTATTGTGGTCATTGTATTGTCTGTCCTTCGTCCTTTTTTATTGTGGTCATTGTATTGTCTGTCCTTCGTCCTTTTCATTGTGGTCATTGTATTGTCTGTCCTTCGTCCTTTTTATGGTGGTCATTGTATTGTCTGTCCTTCGTCCTTTTCATTGTGGTCATTGTATTGTCTGTCCTTCATCCTTTTTATGGTGGTCATTGTATTGTCTGTCCTTCGTCCTTTTTATTGTGGTCATTGTATTGTCTGTCCTTCGTCCTTTTTATTGTGGTCATTGTATTGTCTGTCCTTCGTCCTTTTTATTGTGGTCATTGCATTGTCTGTCCTTCGTCCTTTTTATTGTGGTCATTGTATTGTCTGTCCTTCGTCCTTTTCATTGTGGTCATTGTATTGTCTGTCCTTCATCCTTTTTATGGTGGTCATTGTATTGTCTGTCGTTCGTCCTTTTTATTGTGGTCATTGTACTGTCTGTCCTTCGTCCTTTTTATTGTGGTCATTGCATTGTCTGTCCTTCGTCCTTTTTATTGTGGACATTGTATTGTCTGTCCTTCGTCCTTTTTATTGTGGTCATTGTATTGTCTGTCCTTCGTCCTTTTTATGGTAGTCATTGTATTGTCTGTCCTTCGTCCTTTTTATTGTGGTCATTGCATTGTCTGTCCTTCGTCCTTTTTATTGTGGACATTGTATTGTCTGTCCTTCGTCCTTTTTATTGTGGTCATTGTATTGTCTGTCCTTCGTCCTTTTTATGGTGGTCATTGTATTGTCTGTCCTTCGTCCTTTTTATTGTGGTCATTGTATTGTCTGCCGTTCTTCCTTTTTATTGTGGTCATTGCATTGTCTGTCCTTCGTCCCTTTCATTGTGGTCATGGTATTGTCTGTCCTTCGTCCTTTTTATTGTGGTCATTGTATTGTCTGTCCTTCGTCCTTTTTATTGTGGTCATTGTATTGTCTGTCCTTCGTCCTTTTTATTGTGGTCATTGTATTGTCTGTCCTTCGTCCTTTTTATTGTGGTCATTGCATTGTCTGTCCTTCGTCCTTTTTATTGTGGTCATTGTATTGTCTGTCCTTCGTCCTTTTATTGTGGTCATTGTATTGTCTGTCCTTCGTCCTTTTCATTGTGGTCATTGTATTGTCTGTCCTTCATCCTTTTTATGGTGGTCATTGTATTGTCTGTCCTTTGTCCTTTTTATTGTGGACATTGTATTGTCTGTCCTTCGTCCTTTTTATTGTGGTCATTGTATTGTCTGTCCTTCGTCCTTTTCATTGTGGTCATTGTATTGTCTGTCCTTCGTCCTTTTTATGGTGGTCATTGTATTGTCTGTCGTTCGTCCTTTTTATTGTGGTCATTGTATTGTCTGTCCTTCGTCCTTTTTTATTGTGGTCATTGTATTGTCTGTCCTTCGTCCTTTTCATTGTGGTCATTGTATTGTCTGTCCTTCGTCCTTTTTATGGTGGTCATTGTATTGTCTGTCCTTCGTCCTTTTTATGGTGGTCATTGTATTGTCTGTCCTTCGTCCTTTTTATTGTGGTCATTGTATTGTCTGTCGTTCGTCCTTTTTATTGTGGTCATTGTATTGTCTGTCCTTCGTCCTTTTCATTGTGGTCATTGTATTGTCTGTCCTTAGTCCTTTTTATTGTGGTCATTGTATTGTCTGTCGTTCGTCCTTTTTATTGTGGTCATTGTATTGTCTGTCCTTCGTCCTTTTCATTGTGGTCATTGTATTGTCTGTCCTTCATCCTTTTTATGGTGGTCATTGTATTGTCTGTCCTTCGTCCTTTTTATTGTGGTCATTGTATTGTCTGTCCTTCGTCCTTTTTATTGTGGTCATTGTATTGTCTGTCCTTCGTCCTTTTTATTGTGGTCATTGCATTGTCTGTCCTTCGTCCTTTTTATTGTGGTCATTGTATTGTCTGTCCTTCGTCCTTTTCATTGTGGTCATTGTATTGTCTGTCCTTCATCCTTTTTATGGTGGTCATTGCATTGTCTGTCGTTCGTCCTTTTTATTGTGGTCATTGTACTGTCTGTCCTTCGTCCTTTTTATTGTGGTCATTGCATTGTCTGTCCTTCGTCCTTTTTATTGTGGACATTGTATTGTCTGTCCTTCGTCCTTTTTATTGTGGTCATTGTATTGTCTGTCCTTCGTCCTTTTTATGGTGGTCATTGTATTGTCTGTCCTTCGTCCTTTTTATTGTGGTCATTGCATTGTCTGTCCTTCGTCCTTTTTATTGTGGACATTGTATTGTCTGTCCTTCGTCCTTTTTATTGTGGTCATTGTATTGTCTGTCCTTCGTCCTTTTTATGGTGGTCATTGTATTGTCTGCCGTTCTTCCTTTTTATTGTGGTCATTGCATTGTCTGTCCTTCGTCCCTTTCATTGTGGTCATGGTATTGTCTGTCCTTCGTCCTTTTTATTGTGGTCAGTGTATTGTCTGTCCTTCATCCTTTTTATTGTGGTCATTGTATTGTCTGTCGTTCGTCCTTTTTATTGTGGTCATTGTATTGTCTGTCCTTCGTCCTTTTTATTGTGGTCATTGTATTGTCTGTCCTTCGTCCTTTTTATTGTGGTCATTGTATTGTCTGTCCTTCGTCCTTTTTATTGTGGTCATTGTATTGTCTGTCCTTCGTCCTTTTTATTGTGGTCATTGTATTGTCTGTCCTTCGTCCTTTTCATTGTGGTCATTGTATTGTCTGTCCTTCGTCCTTTTTATTGTGGTCATTGTATTGTCTGCCGTTCGTCCTTTTTATTGTGGTCATTGTATTGTCTGTCCTTCGTCCTTTTTATTGTGGTCATTGTATTGTTTGTCCTTCGTCCTTTTTATTGTGGTCATTGTATTGTCTGTCCTTCGTATTTTTTATTGTGGTCATTGTATTGTCTGTCCTTCGTCCCTTTCATTGTGGTCATTGTATTGTCTGTCCTTCTTCCCTTTCATTGTGGTCATTGTATTGTCTGTCCTTCGTCCCTTTCATTGTGGTCATGGTATTGTCTGTCCTTCGTCCTTTTTATTGTGGTCATGGTATTGTCTGTCCTTCATCCTTTTTATTGTGGTCATTGTATTGTCTGTCCTTCGTCCTTTTTATTGTGGTCATTGTATTGTCTGTCCTTCGTCCTTTTTATTGTGGTCATTGCATTGTCTGTCCTTCGTCCTTTTTATTGTGGTCATTGTATTGTCTGTCCTTCGTCCTTTTTATTGTGGACATTGTATTGTCTGTCCTTCGACCTTTTTATTGTGGTCATTGTATTGTCTGTCCTTCGTCCTTTTTATTGTGGTCATTGCATGGTCTGTCCTTCGTCCTTTTTATTGTGGTCATTGTATTGTCTGTCCTTCGTCCTTTTTATTGTGGTCATTGTATTGTCTGTCCTGTACAATAGATGTGGAACAGTATTGCCTTCACCGTATTCTCGCGGATCATTAATGGGACGCAGTCTACAATCTGTCGACAATGAAAACGTTAGACATACAAGATGCTTACATCTTATACACACTTTTGTCGTTGGACTTTGAGTCGGTGATTGTGTTATTCTGCATTTTGTAACATTGTTTTTCTCTGGTGGGATTACATCAAATTCTTTTGTGTTCGGAATGCCAGGCAAAAGGGTAACATTTTGTTCAAGAAGATTATCTGTCATTATGTCACTAGATAAAAAGACAATTGTCGATACGATACAAAAATTACATTGATTTACAAAAGTGAGTATTCTTTCTTTTGTCCATAAGTAAATCATACATTGGCTTACCATTCAATTGTCCTAAAGTAATAAGGTACGAACGTTTGTCATGTAATAGCGAATTTATTGATGAAAAACAATCCACTCGAACACCATTAAATTGTGATTCCCTTCGGTGAAATATCAATGAGATTTTATATCCTTTTAAATTTGCATGCATGCATTATGTATTTGAAAATAAAGTATGTTTTAATTGTGCATTAAACAATTCCCAGGTTTCCGGTCCAAACAAAGTAATTTATTTTCCCTCAAATCCAGTTTTTGACATCTTCTAGTGAACCCAGCTGTCATTAGATATACAATACGGCATAGTTATGCCTCTTTGAACTGGGAGTGATATATAAATACACCTTAGAGAATACCGAAGGGGCAACCAAAAATGGACAATCCAGAGAAACTGGCAACATATGGTACACCACAACACACAAACAAATAACGTAAATAAGACATGGGCCCTCTTACAAACAACTGGAGGAAAAGACGAACCGAATATCGTTTTATGGGGAAATCGCAACGGACGTCACAACACAGACCTCAGAACGTAAAGACACATACACATATGTCTAAATGATGTATTCTTACTTCGACGACAGTAACCCTACATCTGACACAATTCAGAATCTATGATTTGACCCTTATAGCGGAAATTGCGGATCTTCATTACTCCCGAAACAAAGAAAGAAATACCTTTATCTACCAATCAATGATCATTGTGGATAATACAATCACGAATAGAATAGAATTTCAACTCAGCAAAAATAATTTTGATGGATGTCATTCAACTAAAATAAAATATGCATATTTTCTTTTTGGCCATTGTTCTGTCTCTCTGTCTTGGAATTACGGGTTCTGATTACCCTATTGGTATGCTCACATTTGCCTGTCTACAGTCAGAGAAACATGGTGACTGTCTGAAAGAAACAGGACAACAACCAAAAAAACAACAACAAAAAACACACAAAAACACACAAAAACACAAAATACCACACAGAAAACTAGCGATTGAGCAGCACGAACCCAATGAAAAATGTTAGTGAACTCAGGTGCTCTTAGCACGTATTTAATTTGTTTGATATTGAAAACAAGCCCTAAGCCCATATTACATTTCAGTTATACATCAAAGCCCCTCAACCACATATGATTTACAAAAATACAAGTAATTCTCGAGCAATCAATTATATATTGCACAATAATTAAACATTAGAGAAACTGAAGTCACAACTAAGAATGGGCAATTCAGAGGCTCTTGATAACAATAGGCACGCAAGACACAGCACGAAGAAAAGCAAAACAATAAAATAACATTACACAGAAAACTAAAAAGATACAGCTAAGTCAGATGTACTATGTCAAAATAAACTAAATACTTTATAGTTGTAATTAAATGTAGCTACCTGTGTCACACCTTGTATACTGCATGACTTATCACCGGTTTGTAACAAGAGTAACACAATGGGTGCCATATGTGGATCAGGAACTACCTCACCAGAGCACCCGAGTTCATCCACGGGTTTTAGTGGGGTTCGTGCTGTTCGAGCTTTAGTTTTTTGTGCAATGCTTTGTAGATCGTTGTTTGTCCTTTTGTTGTTTTTCTTTTTTGTCATTGTATTGTCTGTCCTTCAATATACTCAGTCCCAAATAATATAATCATGCCTCACACGCATACAAATGTCAAATTATGCAGCCATACCCCATGCCCATATAAAATGTCAAATTATACAACCACGCCTCATGCGGATACAATTGCCATACTATGCAATCATACCTCATGTGTTTGCACAATGCCAAATTAAAATACCCATACCTCATATGCATGCAAAGTACCAAATTGTGTAACCATACCACATACGTGTACAACATGCCATACTATGCAATCACGCCTCATACGCATACAAAATGCCAAATTATGCAATCCTACCTTATACCCTAATATAATATTTAATACTACAACCAATACCCAATTTAACAAGCTTCTATGTTGAATAACACAAGCACGTTCCAGAAGAATATATAAATTTCCAATAATACAATCAAGTCCTATATACTTGTATTTAAAGCATAAACGTAGATATCAAAATTGATGCGCAAGACGCGTTTCTAGAAATTACCATCGTCATATAATCTGCAATATTACATTCAAATCTCAAAATTAATGTCCAATATTGCAAATTAAGACTCAAGCACATAGTTACTGTCTATTAATACAACCATGACCCAAAAACAAATATAATGACCATTAATACAACCGAAGCATAAACAATTATTAAGAAAGAGTCCGAAGCGAAATTACGATCTCAAAATAGACTATGTGCTTTATATAAGCAATCAAATATCGATACTATTGTCACGCATGATCAGCCATCATAAACTAAGTATTTAATTATACCCAGTCACACAGATTATGCACGCATTTCATTAAAACGATAAATAATAGTCGTTTGAATAGACTTTTCCCAAGAGGTGAATTTAAATTAGAAACATAAATCTGTTGATAGTGACATAATGGTAGAAAAATAGAGTATGCACTACAAACAATCACTATTTTAAATTCAATTATTGTTGTTGCATTTGTAATAAATGGAATTGAAATAGCAATCAGTGAAGGTGTAAAGATATACAACAAAGACTTGCATATTAACTCTGAACGCTGATAAATCGTTAATAATGATTGCACACTCACCAGATTAACATTGATAATTCTCGTTTAGGTGTTTTGCCGTTTTATCACAAATAAAAAAGCACTTACATGAATTAGATTATGATAGTGCGAGCAGAAATGTCATGTTAGGTTAGCAAAATTTTCAAACGAATCAATTTATATAGATGATAAACACCACAAAATATGGCACGGTTAGAGGTGTCAAAAACGTCCTGACTACATGAGTAATATGGTGGGTGTCTTACTAAATATGGCACGGTTAGAGGTGTCAAAAACGACCTGACTACATGAGTAATATGGTGGATGTCTTACTAAATATAGCACGGTTAGAGGTGTCAAAAACGTCCTGACTACATGAGTAACATGGTGGGTATCTTACTAAATATGGCACGGATAGAGGTGTCAAAAGTGACCTGACTACATGAGTAACATGGTGAGTGTCTTACTAAATATGGCACGGTTAGAGGTGTCAAAAACTTCCTGATTACATGAGTAACATGGTGGGTGTCTTACTAAATATGGCACGGTTAGAGGTGTCAAAAACGTCCTGACTACATGAGTAACATGTTGGGTGTCTTACTAAATATGGCACGGTTAGAGGTGTCAAAAACGATCTGACTACATGAGTAATATGTTGGATGTCTTACTAAATATGGCACGGTTAGAGGTGTCAAAAACGTCCTGACTACATGAGTAACATGGTGGGTATCTTGCTAAATATGGCACGGATAGAGGTGTCAAAAGTGACCTGACTACATGAGTAACATGGTGGGTGTCTTACTAAATATGGCACGGTTAGAGGTGTCAAAAACGTCCTGACTACATGAGTAACATGGTGGGTATCTTACTAAATATGGCACGGTTAGAGGTATCAAAAACGATCTGACTACATGAGTAACATGGTGGG
The DNA here is from genome assembly GCA_963680875.1 of Bathymodiolus brooksi. NCBI lineage: Eukaryota > Metazoa > Mollusca > Bivalvia > Mytilida > Modiolidae > Bathymodiolus > Bathymodiolus brooksi. The sequence continues at coordinate 15,668,874 of OY804578.1, read as the reverse complement.
TATCTTACTAAATATGGCACGGTTAGAGGTGTCAAAAACGATCTGACTACATGAGTAACATGGTGGGTGTCTTACTAACTATGGCACGGTTAGAGGTGTCAAAAACGATCTGACTACATGAGTAACATGGTGGGTGTCTTACTAAATATGGCACGGCTAGAGGTGTCAAAAACGACCTGACTACATGAGTAACATGGTGGGTGTCTTACTAAATATGGCACGGTTAGAGGTGTCAAAAACATATTGACTATATGAGTAACACGACAGGTGTCTTATAAGAGGCAGGAGCTGCTAACCAGTCGCGAGCGCCTGGGTTCACCCGTGTGTTTGGTCGGGCCTGGGTTGCTCAACTGTTTAGTTTGTTGTGTTGTGTTTTGTCTTTAGCTTTTTTGTCTTCGTTCTGTGTCTTGTATGCCCACGTTCTGTGTCTTGTATGCCCACGTTCTGTGTCTTGTATGCCCACGTTCTGTGTCTTGTATGCCCCGTGTCTTGTATGCCCACGTACTGTGTCTTGTATGCCCACGTTGAGTCTTGTATGCCCACGTTCTGTGTCTTGTATGCCCACGTGCTGTGTCTTGTATGCCCAGGTTCTGTGTATTGTATGCCCACGTACTGTGTCTTGTATGCTCAGGTTCTGTGTCTTGTATGCCCACGTTCTGTGTCCTGTATGCCCACGTGTCTTGTATGCCCACGTTCTGTGTCTTGTATGCCCACGTTCTGTGTCTTGCATGCCCACGTTCTGTGTCTTGTATGCCCACGTTCTGTGTCTTGCATGCCCACGTTCTGTGTCTTGTATGCCCACGTTCTGTGTCTCGTATGCCCACATTATGTGTCTTGTATGCCCACGTTCTGTGTCTTGTATGCCCACGTTCTGTGTCTTGTATGCCCACGTTCTGTGTCTCGTATGCCCACGTTATGTGTCTTGTATGCCCACGTTCTGTGTATTGTATGCCCACGTTCTGTGTCTTGTATGCCCACGTTCTGTGTCTTGTATGCCCACGTTCTGTGTCTCGTATGCCCACGTTATGTGTCTTGTATGCCCACGTTCTGTGTATTGTATGCCCACGTTCTGTGTCTCGTATGCCCACGTTCTGTGTCTTGTATGCCCACGTTCTGTGTCTCGTATGCCCACGTTCTGTGTCTCGTATGCCCACGTTATGTGTCTCGTATACCCACGTTCTGTGTCTTGTATGCCCACGTTCTGTGTCTTGTATGCCCACGGTATGTGTCTTGTATGCCCACGTTCTGTGTCTTGTATGCCCACGTTATGTGTATTGTATGCCCACGTTATGTGTCTTGTATGCCCACGTTCTGTGTCTCGTATGCCCACGTTATGTGTCTTGTATGCCCACGTTATGTGTATTGTATGCCCACGTTCTGTGTCTCGTATGCCCACGTTCTGTGTCTTGTATGCCCACGTTCTGTGTCTCGTATGCCCACGTTCTGTGTCTCGTATGCCCACGTTATGTGTCTCGTATGCCCACGTTCTGTGTCTTGTATGCCCACGTTCTGTGTCTTGTATGCCCACGTTATGTGTCTTGTATGCCCACGTTCTGTGTCTTGTATGCCCACGTTATGTGTCTTGTATGCCCACGTTCTGTGTCTTGTATGCCCACGTTCTGTGTCTCGTATGCCCACGTAATGTGTCTTGTATGCCCACGTTCTGTGTATTGTATGGCCACGTTATGTGTCTCGTATGCCCACGTTATGTGTCTTGTATGCCCACGTTCTGTGTATTGTATGCCCACGTTCTGTGTCTCGTATGCCCACGTTCTGTGTCTTGTATGCCCACGTTCTGTGTCTCGTATGCCCACGTTCTGTGTCTCGTATGCCCACGTTATGTGTCTCGTATGCCCACGTTCTGTGTCTTGTATGCCCACGTTCTGTGTCTTGTATGCCCACGCTATGTGTCTTGTATGCCCACGTTCTGTGTCTTGTATGCCCACGTTATGTGTCTTGTATGCCCACGTTCTGTGTCTTGTATGCCCACGTTCTGTGTCTCGTATGCCCACGTTCTGTGTCTTGTATGCCCACGTTCTGTGTCTCGTATGCCCACGTTCTGTGTCTCGTATGCCCACGTTATGTGTCTCGTATGCCCACGTTCTGTGTCTTGTATGCCCACGTTCTGTGTCTTGTATGCCCACGTTATGTGTCTTGTATGCCCACGTTCTGTGTTTTGTATGCCCACGTTATGTGTCTTGTATGCCCACGTTCTGTGTCTTGTATGCCCACGTTCTGTGTCTCGTATGCCCACGTTATGTGTCTTGTATGCCCACGTTCTGTGTCTTGTATGCCCACGTTCTGTGTCTCGTATGCCCACGTTTTGTGTCTTGTATGCCCACGTTCTGTGTCTTGTATGCCCACGTTCTGTGTATTGTATGCCCACGTTCTGTGTATTGTATGCCCACGTTCTGTGTATTGTATGCCCACGTTCTGTGTCTTGTATGCCCACGTTCTGTGTCTTGTATGCCCACGTTCTGTGTATTGTATGCCCACGTTCTGTGTATTGTATGCCCACGTTCTGTGTATTGTATGCCCACGTTCTGTGTATTGTATGCCCACGTTCTGTGTATTGTATGCCCACGTTCTGTGTATTGTATGCCCACGTTCTGTGTTTTGTATGCCCACGTTCTGTGTATTGTATGCCCACGTTCTGTGTATTGTATGCCCACGTTCTGTGTATTGTATGCCCACGTTCTGTGTATTGTATGCCCACGTTCTGTGTATTGTATGCCCACGTTCTGTGTATTGTATGCCCACGTTCTGTGTATTGTATGCCCACGTTCTGTGTATTGTATGCCCACGTTCTGTGTATTGCATGCCCACGTTCTGTGTATTGTATGCCCACGTTCTGTGTATTGTATGCCCACGTTCTGTGTATTGTATGCCCACGTTCTGTGTATTGTATGCCCACGTTCTGTGTATTGTATGCCCACGTTCTGTGTATTGTATGCCCACGTTCTGTGTATTGTATGCCCACGTTCTGTGTATTGTATACCCAATATTGCCAGTGACTCTTGATTGTCCCATCGTTTTTCTCTAACGTTTATATAATTGTACATGTGACCCACAGATGTGAGTCAGTGATATGCTTACATACAGACGTAGGTCATTTTCGGTCAGTATAGATATGTGTGTAGTGGTACGTCATACCTGCAGATGATGTGATAACCGAAGGAGGTGTGCTATGTTTGTCAATCTACAAAGGTTTGTAATGTAATGTCAACATACTATATGCGAAGTCAACATTGAGACATTCACGTAATATCAACTCCTCGTCTTTCATTGACCCTCATTGTAAGACTCAACAAAGACAAGCATCGTTTTTCTCTCGTACACTATCTGACTGGAAGTTGATGCCACAACTCATAGTTTTTAGTGATTGTAGGTAACTGAACCATCTGACAAAGCTTCTGACTAATATCACGTAGAGTTGACATAATGTGAAGATCAACCAGATTTTAATTCAGGTCAAATTATCGCGTTTTATTCAGTTATTAAGCTGTTTTAAAGTTGCTTTCCTAATTTAGCATTTTAGCAATTTAGCATTTAAGTCAATTAGTAACTCCATTAGCAGCTAATTACTGCACGCATGTAAAATTGTTATTAGTAAACACCGATGCTATACGAAAATATATATGTTATTTACATTAACTTTAGTGCGTCGACATGCGATTTCCAAATCATAAAAATATTTAATAAGAAATTGATCGTGTTAATATATATATATATTAAGTGATTAGCGATGTTTTTTTAAAACGAGATGACGTTCTCGAGTTTGAAAAAAAACATCTTTAATTATCTAATCGCTATGATAATATGCTTATCAAGGATTTGGTAATGTGACGTCATTACAACGTCATATTAGAAAACAGCGATATTACTACGTGCGTCCTTGACAACCATTAGCGATAATTGGAATCATCTCAGCGCTTACGTGATATGAAATATATTGGTTTTCAACATCAAAGGGAAATAAACAAAATAGCGATAAATATATATATGCAACATCTGAGAAACCAGTCAACGATCAATCTTATATAACTATATATATATGCAAAAATCTCTAGATTAATTTCCGAACGTTAATCTAGAGATTTTTGTGTAAATTATTTAGAGACTTATATATATATTTCAAAAGATAAAATTCAAAATTGAATTCTGATGCGTAACAATTCAACAGCTATATTATAAACAAATGATGAACATCTGTGTAATCTGTACACCCTGACGCGTTCAATCAGTAATCGGGATCATTAATCTCCCATAATCAGACAATGCAAAGTTGTTTCCCGATATGATTCGAAAAAAGAAATAGTGACGGGCTTCATTATCAGTTGACAGGATTATCACCTAGCCCTAATAATCAAATAATGCAAACATATGCCCCGACAAGAATTATGAACAGGAATCGTGACGGATTCGATCAGAAAACAGGATCGCAGCTTGCCTATTATCAAACGATGCAAACTTATTTCCTGAAATTATAGTACTGTGTGGCAACAATAAGAAGAATTCAATCGAGTTATGGGATCATATCTCACACATACTGAGAACATTCACTTTTGGCATAATAAATAAACAAAAATCATGAAGAGTTGAATATGTTAATCCCAGCTCCCTTATAACCAGGCAATATAAACCTATGTCTTGACATCATATGATGACAAGAAATCTTGTCGATTTCATCCATATCTGGAATCCGAAATCTCCCATATTTTAATCTGTTAATATGAACTGGTAAGTAATTGAAACAAAACATATCCTGGTTGAGGTATTCCTTTAGGTATTGGTTTGTCTTTCTAATCACTTTGAACGTACATGATGCAGAAGAGTTTGAAGATATCAAAGGGGTAATCATAATCCGTAAATCGCAGAAGAACAGACAACACAAAAGCCAAAACAAAAAGTACAAAAAGACAAATAACGATCTAAAAAATATACACATAAAACTAAAGATCCAGTAACACGAACCTCGCTAGAAATCAGGAGTGAACTGAGGTGCTCCGGAATGATAAGCATTTCCTGCTCCGCTAGTGACACCCGTCGCGTTAATCTAGTTGCAAAGCTGGTGATAAGTCATGAATGAGGAAAGAACCGGGAAGTGTTTACGACAAGTGGACATATCCGTGGTCATTTGTGATTATTCCAGACAAGCGTCGTGCTCATTTAAATATATATCTACTTTTTATTGGGTTATACATTTCATATATCAGTTGGGTTATGTATTGGTCTGGTTATACCTGTCGTATATTGGCTGGGTGGTGCCCTTTATATACATTGTATGTGACATTGTCCAAATATAGTGATATATAAATGTATATATAGAACAGACATAATAGGATTTATGTCTTATTCATAAATCCATTTATCCGGCGAAACGGAATATAATTCTCTATTTTAACATGACCCATTATTGTGTAATGTGAATTGCATCCGGTGTAATTCTTTCCAATCTGTGCTCGAAACAGAAGGCGTTGTTGTTTACAGATACAGAAACAACTTTCCACCCCAAGTCCCCTCCTCCAACCCATCTTTTAGCATATATGTTCAATACTGCCGAAAGTTTTATAATATTTTGTCGGATTCTTTCATGGATCGATGTGATAGATGTCTAATGTAGGATGTGGAATGACGTTTCAAGTCTACTATACTATCAAACGGTATGAATGTACAGACCTCAGAGACCATTGAATTATTTCCGGGATTTATATTTAAGAAAACACAGTAATGTATTTGAAGAGTTGGAGGTGTCAATTGTGGATTTGACGGTCACAACTGCCGTTTTACTGGCGACGCGAAGCGGAGCCAGTAAAACAGATATTCGCGACCGTCAAATTCACAATGACACCGACAACTCTTCAAATACAGTACTGTTATTCCTATTCTTATGAAATTCTCCCAACGTGTACACACTAGTTTGAAATCATACAAATAAATGACAAAATATATGCACTTTTCAAATTCCTTCCGCTAAAAAAATAGTCCGTCAACAAGTGATTTAAGAAAAACCTATTTCTAATCTAACAAATTTTATATTTGTAACATAGTATCTTCAAAAAATATAAATCACATAAGAATTATCCTACCGTGACATCTGCTCGGTCATGCAATAATGTCGGTCGTCTGTTTTGATTTACAATGCTCGCGCAGCACGAGACCAATGACGTCATTCTGTATATTTTTAACGTAAATGAGACGCTAAAGAAGATTTTTTAAACTGGAAGATATAAAATGAGATCAAAACAGGTAAGATTGAATTGAACAAATTCTATGCAAGTATTAAAGCTCCTTTTTACTAATGTCCTTTTTAGCTGGTCATTCTGCCTGTGAAATCTATTTTAAGCGATGGTATTCCCCAAACATTTGTATTTTTCCGGTTTGTTGACATAATCATCATCACAGTTCATCACCGTTTCTGGAATGTAGGCCAAGGAAATTGTATTTTAAAATACTTTGAAAATATGACGACTGATCTTCAGATTCTACCATTTTTTAGAAAATGGCTGATTTTTCCGGGAAAATATATACTTTTAAAACAAGTGTTCTTCATTAGTCACAAAATGGCAGATTATTTTGCATATCCACTGCTGCTTTTATAACAAATATAACCTTTAATTCTTGATGGAATGAAATGATATTCACAGAGAAGATAGAAAAAGAATTAATTTAACTGAAATAATCAAAATTTATAGCATAAACTGAACAGAGAATTAAATTAAATCAAACAGATAAATGAGATTATATGGGGGAGAGGGTGTAACCTGTCATTAGGTCCCTTACAAAAAGCATCAACGAAACATTATACAATACAAATACAAAAGGTTTTATTTTTGCTTGGGCATTTAAAGAACAATAAACATACACTTTAATTAGCTTTTTACTGACATACAGTGTATCATGTTGACATATATATATAATATATATACATTACATATAAAATATATTTAGCAAGATGATAATAAAAACAATAAGCAAACAAAGAAATTAACAAGTTTGATAATATAATCTCATTATACTATTCTTTATATTTTCAGTTACACCCTGCACATCTGAAAGGAAAATCTAGAAGGAAACTGAGGCTGTATAGTCCCAGTAGGATGACAGATGCCTATATAGCAGCTACTGGGAAGGAAAAGTTATCAATAAGAAAGGCAGCACAGCGGTTTGGTGTACCATTCCAAACCTTAAGAGATCGGGTGGCTGGCACAGTTGATCCCGAGTGCATACAGATGGGACGAAGTCCAGTGTTGAGTTTAGAGGAGGAAGCAAAACTGGTATCACACTTGAAAGAAATGGCTCTAATTGGTTATGGTTACACTAGACAAGAAGTTGTAGACCTTGCAAGTGACTATGCTGTGGACTTAGATATTAGAAAATTAGACAATCCATTTAGTTTAAGATGGTTTTATTCCTTTTTGAAAAGATGGCCAGATCTCAGAGTTGTTAAACCACGTGCTTTGGAAATAGCAAGAGTCAAAGATTCCAATAAATTGTGTGTCGACAAGTACTTTGATGAACTTAGTGCAGTTATTCACAAGTATAATCTTGAAGACAAACCACATTTAATCTACAATGTAGATGAGAAAGGTACACAGGTCAATCACAAACCCCCAAATGTAGTTGGTAGCACTGAATATTATCCTCCTGCAGTGACTGCTGGAAGGTCAGAAACAATTACCTTCTTTGGCTGTGGAAATGCTGCAGGAAATTCTATCCCACCATACTTCGTTTATCCTGGGAAGAAAATGCAGAGTAGATGGATGGATGGTTCTACTCCGGGCGCTGTTGGAACAGTATCTGACAGTGGTTGGTCCAATTCGCAAATATTTTTGGACTATTTGAAACACCATTTTAAGCTGTATGTGCCAGGACAGAATGATAAAATATTGTTGTTACTTGATAGTCACAAGTCTCATGTTTCATTGCCAGTTATTGAGTGGGCACAGGATAATACCATTATAATGCATGTACTACCAGCACACACATCCCACTTTCTGCAACCAATGGATGTTGGTATTTATGGACCCTTACAAAAAATGTATGATAGTCTTTGTCATAAGAAGACCAGAACTACATCCACTGTCATCATGAAGGAAGATGTGTGCCAGCTTGCTTGTGCTGCATACATGAAGTCAGCTACCCCTGAAAACCTAATATCAGCCTTCAAGAAAACAGGGATTTTTCCCCTTAACAGAGACATTATTGATAGTAACATTTTTGCTCCTGCTGAAGTGTTCCACAATGAAAACATTAATGTAACTATGAATGATGTTGTTGTAAATGACTCCCAAATCTGTAGTTGTTGAGGTGGAGGAGAGAGGCCTGGTTACAAAAGAGGAAGTAGGAGGGATGGATGATAGTAGAAGTGAGTATGGGTGTAACTTTTTTGATAGTAAGTTTGAGAATGTGAAGAAAGTTAAGAGTGAAAAAGTAGTGAAACCAAGAAACACACTTAGTAAGGTTGTAAGTGGAAGATGTATTACTGAAAGTGATGTTGCAGAGAAAGTTAGAGTGCATGTGAGTCAGCAGAGTAAGAAGTCTGTAGATTATACTGATAGGATAAGCAAGAAGAGTTCTGAAAAAGAGATGGGAAGTGGAAAGAAAGATTGTAAATTGAAAGGGAAAGGAAAGAGAAAGATAGTGAAAAATTCTAACAAGAAAAATGTTGCATCACCAAAGCCAGGACCAAGTCATATGTATGTGGATGTGGATGAGTCGGATATGTATGTAGACAGTGATGAGCATGATCAAATAGAAGAGAAGGATAAATGTTGTGTGTGTGGAAAGTTTGAACCAGATGCAGTGAGAAAGAGTGTTTCATTAATTTTTGTTAAGTGGGTGCAGTGTGACAAGTGTGAGCATTGGACACATCTTCTGTTTTGTATTGATGTGAGAGTTGTGAGAACTGGGAGTGAATTTTTGTGTGTTCATTGAAAGTGAGTGATCTATTCTGTGATAATAAATGTGATTAAAATAAATTGATTGAAATCAGTCATTAATTGTTTTACAAAAATATGGCAGAATATAGTCAGTCTAATTGTATTGACAAAAGCAAAAACACAACATTCACTGGATTAAATACTTTATTATATGGGTAAGCAAGTTTAATATTTGCATCAAATAATTAATTTTTAATACTTCAATTTCAAACTATTTAAAAAAAAAACATCTTTTGAAATTTTTCAGACAAATCAATTACACTGAAAAAGCTAAAATACTGTACTTTCTTAATCTGGTTTACTTTTTAAGTTTGGTTGGCCTATGACAAAGTCATGTGCTTTATTGAACTTTGACCGACTTTATGTGACGTCATACGACGCCATTTGGAAAATGGATGGTAATCAAATACAGGTCAGTGTGTTATTATTATCGATCTTTTTTCCATGGAACTTTACACATGTGAGCAAGAATAGATGAGGAACATAATTAAAAAGAAAAAAATGTTTACTTTTCAAACATGAAAAAAATAATCAAACATTATCCAATGACTGACCGACTTATTGTCAGACGAGGATACTATTATTTGAGTATTTCGTAATTAAATGTTTCTAATACAACAAACAAGAATATTGAAAATGTGAAATCCTACATGTCATATGTACAACAATGCACAAAAATAATTAAAATGCCTACCTGAAAACTTATTTTAGTTAAATTCTATCAAAATTGATGCATACACGAAGCCAAATAACGTCTGATCTTTACATTTTAAACGGGAAGTCTTCATATGACGTCACGTTGTTTATGTGCCAAAATCGTTCAACAATATATCGCGGAATTTTAATTTGTGTGATTTTTAAATCTAGGGATATGCAAGAATACATCTTCATGTTCAGTATTGCATTAGAATGGAAATAACTGTATTGTATTTACTCAAACTGTGGAATGATGATCGGCATCAATAATAGGTCGTCAGCGTCAAATTCATAGTTGGAAATATCTGGGTTAGTCATATTGTTTACAAACAAGTGCATTCGGCGTAGGAATATAACATTCCTTCAGATGTCAACTGCAGAATTGACAGCTCTCGATAGCCAATGAAAATACGCGTTACATTATAATTGCATTATAATACTTTGTTAATGGCATTGGCATAATTCGCTGTAGTATATCGAACTGCAAGTCAATAACAACCACCTCTGTTCCCAGGGTGTCTTGGTTTTCAAACGGATAACATCAGTTACCTCTGTTTCCGAGGGCGACCTATGATTTTCCTACAATTTCTATATGGATATTATCTATTTATCTAGTTGTTGCCATTTACAAAATGTTACAACCGTTGAACATTTGAAAGTACGAAGCTAGCAGTGGCGTAGCTTACGTTAGACAGTGTATGCAGTTGTCTACATATCATTTCGTAAAAAAATAATTGCCCATCAAGATGGTCTAGCAGGGCGGATGCATTATACACCGCTAAGAATGCATTTCCTGTAGTTGTCCATGCTCTAGATACCCTACATGATGATGGTGACGACCAAGCTGGTATGCATCTGGCCGCCATACCAAGATTTGAATTCATCATTGCTCTAGTTGTCACATAATACATGTTGAGCAATACGGTAGCGTTAACTAATGTTTTTACAGAAACCCGATTGTGATCTGTTAGAGGCAATAACAGAGTCAAAGGTAATCATTAAGAGAATACGAAAGGAATGACCCAGCCGTTTGGGATGCTATATTTGATTGTGCAGTTAAACTTGCAGCCGAGTTTGACATTCCACCTAGTGTTCCACGTAGCGTAGGCCGTCAGCAACACAGGGCTAACTATAACTCAGATGAACTTAAAGATTACTGGAATGTCTAGTTGTTCCTCGTATTTTCGGACCATCTAGTGCATCAAATGAATGAGCGTCTGGTCAAAAATGAAGGTCGTTTCTAGGCTGAATGTCTCATTCCGTCAAAGCTTCAAAGGCTTTGTCTAGAAGGTATTCAAATCGGACGATTGTATGCTACTTACAGTACCGATATCCATGTAGCAGACGATGTGTTTGTACGTGAGATACAGCGTTGGAGAACAAGATGGGATATGATGGAGGAGAAACCATCAACACTTGCAAAAACATTATCCTTAGCTAACAAGGACATGTACCCCTCTATATATGCAATCCTCTCGATCCTTGTCACCATATCATCATCTTCAGAAACAGCTGAAAGATCGTTCAGTGCCATGAAAAGAATAAAAACTATCTTCGGTCAACTATGGGAAATGATCGTCTTTCCTCTCTAGCCCTGCTTCATGTTCACCTTGAGATCGAAATCGATGTGGAACGCGTCATCGAACTGTTTGCAAGTCTAAAGAATAGAAAACTTGCTTTCGATGGAAAGTAATGCGGTATTAAGTTGGTATGTCAACAATGATAATGCTAAGCTTAAAAGCACTAGCCTACAATAAAGCTATACAACTATTTTTTTTTAAACATCTTTTTTAATTTAACTTAGACCAACAATTTCCTATTAACTTGCTTTTATTTAGTAGCAAGTCAATTGTACAGTGAAATCCCACGGAAACAGAGGTCGACATAGGTTTTTCTCTGATATTAGAAGAGTAGTATTCAGATATTGTAAGTGAGTGAGAAAACCATCTTAAATGCTAATATGTCGTCAGCTTTCGGGGAGCCTCGCCCCCTGCCCTTGCCCCGCTGGGGACCTCAGCGGTCCTCATACCCCTTGCCTACATAGCATCTAATGCCTAGCTACGCCGCTGGCTAATTGTCTTCATTTAATCTAACTAACTATATATATATACAAAATGTACTACTATCTATTTATCTATTGATGGTATTTATATCTATTTATTTATGTATGTATTCATCTATCTATATATTTGTACAAATAAATTAAAGCTGTGGCCAATAACTGCCAATAATCTCGTATTTGCTTTCATTCTAAGGTTTTCTCAGGATAATTACATTTTATATGTTCACGAAGTTATATTAAGGGAGTGCTAATGATTGGTACACATTTTATTTTCGTAGGGTTATGACTATTGGTGCTTAACGCCACTCTGAACACTATTTCGGTTATGTCGTGGTGATGTAGAAAATCGGAATAGCCATAGAATACCATCTTCACGTAGTCGGTATCTGATAAACTTTATCAAATAATATTACGTGATGATGGCCACTTATCGCATAGGTAGATGCATATCTCATTACCATATGATTAAGGCAGAGATGAAGTTTATTTTACAATATATACATGGCATGTTAATAGTACAAGCTATATTGACATTTGTAACGTTTATTGTAGACTTCCTTTTTTTATGGTAATCACGTGACCTATAGTTCCTGGTATCTATTTTGTTATGCCTAACAAGCAAATCACAGTCGATATAAATTGCATAATTCAGAATTAATAGGAATATCGCGTTTTACATAAGAACATATCTTCTTAACCGACTTTTTAAAACAGGATGTGCTGAGAATAATATGTCTGTAAACGTATTTACCTCCTATGATGTTCAATGATATTTATTAATCCATTACTTGGCTTTCAATTTGATAATCAGCATCAAACATCTTTATTTATATCAGTAATCGATGGAATTATTTCAATTAGTATTAATTCTGGTGCCCGCTCTTTGTGTGGGTATAAGTATACATAAACACAAATACATTAGAGATCAGGGTAAGATTAAAGCACATGTTAATAATAGCATTTCTATAACTGCTACAAACCATATCCTGTATCATTCTCTCAAAAGTCAGATAAACCAATAAGGAAGTGAAAATCAATTACCATCTGACATCAAGCTAAAGTTCATCTTAGAGATTGAATCTTGTACAAATTAAATAAATACAAAAGACTTATCCTTCACAGTTTTACAAATCGGGGTTTTATTTGTTTGTAATAGGAGATTTAATATCAGCTTTTCGTACCATTGGTTTTACCGGAAGTGCAACCTGAGGGCTTTCGGTCGGATGTCCTCGGAATTCTTCTCATTATCAACCAGTAGTTAAAACGAAGACGAAACATAGAGAGACGACGTCATTCAACTGAATTATTAGTCAGAAACAAATTTCAGATACGCCTAGACATAAACAGTAAGTTGCTTTTACGAATGGGGAGGTAAATTCAACGGTGCAAGGAAAACATATAGGTGTTCCCATAGAAACAAAGATGGTGACTACACAAGGTTATATCTATGTAAATAAAGTCAGGGAAGTATTCATGTGGAAGGAGACGAATCTCATGAAATCATATAGTACATCACTTAAGAAACTAACACCAATGTGAATGTAGGCAATCAAAGTCCACGAGATAATCAAATACTAATTACAACACTGTAATATATAGTTCAAGGAAGACAACAAATCAAATCAAATAAGTTTTATTTAAAGTCGAAATATCTATAACACCTAACATGGACGAAAATCATTCTGCAGGTTCAAACAATATCACAATACTTTGTCCATTTAACACTGGAATGCAATGTTAGAAGAAATGATATTGTGAAGCTCTTAATGACATATTAGTAACGGTCGTCACACAGGAAAATGGCAACAGTAGCCTTTTATTTTGATGCAGTTTAACGTACATTAAAAACGCGTGTCACAGACAATAACAAATGCATGACATAAAAATAATAAACACAACATCCTGTCTAGACTAAGATTGACTGTTTTCAAATAGGCTTGGCAACTAGTCATTACGGCTGATGCTGACATATTACAAGAAACCACGACAATGTCTACACTTAGTGAGGCATTCAATAACACTGCTAATGTACATTGCATTACTAATTGACAATATAGGTTATTTGTAATCTGATGTTACATTTTATACGGAATTACCATGTCATCTTTTAATAGCACATGCTGTTATTCAAATATATACTACTTAAGCCAATATGACCCCAATATTCTACAGACAGTAATGTCTCTTTTATTTACAACAAGTCCAGACAGTATATATATATAGAAGCTCCTTTTTATAGGGAGTGGATGTGGTCGAGGGCGCTGGACGTAAGGCTAAGCGAATGGTGCTGCAGTGTATCAATGGTGTGGGTTCAAATCCCGTCGAGGGAAGAACAAAAAATTAACAGCTCTAAAATCTAATTCTAACACTGTTTGGTTTAATTTTCAGACGTATATAATTTTTCAAATCAGATTACAGACGCTGATGAAGCTTGTCAATCAAGCGAAATATCCGTCGATTTAATTATAATTATAGTCTTTTTGTAGACTTACAGTTATTTTTGTTACATTTTAACATCTTTTTATGATATCGTTTGTTTGTTTGCACAGTATCGTTAGCACTTGTTTCCGAACCGACATCTCGTAGGTTCATACGTTGGCTACTTTTTCAGACGTTTATATATATATATATATATACGTCTGAAAATTAAACCAAACAGTGTTAGAATTAGATTTTAGAGCTGTCAAATTGTTGTTCTTCCCTCGACGGGATTTGAGCCCACACTATTGATACACTGCAGCACCATTCACTTAGCCTTACGTCCAGCGCGCTAGACCACTCGACCACATCCACTCCCTCGTTAATTCGTCTTGTACAGAGATATATAAATAACAATTTGCAGTTATCAATTGTAAAATTGGGATTAAATATACAGAATAGTGCATAAACAGAAGATCTAACAAATCGGCTGACGTTATCTGTGCCTGAGGGAAACAGGCATTTGGCGTCATGCTTTACAGTATTGCGAACTGTTAATCTTAAACATAAATATATGTAAAGATCTATGTAATTGCCGAGCAGGCGATAGGGTGGATTATATAACGTCAGGGGACTAATACTACATCAGGGGAGTGATCGATTCAGTAATGTTACTGATCAACGGTATAATACTACACCAGGGGAGTGATCGATTCAGTAATGTTACTGATCAACCGTATAACACTACACCAGGGGAGTGATCGATTCAGTAATGTTACTGATCAACCGTATAATACTACACCAGGGGAGTGATCGATTCAGTAATGTTACTGATCAACGGTATAATACTACACCAGGGGAGTGATCGATTCAGTAATCTTACTGATCAACCGTATAATAC
Organism: Bathymodiolus brooksi; assembly: GCA_963680875.1. Classification (NCBI taxonomy): domain Eukaryota; kingdom Metazoa; phylum Mollusca; class Bivalvia; order Mytilida; family Modiolidae; genus Bathymodiolus; species Bathymodiolus brooksi. Next base: position 15,653,855 of record OY804578.1, on the reverse strand, counting down.
TACACCAGGGGAGTGATCGATTCAGTAATCTTACTGATCAACCGTATAATACTACACCAGGGGAGTGATCGATTCAGTAATTTTACTGATCAACCGTATAATACTACACCAGGGGAGTGATCGATTCAGTAATGTTACTGATCAACCGTATAATACTACACCAGGGGAGTGATCGATTCACTAATGTTACTGATCAACCGTATAATACTACACCAGGGGAGTGATCGATTCAGTAATCTTACTGATCAACCGTATAATACTACACCAGGGGAGTGATCGATTCAGTAATCTTACTGATCAACCGTATAATATACTACACCAGGGGAGTTATCGATTCAGGAATGTTACTAATCAACCGTATCAACCTTTTATTAATCTTACAAACAAGAGAAGGAGATCTGCTCAGTGATTCCTCAACTAAACGTGCATTGTACACATCAATAGGATCTACAGAGTAGGTTAATGAATTACCGAGAAGTTAATAACGAGCTATTAAATCTTTATAAACATATGTACGCGAGATAATTTAAATTGTTGGATCTAATATCTAGTTAATGGTCTTGTAGGTTTTAACCTATAATATAATAACATAGATAATTCATCTGAGTTAAACGAGATCAGCGCTACCTAGTTACATAATTAACTTGTATTGTTCCCTGAAATTATGATATTTCTTAAGAAAAATAAGCTACAATAGTCAATCAACAATAAACAATCTTTAATGGTCTTATAAGATAAAGTTAATATATATTTTGCATTATCTTGCTGTCAGATTAATGTTAAATTCAATGTCATCTTGTTCCATGAATGTTGACGTCCTAAAACATGTATATAGAATTTCAGGTACAAAGACACCTACATTCTGTTTTTTGTTTCTTTGGTGACTCAAATCAATAATTTACTATAGCAGAAAATAATAAAAACTACAGTACAGTAGCAAGTAAATATAGTATAAAATAGTTTATATCATGAATATTCATATAAAATTCAGCTTGCAAATTCTAATAGATATAATAAATCTATTGTATGATGTATGGTCACAATTTCTTTTCAGAAAGTCACATCAAAACCTAACATCGATCAAAACGGAAGTTGAATGAAACATGTGCTGAATGTACCAGTACAGAAATGTTTGGCATACCATTATTGTATTTGCATTAAGCTAGATATAACATGCAGCAGAATAATTAAGACAACAACTGATATTTAAATTTGTGATGCCACATGGTCTTAATGAGTGGAGACAAATCTGTTAATGTTTTATTTCATCGTTTGTTTATATCTGTATTGCCACTTGAGATCCAATTATCAGGAGGGAAGGGACCCCATTAACATGTTTAACCTTGCCAAATTGTTTGCGTCTGTCCAAACTTAGGATTTGGATTTTCAACGCAATATTTCGTTGTATTTTTGTGATCAATTACTTGAGGTGAGAGAAGATTGTTCGTTTTGTTGATATTGGTAGAAAGCTGATATCACTGTTTACTCTTTCTTTAAAGAGCACAGTGTCATTGGAATTTCTGGTACATTGCGCATGACATAAGGTTTTGCAAAGCAATAGATGAATAGAAAGTTACAGTCAATGATTAATGCCTTAACATACGATATAGTTTATTGCTTAAACGAAATCTATCTTCAAAATGAAAGAGATATTACCATTTTCTGAGATGTTTTATTTGGCCTTTTCCCCATTTTATTAAAATCGTCCTCCCAGTACAATGAATACAAGACAGTAATATGAACAATGTCATGGACTAAATAGCACAACCAATAGACTACAAGAACAATATAAACACACTGTGTGTTTCCACAATAGAATAACCCACAGCACATTGAGAAAACAACGCAGTTTATATACACATACGGGCAACAATTTTAATTCTTTGTGTAATGAGGAAGAGCTTAGAAAACCAAATAAATTAACGATTTGGAAGCAAGAAGAGCAAAAAGCCTAAACAGGATAGCGAAAATCGTCTGAGAAATAACCAACTACACCGAAAATAACAGAAAAGTGGAAATAAGAATTTAAAAAAAAATCATGTGCAGAATACATATCTCTTCACAGTGAGAAGACATAATAAATAAATAAAATTGATTAACTGAATTGTTGTACAAATTACAGTCAAACTAAATAAAAAATAATAATAAAATTTAATTCATATCAAAATTAAATTTTTTTTTTTAATTTATGCGAATTGTATTATTGTTATAAGTGGCTTGCACTATTTAAGCGTGCAATAACTGTAGAATACGTATGCGGCCTTCGTATGTATAAAACGAGCACCCCGCATGCTTTTTGATCATTGACTAAAGAACATTTTGTTGGATTTTGCAGCGGAATTTAACTGAGACAAGGACTAATACAAGATAAGTTTTAATTTAGTTTACTTAATTTATAAATCCTTGTCAAATGAATATAAATAAGTCTAGATTTATTTATTTGTATTAAATGTTGAAATATTCAAACGCACCGGAAAAAAATGTACATTAAAACCTACAAGTAACACAATATTGTTGATTGATTTCATTGTTGAATTTGAACAAATGAAAAAATTATTATGAGTATTGTTATTTAAAAAGGGACAACACAGAAAACGATAGAGATTTGATGTCACATAGCATGTAATAGTATACGGGTTAAAAGGGTGCGCTCAAAAGGCTAAAAAAAAAACACTAAGTTAACACTTTCATTTCTAAATTGTATGCAATTATCTTTTTAATGGTGTCTCTATGACACGGTTTCACCAGAAGTGACATATTCAAACACACCTGTCTTCCAAAATATTCTAACACGCCTTAATTTCAGTACCTTATTGCTTCCATCACTACAAATTTGTTATTGAATACTTGCACCAATATCAATTTAAATAAATGACCTGTCCATTTTAAACTCTTATTTTATCATATTTTTTAAAAATAAGTCTCAGATGGTAAATATATATTGATTTAAAGTTCCATATTAGAAGGGTGAACTCGATACGTTGAGAAACATTAAATTCCTGCTTTATAATTATCGAATTTATAGCCAAAGTTGTATTGAATATGATAAAGCGTTCATATTTATGACTTTTACATGGATGTTCTAAATAAATGTATATTCACTGTAGTCATTTGTAATTACGCTTGAAATATGCTCATGATAAAAGACGCGCGTGTGTCTTGCGGTGAGACACCTAAAGGAATGATGATTTTGTCCTTTAATTTTATTGTTGCTTAATGAACAATTGCTTAAATTACATAGTACTGATTATGCCAAGAGGACGCTGTGGTGGTCGGGACCAGTTACAGCGCCGCCCTTATGTACTTAGGAACAGGCAAGGGAACAACATCCCGCCCCAGAACATGCAGCAGCCTGACGGGAATAGACACCAGGGACAAAGAAGGAATAGGGACCAGGTTCCAGAAGCTATTGAACAACCTAACCAACAACATCAGCACATTGCTCCTCAAGAACAGGTCAATGTTGAGCCAGTCCATCATGTAGATATACCACCTACTAACGTTGTAGCTGATGTGCAGCCAGAAATTGAGAGAACTGGTAATGTTGATTTAAATATTCTCCCGATACAGGATGAACCGCTTTTAATGCCGAGGTTTTCTGACGAAACTGATAGATTTATTTCAATGTTGTTAAAAGAGAAGGTCTGGAATTTTGAGTATGTTGATTTAGCATTATTTCTGGTCTAAAACTTTGTTAGTAATATAAATGATCAACCTCTCAATTTAGAGATTTTAAATGGGAAATTAGATTCTCGGAAAAAACAAAATAAAATCAAAAATGTTGATAACATAAGTACTTGGAGAGATGCTTTTATAAATTATACCCAGGTTCTAATGGAAAATCATCCACAAAAAGCTCGGAAACTTTTCAAATATATGACGGTTATAAGAAACATTGCTCAGCATAACCCTATATCGAAATGGATGCAATACGACCAACAATTCAGATTATGTGTTTCTAGAAATCCGTTGAGATCATGGTCAAGTATTGACGGCGAGCTATGGCTTCGTTTTATTTCAACTGGAAATGCAGGCCATTGTGTAGATAACAACAAAACTTCCAGGTTTCTGTTACGATTTTAATTATAAAGGAAAGTGTTTTAAACTTTCATGTATGTTTCGGCATGTATGCATAAGATGTCAATTGAAATATCCAGTTATTAATTGTTTTAATAGTTCAGTTTACGCCGGGAATCGTAATTATGCTGTAGGCAATCAATCTTCGGGATATGGAATGCCTTACTCACAAAATAGAATACAACAAACAAATAAAGGTAGAGTTCATCTTCAAAAACCTTTGCAAGGTAGACCACAACTTAACTTGAACACGAACGACAAACAAAATTATGGTCGTTAAGTGATATAATATGCGACATTTGAATTGTAAATAAATCATAATTGTTTTTCAGAACCTGTTAATGAAAATGCAAGTACTGATATTTGGTCATTAGGTAAATAACAAGCTAACGTTGAGCAGTTAGCCCTTATGTTGATGAATTATCTCGATGAGGCTAGCGTTCAGATATTGCATAATGGCTTTAAATATGGATTTCCTATTAATTATACAGGACCTAGAACACCTGTTGAATGAAAAAATTTGAAGTCTATTTATAAAAACCCACAAAAAGCATTCGAAAAAATTCAAAGTGAAATTGATCTTAATCGCACATCTGGTCCTTATGATAAAAGACCAATTTAAAATTTGCGGTGTTCTCCAGTAGGATTTATTCCTAGAAAAACTGGGGGTTTCAGATTAATTACAGACCTGTCGTATCCAATTGGAGATAGTGTTAATTCTTATATTGATTCTATGCATTCTTCTGTGCAGTATTCCCCCTTTTGATCACGCCGTTTCATTTGTACAACGAGCGGGAAGAAAAGTAATATGCGGGAAACACGATATAAAATCGGCATTTAGATTGCTGCTCATATATCCTGGATGTTTTGATTTGTTGGGGTTGAAATTAAACGGAATGTATTATATTGACAAAATGTTATCAATGGGTTGCTCGCAGCCTTGTTCATATTTTGAAACATTTTCTTCGTTCATAGAATGGACTGTAAAGTCGGAAGCAGATTCTGATAATGTTGATCATTATTTGGACGAGTTTGTTGTTGTTGGGGAATCAAATACGAACCAATGCCAGAATCTGATGGATATATTTGTAAATGTTTGTGAACGGATGGGCGTACCCATTGCACACGAGAAAACAGAAGGACCCAAAACAATAATTGAATATCTAGGTCTTACTATTGACACTGACATTTTTTTAAATAAAATTCCCATAGATAAAATTGTAGAGTTGAAACTAAACTTATTATTTGTATTGAATAAGAAAAAGGTTACATTGAAAGAATTGCAGTCATTAGCTGGTTCGTTAGCATGTTGTACACGAGCGCTTACTGCCGGAAGAACCGTTAGTAGACGGATATACGTGGCTATGGGTATGGGTAAAGTTCGCAAATCATTTCATTTCATAAAAGTTACAAATGCATTGAAATATGACCTTTTAGTCTGGATACAGTTTCTTGACAATTTCAATGGTATAACCTATATGTATGATAATTGGATAACAAATATAGATCTCCAGCTTTTTACTGATAGTGCTGGAGGAAAACAAAGGGTTGTGGTGCATATTTCGCAGGGAAATTGGCAATGTTACAATGGCCAAATTACTGGAAAGATGAAATATTTAGGGACATCACGCCAGTGCATCATTTGGTCAACTTTATAGCTTATATTTCTTTTAATTCATACTCTCTATCTACCGTAAAGGCCTATATGGCAGGAATTAGCTTTTAGTTAAAATGCAACGAACTTTTAGACACAACTCAATCCTTCATTATTAAAAAAAATGATGAAAGGTGTAAGCAAATTAAACAGGAGATCAGATTTAAGACTTCCAATCACGGTCGAAATGATGGTTAAAATACCAAATGCTCTAGATCATGTTTGCAAGTCCAAATATGAATCCCTATTGTTCATGTCTGCATTTTCACTCTCGTTTTCAGCTTTATTAAGAGGAGAAATTACAGCTTCAAATTCAGTAGATGCGGAAAAAAGCATTCAAATGACGGATATTAGGATTGAAAACGACAATATCATTCTGGTCATACGGTATTCGAAAGCAGACCAAATTGGCAGATTTGCAATTTGTAAAATTGAGTCCATCCTTGGACAGTCTCCAATTTGTACATTAAAAACCTTGAAATCGTATTTGAAAGTCAAACCACATACAGAAGGGCCATTATTTTGTCATCTGAATTGTGAATTGTGCATCCTTAGCTAGAAATCAGTTTGTTTCAATTCTCCATAGTTCATTATATTGTTTAGGTTATTGTACTACCAATATTAACACTCATTCATTTAGAATTGGAGCTACAACATATTTTGCATTGAAAGGTGAAAGTGATGAAACTATTAAACAGAAGGGTAGATGGTCGTCGAATTCGTATCAAAGATACATTAGATTTTAACTCAGTGATAGTATTTTAACAGAGCTACAACCACTGTGGATAGTTGGCAGCTCACTTGTACAAATGGTATCGGAATATACAAAAAGACGACCAACGTGGTCTAACCTTGGCGTCGAAAGATTGGGATGCAGAATTGTGTGGATCAGCATGATGGGCATGAGGTGGGAAAATATAGTAAATACATTACAAGGTATGATTTACAAAAATGGATTTCCGAGCACAGTGCTTATTCACTGTGGGAGAAACGATATTGGTGATATCCCTTGTAGATTGCTTTTGCACCAAATTCGATTAACATTGCAACTCTTATTGAATTAATAACGGGTGTTCCGATTATTTGGTCATATATTTTGCCAAGAATTTCATGGCGTTTTTCACAATGTACTGCGAAAATGGAACGTACCAGGAAAAGAATAAACCGTGGAATAAGCTCGTTCTTGTTGAAGCACAATTGTTATGTTGGTAAACATCCAGATTTTGATGATAAATTGAGTGGATTATTTGAAAATGATGGTGTCCATCTTTCCTTCATTGGTTGTGATTTTTTTATTCATAAATACAGTACAAGGCGCATTGGAAACCTTTATAACAAATCCATGCTGTCATGTTTACCCCATACACTGAGAAAATTATCATAGATGTTCAATTTGTCATGCTATTTTGTTGTCAAATTTTGGCGTTGTAGATACTCGTACATAGATTTCCCCAAGTATTTTCATCGGCGGATTAGACTAACACTTTACCGTTTTCGTTTGCCCAGCGGTCAGACGTCTATTATTGGATAGCCCAATAGCATATATCGTCATCAAAATGTGAAGACCAGTTGGAATTGATTGAACATTGAATAAACGGAATTTGATTGAATATTGAATAACTGAATGGGATTGAACTTTGAACAAACTAATTTGATTGAACATTGAAAAAACTAATTTGATTGACTATTGAACAAATACATTGTTTATGTCATAATGAATAAAGCCATGACAAATTGCCAGCCAACGCATGTGTCTATTCAGGTTATTTGATTGTTGAACTGTATGCCTAGAGTATCCGATAGAATGTTTATTAATCTGGAGTTGGACTTGGTACTAGTACCGAGAATGGTCATATAGGCAGAAACCATGAAATTATTCAGTGTAGGAGGTTGAATAGTGTTGTTGATTTCATAAATGCTTGTATGTATAAATCGTTATAAACAAGTACCATATGTGTCGGTTTTCTCGTTATTTTAATAATTGAGAATATCATTTAATAATAACAATAGGAGAATATTATTTAATAATAACAATAGGAGAATATCATTTAATAATAACAATAGGAGAATATCATTTAATAATAACAATAGGAGAATATCATTTAATAATAACAATAGGAGACAACGGTAACCTGTAACTCTTCTAAATGGTGCACTCATATTTGGAGGATCTTTTTTACTATATTTTAATGCTCCCTTTTCTGGTTTCCAGCTATCTCATGCTAATTTTTATTACGTATATAATGACGTAGGACTTGGTTTATTTATTAAATGCCTGCTGTCGAAAGATTTCCTTACATTAGCGTTAATTAGGTAGATCATCCAATAAGAATCGAAATAAGTCAGGTAAAATTATTTTCGTTGCATGTTACCATCGATATCGCTCGGTATATTTATTTTACGGATATGATATTACCCGAGTTAAAATAGTTTTAAAAATACATTTGACATTAGCAATTAACATCAAGAGAGTTAAATATATCTATTCTTTCTAATCCTTGATTATCATAATGATTTCTGTAATTCCCATACACTCTGTCATTATTAGTAATGTTTGTAAAAGATGGTCATTTTGAAAGAACGGTCGTGCCATGTAATAAGTGAGCATGACCAGTAAGCCTAGATTCATAAAATAGATAATATATGTGTGTGTATGTGTCAGTATGCATTAATAGAAATTCTCGAAAATGTGTGACATATAATATAATTTTTTCAACACTATCAAAGAACAATATAAAAGTTATTTTACAGACCGAACTTCACAGTGGAAATAGCATCATTAGATTCCGACAAGGCCAGAGAACGTATGGCTAACATAGTCTTACCTCGACGACTGTTCAGATATTGACTGTCACCACGTTTACAAATTGAACGAGCACGGCCATTTCCCATGATTTCGGTACTAAATCCAGTTTCGCGAATCCTAATAAAAATCTAAGAAGAGTAGACATAAATAAGTCTTTATAATCAATGAACTATTAATTTAAGATACAGTTACTCCAATGACTTTTATCTGGTGTTAAGTTTCTAACTGTAGAACATGTGTCCTTTACAGTAATGTATGATCCACGTTGATAGGTTTTATTAATGGCTTTGAAATATTATTGTTAATCGTCTCGCTGATAATATATGGATGAACACCATCATAACCAGCTGAGTAATGCTGTATGCCAAATATTAAACTGGTCAACAACTTATTGTGGTTAAATTTATACATGTAATCGAGAAGATTTGTTCTGTTATTTTCAATATTTTAGAAAAAGAAATAAGTCAAATTGCATCATAATGAAAGTTTAAAAGAAACTATCATCCTGTAATTCATTGAACACGACTGACACAGGAGGACATATGGTAATAATTTAATTTGATTTGAATATTTCAATCTGATTGGCTAATCCGCCTGGAGAAAATTTTGTTTATACTCGATAACCTGGGTTGGTATTGTGACGTCACCAACGTGTTCATCCGCCAACGACAAATTCAAATAGTCACATGAAATAGTCGTAATTAAAATCGAGGAATCATTAAATTTTGTTGTAAAAATTTAATTATAAGGAATATTTGAAATTGTTGAACAGGTTATACATGCTTCTAATATGACGGCCTATATATCGTCAACCAATATATGTCGGTATATATCTACCTTTAGCATCTGTGCATTCAATTATCGATTGGAAACAAAAAAAGATAATCTGAAAAGTTTCTGTAATGAATAAAAGCCTACAAGGCCGTTTCCGTGAGGTCATACTCAACAACTGCACATTATATTACTTTGTTTACATGTACACAAATATGCGATGAAAACGCACTCATCTGGGGTTTTTCCCGACGGATGTTCCGGCCACATCCCACCTGACATTTTGACGACGTAAACAAACAATATTCGTATTCATATGTGAAGGGGGCTAAACGGAACAGCCGTTGTGTGGCGGACTATAAGGTCGCCTATTGTCATAATAATAACTGTATTTGTCATAATAGAAAAGAAGTAATTCATGGCAGCCGTTGATTTGTGTACATTTAACCATGGGTTGGGCATTTATATTCGTATTTTATCCCTCGCCAGCGTTCGGGGAAAACTAATCGAATATAAATGCCCAATCCATGGTTAAATGAGCACAAATCTACGGCTGCCATGAAATATTTCTTAAGTAACCTGGTTTGGGTCAATTTACGCTTTTCATAGTTAAGCGTAAACTGATCCAAACCAGGTTATATCGTATAACCTGTTCAACAATTTCAAATATTCCTTAAATATATGTCAATCAGTATGTCAGATCAAAATGATCATGTGATAGATGTCGATTTATCACTTTATTCTTTTTCTATGTTAACTCTTTTGCACTAAATCATTAACTTCCTTCAGAACTTCTCTAATCAAAAGTAGTTTGATTATTGAATGAACAAAACTAGTTTATACATTCCGCATTCTGCCTTTATCTAAATTACTACTACTACGCTGTAGTGGATAGCTATAGCTGTATGTGTCTAATGCTTATTCTGCTATTGTATAGAAATACTTCAAGGTTAATTCTGGGTACTGGCTCGTGTGCACTACCATTTGTTTCCCTGTTTGCACATCTTCTGTGCATGATATATCAAGACATAATTAAGTATCACACATGCCTGATAGATTCTCACAGAGGATAAAATGTAATTAACATATGACTTAAATAGACATAAAAACAAATAGCTGTCTGCTATGACAAGGCATATGATCCTACACTTTCAAATGCTATCTATTTAGTTGGTTCGGGCACACTAAATGTGCTAAAATGGAACCAGCATCACATAATATATTGTGATTTCAGTTGATATCAGAGAATTATGACATTTGATCGACGAAATTAAAATGATTAATGGTTTTATTACAGGACTCCTGAATTTAATAATTACATTAGCAAACATGAAAAACAGGTTCGTATACACTTACAGTGAAACATGCTTAAACCGAACCATGAGTAAACTGAAAACTTGCCTAAGCCAGACAGACTTTACAGTTCCATCTACTAAATGTCTATGTAATATGAACCTGTGTAAACCAAACACCTGTCTAAACTGAACAAATTCTTCAGTCCCAATGGTGTTCAGTTTAGGAAGGTTTTACTGTACTAGTAACCAGTTCCGACAAAAATAAAACATTCCTTCAACATTTAAAATCACTATTTCGTATATGATATAAATATAAACATACTTCATAGCAAATATACAAATTATAAGTAACTTTGAGATCCAGTGGGACAGATATATTGTATGGTTGTCACCTGCTTAGATGTTTGTATAATATACTTTATTTCTTGTGACTGTATGATGAATTCTTCATCATCCTATACAATATATTAAAAATTGCTGAGTTAGACTGCTGTCAAATTATAATATTAAGTATATATGTACCATCTACACACGCTTAGACACATGTCTTATGTCTATTTCTAGATTTTCCTTAAGAGACAAGGGAACACTTCGACAATTGAAGCTATATTTTTTAAATAGCGGATGTGGTCGAGTGGTCTAGGGCGCTGGACATAAGGCTAAGCGATTGGTGCTGCAGTGTATCAATGGTGTGAGTTCAAATCCCGTCGAGGGAAAATCAAAGTTTTACAGTTCAAAGATCTAATTCTAACACTGTTTGGTTTAATTTTCAGACGTACCGTATATAATATTTAGTATTAACCTAGTATCCTTGGTAACTTTGAGATCCAGTGGGACAGATATATTGTATGGTTGTCACTTGCTTCTAGACGTTTGTAGGGAGTGGATGTAGTCGAGTGGTCTAGGGCGCTGGACGTAAGGCTAAGCGAATGGTGCTGCAGTGTAACAATGGTGTGGGTTCAAATCCCGTCGAGGGAAGAACAAAAATTTGACAGCTCTAAAATCTAATTCTAACACTGTTTGGTTTAATTTTCAGACGTATATATATATATATATATATATATACGTCTGAAAATTATATATATATATATATATATATATATATACGTCTGAAAATTAAACCAAATATATATATATAAACAAAGGATAAAGAATTAAACACTTTGTTGAATGACAATATTTTCGTTTCACAGAGAGACTTTTTCAATGTCTAATTAAATAAAATGTCGAACCAATATGGTGACATTACAATTCAAAAGGTTTTTGACAGTTAATAGATCGATTTGAAGTGAAATAATTTGGAATAAGTCGAATGAGTGAGTCACCATGTACACTAGGGTTCCCGATTCTGCCTCTATTTCTAACGATTTTCCGATTGGATATTATCTACTTTGTACGTTAATGAATAATGAAATTCGTCATCAATTTCGTTGATGCAGAAGGAAGACTGTCCATTATTTTTCGGGGAATATGTAGTCTTCTAGTCTCCATTTATATATTTTTATATGGCAGGTTCCCAATTTCCTAACTAAACTGCTTTTGTCTTCCTGAACACATATTATCTTCCTATTTCTTATTATATTTTATATAACCCATAATACTCCCCATGTGAAAAAAGTAGCTTTAGGGCTAAACCATTTTTGCAGAAGATGATCGTGACGATCCTTGTTAATAAATTAATTAAATAGCGAAAATATTTATTGCTGCATATACTAATACCGATTTATAAAGAATAGATTTACAACATGTAAGCCATGCAAATGAACGGTTATCGTTACAATCAAGTCTTAGTATAACATTATACATGGCAATGCTCAAACTGTCTTCATTTTGAGTAATGAATGGAAATAATAGCATGAAATACTACAAAAATGACACATTCAAGTATATAATATAAAATTACCATCATTTTAACATCAATCATGTTCTGTCTTTATATCGATGAGAATTCAATAATCTCAGTATGATGTGTAAACATTCATTGATGTAGTATGGCCGTCTATTATTCGATAACAACCTTCACCTTTTGCACCAAAGATTACAATTCACATATTGTGTTTCAGGCAATATCTGTGAGAATCAGCGACACATCTAGGAATTCAACATTTTGTCTGACGCAATCAATGACTTGGCGACTGTGTTCTTCTAATGACAGGCCAACAATGCGCTTCTAATGACAAGACGACCGGTTGGTTTTAATGACAGCGGGACCAGATGCTTCTCATCACATGGCAACCAGCTACTTCTAATAGCAGAACAACCAAGTGGTTCTAATGACATCGAAATCAGGTGAACACGACAGGGATACCAAATGCCTCTAATGATATAGAGAGCAGGTGTTTATAATTACTTGGTGACAAGGCGACACCAAGTGCTTCTAATAATATGAAGAGCAGGTGACTCTAAGTAGTAAGCTACGTCTTTTTTCTTCTATAGTATAGAAGAAAAAAGACGTAGCTTACTACTTAGAGTAACCTGCACTTCATGGAAAAAAGAAACTGCATTCTAAAAATTTATATATATTTTTTTATGACCGGGTATTTAATTTTTTATTAGTCATGACTAGTTGAAATATTGATTTTTATGCTATCGACCAGTCGCGGGAAACTTGCACGGACTTTGACACGCTCTATGAGTACACCTCGTGTATTTGGCCTTCTTTTGTTTATCATTCTCGCTTAGCGATTTGTGACTGTTTGAGGTTTACTAAGGTTTGTTTTTGCCCCTACACATCAGAAAAACAGTTTTGTTTGAATGACATTAATGCCAGTGTTATGTCACGTCTCGACGAGAATCAGCGACTTCGTGCTATTGATATGCTCCATGCTGGAATGGCACAGAACGTTGACGGTATACATTTTGGCTGTCATCGCAACACGATACTGTCATTATGGAGACGATTTAGACAATCTGGAAGCACTAGAGACCGCAGACGTTCAGGTTATCCACGTGTAGCGTCACGTCGTCAAGATAACCACATAAGGCTGGTGCATCTGCGAAATCGATTCCAGACGTCAAGTCTCACTACAAGAAACATCCCCGGATTACGACCGATCAGCTCTAGAACAGTCCGCAATAGATTTCGCGAACATAACATCAGGCGAAGACGTCCCGCAATCCGACCAATTTTGCTGCCTAGACACCGTGCAGCTAGGCTGACGTGGTGTAGACATTATTTAAGATTCAGAATACAGGATTGGGCCAACAACCTGTTTACAGATGAATCCCGATTTCACCTAGAGAGCAGTGATGGCCGTTCTCGTGTTAACCGCTGTGTAGGAGAACGATATGCAGACGCTTGTGTTATTCAACGTCAATCGTTTGGTGGTGCCAGTGCTATGGTGTGGGGAAGCATAACAACACATAGCAGAACACCATTGGTTGTTCCCGCCGGAAATCTGACCGGTATGCGCTATCGGGATGAAATTATTCAGCCTTATGTAATTCCGTTCATCCAAGCTCAGGCCAACAACGTCACATTTCAGCAGGACAACGCTCGACCACATGTTGCGCGAGTAGTGCGTGACTATCTGACACAGAAAAATGTTGATTTGTTACCATGGCCAGCAGTTTCACCCGATTTTTCACCCATTGAGCAAGTTTGGGATGAAATGGAACAACGGTTACGCCATCTGCCAAATCAGCCAGTGACGTTAGCGGAAATGGGTCCGACATTGATCTGCATTTGGAACAATATCCCACAAGCATTTTTCAACAACTTGGTTAGATCAATGCGTCACCGTTTCCAAGCATGTATACATGCAAATGGTGGACACACACACTACTGACTTTGTTAATGTTTAAAGAGCCTTGTGTTGTTTAAAACGTTTACCAAATGAATTCAAGTGACATTAAGTGTTATTGATCTGATGGTTTGGTGAAAAATGCATTATTCGACAATATAATGTACACAATTAATAAATTTTATTTTTATATTGATCTTTAATTGATTTTTCAGTAATGCACAGTTTCTTTTTTCCTATAGTATATATTGAAAAGCTTAATTAATAGAGAAATAGGTGCAACTCCGCATGAGTTTATGAATCTGTAATCTCAGTGGACTTCCAAATTGAACATAATTGATACATGAAACACTCAGCATCAATACCATGCCAGTGTGAATTTTAACTAAATGTGACAACTTTCATTTAGTGTCTTTTACTAAGACGCGACAATCAAAATGGAAAATCCAGAGACACAGGCAACATTGGGCACAAGAAATAGACCAACAACTAACAAAACCAAAACAAATACAACATTGGGCACAAGAAATAGACCAACAACTAACAAAACCAACACAAATACAACATTGGGCACAAGAAATAGACCAACAACTAACAAAACCAACACAAATACAACATTGGGCACAAGAAATAGACCAACAACTAACAAAACCAAAACAAATACAACATTGGGCACAAGAAATAGACCAACAACTAACAAAACCAAAACAAATACAACATTGGGCACAAGAAATAGACCAACAACTAACAAAACCAACACAAATACAACATTGGGCACAAGAAATAGACCAACAACTAACAAAACCAAAACAAATACAACATTGGGCACAAGAAATAGACCAACAACTAACAAAACCAAAACAAATACAACATTGGGCACAAGAAATAGACCAACAACTAACAAAACCAAAACAAATACAACATTGGGCACAAGAAATAGACCAACAACTAACAAAACCAAAACAAATACAACATTGGGCACAAGAAATAGACCAACAACTAACAAAACCAAAACAAATACAACATTGGGCACAAGAAATAGACCAACAACTAACAAAACCAAAACAAATACAACATTGGGCACAAGAAATAGACCAACAACTAACAAAACCAAAACAAATACAACATTGGGCACAAGAAATAGACCAACAACTAACAAAACCAAAACAAATACAACATTGGGCACAAGACATAGACCAACAACTAACAAAACCAAAACAAATACAACATTGGGCACAAGAAATAGACCAACAACTAACAAAACCAAAACAAATACAACATTGGGCACAAGAAATAGACCAACAACTAACAAAACCAAAACAAATACAACACTGGGCACAAGAAATAGACCAACAACTAACAAAACCAAAACAAATACAACATTGGGCACAAGAAATAGACCAACAACTAACAAAACCAAAACAAATACAACATTGGGCACAAGAAATATACCAACAACTAACAAAACCAAAACAAATACAACATTGGGCACAAGAAATAGACCAACAACTAACAAAACCAAAACAAATACAACATTGGGCACAAGAAATAGACCAACAACTAACAAAACCAAAACAAATACAACATTGGGCACAAGAAATAGACCAACAACTCACAAAACCAAAACAAATACAACATTGGGCACAAGAAATAGACCAACAACTAACAAAACCAAAACAAATACAACATTGGGCACAAGAAATAGACCAACAACTAACAAAACCAAAACAAATATAACATAGAAATCTAAAATGATGAGCAACACGCATTCACCAGACGGAGTGAAAACTAGGTGCCCACGAATATTAAGTAGTTCCTGCTTTTAATAAGACCCCACTGTGCTACCCACATTCAAGTTCGGATAAAGTCTTGTCGGTGATAGAACAAGCAAACAAATTTACGTAATAGTTAAAAGATACATTTAACAACCTTCTCCTTTTGCACCAAAGATTACAATTAACATATTGTGTTTCAGGCAATATCTGTGAGAATCAGCGACACATCTAGGAATTCAACATTTTGTCTGACGCAATCAATGACTTGGCGACCGGGTTCTTCTAATGACAGGCCAACAATGAGCTTCTAATGACAAGGCGACCGGTTGGTTTTAGTGACAGCGGGACCAGATGCTTCTCATGACATGGCAACCAGCTACTTCTAATAGCAGGACAACCCAGTGGTTCTAATGAATCGAAATCAGGTGAACATGACAGGGATACCAAGTACCTCTAATGATATAGAGAATAGGTGTTTATAATTACTTGGTTACCAAGTGCTTCTAATAATATGGAGAGCAGGTGATTATAATTACTGGGTGACCAAGTGCTTCTAATAATATGGAGAATATGTGTTTATAATTACTGGGTGACAAGACAACACCAAGTGTTTCTAATAATATGAAGAGCAGGTGACTCTAAGTAGTAAGCTACGTCTGTGTTTCAGGAAAACATTTTTAAAAGGTTTATGTAATTGTTAATTCAACAGAAATAATGAATGGTCGAATAGTTAATGGATAATATTTTTGCAAGTTGTGCAATCGTTGATCAGATTAAGATGATGACCATACAACTTTTGAAACAGTTAAGGTATTGACATCATGTAATGATTGACCTGTTCAGGATGACAGCAATAATAGTTTTGAAACAGTTAAGGCATGGATATCTTGTATTGCTTGACCAGTCCAGGATGAGGACAATATAACGTTTAAAGCAGCTAAGGCGTGGTCAACAATTCAATCAATATCATCAAAACGAAAAATAACTATTCGCAAATCCTTGAACTCAAAAAAGCGTATATATATTAACTTCACTCGAAAAATAACACACACTGTTTTTAATTTTATTTGACCTTTTACATGTAGTTGTAACAACAGTTATATTTGTTGCCATTAAAACATGGATGGGAAATAAGGGTAATAACAAAATTACCGAACTCCGAACAATCTTCCAAAGGAAAGTCAAAACTCATAAGTATATAAACAGAGAAAATCAGTCAACAACCGGAAAACTGAAAACCGTAATGACCCTGACTTGGTACAGGCATTTCTAAAGAAATGGTGGGTTGAATCAGATCTTAAGGCGCCAAACCTCCCGTTTTCATTACGGCTCAAAGATTCCGGGTATATCAGTATTTATAACAATACTGGAAAAAAATAGGTAAAATAGTTGTCAAAGCAGTACCAAATTCAGTGAGGAGGGTGGAACATCTATCGTGAGCCATCTCCAGCAACAACCCCGAGTCACCTGAAGTATTTTAACTACGAAAGTAAATGTCAAAACACTTTTACGTCACAGATTGATAACAAATATTTTTGACATTTTTGTTGACTTCCTTATCTTTATACATTTTCACTATATGCAAATCCATCGTTTATTATCGTCTCTGTAGAGACGGAATATATTTCGACAAGATCTTGGTATCGGAATATAAACTTTTTAAGAGATCGAATAAGGCGAATCTTTTTATAGCCCTGGTCCAGTAGCCTGTTTCTCAGATAAAGATGACGTTTCAGGAAATCAGAATAATTGCTACTGGCCCTTGCATAACGAATCAATTGATTAAATCTCAGAATTGTATTTATATTCAAAATCTTTATAGACGTAATACAATTTAATTAATGTTTTCAATAATCTATGAAAATGATATCCTTGGTACGTCTTTTTCGGTCTTTGAAGTCAGAAACATTATCACAAATACGTGCAAAGCAAACCAAATGGCTCATGTTTGGGATGAAATGGAACGACGGTTACGCCATCTGTCAAATTAGCCAGTGACGTTAGCGGAAATGGGTCCGGCATTGATCCGCATTTGGAACAATATCCCACAAGCATTTTTCAACAACTTGGTTAGATCAATGCGTCACCGTTGTCAAGCATGCATTAATGCAAATGGTGGACACACACACTACTGACTTTGCTAATGTCTAAAGAGCCTTTTGTTTAAAACGTTTACCAAATGAATTCAAGTGACGTTAAGTGTTATTGGTCTGATGGTTTGGTGAAAAAATTCAACCTCACACTAATTTGGACCCTCAGTACTCCAAATCACGTATTTGGTATATCCTTAAATGTTAGTAATAATTGATGCATTTCGGAACATGAACAATAAATTTGGGTAATACACGTAAAACTAAATAAAGGTTAGAGAATACAGAATGGACAATCAAAAAGGGACAATCTACAGAAACTTGCAACATACAATATAGGGTATACAAGACGAAGTCAAATAAAGCAAAAACACAATATGTGTTGGATACCACTATACGCAAACAAACACAAATAACGTAAATAAGACATGAGCCCTCCTACAAACAACTGGAGGTAAAGACGAACCGAACATCATTAATAAGACATGAGCCCTCCTACAAACAACTGGAGGTAAAGACGAACCGAACATCATTAATAAGACATGAGCCCTCCTACAAACAACTGGAGGTAAAGACGAACTGAACATCGTTAATAAGACATGAGCCCTCCTACAAACAACTGGAGGTAAAGACGAACTGAACATCGTTAATAAGACATGAGCCCCCCTACAAACAACTGGAGGTAAAGACGAACTGAACATCATTTTCATACGCAAATCGTAACTTTCTTCTCCCTCAGATAGATAGTCTTGTTTGTACCATTTTTAAGAACAGTACGTTTACAATGACGGTTTAGACATATTGTAAGGATTGATATTTCGCGTCCATTATTAACTATAATACAAATCGTGAAATGCTTACTGTTTCTAATTACAGTGAAACCTGTATTAAGAGGTCACTCTTGGTACAAGCAAAAATTTGCCTTATAAGACAGGTGACCTCTTAAAAGAGGTTCAATTCATATGAAATGTTTTGTGACAGGACAAGAAAAAGATGACCTTTTAATAAAGGTGACTGCTAAATAGAGGTGACCACATTGGCAGGTTTGATAATAATGATAAATGTAACTCACCCTGCCATAGTAGGAAAAGTAATCAGATCAGGAAAATGCTTGGCATCACTGGCTGACAACAGAGAATCAGATCCGGCATACTCTATATCGTCATTAGTCTTTATTGCATCCTTGCCGCGCCAACTACCAACTGAAGCATATTCTAGGTTGAGTGATATATAGTCAGATCTGTATCTTTTGTATGCCGCCATCCAACTTTTATATACTATCCTGGGGAAGCTTGCTCCTTTCCCGCGCAATTGTATTTCACCTGTTACAATACATATCATACACATCAATAGGAATGTCATCCTGACTATGCCGTCCTAATCTACTGTCATCAAGAACACATTGTTGTACGAGTTAACCCACCTAATACGCTGACGTTAATATCCTGTCTTAATACAATAGCTATATACGATTAGATCTATATCTTATCATAATATAACTAAAACTTGAAAAGCTAAGGAAAAGTTAAATAATATCTAGCGATCACATTGTCTTATTGTGTAGTAGTGTTCTAAGTAAGTAATTACTCTGACATTTACAATAGATATGTATCCTATTATAAACAATGTTCCCCTCTTTTATGTATTAACTTCTATTCCTGATCTTGTTTTCAATCGACGTTTCTCAGAATCCTTTTACCTTTAAACACTATCGTTGTATGTGTATGGTATATAGAGGAGGAGTGTCTGTCGTCATTATATATCTTGTACAATATATGGATAGAAATTGATTAACACATTTCATGACAAATTGACTGACACTTTTGAAATATTGATATACATAGAGTTAAGGTAACATCACCATCTTGTTGGAGTGCCAAGCAAATTAAATATTTCACAGGTTAATTTGTATTTTTTTTATAAATACTGTGAGATACAAATAACGAAAAAAGTTGTTTGTTTACATTAGCGCAATGACAAAATGCTATATACATGGTATTTTGTATTTAATAGAATATTAATACTAAAATGTTATTGCACTATGCAAATTCCGTCCATTAATTTAATATTCTATCAAGATTCACTAAGGTTCTCTTCCCTCAGGAATAGGTGAGCATAACCGATTTTGTCTATCACGTTTAGGCCTGTTGGTTTTATTGGTCCCAAACACATCTAAGTTATTTGTCTTTCCAATCTTTCATTTTTAACGTACCTGATGAAGGCTGTTCCAGAAACTCGTCATGCGCATTAACTTTAATTTCTACGTTGTTATCATACTTAGGCATATTTTTCGCATGTAGTACAAATGGTACAAAACAAATAGTTTACGCTTTAATTAGTAGTACATGTCCCTCCGTCATAAGTTGGGCTTACGAATCACTTGTTGCTTCATTGTAAGGGTTAGGGTTATGGTGTTGAATGCCACTGTCTACAATATTTCAGCTAAATCATGTCGGTCAGTTGTAATAATGAAGAAAATGGATTACGCGAGAAAGAACCGCTGACTGCAGCAATACATGTATCATATTTTGTTGTATCAAGTATCAAGTGATATGAACTGATTGCATGTGAAGATCTAAATGAAAATACCTTGCGAGCACGGCTATGACTGCACTGAGGATTTTCCAGGATTATTGTTGAAACAGGGAACTATATATGCTAGATAATTTACTTGCTAAGGGAGACTAATAACGCTTTATAGTCTTCAGACTAAGTCTATCACTATGTTTTTGTGTTCAAACTGATTGCATAATGAGAACCTTATACTCCCTTTGACAAGCGTTCTTTAGACTTTGATTTTTTTTGTAAATTAGGACATGTAAGCATGAAACTCTTACCATTATATGGTATACTGGAATTTAATAGTGCCTTTGATTTTGGAATGATTGAGTGGAAGGATGAAATTGAGCAGGAATAAAAAGAAAAGTTTATAGATACCAGAAGCCGTAATTCAAAATGGTCAAAGGAAAAAAGACAAAAGGACAAACAACAATCAACAAAGCACAACGCAAAAACAAAAGACTAAGCAACATGAATGCCACAGGACGCCATACGGGTGAAATGTCTATAATTAAGACGGCATTTACTAGACATTGTCCGCTCGTACCACGCCACAGGGGTGAAATGTATATAATTAAGACAGCATTTACTAGACATTGTCCGCTCGTACCACGCCACAGGGGTGAAATGTCTATAATTAAGACTGTATTTACTAGACATTGTCCGCTCGTACCACGCCACAGGGGTGAAATGTCTATAATTAAGACAGCATTTACTAGACATTGTCCGCTCGTACCACGCCACAGGGGTGAAATGTCTATAATTAAGACAACATTTACTAGACATTGTCCGCTCGTACCACGCCACAGGGGTGTAATGTCTATAATTAAGACAGCATTTACTAGACATTGTCCGCTCGTACCACGCCACAGGGGTCTAATGTCTATAATTAAGACAGCATTTACTAGACATTGTCCGCTCGTACCACGACGAATGCTACATATGTATTATTGATATGTTTCTGTAACGTGTTTGTCTTTCAGTATTTATTTACTAGTTTTATTACATTTTGGTATCTTTTGTCTTGAGGGCAGGACCGGGTATCATATAAAACAATTCACGGTATATGTTTGCTCCAAATGACGGTAATGACAAAATTGTTCTTTCCATTTGACGTGAACAGTGGCTTGAAAATCTAGCTTAAACGAATCACGAAGAACATTTCAGGTTCACATGACCCTAGGTTTTATATGTTATGTTTCAGTCTAAAATATAATATTGACCATCCTGTTTCGATATAAATAGTCCATCAGCCAAGTCTGAGAAAGCCTCTAATAACAAAGTTTGTGTGATACCCCTGTAGACCGCATTTTTATTGCATGAAATTAAAGTTTGATATCTAAATTGTCGATTTCCATGTGTCATACTAAAATTAAAAACGCGGAAAAAAGTATAAATTCAGCTTTTTTCTACCTATCCAGGAGCATACGTAGTGGGGTTCAATAGTTTGTATAACCTTTCGTACACATGGCCACTTTGGTGTTCAAAATTGGATTATATATATTTGGTACAAGTATAAAAATAGCGTAATTCGCCATATCCTTTGAAAATAACGCATTTTTATAAGACATATATGTTCTCGAAAATGTCGCATGCTTGTGCTTAAAAATAGCATTTTATTAACTATTGCACACATAGTTGGACGGGATTAATCGCAAAACATGTCAAATAATCACGAAAACATCGTGCTCGATTTAATCGTTACACTTAAATATGCTTACATTTATTAATCATTCCAAAATGCGCCTTTTACAGAATTTAACCATTTAGTTAAATATTTCCGGATATTCGAGTAATAACCGATACGGTTTCATATTACAAATTGATTGTGATTTTCTTTCGTGTTATGGGCTTTTTGTGTCAATTTGTTGGTTTTGTACTACAAATATTTTTCATTTTGTCAATCTAGATAACAGCTTAGATCATTATCGACAGAATGTAATCAATTAGTGGATTATTTATTTTGGGTCTGTTTGACTTTGGTTTAGTTGTGGTGCGTTTGATTTGTATTTTCTCATTTCACTTTTCTTATTAATCATTGATGTCGATAGACTAGTTTTGTAGGTTTTCTTGCTATTTTTAATATCGTAACACTTTTTTCCATTGGTGTTGCACATTTTGTTTATTGATTTGTCACATGATTGTCATTATAATATACTTTTTGAAGTTAATATTATTTCTTTTATCATTTTGTTAACTGTATTCCTGTTCATTTGTGAATGAGTTTTTGGTGATATAGTTTCATAATTACATTTTGAGGTTATTTTGTCATTTTGAAGGGTTGGTTTTTTTTTCTACAATTTTAATGTTTTCTTTTTTTTTTCTTTTACTTTGTTGTTATATTTGAGTTTTTTCTGAGTTTTTTCTTGTTGGTTTTTATGTATATTTTTTATTTATATCTATTGCATACTTTGTTATCTTTGTCTATATATAGTGCAATACCTTGCTCAAAATGAACGACAGTAAACTTACACTTAAGACAAAATCAAAAGAAAAGTAAGAAACAGATCAACTGGAAGGAGTGTCTTTGTGTCTTTGCCACATTACTGGTCAAGCTGACGATTTATCAAATCTTTGGTGCAGACTTGGTAGACGTTTAGAAATGCAGCCGAAATAAGAAATGACCTTGTTCACAATCTTCTAAAACACTTCTGGAGTGCCGGTCCAAGGGGTGGATATTAAAGGCGATGTTATGGAACTTGTACCAGCAAACGTAATCTGAAGTATCCACTGAAACGCAAAATGGACCACAATGTCAAAATACCAGTCACAAGTAAGCCAGGCAAATTACCTAGAACATATGACCGTTCAAAATTTGTTATTTGCTTAGAAGACAAGTAATTTGCTGACAGAAAATACCGGAAACAGTTACGCCGATGTTTGACCGAAGACGGTGTTTCCTCGTTGAAGAGGACTGTGCCAAATGACTGATTTTTCGTGAAAAGATTAGAATTGGGTTATGTATTTTATATCATAAAACATGCTACAAAAACTAAAAGGCTTCTTTACAAAGTTATTGAGAACATGGAAAATATATCAGGTAATGAGGAATGAGTAAAATTTGACAGCTCTTTTGATATTTTGGTTTCCGGAATTGAAACAAATCTTTTAGAAGCATGGAACGTGGTAACTATGTCAGAGCTTTAGTCTCGGTTTCGTCAGCTTCTCAGAGAGGAAGGCATTGAGGTCTCAAACTACAAGTCATTGTACAGTGGAACCTGTGTGATCCGACACCTGAGTTTTCCGACATCCTGTGACTTCCGACAAGAATTTCAGGTCCCAATATATTTCTTTAACATTCTTTGTTAAAATACCTTGAGTATTCCGCAACCTGTCACTTCCGACATCCGACACTGTTTTACGGTTCCAGTGTTATTAATTACACTGAATAAATCCTGTCTTATCCGACCCTTTGACTCATTAATAAATTATCATCCTTCCATGTGTATCATTAAATATAGTCCATTAACAAATTGACATGCTTAGCTCACAAAAAAATTCTGATTTTAACTAATTGATTGGCAGGTAATTAGAGGCTCATTAGTAAGGGTTAAAATTAAGCTTACAAAGAATATATATGTAAAATTTTACAGTGAACTGTTTTCACTTTCCTTGTAAAGGACATGTCTACATATAGGTTAAACAATAGTTTTCCATGTTTTATGATCTTTAAAGCTCGAGGCGCAGCCGAGAACTTTAAAGTTCATAAAACATGGAAAACTAGTGTTTGACCAATTTAGAACATAATCAACTATCCGAGAAAAATAAAAGAAACAATAATTAGCAATAATTAGTCAAATAATGAACTTTCAGTATCTGTACAGAGAAAAATGTATTCACTTAAAAAGTCCAAACTAATAAAAATGAAAATGTACCCTTAAGACTTTTCTTTTTAATGTGATCATGATTAAAACTGTTTCTTAAATAAGTGAACCATGTGTTAAAAATGTTCACCCCCATACTTATCCACCAAACACATTACTGGCATTAGCAAATGGCATTCAGAGATACCTAAGGGAAAATAATAAACCAGAAATAAACTTTATGCAAAAGAATTCACCTGTGTTTCCCCTATTTCAAAAAGGAATAGATGCAAAGATGAAGGAGTTAACACAAGCTGGAATAGGTAAGTTCTTCATTTGTATCATTTATTAACGTAAAAATACAGATAACTTTGTATTTCGGAGGGATAACCCCTCCCCCTCCCGTATTTTATTGTTATACCAAGAAAAGATGCATGTTTTCCATAAACGATATCGATATATTGAAAATGTGAAATTACAGTTATATTTTTAGCTTTTGCTTTGCTCTATTTTTTTTTTTATAGAAAATGGTTTTCTATGTTTGATAAATTATTGTAATCCAGGCAGATTTTCATTGTTCTCTAATCAGTCTTAGTGTGAACTTTATTGAGTCATTCTACACCTAATAAGAGAATAATGCAAATCCAGTCAATCGTGACATTTTATAAAACATAGAAAACCATGCATGTTTTATGAAAATAAGAGTAACAAATCCAAGCTTCTGATTGGTTGAGGAGAGGTGATTATGTTCTAAAACCATTATCTGATATATTATGAAATTGCTCTAGGCTTGTGAACACAAATAAAGTATGATTTGAATTTATTGATTGGTAGGTGATTAAAGACTCATTAATAAGGGATAAAGTAACTTTACCATGAATATAATAATTAAAATTTTACAGATAACTGTTTTCACTTTCTCTGTAAAGTATATGGTCGGCTACAACCAACAATTATCTGATCAGATTATGAAATTGTTCTAAATATATTAATTGTGTATAAATTGAATATTAAATGTATTTTCATCTACATTGTAGTTCCAATATTTTAAACCATCCTACATAATTAAACATACACAATTTCTTCTCTTGTTAAATTTGTGCAGATTTCTGTTAACTAAAAAGAAAACCTGAGTTTTCCGACATCCTGTTCAATCCGACACATTTCCCTGGTCCCTTGGTGTGTCGGATTAGACAGGTTCCACTGTATTTGCAAAAACAAACAGAAAAACGCTTCAGAAAGAAACTTTCATTTTGGCGGTCAAATGATAACAGTTCATATATACAAATGTAATTTTATGTTATAACGTTCCTAAAGGGCAGATCAGTGAATCAGCTTTATAATCCATGAAGCAGAACAAATCTAGCGATTTCGAAGTGTAAATTCTACCAACAGAAGACGTAAAAGTTGATGAGATACCGCAACATGTGTATTACACAGCAAAAGCTATCCGGAGATTGACTTTGTAAGAAGTCAAATCATTAGTTCCATGGCCCCCGACTGGTAGCTTTATCAATGAGCAATCTGTGACCATACCGAATTTGTTGTAATACTTGATTGCATGGGTTCTTCTGACTAAGGACCTACCAGATCAACCCATTTCAGGTTGAAATGTCAGAGGCAACCGATAAACGTGTTGTATCATTTGTACTGGACATCATATGCAATGTCACTCGTGAAAATGTGAAAACCCTGAAACGTGTAGGTATGGCTGTACTGTTAAAAATCCTTACTAATTCGGCCGATCTATTAAAGGTTCTTCGCCAAACACTTTCTAGAGTAGCTGATAGTTTTGACATTACAAACGGTCTCCTCCTAGATGTGGAATATTTTCTATATGTTGTCTACGCTTTTCCGTCAGTTGGTGATATTAATAAGGTATGATTCCTTGTGTTTTGTTAATAACATAAAACCCCACCTAGTGTCATCAGCTACCAACTACGCAAAGAACAAATTTTCAGGCAGCAGATTGGAAACACCCCTGTCAATCGATATTCGGTCTACAATAAGCAGAAAAATCATGGATGGGTGATAGAGAAAAATATGTTGTCTGTAAGCTGGATGGACTAGCAGCCTTCATCTGAGGCATTGATGCTGCTCATTAGTTGTGGGTGTAGAACAAACTGCGCCACAAAACGTTGTTCTTGTATGTCACAAAGTTTGTCATGCACAGATGTCTACAGATGCTCTGATCTTTACCAAGACAAGAATCAAAGAGATTCTCTATTAGAAAGAGATAGTGAAAGTCACGACGAGGAAGAAGATTAAAACGTCAAATCATAGTTTGAGGAAAAAGTACTGATGGTTTGATTCCAGGTTCCTGAACCCAAATACCCCTTTTTGTCAATTATCTAGAATTACTCCCATTAAATTAATCTCAGAGAGTATTTAATGCAAGTATGAAGAATCGAGCAATAAAAGAACTTGTAGACACTAAATTATATCAACAGGTGAACATTTTGAAGTAATATAGTAAAATTACCCCCCCCCCCTTTCTGAATTCACAACAACAAGTAGTCTTTACATGTATGATTATCATCTTTCTAGAGTTAATGACATAAAATTAACATATATAAATAACTACCGAAATTTTTAAACCGAAATGGTATACGCTAACTGATGGGAATGCTTGAATTTGTTTTTTGTCTGCTATTTTGCGGTACCCTTAAAGGGGCGCATGTTGTACTATGTTCTGCATATTTTAGCTGAGTACAACACTTCAATAAATATTCTACATATATTTATCCTTCGATTTGTGCCAACAAAAATGCGGTCTACAGGGGTATCTAGCACCAATTTTTTTTCCGGGTCTAGCTGATGGACTAAAATAGATAATGTGCAAGAATAAGATATTAATCAAATAGTCTAATTGTAGTTTTTCTCACATATAGTACTCAACAATTGAACAATTATCTCTCACATATATGTTTATTCGCACAATGGCATTGACAATGGACGAATAAAATCATAAATTTGTTTTCTAAAATTAAGCATAAAGTTTCTCCAAAATAGCTATTTGCTCAACAATATTATCTGTTTTTGGTATCCATATACAATTTGAACTTAAAGTAACCCAAATATCTTAATGAAAGTTAACAGGATAAATTTCACCATTTTCAACATTAAAGTATAGTCCATTCGATATATTTGTGTACTAAAATCTTCTTTCTACAATTGTGCTATTAATTTTGGAATATTTCCGATAGTGTGGTATGTTTTGTTTTTCATTATGTTATCTGTTTTTACTGAGATTGATCTGAACTAGGTTCAATTCGAAATGGGTTTTTTTTGTAATTATTTATTTTAAGAATAGAAAAGTGTTACATACACATGTATTTCAATACATACAATACACAAAATAATATATATATAAATGATATTTTGTTTTCATACAATTCGAAATGTTATTCAAATAAATATTGACCAGATTCTGAAGATTGTCTTTCATCATGTGATCTTTGCCAAGTTGGCAGACAATCTGCATTGAGGTATACCCGCCTTAGTTGCCTTAAGAAACTTTTTCTTTCTTTTTTAAGAGTGATACGGGTAACTTCTATACATTGTACCATGATACATTGATATGGTATGTTGGTGGGTTTTTTTTAGAATGCCGCTCTTTGTTATGGAAGGGCCCCGTGTGGCTCAATGAGTTAGGTAGTTGGATTACCTAACAACTCATACAAGCCTATCACCAATACGGAGTGGGTTCGCCCTCGGCTTTGTAAATTACAAAAAGGGTGCACTCGACTCGCAGCCGCAAATGATAACGTTTACCAGTTGCTTGTCCATGGTCGGTGGTTCTCTGCGGGTACTCCGGCTTCTTCCACCACTAAAACTGATCGCCATGATATAGCTGAAATATTGCTGAAAGTGGCGTTAAACACAATAAAATCAAATCAAATCAAATCAAATCTTAGTTGTGGATTCGGGCATGACAAATTAAAGAAAACTGTTGGCATGTGTCAATACCTGCCTATCAATACGTTTTGTAACATCGCAGGTCATATGAATTGTTTCGAGTAAACACTCCTGAAAGTACGTGTTATTATTCAATGGCAGTTATATTAATTAAATTTAATATCTTCAGTATTAAATTGATTTATTTTCTTGAAATGTTAATTCCATATTTTATAGCACTAATTTTCTAATCCATAATTTAAAGAAAGTCATTACAGGTATCTTTTCCGTACACGTGTTCCTTAAAGTTCATGCTTTACATGCTTCGTTTATCGTGCGAAGTTTTGATATAAAGTGTGTGGAAATAAGTTATATTTGTACACAACATTTTTGGAACGACACCAGTACACTTCAAATCGGATTAACAAGGAAAAGTTAGATGGCGTGTTATGGTTGAAATTTGTAGCCAAAGGTGCTTCTGGAATACAAAATGTTAATAGTTACAACAATCCTCAACAAGGAAGATGCTATGATTTTATTTCAAAAGAGGCTGTTTTCGAAATGATTGCACTTATTTACATTCTTGCTTAAAATGTAGTGGCATGCATTCAGCTTCGTCTTGTTTTCAATTTACAAAGAATACGGTAAAAACCTTTGTAAGCAATCGCAAAAGTGTTCAGAAATTTAACCCGCCAAATGTATATGTTCCAAAGTTCAATATGAGACCACCTCTACTAGGTAATAATCCAACCTTAAAATAAATTATAAAATCTTATTTTCAGAAAAAGACCGATACAATGTTTGGAGATTAGGTTATTCGTCCATTAATTTAGCTGCTTTAAACGAATCCTTAAATAATGATCCTAAAAAGGACATAGCAGGAAAGTTATTTGAAGGTTTTTCCTCTGGAATTAAAATTAATTATCATGGTCCAAGGTTGCCACTTGAAACAAACAAATTGAAATCGGTTCTAGAAAATGTCCATTTCAATACAGCCCAATATCTAACTTGAGATGTTCCCCTATTGGTGTTATTCCCAATAAGACTTCAGGTTGGAGATTGATAACACATTTGTCCTACCCGACTGTTAATGACTTTATAGATGAGAAATTTACTTCAGTACAATACTCTTCATTTTCGGAGTTCGCTAATTGTGTTATTACCCTTATTGATAATGCGGGTTCCATAGTTAGGAATTTAGGTAAAGGGGCATTGATAAGAAAGAAAGATATTAAATCGGCATTTAGGCTTTTCCCTATTTACCCAGGAAACTTTGATATTCTTGGTTTCAAAATTGGTTCTAATTATTATATAGATAAATGTTTACCAATGGGTTGTTCTATTTCATGCTCAACATTTGAACATTTCGCAACATGTATACACTGGTTAGTTAGTCACGAACATGGTTCACAAAATTAGATCATTATTTAGATGTTTCTTTTCCGCTGGAGAATCCAACACTGACAATTGTGAACGATTAATGAAAACATTTGATCATGTCTGGGAACGCTTCGGAATTCCTATTGCGAAAGAAAAAACTGAAGGTCCAATGACAAAAATGGAATAGTTATGCCTTACTTTGGATACGATTGAAATGTGCGTCCAGATACCGGACAATAAAGTCCAGGAATTGTTAGAACAAATCAATCTCATTGCTTTTTCCAAGAAGGTTACTTTAAAACAGTTACAATCGTTGTGTGGTATTCTGGCATTTTGTTCAAGAGCTCTTCCGGCTGGAAGGACATTTAGCAGAAGATTGTACATGGCAACCGCGAAAGCATAAAAACCTTATCATTATATAAAGGTATCAAGACATATGTTTGATGATTTAATGGTTTGGAAATTGTTTCTTGAAAACTTGAATGGGGTGTATTATATTCTAGATAAAGATTGGGTTTCAAATGTTGACTTGCAATTATTTACTGACAGTGCCGGAGGAAGCAGTACGCCGCTTACATGTCAGAATGGCTGTGGTGTCTTTCTTATGGGAAAATGGTGTTATTTTCAATGGCCAAAGAAATGGCATAATTCAGATATTTTAAGGGACATGACAGTTATAGAAATGTTACCGATTGCTTTAGCAATTTGTGTATGGCATAAAGAATTTCATAAAAAAAAGATCTTGTTTCATGTTGATTATATGGCAGTCGTTTTCATTCTACATTCTATGTCAACAAAGTCTGATAGAGTTTTAAAGGTCCTGAGATTTATTGTCTATCGGTCACTTATTGGAAATTTTCATTTAAAAGCAAAATATATCAATACTGCTTTCAATTCAATAGCTGATGCATTATCTCGTGCTCAATTTCAGAAATTCAAAGAACTAGCCCCTCATGCGGATTCTTTAACGACGATGGTGTCATTCGCGTTTTTGATATTTTTGAACGACAATATAAAAGTTTGATAGAAAACTCCATTTAAAAAAAAATCATGGAAAGTGTATGAATCGGCTGTAGCCTCATTCGAAAATTTTAGATTATATTATAATCTTTCGGATATTTGGCCAGTACCGTTATCAGAAATAGTCAATTTCTTTGCTTATTTAGAAAAAAATGAATTACGAGGCATCAACAGCAAAGTCATATATATCTGGTTTGAGTTTCAAAATGAAAGTGATGGCTATCCAAGATACAACTAAATCATTTGTTATTACAAAGATGTTTTCTGGGATGGAGAGAATGCACAAAAGGGTTAATGCCAGAAAGCCCATCACTTTTGAAATTGTGGAAAAGATTATCAACGTCTTGTTACATGTTTGCAATTCTTACTATGAAGCAACACTTTTTGGTACTTGCTTTTCAGTAGCATTTTTTTTGTTTTTTGAGGGTAGGTGAATTTGCACATCCCAAAATTCAGAGAGACACGTGTTAAGAATTGAAGATATTTCGGTAGATTTTGGAGGCGAAACAGTTATTTTGAATATCCCCTCTTCAAAAACCAATCAGTTGGCTAATACAACTAAATTGGTGATTAATTCCTGCAACAACAGGGTTATTTGTCCAGTTAAAAATATGATAAATTATTTGAATGCAAGACCAAAGGTACAAGGAGCTTTATTTTGTCATTTGAACCATAAATATTTAACACGTTACCAGGTTGTATCAGTTTTGAAAAACGCTTTAAAGTTTCTAAAGTTAAATCCAAATGATTTGAATACACATTCATTCAGGATAGGTGCGGCTACTTCTTTTTCTTCTTTGGGCAAGTCAGATGATGAAATTAAAAAGCTAGGTAAGTGGAAATCATCAGCATTTAGCAATTACATTAGAATTTGATAAATTGTAATAGGTTTTGAATAATCATAGAGAAACATTTCAGGTCTATTTAAGAGAAATATATGGATAATTGGGTCATCAATCATTGCAAAGGCGGAGAAACATACAACACAAAGACCAACGGGAAAACAATCTTGGTTTAGACAAGAATGGTTTAAATGTGGTATTGTCTGGTTTACCTGGAATGAACATTTCAGCTTTAGTGCCTTTGGTGCAAGCGATGGTTAATCGTTTCGGCTTGCCTCATGCTTTAGTGATCCATTACGGGGGTAACGACATTGGTATGGGTTCCATTAGGGAAGTATTAAAACATTTAATTTATGCAACTTTTATCGTCAGCAAGATGTTGCAACATTCTACTCGCAGATATTACCTCGTAAAAAATGGAGATATAATTCAAATTTAA
This sequence comes from Bathymodiolus brooksi, assembly GCA_963680875.1. Taxonomy (NCBI): domain Eukaryota; kingdom Metazoa; phylum Mollusca; class Bivalvia; order Mytilida; family Modiolidae; genus Bathymodiolus; species Bathymodiolus brooksi. Next base: position 15,621,704 of record OY804578.1, on the reverse strand, counting down.
AAGCAATGGAACGGGCTAGGAAGAGACTAAATAGAGGAATAAGAACCTACTATTACAACAGTAACGCTAAAGTGATAACACACGCCGACTTACAAGATGGACATAAAGCTCTATATGCATACTTTAACACATGTACAAACAGTAAAAATTATATCGCGATACAAAACTGAATAAAAATGATCAAGCAGTGTTTCTTCATTGTTCTTCAAGACTTCATCTTTCAACCTTGGAATAAATATATTATATGATCAATTTCATTTTTTTTAATATGTGATGACATTTCTAAAATACTTGGTTGTAAAGTGTTATAAATATCACCTAGAGTGCCTCGTTCTCTTGACGTGCCAGAAAGGTCTTCAAAAATTGTGGTAAATTGTTTGTTCATACTATTAAATTCATTTTCTCTTGCCCATGATTCTTTCAAAAACTTTTTTATAAGTTGCACCTCAATATTCTTTTTATTTGTTTTATATGAGCCTAAAATTCCATTTTCCCTCTCACAGTTAAAAAGCCAAAATGAGTAAACTGGTCCATAGTTAAAAATACAATCTTGCAAATGTCCATGCAGATGTATGTTTGGTGTAACAAAATCAGAACCATATAAGCTACTTTTACATTATTAACTGAAATTAACATTGAGCATAATCTTCTACAAGCTAGAACAAATTTTCTCCAGCATTCAAGATGTTCTGCTGGCAAAATATCATACAAAGCATATATTGAAAACAAAAGTGTCCAATTTTTAAACTGGTCGGCATTAAATGACCCAAAAGATTATGAAAACTTGTTAGGAAGTCTCCCAATATCTGAAGGACATATGAAAGGTTCTACACGACTTTGTATCTTTTTAAAATCATCATCAAACAAAAGTTTCTTTGTTTTCCATACTGTAATCATGTGCTCTGCTGTACCTAAAAACAAGTTGTGCATGGGATCAATAGGAGTCATTCTTACAGGATCAAAATACACAAGTTCTAATAATGAGGAATATCTAGTTCCAAACTGACGTTCAAGTTTCTCTTGATCACCTTTGCATGTGCACATTAATATCTCATTGCACTCTTCACGGTGACTTTGATTATCTCTAGGTATCCATTCTGAGGGATCAAATCCACCATAATGTTTTTCGCCTACACTTCCAGGAAATTTTTTTTTGCACTTATTACATCCAGAAGTTGCAGAATGACCAAGGAAACCACATACTTTCCTACTGGCTGGAATGTCACATCCGACACAAATAAGCGCAAGCTTAAAACATTTAAGTGTATTGTGAGATTTATGGGAGTACAATAAAAAAAAAACGTCACCCCAAGTCTGTTTAAGTTCTTGAACCAGAGGTTTTAAAAACGTATTAGTTTTTGGTTCAGATTTCATATCAGGAATGACTCCAACAAGTAAAACATTTTCTCGCCCCTGCCTTACCTCCCTTGGTAAATTTAGAAAAGCTAAATACATTACACCTATAGAGCAACTTGTATGTTTATATGGTTGAATAAGGGTAATAACAAAATTACCGAACTCCGAACAATCTTACAAAGGGAAAGTCAAAACTCATAAGTATATAAACAGACAAAATCAGTCAACAACCGGAAAACTGTGAAAACTGTAATGACCCTGACTTGGTACAGGCATTTCTAAAGAAATGGTGGGTTGAATCAGATTTTAAAGCGCCAAACCTCCCGCTCTCATTACGGTTCAAACCAGTCAACAATTAACATACAACCATAATTTTTTTGTGTTGTGAAAAAGTTATGCTTTGATCCATTAAATTCATTCCAAATATTTCCATCATGAATTTCATATAGCACACCCTTTTTTGTCTCTCTCAGTCTCCACTGTTCACAGAGGTCTTCAAAATTGCTTCTTTGTACAAATTGTTGTAAACTAGACTCTACAGATTTGCAACAAAATATTTTAATTGGAACAAGAATTTTAGTAGTTGAATTATTAACTTCCATCAAAAGAGTTTGATTACATGTTTTTCTCAAATGAGGAAGTCTGTGGTTTGGAAATTCTATAAATGAACATTTTTTTGAAATCTTACACCCTTCTATGACATTATAACAGTCTTCAAATTCATATAATGAAAAACAACTGGTACAAACAACATACTGCTTAAAATATGACATGTCACTCTGTAAAAGTTTAGACAATTGATTAACATTCTGTGGAAAAACATGATTAACTTTCTCGTGAATGTCAGATTTTAAATACAAGGCCTTAAAAAAATATTGATAAAAGTTTAAGCAAAACACCAATGGCTGCATCAGAAATATAATAAATACACCGTCATAAAACTAAAATCTTACAAAACCAATAAGTTTGTTCCTTTATATTAGAATTTTCTACATTGCTGTTTTCCTCCAAAAACTCAAAATCCGGATCAACATCTGAATACCTATCTGAAAAATCTGAATTTTCATCAAGGCCTGTTGCATCAATATGTATGTTAATATCTTCCTCTTCTAGATTATTTAAACCTACTTTTCTAAGTGTGTTAAAAGGCTCGTAGTTCATCTCAGGCTCGGATTGTTCGGAGTTCGGTAATTGTGTTATTACCCTTATTTAGTTCATGTGTTTCTCTCATAGAAGTATTTGATTCATTTAGTTTTTCAATGCTTTCCTTATTTGATATATTAATACTCTCACAAAATGTAACATTACATTCCAACAAATGCCTCCGAGCATGCCGATCAGAAAATTTGGCGTTGCATTTAGGACAAGATTTACATGGGCATTTAGCCTTGTGTTCCATAGTTTAATTCTAAATCCGAATTCATGAATTCAATAGATGTAAGTTTCTGCCTCAACAAGGTTTGAGCCAAATGTGCAGGATCTCTTACAATGAATTCACTACATAAGATTCATAAGAGAGGTTATCCCTGAAAAGACCAGAATCAAAATAATTTTAAGTTTGAGCTCAGACTTTTGAAAAATCGAATTATTCTATAGTACAGGGATAGCCACCATTTCTGATGGTTGCAATTTAGTCACATCATTGTATGTGAACTTGTAAAGTAAATGATGGTAATGCTACTTTCTGTGTCATATTTAAGGTCATTTCAAAGAACCAAATTCTTGTATATTTTGTATGAACAAAGCAGAAAAAGTGTATTGTTTTTAGTTCACCTTGCCAAAGGCAATGCGAGCTTTTGCCATCACTTGGCATCCGTCATCGTTCGTCGTTGTCCGTGAACAATTCACATTTTAATCTTCTTTTCCAGAACCACTGGACCAATGAACCAAGCTTGGCAGGGATGGTTCTTTGGTGGTCCCCTTTCAGAATTGCATCGTAGAGGTCCGCCATCCATTCCAGATGGCCACTGTTACTAAAAATAGAACATATTTTAAATGCATAAAACATTTTCGTTTTAATGCAGAATATATTTCAAATATGAATGTAGCTGCATGATGATGAGTTGTTTAACATATATTCCGGGTTTCTTCAGGAAATATACGGTTTTGCCGATTTTTGACGAATATGCAAATTAGGTCTATTTTGACCAAAACTCATATAAAAATCTTCTTTTAATGTGAAACCACTAAGCCAAATTAAACCAAGCTTGGCTGGAATGGTACTTGGGTGGTCTCCTTTTAAAATTATATCCGACAGGTCCGCTTTACATCCAAGATGGCCACCGTTACTAAACATAGAAAATATTTCAAAAACACAAAACCTTTGTTTTATTGCAAAAAATATATTCCAGGTTTTGTCATGTAATATACAGTTTTGCCGAATATGCAAATTAGGCCTATTTTGGCCAAAAGTCATATACAAATCTTCTTTGAAACCACTAGGCCAAATTAAATCAAACTTGGCTTGGATAGTCCCCTTTCAAAATTGTATCGAACTAGATGCGTCCTCCTTCCGAGATAGCAGCCAATACTAGTTTTGGGTTCACCTTCCATAAATGGGCCAGTTAAGATAACAAGGCGAGTAATTCATGTTCACATGAGCCTCTAGGTTTCAGTATTGATTTGTTGAATTTATTTATTTGGTTGTTAAAGTTGATTAAAATTTAAAAGAAAACATATTATTTCTTCTGTCTGTATGTAAATTACATGCCTTTTAGCTTAGTCATCAATTGCAACTTATATCAGAAAACATACCAATTTCACTCAATGCTCCTGATTAATTCATTGCCTTTGAACAATGTAGTAAATAAAAAAAATTAATGCTATATATAGGGTGTTTCATCTTTAAATACAGTGATGGGAGTGAATTATGATGGGAGTCAAATTGTGGTGTGGCAAGATATAATGATTGATCAGTTTCAGCGCTTTGTATGACAGAAGGTTTATTTCAGATGGAAAAGTTGGGAAAAAAAACATGCTTAGTTTCTAAATTTACAGTATTGTAAACATGTATATATGATATCAATGTCACATCAAATGCTTTCAACCAGGTTGCAGATCATTTTGGAAGAAGGAAATCAACTTCATACAACCTTTTGTTAATGAACGGTAGTTGTTCATGTCACATTGTGGTCTGGCAAGATATAACGATTGATCGGTTTCAACGTTTTGTATGTCAGGAGGTTAAAAAACGTGATTTTTTTGGAATAAACTTCCATTACGTTTCTTATACTTTTTAGTTGTGAAAGGTGAAATATTGTTCATATTTTGGTCTAAAATGATCAGGTTTTGATGACCTTTTGTAATATTTCAATTTGGAAAGGTCACCTATTTGGTGATCTTTGGTTGATCTTTAGGTTCATTCAGATGACATTTGGTTTATATTTTGGTGACAAAAGGTGAACTTTGATTGACCTTTTGGTTCAATCAGATGACATTTGGTGTATATATTGGTGAAAAAGGTGAACTTTGATTGACCTTTAGGTTCAATCAGATGACATTTGGTTTATATTTTGGTGAAAAAAAGGTGACCTTTGATTGATATTTTGTCACTAAAAGTTAATTGGGAAGTCCATATTTTGATTATATTTTAATCATATGAAAGTTGACATTTCATATACCTTTTGATGTTAGCAAAAGTGGGTCATTTCGACTATCTTTTAAGAAACAAAAGGTGAACAACATGATGATCTGTTAGACCTTTTGATTTTTTTCAAAATGTAAGTAAAATACAACAAAAGGTAATGAAAATATGACATTTTCAATACCTTTTGACTGCCTCAAAAGGAGATATTTCATGCAGTGATTAATATACCTAATAAACCATGTCAGTTCCGAAATGTTGACTACTGTGCGGATGATACATTCGGGAACAAATAGCCCACCAGCAGTGGTATCGTTCCAGTAATAGTAATGAAAATAGTGCGACATTATATATATGAAGCCAAAATTTACTGGGAATCACTTGCCTTATGCATTGTGTTTCTGTAATATATATTTATTATTGAAATATAAAATTCCTCAATAATGTAATTATTATTAAAACTAATGTTCATTTTCCTCGGGCATGGCTGACCTTATTCTATTTTGACAATCCTGCTAGGAACTGTTTCTTGCTCTCCGAAACTTCTTATTAGGATGATGAAAACTTGTTAGGAAGTCTCCCAATATCTGAAGGACATATGAAAGGTTCTACACGACTTTGTATCTTTTTAAAATCATCATCAAACAAAAGTTTCTTTGTTTTCCATACTGTAATCATGTGCTCTGCTGTACCTAAAAACAAGTTGTGCATGGGATCAATAGGAGTCATTCTTACAGGATCAAAATACACAAGTTCTAATAATGAGGAATATCTAGTTCCAAACTGACGTTCAAGTTTCTCTTGATCACCTTTGCATGTGCACATTAATATCTCATTGCACTCTTCACGGTGACTTTGATTATCTCTAGGTATCCATTCTGAGGGATCAAATCCACCATAATTTTTTTCGCCTACACTTCCAGGAAATTATTTTTTTTGCACTTATTACATCCAGAAGTTGCAGAATGACCAAGGAAACCACATAATTTCCTACTGGCTGGAATGTCACATCCGACACAAATAAGCGCAAGCTTAAAACATTTAAGTGTATTGTGAGATTTATGGGAGTACAATAACAAAAAAACGTCACCCCAAGTCTGTTTAAGTTCTTGAACCAGAGGTTTTAAAAACGTGTTAGTTTTTGGTTCAGATTTCATATCAGGAATGACTCCAACAAGTAAAACATTTTCTCGCCCCTGCCTTACCTCCCTTGGTAAATTTAGAAAAGCTAAATACATTACACCTATAGAGCAACTTGTATGTTTATATGGTTGAATAAGGGTAATAACAAAATTACCGAACTCCGAACAATCTTACAAAGGGAAAGTCAAAACTCATAAGTATATAAACAGACAAAATCAGTCAACAACCGGAAAACTGTGAAAACTGTAATGACCCTGACTTGGTACAGGCATTTCTAAAGAAATGGTGGGTTGAATCAGATTTTAAAGCGCCAAACCTCCCGCTCTCATTACGGTTCAAACCAGTCAACAATTAACATACAACCATAATTATATTGTGTTGTGAAAAAGTTATGCTTTGATCCATTAAATTCATTCCAAATATTTCCATCATGATTTTCATATAGCACACCCTTTTTTGTCTCTCTCAGTCTCCACTGTTCACAGAGGTCTCCAAAATTGCTTCTTTGTACAAATTGTTGTAAACTAGACTCTACAGATTTGCAACAAAATATTTTAATTGGAACAAGAATTTTAGTAGTTGAATTATTAACTTCCATCAAAAGAGTTTGATTACATGTTTTTCTCAAATGAGGAAGTCTGTGGTTTGGAAATTCTATAAATGAACATTTTTTTGAAATCTTACACCCTTCTATGACATTATAACAGTCTTCAAATTCATATAATGAAAAACAACTGGTACAAACAACATACTGCTTAAAATATGACATGTCACTCTGTAAAAGTTTAGACAATTGATTAACATTCTGTGGAAAAACATGATTAACTTTCTCGTGAATGTCAGATTTTACATACAAGGCCTTAAAAAAATATTGATAAAAGTTTAAGCAAAACACCAATGGCTGCATCAGAAATATAATAAATACACCGTCATAAAACTAAAATCTTACAAAACCAATAAGTTTGTTCCTTTATATTAGAATTTTCTACATTGCTGTTTTCCTCCAAAAACTCAAAATCCGGATCAACATCTGAATACCTATCTGAAAAATCTGAATTTTCATCAAGGCCTGTTGCATCAATATGTATGTTAATATCTTCCTCTTCTAGATTATTTAAACCTAATTTTCTAAGTGTGTTAAAAGGCTCGTAGTTCATCTCAGGCTCGGATTGTTCGGAGTTCGGTAATTGTGTTATTACCCTTATTTAGTTCATGTGTTTCTCTCATAGAAGTATTTGATTCATTTAGTTTTTCAATGCTTTCCTTATTTGATATATTAATACTCTCACAAAATGTAACATTACATTCCAACAAATGCCTCCGAGCATGCCGATCAGAAAATTTGGCGTTGCATTTAGGACAAGATTTACATGGGCATTTAGCCTTGTGTTCCATAGTTTAATTCTAAATCCGAATTCATGAATTCAATAGATGTAAGTTTCTGCCTCAACAAGGTTTGAGCCAAATGTGCAGGATCTCTTACAATGAATTCACTACATAAGATTCATAAGAGAGGTTATCCCTGAAAAGACCAGAATCAAAATAATTTTAAGTTTGAGCTCAGACTTTTGAAAAATCGAATTATTCTATAGTACAGGGATATCCACCATTTCTGATGGTTGCAATTTAGTCACATCATTGTAAAATTACTGGTGTCCATATGATACACATAGCTACCAGTACTCAACTATTAGATTGTATCAGAACTTACATTGTATGTGAACTTGTAAAGTAAATGATGGTAATGCTACTTTCTGTGTCATATTTAAGGCTATTTCAAAGAACCAAATTCTTGTATATTTTGTATGAACAAAGCAGAAAAAGTGTATTGTTTTTAGTTCACCTTGCCAAAGGCAATGCGAGCTTTTGCCATCACTTGGCATCCGTCATCGTCCGTCGTTGTCCGTGAACAATTCACATTTTAATCTTCTTTTCCAGAACCACTGGACCAATGAACCAAACTTGGCAGGCATGGTTCTTGGGTGGTCCCCTTTCAGAATTGCATCGTAGAGGTCCGCCATCCATTCCAGATGGCCACTGTTACTAAAAATAGAACATATTTTAAATGCATAAAACATTTTCGTTTTAATGCAGAATATATTTCAAATATGAATGTAGCTGCATGATGATGAGTTGTTTAACATATATTCCGGGTTTCTTCAGGAAATATACGGTTTTGCCGATTTTTGACGAATATGCAAATTAGGTCTATTTTGACCAAAACTCATATAAAAATCTTCTTTTAATGTGAAACCACTAGGCCAAATTAAACCAAGCTTGGCTGGGATGGTACTTGGGTGGTCTCCTTTTAAAAATATATCCGACAGGTCCGCTTTACATCCAAGATGGCCACCGTTACTAAACATAGAAAATATTTCAAAAACACAAAACCTTTGTTTTATTGCAAAAAATATATTCCAGGTTTTGTCATGTAATATACAGTTTTGCCGAATATGCAAATTAGGCCTATTTTGGCCAAAAGTCATATACAAATCTTCTTTGAAACCACTAGGCCAAATTAAATCAAACTTGGCTTGGATAGTCCCCTTTCAAAATTGTATCGGACTAGATGCGTCCTCCTTCCGAGATAGCAGCCAATACTAGTTTTGGGTTCACCTTCCATAAATGGGCCAGTTAAGATAACAAGGCGAGTAATTCATGTTCACATGAGCCTCTAGTTTTCAGTATTGATTTGTTGAATTTATTTATTTGGTTGTTGAAGTTGATTAAAATTTAAAAGAAAACATATTATTTCTTCTGTCTGTATGTAAATTACATGCCTTTTAGCTTAGTCATCAATTGCAACTTATATCAGAAAACATACCAATTTCACTCAATGCTCCTGATTAATTCATTGCCTTTGAACAATGTAGTAAATAAAAAAAATTAATGCTATATATAGGGTGTTTCATCTTTAAATACAGTGATGGGAGTGAATTGTGATGGGAGTCAAATTGTGGTGTGGCAAGATATAATGATTGATCAGTTTCAGCGCTTTGTATGACAGAAGGTTTATTTCAGATGGAAAAGTTGGAAAAAAAACATGCTTAGTTTCTAAATTTACAGTATTGTAAACATGTATATATGATATCAATGTCACATCAAATGCTTTCAACCAGGTTGCAGATTATTTTGGAAGAAGGAAATCAACTTCATACAACCTTTGTTAATGAACGGTAGTTGTTCATGTCACATTGTGGTCTGGCAAGATATAGCGATTGATCGGTTTCAACGTTTTGTATGTCAGGAGGTTAAAAAACGTGATTTTTTTGGAATAAACTTCCATTACGTTTCTTATACTTTTTAGTTGTGAAAGGTGAAATATTGTTCATATTTTGGTCTAAAATGATCAGGTTTTGATGACCTTTTGTAATATTTCAATTTGGAAAGGTCACCTATTTGGTGATCTTTGGTTGATCTTTAGGTTCATTCAGATGACATTTGGTTTATATTTTGGTGATAAAAGGTGAACTTTGATTGACCTTTTGGTTCAATCAGATGACATTTGGTGTATATATTGGTGAAAAAGGTGAACTTTGATTGACCTTTAGGTTCAATCAGATGACATTTGGTTTATATTTTGGTGAAAAAAAGGTGACCTTTGATTGATATTTTGTCACTAAAAGTTAATTGGGAAGTCCATATTTTGATTATATTTTAATCATATGAAAGTTGACATTTTATATACCTTTTGATGTTAGCAAAAGTGGGCCATTTCGACTATCTTTTAAGAAACAAAAGGTGAACAACATGATGATCTGTTAGACCTTTTGATTTTTTTCAAAATGTAAGTAAAATACAACAAAAGGTAATGAAAATATGACATTTCCAATACCTTTTGACTGCCTCAAAAGGAGATATTTCATGCAGTGATTAATATACTTAATAAACCATGTCAGTTCCGAAATGTTGACTACTGTGCGGATGATACATTCGGGAACAAATAGCCCACCAGCAGTGGTATCGTTTTAGTAATAGTAATGAAAATAGTGCGACATTATATATATAAAGCCAAAATTTACTGGGAATCACTTGCCTTAAGCATTGTGTTTCTGTAATATATATTTATTATTGAAATATAAAGTTCCTCAATAATGTAATTATTATTAAAACTAAGGTTCATTTTCCTCGGGCATGGCTGACCTTATTCTATTTTGACAATCCTGCTAGGAACTGTTTCTTGCTCTCCGAAACTTCTTATTAGGATTTTCAATCTTTTAAATTTGAGCACCTGATGAAAATTATTTTAAAAAGGCGTCGTGCACACTAAATTAGATATCTACGCTTACATCATTGTGACGAGACAACATCCTTCATAACTTTAATGCTGGTTATATGAACTATTTTTTTTCTAAAAACGGTCAAAGGTGAACATTTTGAAATACTATGATGCTTCAATATCAATTGTCCGTGAACAATAAAAAAACCTAATATGTTTTAGATTATCTCATTTGTACAATAATTGTTATAAAATACTTTATTGATGACTTTTGTGATAAGTTGCTTTAATCAATATATAAGTATTGTATACTGGAAGAATTATTTCAAACGATCAATGTAAATAATCACCAATTAGAACATTTTACTTTTTATACACTCAGCCACAAAGGTAGCTCATTAAAAATTCATGAATGAAATTAAATAGAACAGGAAATCAACAATTTACCATCTCTCATATAATAGAATGAAAACTATTATATACCACACTGTCGGAACCATTCCAAAATCGAATCGAAATATCGCAGAAAAAGGCAAAATCGATACCCCTAACACGTATATACATTACCGATTATCTGCTTTGAAAAGAAGACATAATCCTTATGTATAACTTACATGTGTTTTGTGTTCGTGTTGTTCAACGTCCAATTGTGTTTTTCTCCTATTATGATTCGATATTAACATTGTATGTCCCAACGACAGATATGGTCCCCGTCAGATAGTTGTAGCATGTTGTTTATTGCATGACAATTTTGAAAATATAGATACAGTTTCATATTGTGAATATATAGGTTGTAGTATTAGATATAAGGGTAATAACAAAATTACCGAACTCCGAACAATCTTACAAAGGGAAAGTCAAAACTCATAAGTATATAAACAGACAAAATCAGTCAACAACCGGAAAACTGAAAACCATAATGACCCTGACTTGGTATACTAAACTGACTAAGAATATCCCTAAGAAAAACTACAGCAAAGCACTAAATTGATGGATTATATTAGATCTCATTAATATTTGTAATATACATCTGTACCACAAATTACCATAGCTATGGTCCGCGTGGTTATCACAATCCCGTACTTTCCTTATTCATGTGTTATCACCGCTTACAAGGGGAATACAACAGGTGGCACGAGTGGAGCAGGTACTGCTTACCCTTCCTAAACACATGGATTCACCCACGGTTTTTAGTGATGGTCTAGATCTCATAGTGCAATCATTTGCTTTTTCATTAGTATTTTGTCAACCATTCTTTTTCTGTATTTTTGTACCATTGCTTGGCCATTGCATTATGTGTCCTTCTTTAAATTATGGCGTCTGATTACCCATTTTGGTATCTGCAAACATGTTTGATTTCTTTGTAACTAACTGCTATAGAGGAAATGAAGAGAAGTTGTCCATGAAAAGCTATATGATAATTGCCAAGTATCTATGTGTAACAACTATCATTGTATAGTTTGACCGTTTGTAGCAAACAGGGAATGACGATAGCAATCTCACATAGCCCCTCTGTCCAATATAAGACAGAGTTAGCATTCTTAAGAACTGTTTGACGTTATCATGGTAGATCATGTGAGGAGTAATTATAATGTAGTGGTGTGTGCATGTTTAATACATAATGAACGATTTATCTTACAATCATTAGATCAACATCATGATAATTTCAAATAAAAACGTGTTTCAATAATGGACGACATCTTTTATGCGTCATTTAACAGAGCTTTCAACACAATAAAGTATTATCTGCCAAGTGATGAGATACCAATAGCGCATGCTAGTTTTATGTGTAGTGTTTTGTAGATAATTGTTTCTCCTTTTGTCCTTTTTCATTCAACAAATGTATTGTCTCTCCTTCGATTTACGGCTTCTGTTTACCTATATTTGGTATTTTCATTTTTTTTGTATTAAACAGAATTGTCGTTCTTTCATTGAATATAAATAAATTATGAGCTATGTGATCAGATATCAATAGCGCATGCTCTATTTACCGCACTTATCGTTCTTTTTTTTTTTAATTATTGTGTTTTAGATATTGGATCTTTTGGAATAATTTTGACATAAACGTGGATGTTTATAATGTTGTGGTAAAGCATATAATTAAATTCCAGCAATTGTGAGATTGTATTTGGCGACCTGAAGACAAAACAGATCAATCATCAAATAACATGTCTCTACAGATTTTGTACCTTGTATCATCTTATTAAAATATCTCATTTCAGAGTTTGTTAGCTGTATCGTCAATATCAGACTTCATGTGGGCAGGGGGTAACCAAACCTCTATCCTGGGTTAGACGTCTAAAAATGTGGCCCCTCTCCTTTCTGTCATGTTAGGCTTAATGTCAGAATTTAAATATCTTAACCATTCTAGTGTGTGAGTGAGCGCATGTTGCTTAATTCGAAAATGATCGATATTTCGGCCATATCTTGACAAGAACAAGTTGTATTCGATGAGATGATAATGATGTTTGCTTTTGTAGTTGATCAACCCCCTCAGTTGGAGATTTATAGTGTTAGATCACATAAATAATAGTCCGCTGGTTGACATGTCGCACCATTCGGACACACTATCTTGATTTCGAGCCAATCATTCTTTGCTATTATGATGAGTGCCTAGCTGGTAAGCACCACATTCCGATTTTATAGACTTTGGCTTGACCAGATCGGGAGCTCGAGGGCGGGACGCTAACCTTTCCACCAACGATGCGATCCTTAACATTTGGATAACTTTAATTAATTAGGGAAATGAAATGAACATTAGCTGCAATGATTTTATTGCCTTGTAACTTATATGACAGCACTTTATTTGTTAAAGTTATAGATTAGTTTTAATGCTCCCAACATGTGTTAATAAATCAATACGTTTGTCACCAACAAAGATTATGACCTCATGATGAAGAAAAATATTCGATGGATATAAAAATGTCGTCGTAAGTAATTTCATAGAATAATAGAATTTAAAAGGACATGTCGATAGGGTTTTTGTAACATAAAAAGTATATGAATAATGGAAGAATATTTAACATTCGTTCTAAGCTAGTAAAGTCTAGGTTTTGTCTTGCAGAGAAAGATAATGGTATCGTATCTCATTACCGACCTTATATTTACTGTTGGTCTGATTGATACCTTGTGTGTGAAAATGAAAAACACGAAATACAACACTTTCAGAACAATTCTAAAATCTAATCATAGAGTCGTAAAAAGGGGTATAATCGATACTGCAAAAACACATATACATGACCGGTCGCTCTCATGGCATGGTACAGGCATCTCAATGACAATTGGCGGGGGTTATACTAGTTTTATGACCCAAACCTCCGATTTTAGTAAAAATAATGCGGTCATGCAAGTGTTTCCATATGTGAATAAAATGACAAAATACACACGAGAAGTAACCACCAAGAATGTACATGAACCAAATAGCATTAATTAACTTCCACTATATCATGAGGAACTGTCAGTCAGTCACTAAGATTTCCCCAGAATAATTATCAATTTACTGACAAAAAATGTATACCATTTTCCAAGTTTGCAATCGTGCATTGCAATAGTGATAGATACAGATAGTTCAAGTAGTGGATGGTTTGTGTTTTGTGATCGCAATAAAATATACATTTTGATTTTGCTTTAATCTTTTTCGACATAAGCATTACTAACGTGATATATGTTATATCCAAATGTTACATCTATTTTACCGGTATACTAATTCCTCTATACAGTAAACATATCTTAACATGGATAATACATTATATACTATGACTAAAAATTCTACATTCTATTAAGTTGTCTACAACTCATCCTCCCTGGTCAGAGAAAACCGAAATGGAATGTATCCATTCGATATCTACGATTTTAGTTTTATCCACTAATTATTTAGGAAAATGTCAAGGATTTTATTTATATATATATATATATACTTACCCTCTCATCAAACATGACGATTTTTAATGGCATATTATTTATGAAACCTGTAAGTAATTTTTCAATTTCCATGTGTAACATCTGACATATTCTTCAACTTCTTGAAGACGGGCAGTATTTGGTAGATGAAGATGTATTATAGACCCTTTGGTTTAATTGTTTCCAAAACTTTAAATTATTTGGCTTTCCAATGTTTCTATTTGAGCGTACCTGATGAAGGTTATTACAGTAACGTACCTGATGAAGGTTATTACAGTAACGTACCTGATGAAGGTTATTACAATAACGTACCTGATGAAGGTTATTACAGTAACGTACCTGATGAAGGTTATTACAGTAACGTACCTGATGAAGGTTATTCACGAAGCGCACTATGTGCACTACATTTGATATCTACGTTTTATTAGTAAAACATTCCCTTTCAAAAATATAATATTATTAAGTGTGTTCTGTCTACTGTTATCATACATGTACTGACATTAGCATCAGCTGTTGGTGATATTTATTGTTAATACGAATGTTCAAATTCTATACACCACCATAATACATCAAAGAACCTTCAACATAACAACTAATATTATATACATTTACATGTATAATGATTTTCATTGAAGTTTCCATTTATCATATTATATTATCTTTAGGGAATAATAAACAACAAGCTAAAACATGTCTAATTTCACATATACGCATCTGAAATCAGAATAGTTTATGGGTTTATTCGATAATTCTAATTGTCATATAGAATAACTCCAATAATATTGCATATTAAAGCTTTAAGTGTCAAGGTAATGGAGCAATGCACAACATTCTAATGCAGTACAACAGCACTAAAGAAACATACAACCATTGTGGGAACTCCCACAAAACAAAACGGGGGTGAATCCAGGTGCTCTTAAAAGAAAACATATCTTAGACGAGTTTGAAGATATCAAAGTGGTAATCAGGATCCGTAAATCTAAGAAGGACAGACAACACAATGGCCAAAATAAAAAAAAGACAAAAGTACAAACAACGATCTACAACACACTACACATAAAACAAAAGACCGAGCAACACGAAACCCACTAAAATCGGGAGTGAACTCGGGAGCTCTCCAGGCAAAGCAGTTCCTGCTCCAGTACTGGCACCCATCGTGCTACTCTTGCTACAAATCCGGTGAAATGTTTAACCCCTCTTTTATTGATGTGCCTGTACCAAGCCAAGAAGATGATCGGTAATGTACTTGTGTATTAAGGGTATCGAATTGCCTCTTCCTACAATGCAATCAATTTTTCTACTGGATTTCGGAAATGTTTCGATAGTTTTTCATTGTTTTACATATATCTTAAAATACAAAACAACATAAGAAGATGAATCAGAAGATATATACGAATGTCCTTCAATGGTAGATGCAAGAACTGTGTCAATAAATATAGCTTAAAATAATTTCAAAAACAGGTGTAATCTGATGATGTGAACACCCTGATACATTCGATACATTGACGTCATCCAAGATCATCAACGTCTTGAGTAAATCTTACGATCAATTAATTGGTGCATAAAGGTTATTTCAAAGAAAATAAGTATTTCATTATATTCATGTCAGTTTTATTTGGCTAAAACTGACAAATGGGATATTTAATTTGACGAGACAATAGCTTATTATTGACTAAACGGTACTATGTATTGTATTGTGATCAAATATAATATATGTGGGAAAGGACTACAACTGGGTACACCCCTGGTTTTTGTTGGGGTCCGTGTTGCTCATTTTTTTGTGTTTCGTTTGTCTTCGTCCTGTGTCTTGTGTGCCCAATGTTCCCAGTGTTTTTGGATTGTCCATTCGGTTTTCTCTAACGTTTATTTACTACCTACGGTATGTCCTATGTCTTGTGTACCCAATGTTCTCAGTGTTTCTGGATTCAATTTCAAATTCAACTTATCCGATAGGAACCATTGGTTCAAAAGCAATATAATATGGGATGACATGTATAAGAACTGGTACTATTGTAATTTGGAATTTCTATTTCTACCAACAAATTGTCTCTATCATTTGCAGAGAAAACTCGGACCTACTAAATATTAGAATACTGATAGTATTGTAAGAACAACTATTGAACAGTACACATTAATGTTGGTCTGTTTGCCATTTTATCATAAAAGATCAAGACTTTATTTTAGATTAATTTGACATAAAATAAATATTAATTTCCTATAAAGACCTATAACAATATGTCTTGATTATTTTAATAACCGATTATCATTACTTGGACTCATTTCTTAGAATAATAATAATTTTTAAGAAAACGTCTAAGCGAGTTTGATTGATGTTTATGTTATAATAACGATACTTAACATTGATTTACTTTATTTTCTAAGCTAAATAGATAATAACCTGGTACTTAATGATATAAATATAACATTAATGTACACGCTCTGTACCATTCATAATAGCTACTCTATGTTCATTAGATCATATGGCAGGGACAATGCAGCTTTGTATGTTTGTCGTTATAAAACTATTTAATACTAAATGACATAAACCAACATAAGATGACTGATATTTAAGTTTGTTATATAAATATCACCACAGCTTATCCTGTTTTATCTATTTTTATATTTGTCACTGTTAATAAATAACAAGTCATTACTCATGATGCTTATATAAATATATCGAGCAAATACTGACTTTCATAAGAAAAGTGTGAACATAAGAAAGGGCCAATCAGAAAGTGTAATACGAAGGACAAACATTGCAATGGCCAAAATAAAATGGACAAAAAAGGATACATAATGATATACCAAACACAACACAGAAAACTATAGATTGAACAACACGAACCCAACAATTCATGTGCTCCGAAAGAGTAGGCAGTCCCTGCTCCACTAGTGGCATCCGTCGTGTTACTCTTGTAACAAACCCGGTGATAAGTCACTATGAAAGAGCTTAAACGGTGATGGTAATTAATTACACCGATATCAACAACACGAACAATCACATCTCATTTTCAATGTACTCACTGAATACACTAAGAACACGCCATACGATTTCAAAATCCAGGTTTTGGTTCGGAAGAGGCACAAACTGTGGCGGGGTTAAATCGACCAATTAGCTCTCAATGAGGATAGAACCGGGTGAAAGATACGAAAAGGCAGTGAGAAGAATTTGAAGATACAGGAGAGACAAAACAGTGGCCAAAAGACAAAGGACTAACAAGGAATCACAGTCTCTAGGATATCTACAGTAAATGTTGATATCTATGACTTCTGCCTTTTTGGTTTTGCCTTTTAATGAGAATTATGCATTTTAGAAATTGCTAAAAAGGTGTTTGGTAATCAACTGCACTTTCAACAATAGCTCAGCTACACATGTATTAAGGAGGGCCCGGGTGGCCCAATGAGTTAGGTAGTTGGATTACCTAGACACTCACACAAGCCAATCACCAATACGGCGTGGGTTCGCGTTCGGCTTTGTAAATTACCAAAAAGGTGCACTCGACTCGCAGCCGCAAGTGATAAAGCTTACCAGTTGCTTGCCCATTGTCGGTAGTTCTCTCCGGGTACTCCGTCTTCTTCCACCCCTAAACCTGATCGCCATGATATAGCTGAAATATTGCTGAAAGTGGCATTAAACACCAAAAATATATTTATCAATTAATTAATCACATGTATCAAGATCTTGAGGAAAACCGGCGTACACGGAAAAAAAACACTAAACAAATAATCAGCCCTAAGTAACTACCAAATTGTAATTCCAAAACGTTCAAAACCAACTGAGTAATTGTACTGAAAAGAGCAAAATAAAACATCGTTCTAAATATTTTCTATGATGTCTCTGCCACGTCCGCGCTAAACTGTTGTCGTTTCTTTGTTTTATATGAATCTGGTACCACAATATTGTTTTATCCTGCAATCAGTACATTTGCTGTACAAATATGCTATACGAATAATTTTTTGCTTTATTCGTACTAGACGAATAAACTGTTCGTACAATACGAATAAACTTTTCAACCTACGAATAAACTTTCCTGGTACCCGGTAGCTATGTACAGTGGAGGGCGCAGACAAGTATGAAACTGGTACTAATGTAACGCGGACCACGAAGAAGACACCCTTGACAACATTTATGAAAGGCGAGGAATGACGCTTGTTTCTGTCCTTTTTGTTTAAATCTGACAAGTTTTCCGACTTTTTTGACATTGCAGGATAAACACAATATACGTACATTGTCGTTAAATATAAAATTCATTTGTACTCGCTGCGAAACAGGCCTGAAAAGCTCGCCGAAGGCTCGCTATTCTGCCTGTTTCTAAAGCTCGTACATATAAATTTTATATTTACCGACAATGTACGTATATTGTATATATATTTGTATGCTACACGAATAAAGCAAAAAGAAAATGATTGGATTTCATTGTATTTAATTAATTATGGATTTTGACGGCGACTTTCTTGAAAAAGAAATTGCTCCCATTGAATTGCTCTCTGGGTGAAAATAAAGTCTCCAGATGACGTGTATTACAAATAATATATTATAGCTATGAATCCCAGAAAACATATGAAAAAAAAATTCATGATAAAAATATTGTTATTGCTTATAAATGGTCATTTGATAGCGAAAGAATGTAATGATTATGTTTATGTTCATGATAATTAATTAAAGGTAATAACAAAATTACCGAACTCCGAACAATCTTACAAAGGGAAAGTCAAAACTCATAATTATATAAACAGACAAAATCAGTCAACAACCGGAAAACTGTGAAGACCGTAATGACCCTGACTTGGTACAGGCATTTCTAAAGAAATGGTGGGTTGAATCAGATTTTAAGATCGTTAGTAAACCACACCAATATGCATGAAATGAGATTTAGGAAATATTTTATTTTAACGTCTGTTTCAAATAAATTGTATACCATATTGAACCAAAGCAACTGGAAAATATACAAATCAATCCTCAGAAATGGATGAAACCTTCAGTTTACGTCAATAACTGTAAAGATTAGAAGCTACCATTAAACATTTTGACAATGTGATCAATATGGCGGCATCTGGAAGTTTTATGAGGGAACAATAGGGACAGTGATGTATCGTGTATTGAGAAAGTTATATAAATATTTTTATGTAATAATATATTTCACAAATATATATATTAATGGTGGTAGAGAATGCATGAAAATCTATATTTATTGCGAAAAAGTCACTCATTTGTCCATCTTCATCATATCCCAATTTGACCCCTTTAAATCAACTTTGATTAAGCTATACAATTTGGAGGGATGATTTTTATACTTATATTTTCAAAGATTTTACAGGTATGTTTTATGCTAAATTTGATAAGTCTCGTTCTCTAATTGAAATACTTAAACTTTGAACTACATGTAGTCACATTACTTCCAATAACGGGAAACAAGTGCCTTGAACTCGCTCCAAACGAAAATCATAGTTGATGAGAATCAACATGACGTACAAACAGTGTTATAGTTTCTGGAGAGAGAGCAATGTCGTACGTGTACAAAAGCGCTTTACAAATGGAAGTATGTTTGTCTGTGTAAATTCCGTAAACCGATTAAGAAAACTTATAAAAAAGTATAATTTATCATTATTTACTAGATATAACATTTAAATGCTATAGAGCGTCTAGAACTGAAAATGTATCCACGAATCCAGAGTCAAACTACATGATCATTTAAAGATGTTGAACTCTTTGGATTGAAATATTAAAACAGTTTATCCCGACGGACGAAAAGATAATAGTATGTGACATGAAGACGTGTATTTATCATTTACAATGTTTGGGAGAAGCAGATCTCGTGGGATGTGTATAAATCGTAATAAGCATTCCCAACATGTCACTACATATGCCGTTTATGTACTTAAGCAATAATGGAAGAGAGTGCTTCTTTATTAAAGTAAGTGATGTACTAATTATTAACCTTCACCCAATCATCAATAATGTGCTAATACTTACTAGTCCCACATATACAGGTTTGTTAATCACTGAAGCACATTGTTATTAGTCTTTCCCTTAAAGTATCAACACCACAAACATATGATTGGTTGCCGGTGGGTAATATGTAGTGCATATTCAGGAATAGAACATGTTTAACCATTTATATAATAGATAAACGTTAAGGAATACTGAATGGGACATAATAAATTGACAATTCAGAGAAACTGACAACATAAGGTACACAAGACGAGGAAAAACAAAACAAAACAACACAATATGTGTTGGACATCACTTTTCGCCAGGAAACACAACTAACGTAAATAAGACATGAGGTCTCCTACAAACAACTGAAGGTACAGAAGAAACGAGCATCGCTTTTATGCGGAAATCACAACGGACATCCCAACACGGAACTCAGAACGTAAATACACATAATAGGACAACCCAAAAAATTAAATTATGCAGCAATGAGCGATGAATGCGATAACAGGGTCAATCACCTTTCACTGTCACATAACAATTATGGCGATTAGAGTAGGAACGATCATAATAATATTTCGTAGCTGATACACAATAATTCATATACAGATAGGAAAATTGACGGTTATTCTACTTGTTCAACAACAGAACTGTATATGACTATGACAAACAATATTGTCTGTAGTCAAACAGGGACTACAGTCATACTGTGATAAAACCGATTCATGTAGTAACATCAATTAAATGTGGATCCTGAAAAACTATAAAGACATTTTGCATAATTTTAATTCTCGAATTTTTTCGAAAACTTCATCTATACAAACATTTCACTTTTCTACACTTTACACTACCATTCCTTATGAAAAAATAAAAACAAGTTTGGTTATTCCCAACGCATTTTACCTTCAAAATGGTAGACAGAGTTCCAAGTTTATAGTTCTGGGCCACGAATTAACTTATTTTGTCAAGCACGAAACGGAAGGCAAGAAGTGCTTCACAAAAAAATGTAATGAGGCACATTGTTTAACAAATCATCGGCATCCCTATAGAAACCAAGTGTGCCCCTCTCCTTGCCGATCTTTTTCTATACTACTATGAGGCTGAGTTTATACAAATTGTATCAAAGACAAAAACATTACAGAAACTAAAGCCTTTAATCTCACTTTCGTGAATATTGATGATATTCTCTCAATTAATAAGCTTTGCTAACTATATTCCATTAACATACCCCCAAAGAACTCAAAATAAAGGAAACAGCTTCCTCTGCCTCGTATAATCTCTTCAGTAGAACTAATATTATAGATATGACAACTTTGGTGTCACAAAAATTAAATATATTATGTATAATGTTCAAGATTATAGCTTTTTCATAAGAACTTGTTCGCCCGCTTATATAAATATGTGAGGGTTGACATTTTACTATAGCCGAATTTTGATAACCTGTCTAAATCATTTTGGCTTTCCAATCTTTTGATTAGTACCTGATGAAGGTTATTCCATAAACGTGTTGTGCGTACGAAATTCGATATCGTTTTTTATCATATGCTTGCTTTAGATATGTCTGATTTTGCATATGCAATACAGATGGCTATAGTAAGTCCATATCAAGATGAGGTGTAATACGGCATCCGTATCACATGGGGGTGTAATACGGCATTATTATTACATGGGCTGTGATATGGCTGAAACAAAATGGCGCCTATACTCGCTATAGAGTAATATCGTTTCAGTTTAAAAACTGTTCCAATATCTTTGCAATAATCAATTTTAATTATATTCCTGAATTTTAAATGTGCAGTTGTGTTCGAATCTGTTATTTATCATGCACTGTAAACTTCCGTCGTCTGCAAATTAAAATCAAAGTGTGGATAGCCAGTGCAGTC
Source organism: Bathymodiolus brooksi (assembly GCA_963680875.1). Taxonomy (NCBI): domain Eukaryota; kingdom Metazoa; phylum Mollusca; class Bivalvia; order Mytilida; family Modiolidae; genus Bathymodiolus; species Bathymodiolus brooksi. The sequence goes on along the minus strand of OY804578.1, from coordinate 15,599,685 downwards.
GATTTGATCCTGAAAAAGATACTGTACATCTGCCGTCATCCAAAGTATGAGGTTTTTATGTTAGGTTAGATTTCTTTTCGTCTTTGAGTGCATGCGTAATGTCTTCTTAGAATTAAACAAGGACATATTAGGATAAGGGAAATGGCGGTATTAAAACATGAGCAATGTCTTTAAAAAAGGGATATTGGTGCATTAACAATATCTTTATTTTTGTTTCAAAAATAATCACAGCACCACTAAGCCCCATATAAGAAAATGATTGATGACTTACAATGACAATGATAATGAAAGGGCACATATTATTGATTCTGATGAAGACGTTTGCATTTTTACCCCCACATTTCCGGAAAATTATTTTGATGTTTTATATTTTTTTCCTTTGTTCTTTATAAATTTTATGAAATCTAACCGAAACTTCACAGCCCTATAGAAGATGATGATTGATCCATGATGAAAAATATTAATTCATTGCATTTTTTTTAATTTATTTGTACAATATTAACATTTCGGCAGTTCTTAAAAATCCGTCAAAATATTTAAATTATTTCTTCAAAGGACACTGACTTCTTCACGATTTGATTTGTTTAAGAATAAATTACAGTTTGATTTTCAAATAAAATATATCTATCACTTTTACTGTTTTGTATCTATATTTCTGCTATTTATTTGCAGATAGCATGAGAAGATTTCCTCAAAATAACATAATTTCTTTATGTCTTTTAAAGCAATTGAAAGTATATGATAAATAGGTTAAATAATATATCAATTTTCATATCACACCCCATATCAACCATATCACCAATATTAGCCCTGAAGGCTCTCTGGCTAATATGGGTGTCTCGCGTTGATATGGGGTGTGATATGAAAACTGCCATATAATAGCCTCTTATTATCATATACTTACTCAAGATATGTATAATTTTGCATATGCGATAAATCCGAAATGCAGCAAGTCATATCTCCCAGGGGTGTAATAACCTGAACCGTATTACATAGGGGGGGGGGGGGTAATGATGTGTGCCGTACCAAATGGGGGGGAGGGGGGGTGTACTATGGATTTTTCAAAATTTCCGAAATTCACGTTTTCCGGTCCGATCAAATTATGTTATTAATGTATCGTTGTTTACTTCCGTCGTCTGCTACTGTCAAAATGGATTACGAAGAAAACTTGGAAAATGTTCGTTATGCAACGAATGATGACACTCCTTTATGGACCAAAGATTGAATCATCTTGTGTCGTTGTATAAAAAGTGTAACTGTATTATTATGTCTCTAAATACATATAATAAAAACGTAGATATAATATGACATTATTGCATCATATCCCAAATCAAGCTACATGGTTTCTGAAAACGATCAGCTCTCACAAATATGAAGACAGACGCATTGAAGTATATGATAAATAGGTTATGACACGGCATTTTTTATATGACATGTGATATGAAAAATGCCATATAATAATCTATAATTATTACTATCACTCGGCCGATACATCTACTATTCGTCCCCGCGGGGATCATCCGCCCAGTAATCAGTGTTTTGCCACTATTATATATATATCTATTATTGAAATTATGTAATTATTAATAAAACTAAGGTTCTCCTCCCTCATGTCTTCATAACCTGTTTAGCTGGTTGGCTATCCTGTTTAGGCCATTTGGTTTACATAGACTTTTTATTTGGCTTCCTAACCTCATGATGGTTATCCCAAAACGAGTCGCGAGCATTACATTCGATATCTACATTTTGTATTACTCACATGTGGAAGACACTTGCATGACCGAATCATTCCACTAAGAGGGAAGATTTGGGTTCATAAAATAGGTTTAACCTCGCCACTTTTGATTAAGGTGACTGTATCAAGTCAGAAAAGTGAGTGGTCATGTATCGATTTTATCTTTCCTCGAATTTTATATTTGATGTTGATTTTGAATTCCGGCAGTTTGGTATTTTTTTATTTTTTCTTTATAGCACAAATATTGATTTTATATATTTTTCATATTTTGATTTAATCTATTTAAGAAAATAAATGATTGATTTAATTTTTTAGGGATGATATGAGCATTAAGGGATTTGAAACGGACAATCCAAAAACTCCATTATTTCTGAAAAATCAAAGAAAGCGAAAATACATGAGTAACGGAAATCTGGAAATGAATTCCGTGCCGAAAAGCAGTAGGAAGGTGATTGGTATCCTTGGACAACGCTTGCTACGCCGAAAGAAACTCCTTCAGTGGCGACGATGGATAATAGATATACAGTTTGCTTTGGCCTTACTAGGTATTTTGTTAATGATTGTAGAAAATGAACTGTTTATTGCGGACCATATACAAAAAGGGGGAATGGTTTCTTTCTATATAAAGTTAGTCATTTCGATAAGTACGTTCTTTCTACTGACGACTATTGTTATTGGTTACTACATCAGTTCACAAATTAAAGTAGTTGATACTGGAGTCAAAAATTGGCTGTCCGTCATGACAACAAACAACTGTTTTACACTGGCCTTGGAATTATTCATATGTGGAATACATCCGTTTCCGGGCGATATAAAATCAAATTATCTATCACCTTCTGGCGAAAATCGAATGGTCAGTATTGACGCTGTTGCGTCCATTCTAATGTTAACAAGGCTGTATCTAGTTGCCAAATTTGCTGTCGTACATAGCATACTATTGACTGATACATCAACAACAAGCATAGGAGCTTTGAGCAGAGTCAAAATTAACACCATGTTTGTTTTCAAAGCCGCCATGACAACCAAACCGGGCATACTTTTAATGCTTGTTATGCTATCAACATTTCTGTGCAACAGTTGGGCAATGCGTACTTGTGAACTATACTATGAGAGGGATAGTAAGAAAAACAGCTATCTAGAGATTATGTGGTTGGTAGCAATAACATTCCTGACAATAGGATATGGTGACAGAACGCCACAGAGTTATTGTGGAAGATATATCTCCATAGTAACAGGCATAATGGGAGTGATTACAACCGCGCTTCTGGTAGCCATTATTACACGAAAACTTGAACAAACAAGAGCAGAAAGATACGTTTTCAACTTTGTTTCCAGAATGCAGAATGAAATGAAAAAGAAAACAGCAGCAGCGAATGCTATTAAAGCTGTTTTAAGGATCTCTATATTGAAAGGATACGGGAATGAATATGTGAAGGATATACATAACTATGAAGACAGACTAAAACAATTCTTAAAGGACATGCGAGTTGCTATTGATGTCAAACACCACATCGGTGATGAAACAGTAGGACTTGTTGATATTGCACATGAAGTCAGCAAAATTGAAGATATAGCCATTCGGAGCTCAAACAAAACAGATAATGTGACCACAAAAATCACGTCCCTTGAAATACGCTTGGCAACTATTGAAAACAAACTGGACCATATATCAGGTCTACTGATAAATAAACAATAAATGGCCATCAAATCTTAATATTGTTTGGGGAAATATTGTCACAAGCATCCATTGTAATACATGTGTTTAGTAATAATCTGTCATGATAAGCAGTTACTAGGACTATTTCGCACATAAAATCATAATCATCTATTAACATTATAATGTTAATGTTCCTCCATTTTTCTGAATCACATTGTGTCTTGTCTTTAAACCTAAATCTACTTTTTTTCTCAAAAATCATACAAACATTGTCATTTGTAGTTAGACAGATTTGAAGGTCAGATGTACACAATTCACTTAATATATATATAAGATCTTTGTCATCTGTCCTTGATTGGTAGGATAGGCGACCTCTATTAAGAATTTCAATGTCTTAAATTTGTGGAAAAATAAGATAATCCAAGACAATCTATTTAGATGTATGTAATGTATATTAATGAATTATTTTATATTATTACATACTTAGTTCAAATAAACGCATTTTTGTATGACCAATATGACCGGAAGTAAACTGTCCATATTTTCACACCCCGGGAAAATAACCGGTTATTGGATTACTGCAAGATCATTTCCATATCGAGGCCCATATTGGCCCGGGTCAATATGGGCCTCGACTTCGTCTCAGGCTAATATGGGTGTCTCTTTTCTAGATGTCGGAAGTATGTAATAAATAGTTTAATACATGGGCATTTCCATATTGGCCTGGTTATCATCCCGCGACCCATATTGGCCCTCGACTCCGTCTCGGGCCAATGTGGGGGTCTCGGGATGATAACCGGGCCAATATCGAAATGCCCATGTATTAATCTGTATTTAATATACAAGAAGGAAAATCAAATTTATTTAAAAGAAAAACTATTAGTATTTTTTTTAAATTATCGGCAAACAAGCATGATAGTCATTTTTATCATACAGTTGAATCTCGTTATCACGAACTTCAAAGGACCGTTGCAAAATTTCGAGTTATTCAAATTCGTCTGAAGGGAAATAAGGGGTCAAGTAAGACAGGCAACTCTGTCAGGTAGGTTTGACAAATATGTTGATGCAAACTATGTTCGGTCATTCACAATACATCGATCATCATTTGTGCGCATTGTGTACGTATTCCTAATACGTGCGTGAGTATTGATATTTTCATTTTTCTGTTCTGAATTTTACCAAGTGTAGATTCAATAACTGACAGGAAGCTTCGAGAAAAAACCAAGCACTCATTTGATTACAATAGGTTACAGCAATAAACAATCGTGTATTTAGAAATTACGAAATTGTCAACAAAACGAACTTTCGTAGAAATCTATTAATATATATAGCAGGGGCGGATCCAGGGGGGGGCGCACCCGGCGCGCGCCCCCCCCCCCCCCCCCCCCCCTAAAATTGGGAAAAAATATGTTTTTTTGGCGTAAAATCGTGATTTTTCACACGAAATACCCCAAAATTTTTCGCGCCTCCCTCCGTAATTGTAAAAACTATGATTTTTTGGCGTAAAATAGTGATTTTTCACACGAAATCCCCTAAAATGTTCGCGCCTTCCTCTGCTCGGCGCAATTTTTTTAAGTGCGCCCCCCCCTAACTTGAAATCCTGGATCCGCCCCTGTATAGACCTACCACGTAAAGATATCTTTACTTATTCTGTTGTAAAAGCTGACCGCCAACCTATTATTCTGAACAGTACGTTCAACGTTTAAATGAATATTGTTTCATAAAAAAAATGAAAGATATCGCTGTACACGGCGGACTGTTTAAAGGAAAACTCCAGTCAGTTGAACAATTCTTATAATTCAATACATTATAACTTTTCATTCGTAAATAACTAATTATTGAAAAAAAACACCTTTATTAACATTAATATACCCGTTTAGAAACATGCATATTTTGATTTTTTTTTCGTATTTTTTAAGTGGGGAGGGGGTATACTTTCATGTTTTACACGATAGGCCGTAGGTTAAATAACTGTGACTTATAGCTCGTTGCATGCATACATGTGACTTGTTTTCTTTTTTGTCTCCATTGCTGTCGTACTTCCCCGTGTTTAATATGTTGACAAGGGTAGGTACGGTAATTACAAAAAAAATCTCTTCTCACACTTTCCCTTTTCGTTAGTGCAATTAAATGCTTGACATGAAGTCATATTGATTTTTGTAAATTGTAAATATCCAAAGATAAAATACGACGTTATTTTACTATTTACATATTTTTTAATGATAAAATTGCAACTAATGCTGATATACGACACCGACTTTGTGACGTCACGGCTCTTTTGGAAGAGCTTTAATTGCAGGTATAATCCGAGAATGAATGGATTATTCCTTTTGTCTCCTCATACTGAAGATTCCTAAAAATTACCATGATTTGGTGATACATGCGACTTCAATCGCCAAATTCTACCTTACAGTAGACCATTTTTAACATTTATTAATAGTCAAGGTGTTACGACATTAAGCGCTTTGACCTTTGTCATGAAATAATATTTCATTCATATGATTATCACTTCAATGCTTTGATTAAGAAATCCAATTGTTTTCTTTATAAATGATAATTGACAGTTATCAAAATAAATCTCACCGGAGGCCATGCTGTTGACACCTTGACATGTTTCATACACGTTGGCTGCATGTTTTACGAGATTTAGCATAATTGTTGTAAGGACCACTATTATATTCTTACTAGATGAGTAACTTATAAAACACAGTCTAGATAGACCATACGATACCGGTGAAACATTGATCAAATAACAATTATGGTGTAACACCAGTACATTGTAATTTCACAATGGGTATAGTTCATAACGCAGGAGAAACTTCGGCTCACGGACTCTTCCATGAAACATCATTATATATCCTAGTAGTATTAGTCGACATGTCATTAAATAATGTATGTTTGTATGATATATATTTTCTATATTGTCATGTACCTTGTTTGTCGGAGCTAATATTTGTAAAATATCATGGAGAATGGATCGAAAGAAACGATACATTAAACCATGCTTGATTTCTCATCTGTTGCCATGGCGTCGGGTCACGTGACATAAGGTCAATCATTAGATGATTATTTATGTGACCCCTTTATAGACCAAATTTAAAATGAAATAAACCAGATCTAGAAAATAAATATCATGTTTAATTGCTTTTTCATTTCTTAGAAAATAGTTCATTCAATTCTTAATCAAATAGTGTGAAATTAAAATGTTAAAAACATATAATAGTGGAAACAGAAGATTTCTTTGTCTCACAATAAAAAATAGATTAACAAATTGATTTGATTGTTTATTTCTCTTACACATTTTTCATTGAATTTTATATTAGGAATATCACATTTGTGGACATTGACAGCATACCCATTACCATAGAAATATATGTCTTAACTTTTAATTGATCTCATTAAAAACAGTTTGAAGATATCAAAGGGAACAAAAAGGACAAACAATGATCTACAAAACACTGTGCAGGAAACAAAAGATCGAGCAACACGAACCCCACTAAACCATGGAGTGAACTTGGGTGGTCGGCATGAGTACGTAGTTCTTGTTCTACTAGTGGCACCTGTTGTGTTACTCTTGTTACTCGGTGATACGTCATGAATGAACAAAGAACTGGGTTGTGATTACGACAAATGGAACATATCCGATGTCATCTGTGAAGCAGATATTTCGCAATGGTTCCCCATGTCATGATAGCGACCGGAAAACCTTGAAAATGATAACTCCAACTTAATCACTAGGAACTCTTGGGTCAGTAGCTTTCTTGTTAGCAGCAACACTCTATCAAAAATCATGATAGTATCCATTTGCTCTGGAATATCGTATATGCAGGTGTTGCTGGAACGTTGCTGCATATACGTGAAAAGTCCACTGGTAGAAATTGAAATCATCTCTTTTGTCGTAAAGTTTCAAACTTGACTGTCAATATTGTTTATGAAGCAGACCTAGCTGTATCTGTGTTATACCTTGTTAATCAAGCTGAATGAGATTAATGTGATCAACAAATCGCCAAGTTAATAATTATTTAGTAAACCTAAAGGATCAACGTAGCTGATTTTCGCTCTTCTAGAGAAGCCCCTATATGAAGTCCATAAGGTCAGTGAGGAGCACAGTTGAAAAACACCAAACATAACAAATATGTTAATATCAGTTTCAGAGAACTTTTGTTTGTAGAATCAGAATGGTTGTTTATATACAAAATAAGATCTATCTTAAAAACATGGTACTTTCACCTACGTCGAACATTTTTTTTTAATCTGTTTTTTAGTCTTCAGTGAGGTATAGTTGTGTATGGGATAGAGAAGTCAAATTTTGTAATGCTATTTGCATGAGGACAGGGATGTTGTTTTACATTCAATATCACGAAAAATATCAAGCACAATATTAGAGCCGACAGTGAGGACAAAAGTACATGACAGTCCTTACAACATAATACGTGCGGTGATTGTACCTGTCGCACTGCACCCACTACAATAAATAAAGACACACCTTGTCCTTATCTCTAACCTACGTGGATTTGTTTTATTTGATTTTTAGTTTTTTAACGCCACTTTCAGCAATATTTCAGCTATATCATGGCGACCAGTTTTAGTGGTGGAAGAAACCGGTGTACCCGGAGAGAACTACCGATCATGGACAAGCAACTGGTAAGCTTTATCACTTGCGGCTGCGAGTCGAGTGCACTTTTTTTGTAATTTACAAAGCCGGGAGCGAGCCCACGCCGTATTGGTGATAAGCTTGTATGAGTTGTTAGGTAATCCAGCTACCTAACTCATTGGCCACCTGAGCCCTTCTAACCTAATTGGTCTTTCTAACCTCAGTCATATCACTTTCACACCTATTATTATTCACTTCCTCTTTTTCCATTCCCTTAACTCAAACTCTACAACTTCTCTTCCCTCTCAACATGTTCAATGCTTTCGTCAAACTCTACAACTTCTCTTCCCTCCCAACATGTTCAATGCTTTCGTCAAACTCTACAACTTCTCTTCCCTCCCAACATGTTCAATGCTTTCGTCAAACTCTACAACTTCTCTTCCCTCTCAACATGTTCAATGCTTTCATTCCCTTATCTCAAACTCTACAACTTCTCTTCCCTCCCAACATGTTCAATGCTTTCGTCAAACTCTACAACTTCTCTTCCCTCTCAACATGTTCATTGCTTTCGTCAAACTCTACAACTTCTCTTCCCTCTCAACATGTTCAATGCTTTCGTCAAACTCTACAACTTCTCTTCCGTCTCAACATGTTCAATGCTTTCGTCAAACTCTACAACTTCTCTTCCCTCTCAACATGTTCAATGCTTTCGTCAAACTCTACAATTTCTCTTCCCTCTCAACATGTTCAATGCTTTCGTCAAACTCTACAACTTCTCTTCCCTCCCAACATGTTCAATGCTTTCGTCAAACTCTACAACTTCTCTTCCCTCCCAACATGTTCAATGCTTTCGTCAAACTCTACAACTTCTCTTCCCTCCCAACATGTTCAATGCTTTCGTCAAACTCTACAACTTCTCTTCCTTCTCAACATGTTCAATACTTTCGTCAAACTCTACAACTTATCTTCCCTCTCAACATGTTCAATGCTTTCGTCAAACTCTACAACTTCTCTTCCCTCTCAACATGTTCAATGCTTTCGTCAAACTCTACAACTTCTCTTCCCTATCAACATGTTCAATGCTTTCGTCAAACTCTACAACTTCTCTTCCCTCTCAACATGTTCAATGCTTTCGTCAAACTCTACAACTTCTCTTCCCTCTCAACATGTTCAATGCTTTCGTCAAACTCTACAACTTCTCTTCCGTCTCAACATGTTCAATGCTTTCGTCAAACTCTACAATTTCTCTTCCCTCTCAACATGTTCAATGCTTTCGTCAAACTCTACAACATTTCTTCCCTATCAACATGTTCAATGCTTTCGTCAAACTCTACAACTTCTCTTCCCTCCCAGCATGTTCAATGCTTTCGTCAAACTCTACAACTTCTCTTCCCTCTCAACATGTTCAATGCTTTCGTCAAACTCTACAACTTCTCTTCCCTCCCAACATGTTCAACGCTTTCGTCAAACTCTACAGCTTCTCTTCCCTCTCAACATGTTCAATGCTTTCATTCCCTTAACTCAAACTCTACAACTTCTCTTCCCTCCCAACATGTTCAATGCTTTCGTCAAACTCTACAACTTCTCTTCCCTCTCAACATGTTCAATGCTTTCGTCAAACTCTACAACTTCTCTTCCCTCTCAACATGTTCAATGCTTTCGTCAAACTCTACAACTTCTCTTCCCTCTCCACATGTTCAATGCTTTCGTCAAACTCTACAACTTCTCTTCCCTCCCAACATGTTCAATGCTTTCGTCAAACTCTACAACTTCTCTTCCCTCTCAACATGTTCAATGCTTTCGTCAAACTCTACAACTTCTCTTCCCTCTCAACATGTTCAATGCTTTCGTCAAACTCTACAACTTCTCTTCCCTCCCAACATGTTCAATGCTTTCGTCAAACTCTACAACTTCTCTTCCCTCTCAACATGTTCAATGCTTTCGTCAAACTCTACAACTTCTCTTCCCTCTCAACATGTTCAATGCTTTCGTCAAACTCTACAACTTCTCTTCCCTCTCAACATGTTCAATGCTTTCGTCAAACTCTACAACTTCTCTTCCCTCTCAACATGTTCAATGCTTTCGTCAAACTCTACAACTTCTCTTCCCTCTCAACATGTTCAATGCTTTCGTCAAACTCTACAACTTCTCTTCCCTCTCAACATGTTCAATGCTTTCGTCAAACTTTACAACTTCTCTTCCCTCTCAACATGTTCAATGCTTTCGTCAAACTCTACAACTTCTCTTCCCTCCCAACATGTTCAATGTTTTCGTCAAACTCTACAACTTCTCTTCCCTCCCAACATGTTCAATGCTTTTGTCAAACTCTACAACTTCTCTTCCCTCTCAACATGTTCAATGGTTTCGTCAAACTCTACAACTTCTCTTCCCTCTCAACATGTTCAATGCTTTCGTCAAACTCTACAACTTCTCTTCCCTCCCAACATGTTCAATGCTTTCGTCAAACTCTACAACTTCTCTTCCCTCCCAACATGTTCAATGCTTTCGTCAAACTCTACAACTTCTCTTCCCTCCCAACATGTTCAATGCTTTCGTCAAACTCTACAACTTCTCTTCCTTCTCAACATGTTCAATACTTTCGTCAAACTCTACAACTTATCTTCCCTCTCAACATGTTCAATGCTTTCGTCAAACTCTACAACTTCTCTTCCCTCTCAACATGTTCAATGCTTTCGTCAAACTCTACAACTTCTCTTCCCTCTCAACATGTTCAATGCTTTCGTCAAACTCTACAACTTCTCTTCCGTCTCAACATGTTCAATGCTTTCGTCAAACTCTACAATTTCTCTTCCCTCTCAACATGTTCAATGCTTTCGTCAAACTCTACAACTTCTCTTCCCTCTCAACATGTTCATTGCTTTCGTCAAACTCTACAACTTCTCTTCCCTCTCAACATGTTCAATGCTTTCGTCAAACTCTACAACTTCTCTTCCGTCTCAACATGTTCAATGCTTTCGTCAAACTCTACAACTTCTCTTCCCTCTCAACATGTTCAATGCTTTCGTCAAACTCTACAATTTCTCTTCCCTCTCAACATGTTCAATGCTTTCGTCAAACTCTACAACTTCTCTTCCCTCCCAACATGTTCAATGCTTTCGTCAAACTCTACAACTTCTCTTCCCTCCCAACATGTTCAATGCTTTCGTCAAACTCTACAACTTCTCTTCCCTCCCAACATGTTCAATGCTTTCGTCAAACTCTACAACTTCTCTTCCTTCTCAACATGTTCAATACTTTCGTCAAACTCTACAACTTATCTTCCCTCTCAACATGTTCAATGCTTTCGTCAAACTCTACAACTTCTCTTCCCTCTCAACATGTTCAATGCTTTCGTCAAACTCTACAACTTCTCTTCCCTATCAACATGTTCAATGCTTTCGTCAAACTCTACAACTTCTCTTCCCTCTCAACATGTTCAATGCTTTCGTCAAACTCTACAACTTCTCTTCCCTCTCAACATGTTCAATGCTTTCGTCAAACTCTACAACTTCTCTTCCCTCTCAACATGTTCAATGCTTTCGTCAAACTCTACAACTTCTCTTCCCTCTCAACATGTTCAATGCTTTCGTCAAACTCTACAACTTCTCTTCCGTCTCAACATGTTCAATGCTTTCGTCAAACTCTACAATTTCTCTTCCCTCTCAACATGTTCAATGCTTTCGTCAAACTCTACAACTTTTCTTCCCTATCAACATGTTCAATGCTTTCGTCAAACTCTACAACTTCTCTTCCCTCCCAGCATGTTCAATGCTTTCGTCAAACTCTACAACTTCTCTTCCCTCTCAACATGTTCAATGCTTTCGTCAAACTCTACAACTTCTCTTCCCTCCCAACATGTTCAACGCTTTCGTCAAACTCTACAGCTTCTCTTCCCTCTCAACATGTTCAATGCTTTCATTCCCTTAACTCAAACTCTACAACTTCTCTTCCCTCCCAACATGTTCAATGCTTTCGTCAAACTCTACAACTTCTCTTCCCTCTCAACATGTTCAATGCTTTCGTCAAACTCTACAACTTCTCTTCCCTCTCAACATGTTCAATGCTTTGTCAAACTCTACAACTTCTCTTCCCTCTCCACATGTTCAATGCTTTCGTCAAACTCTACAACTTCTCTTCCCTCCCAACATGTTCAATGCTTTCGTCAAACTCTACAACTTCTCTTCCCTCTCAACATGTTCAATGCTTTCGTCAAACTCTACAACTTCTCTTCCCTCTCAACATGTTCAATGCTTTCGTCAAACTCTACAACTTCTCTTCCCTCCCAACATGTTCAATGCTTTCGTCAAACTCTACAACTTCTCTTCCCTCTCAACATGTTCAATGCTTTCGTCAAACTCTACAACTTATCTTCCCTCTCAACATGTTCAATGCTTTCGTCAAACTCTACAACTTCTCTTCCCTCTCAACATGTTCAATGCTTTCGTCAAACTCTACAACTTCTCTTCCCTCTCAACATGTTCAATGCTTTCGTCAAACTCTACAACTTCTCTTCCCTCTCAACATGTTCAATGCTTTCGTCAAACTTTACAACTTCTCTTCCCTCTCAACATGTTCAATGCTTTCGTCAAACTCTACAACTTCTCTTCCCTCCCAACATGTTCAATGTTTTCGTCAAACTCTACAACTTCTCTTCCCTCCCAACATGTTCAATGCTTTTGTCAAACTCTACAACTTCTCTTCCCTCTCAACATGTTCAATGGTTTCGTCAAACTCTACAACTTCTCTTCCCTCTCAACATGTTCAATGCTTTCGTCAAACTCTACAACTTCTCTTCCCTCCCAACATGTTCAATGCTTTCGTCAAACTCTACAACTTCTCTTCCCTCCCAACATGTTCAATGCTTTCGTCAAACTCTACAACTTCTCTTCCCTCCCAACATGTTCAATGCTTTCGTCAAACTCTACAACTTCTCTTCCTTCTCAACATGTTCAATACTTTCGTCAAACTCTACAACTTATCTTCCCTCTCAACATGTTCAATGCTTTCGTCAAACTCTACAACTTCTCTTCCCTATCAACATGTTCAATGCTTTCGTCAAACTCTACAACTTCTCTTCCCTCTCAACATGTTCAATGCTTTCGTCAAACTCTACAACTTCTCTTCCCTCTCAACATGTTCAATGCTTTCGTCAAACTCTACAACTTCTCTTCCGTCTCAACATGTTCAATGCTTTCGTCAAACTCTACAATTTCTCTTCCCTCTCAACATGTTCAATGCTTTCGTCAAACTCTACAACTTTTCTTCCCTATCAACATGTTCAATGCTTTCGTCAAACTCTACAACTTCTCTTCCCTCCCAGCATGTTCAATGCTTTCGTCAAACTCTACAACTTCTCTTCCCTCTCAACATGTTCAATGCTTTCGTCAAACTCTACAACTTCTCTTCCCTCCCAACATGTTCAACGCTTTCGTCAAACTCTACAGCTTCTCTTCCCTCTCAACATGTTCAATGCTTTCATTCCCTTAGCTCAAACTCTACAACTTCTCTTCCCTCCCAACATGTTCAATGCTTTCGTCAAACTCTACAACTTCTCTTCCCTCTCAACATGTTCAATGCTTTCGTCAAACTCTACAACTTCTCTTCCCTCTCAACATGTTCAATGCTTTCGTCAAACTCTACAACTTCTCTTCCCTCTCCACATGTTCAATGCTTTCGTCAAACTCTACAACTTCTCTTCCCTCCCAACATGTTCAATGCTTTCGTCAAACTCTACAACTTCTCTTCCCTCTCAACATGTTCAATGCTTTCGTCAAACTCTACAACTTCTCTTCCCTCTCAACATGTTCAATGCTTTCGTCAAACTCTACAACTTCTCTTCCGTCTCAACATGTTCAATGCTTTCGTCAAACTCTACAACTTCTCTTCCCTCCCAACATGTTCAATGCTTTCGTCAAACTCTACAACTTCTCTTCCCTCTCAACATGTTCAATGCTTTCGTCAAACTCTACAACTTCTCTTCCCTCTCAACATGTTCAATGCTTTCGTCAAACTCTACAACTTATCTTCCCTCTCAACATGTTCAATGCTTTCGTCAAACTCTACAACTTCTCTTCCCTCCCAACATGTTCAATGTTTTCGTCAAACTCTACAACTTCTCTTCCCTCCCAACATGTTCAATGCTTTTGTCAAACTCTACAACTTCTCTTCCCTCTCAACATGTTCAATGGTTTCGTCAAACTCTACAACTTCTCTTCCCTCTCAACATGTTCAATGCTTTCGTCAAACTCTACAACTTCTCTTCCCTCTCAACATGTTCAATGCTTTCGTCAAACTCTACAACTTATCTTCCCTCTCAACATGTTCAATGCTTTCGTCAAACTCTACAACTTCTCTTCCCTCTCAACATGTTCAATGCTTTCGTCAAACTCTACAACTTCTCTTCCCTCTCAACATGTTCAATGCTTTCGTCAAACTCTACAACTTCTCTTCCCTCCCAACATGTTCAATGCTTTCGTCAAACTCTACAACTTATCTTCCCTCTCAACATGTTCAATGCTTTCGTCAAACTCTACAACTTCTCTTCCCTCTCAACATGTTCAATGCTTTCGTCAAACTCTACAACTTCTCTTCCCTCTCAACATGTTCAATGCTTTCGTCAAACTCTACAACTTCTCTTCCCTCTCAACATGTTCAATGCTTTCGTCAAACTCTACAACTTCTCTTCCCTCCCAACATGTTCAATGTTTTCGTCAAACTCTACAACTTCTCTTCCCTCCCAACATGTTCAATGCTTTTGTCAAACTCTACAACTTCTCTTCCCTCTCAACATGTTCAATGGTTTCGTCAAACTCTACAACTTCTCTTCCCTCTCAACATGTTCAATGCTTTGTCAAACTCTACAACTTCTCTTCCCTCCCAACATGTTCAATGCTTTCGTCAAACTCTACAACTTCTCTTCCCTCCCAACATGTTCAATGCTTTCGTCAAACTCTACAACTTCTCTTCCCTCCCAACATGTTCAATGCTTTCGTCAAACTCTACAACTTCTCTTCCTTCTCAACATGTTCAATACTTTCGTCAAACTCTACAACTTATCTTCCCTCTCAACATGTTCAATGCTTTCGTCAAACTCTACAACTTCTCTTCCCTCTCAACATGTTCAATGCTTTCGTCAAACTCTACAACTTCTCTTCCCTATCAACATGTTCAATGCTTTCGTCAAACTCTACAACTTATCTTCCCTCTCAACATGTTCAATGCTTTCGTCAAACTCTACAACTTCTCTTCCCTCTCAACATGTTCAATGCTTTCGTCAAACTCTACAACTTCTCTTCCCTCTCAACATGTTCAATGCTTTCGTCAAACTCTACAACTTCTCTTCCCTCTCAACATGTTCAATGCTTTCGTCAAACTCTACAACTTCTCTTCCCTCCCAACATGTTCAATGTTTTCGTCAAACTCTACAACTTCTCTTCCCTCCCAACATGTTCAATGCTTTTGTCAAACTCTACAACTTCTCTTCCCTCTCAACATGTTCAATGGTTTCGTCAAACTCTACAACTTCTCTTCCCTCCCAACATGTTCAATGCTTTCGTCAAACTCTACAACTTCTCTTCCTTCTCAACATGTTCAATACTTTCGTCAAACTCTACAACTTATCTTCCCTCTCAACATGTTCAATGCTTTCGTCAAACTCTACAACTTCTCTTCCCTATCAACATGTTCAATGCTTTCGTCAAACTCTACAACTTCTCTTCCCTCTCAACATGTTCAATGCTTTCGTCAAACTCTACAACTTCTCTTCCCTCTCAACATGTTCAATGCTTTCGTCAAACTCTACAACTTCTCTTCCGTCTCAACATGTTCAATGCTTTCGTCAAACTCTACAATTTCTCTTCCCTCTCAACATGTTCAATGCTTTCGTCAAACTCTACAACTTTTCTTCCCTATCAACATGTTCAATGCTTTCGTCAAACTCTACAACTTCTCTTCCCTCCCAGCATGTTCAATGCTTTCGTCAAACTCTACAACTTCTCTTCCCTCTCAACATGTTCAATGCTTTCGTCAAACTCTACAACTTCTCTTCCCTCCCAACATGTTCAACGCTTTCGTCAAACTCTACAGCTTCTCTTCCCTCTCAACATGTTCAATGCTTTCATTCCCTTAGCTCAAACTCTACAACTTCTCTTCCCTCCCAACATGTTCAATGCTTTCGTCAAACTCTACAACTTCTCTTCCCTCTCAACATGTTCAATGCTTTCGTCAAACTCTACAACTTCTCTTCCCTCTCAACATGTTCAATGCTTTCGTCAAACTCTACAACTTCTCTTCCCTCTCCACATGTTCAATGCTTTCGTCAAACTCTACAACTTCTCTTCCCTCCCAACATGTTCAATGCTTTCGTCAAACTCTACAACTTCTCTTCCCTCTCAACATGTTCAATGCTTTCGTCAAACTCTACAACTTCTCTTCCCTCTCAACATGTTCAATGCTTTCGTCAAACTCTACAACTTCTCTTCCGTCTCAACATGTTCAATGCTTTCGTCAAACTCTACAACTTCTCTTCCCTCCCAACATGTTCAATGCTTTCGTCAAACTCTACAACTTCTCTTCCCTCTCAACATGTTCAATGCTTTCGTCAAACTCTACAACTTCTCTTCCCTCTCAACATGTTCAATGCTTTCGTCAAACTCTACAACTTATCTTCCCTCTCAACATGTTCAATGCTTTCGTCAAACTCTACAACTTCTCTTCCCTCCCAACATGTTCAATGTTTTCGTCAAACTCTACAACTTCTCTTCCCTCCCAACATGTTCAATGCTTTTGTCAAACTCTACAACTTCTCTTCCCTCTCAACATGTTCAATGGTTTCGTCAAACTCTACAACTTCTCTTCCCTCTCAACATGTTCAATGCTTTCGTCAAACTCTACAACTTCTCTTCCCTCTCAACATGTTCAATGCTTTCGTCAAACTCTACAACTTATCTTCCCTCTCAACATGTTCAATGCTTTCGTCAAACTCTACAACTTCTCTTCCCTCTCAACATGTTCAATGCTTTCGTCAAACTCTACAACTTCTCTTCCCTCTCAACATGTTCAATGCTTTCGTCAAACTCTACAACTTCTCTTCCCTCCCAACATGTTCAATGCTTTCGTCAAACTCTACAACTTATCTTCCCTCTCAACATGTTCAATGCTTTCGTCAAACTCTACAACTTCTCTTCCCTCTCAACATGTTCAATGCTTTCGTCAAACTCTACAACTTCTCTTCCCTCTCAACATGTTCAATGCTTTCGTCAAACTCTACAACTTCTCTTCCCTCTCAACATGTTCAATGCTTTCGTCAAACTCTACAACTTCTCTTCCCTCCCAACATGTTCAATGTTTTCGTCAAACTCTACAACTTCTCTTCCCTCCCAACATGTTCAATGCTTTTGTCAAACTCTACAACTTCTCTTCCCTCTCAACATGTTCAATGGTTTCGTCAAACTCTACAACTTCTCTTCCCTCTCAACATGTTCAATGCTTTGTCAAACTCTACAACTTCTCTTCCCTCCCAACATGTTCAATGCTTTCGTCAAACTCTACAACTTCTCTTCCCTCCCAACATGTTCAATGCTTTCGTCAAACTCTACAACTTCTCTTCCCTCCCAACATGTTCAATGCTTTCGTCAAACTCTACAACTTCTCTTCCTTCTCAACATGTTCAATACTTTCGTCAAACTCTACAACTTATCTTCCCTCTCAACATGTTCAATGCTTTCGTCAAACTCTACAACTTCTCTTCCCTCTCAACATGTTCAATGCTTTCGTCAAACTCTACAACTTCTCTTCCCTATCAACATGTTCAATGCTTTCGTCAAACTCTACAACTTATCTTCCCTCTCAACATGTTCAATGCTTTCGTCAAACTCTACAACTTCTCTTCCCTCTCAACATGTTCAATGCTTTCGTCAAACTCTACAACTTCTCTTCCCTCTCAACATGTTCAATGCTTTCGTCAAACTCTACAACTTCTCTTCCCTCTCAACATGTTCAATGCTTTCGTCAAACTCTACAACTTCTCTTCCCTCCCAACATGTTCAATGTTTTCGTCAAACTCTACAACTTCTCTTCCCTCCCAACATGTTCAATGCTTTTGTCAAACTCTACAACTTCTCTTCCCTCTCAACATGTTCAATGGTTTCGTCAAACTCTACAACTTCTCTTCCCTCTCAACATGTTCAATGCTTTGTCAAACTCTACAACTTCTCTTCCCTCCCAACATGTTCAATGCTTTCGTCAAACTCTACAACTTCTCTTCCCTCCCAACATGTTCAATGCTTTCGTCAAACTCTACAACTTCTCTTCCCTCCCAACATGTTCAATGCTTTCGTCAAATTCTACAACTTCTCTTCCTTCTCAACATGTTCAATACTTTCGTCAAACTCTACAACTTATCTTCCCTCTCAACATGTTCAATGCTTTCGTCAAACTCTACAACTTCTCTTCCCTCTCAACATGTTCAATGCTTTCGTCAAACTCTACAACTTCTCTTCCCTATCAACATGTTCAATGCTTTCGTCAAACTCTACAACTTCTCTTCCCTCTCAACATGTTCAATGCTTTCGTCAAACTCTACAACTTCTCTTCCCTCTCAACATGTTCAATGCTTTCGTCAAACTCTACAACTTCTCTTCCCTCTCAACATGTTCAATGCTTTCGTCAAACTCTACAACTTCTCTTCCCTCTCAACATGTTCAATGCTTTCGTCAAACTTTACAACTTCTCTTCCCTCTCAACATGTTCAATGCTTTCGTCAAACTCTACAACTTCTCTTCCCTCCCAACATGTTCAATGTTTTCGTCAAACTCTACAACTTCTCTTCCCTCCCAACATGTTCAATGCTTTTGTCAAACTCTACAACTTCTCTTCCCTCTCAACATGTTCAATGGTTTCGTCAAACTCTACAACTTCTCTTCCCTCTCAACATGTTCAATGCTTTCGTCAAACTCTACAACTTCTCTTCCCTCCCAACATGTTCAATGCTTTCGTCAAACTCTACAACTTCTCTTCACTCCCAACATGTTCAATGCTTTCGTCAAACTCTACAACTTCTCTTCCCTCCCAACATGTTCAATGCTTTCGTCAAACTCTACAACTTCTCTTCCTTCTCAACATGTTCAATACTTTCGTCAAACTCTACAACTTATCTTCCCTCTCAACATGTTCAATGCTTTCGTCAAACTCTACAACTTCTCTTCCCTCTCAACATGTTCAATGCTTTCGTCAAACTCTACAACTTCTCTTCCCTATCAACATGTTCAATGCTTTCGTCAAACTCTACAACTTCTCTTCCCTCTCAACATGTTCAATGCTTTCGTCAAACTCTACAACTTCTCTTCCCTCTCAACATGTTCAATGCTTTCGTCAAACTCTACAACTTCTCTTCCGTCTCAACATGTTCAATGCTTTCGTCAAACTCTACAATTTCTCTTCCCTCTCAACATGTTCAATGCTTTCGTCAAACTCTACAACTTCTCTTCCCTCCCAACATGTTCAATGCTTTCGTCAAACTCTACAACTTCTCTTCACTCCCAACATGTTCAATGCTTTCGTCAAACTCTACAACTTCTCTTCCCTCCCAACATGTTCAATGCTTTCGTCAAACTCTACAACTTCTCTTCCGTCTCAACATGTTCAATGCTTTCGTCAAACTCTACAACTTCTCTTCCCTCCCAACATGTTCAATGCTTTCGTCAAACTCTACAACTTCTCTTCCCTCTCAACATGTTCAATGCTTTCGTCAAACTCTACAACTTCTCTTCCCTCTCAACATGTTCAATGCTTTCGTCAAACTCTACAACTTATCTTCCCTCTCAACATGTTCAATGCTTTCGTCAAACTCTACAACTTCTCTTCCCTCTCAACATGTTCAATGCTTTCGTCAAACTCTACAACTTCTCTTCCCTCTCAACATGTTCAATGCTTTCGTCAAACTCTACAACTTATCTTCCCTCTCAACATGTTCAATGCTTTCGTCAAACTCTACAACTTCTCTTCCCTCTCAACATGTTCAATGCTTTCGTCAAACTCTACAACTTCTCTTCCCTCTCAACATGTTCAATGCTTTCGTCAAACTCTACAACTTCTCTTCCCTCCCAACATGTTCAATGCTTTCGTCAAACTCTACAACTTATCTTCCCTCTCAACATGTTCAATGCTTTCGTCAAACTCTACAACTTCTCTTCCCTCTCAACATGTTCAATGCTTTCGTCAAACTCTACAACTTCTCTTCCCTCTCAACATGTTCAATGCTTTCGTCAAACTCTACAACTTCTCTTCCCTCTCAACATGTTCAATGCTTTCGTCAAACTCTACAACTTCTCTTCCCTCTCAACATGTTCAATGCTTTCGTCAAACTTTACAACTTCTCTTCCCTCTCAACATGTTCAATGCTTTCGTCAAACTCTACAACTTCTCTTCCCTCCCAACATGTTCAATGTTTTCGTCAAACTCTACAACTTCTCTTCCCTCCCAACATGTTCAATGCTTTTGTCAAACTCTACAACTTCTCTTCCCTCTCAACATGTTCAATGGTTTCGTCAAACTCTACAACTTCTCTTCCCTCTCAACATGTTCAATGCTTTGTCAAACTCTACAACTTCTCTTCCCTCCCAACATGTTCAATGCTTTCGTCAAACTCTACAACTTCTCTTCCCTCCCAACATGTTCAATGCTTTCGTCAAACTCTACAACTTCTCTTCCCTCCCAACATGTTCAATGCTTTCGTCAAACTCTACAACTTCTCTTCCTTCTCAACATGTTCAATACTTTCGTCAAACTCTACAACTTATCTTCCCTCTCAACATGTTCAATGCTTTCGTCAAACTCTACAACTTCTCTTCCCTCTCAACATGTTCAATGCTTTCGTCAAACTCTACAACTTCTCTTCCCTATCAACATGTTCAATGCTTTCGTCAAACTCTACAACTTCTCTTCCCTCTCAACATGTTCAATGCTTTCGTCAAACTCTACAACTTCTCTTCCCTCTCAACATGTTCAATGCTTTCGTCAAACTCTACAACTTCTCTTCCCTCTCAACATGTTCAATGCTTTCGTCAAACTCTACAACTTCTCTTCCCTCTCAACATGTTCAATGCTTTCGTCAAACTTTACAACTTCTCTTCCCTCTCAACATGTTCAATGCTTTCGTCAAACTCTACAACTTCTCTTCCCTCCCAACATGTTCAATGTTTTCGTCAAACTCTACAACTTCTCTTCCCTCCCAACATGTTCAATGCTTTTGTCAAACTCTACAACTTCTCTTCCCTCTCAACATGTTCAATGGTTTCGTCAAACTCTACAACTTCTCTTCCCTCTCAACATGTTCAATGCTTTCGTCAAACTCTACAACTTCTCTTCCCTCCCAACATGTTCAATGCTTTCGTCAAACTCTACAACTTCTCTTCACTCTCAACATGTTCAATGCTTTCGTCAAACTCTACAACTTCTCTTCCCTCCCAACATGTTCAATGCTTTCGTCAAACTCTACAACTTCTCTTCCTTCTCAACATGTTCAATACTTTCGTCAAACTCTACAACTTATCTTCCCTCTCAACATGTTCAATGCTTTCGTCAAACTCTACAACTTCTCTTCCCTCTCAACATGTTCAATGCTTTCGTCAAACTCTACAACTTCTCTTCCCTATCAACATGTTCAATGCTTTCGTCAAACTCTACAACTTCTCTTCCCTCTCAACATGTTCAATGCTTTCGTCAAACTCTACAACTTCTCTTCCCTCTCAACATGTTCAATGCTTTCGTCAAACTCTACAACTTCTCTTCCGTCTCAACATGTTCAATGCTTTCGTCAAACTCTACAATTTCTCTTCCCTCTCAACATGTTCAATGCTTTCGTCAAACTCTACAACTTTTCTTCCCTATCAACATGTTCAATGCTTTCGTCAAACTCTACAACTTCTCTTCCCTCCCAGCATGTTCAATGCTTTCGTCAAACTCTACAACTTCTCTTCCCTCTCAACATGTTCAATGCTTTCGTCAAACTCTACAACTTCTCTTCCCTCCCAACATGTTCAACGCTTTCGTCAAACTCTACAGCTTCTCTTCCCTCTCAACATGTTCAATGCTTTCATTCCCTTAACTCAAACTCTACAACTTCTCTTCCCTCCCAACATGTTCAACGCTTTCGTCAAACTCTACAGCTTCTCTTCCCTCTCAACATGTTCAATGCTTTCATTCCCTTAGCTCAAACTCTACAACTTCTCTTCCCTCCCAACATGTTCAATGCTTTCGTCAAACTCTACAACTTCTCTTCCCTCTCAACATGTTCAATGCTTTCGTCAAACTCTACAACTTCTCTTCCCTCTCAACATGTTCAATGCTTTCGTCAAACTCTACAACTTCTCTTCCCTCTCCACATGTTCAATGCTTTCGTCAAACTCTACAACTTCTCTTCCCTCCCAACATGTTCAATGCTTTCGTCAAACTCTACAACTTCTCTTCCCTCTCAACATGTTCAATGCTTTCGTCAAACTCTACAACTTCTCTTCCCTCTCAACATGTTCAATGCTTTCGTCAAACTCTACAACTTCTCTTCCGTCTCAACATGTTCAATGCTTTCGTCAAACTCTACAACTTCTCTTCCCTCCCAACATGTTCAATGCTTTCGTCAAACTCTACAACTTCTCTTCCCTCTCAACATGTTCAATGCTTTCGTCAAACTCTACAACTTCTCTTCCCTCTCAACATGTTCAATGCTTTCGTCAAACTCTACAACTTATCTTCCCTCTCAACATGTTCAATGCTTTCGTCAAACTCTACAACTTCTCTTCCCTCTCAACATGTTCAATGCTTTCGTCAAACTCTACAACTTCTCTTCCCTCTCAACATGTTCAATGCTTTCGTCAAACTCTACAACTTCTCTTCCCTCCCAACATGTTCAATGCTTTCGTCAAACTCTACAACTTCTCTTCCCTCTCAACATGTTCAATGCTTTCGTCAAACTCTACAACTTATCTTCCCTCTCAACATGTTCAATGCTTTCGTCAAACTCTACAACTTCTCTTCCCTCTCAACATGTTCAATGCTTTCGTCAAACTCTACAACTTCTCTTCCCTCTCAACATGTTCAATGCTTTCGTCAAACTCTACAACTTCTCTTCCCTCTCAACATGTTCAATGCTTTCGTCAAACTCTACAACTTCTCTTCCCTCTCAACATGTTCAATGCTTTCGTCAAACTTTACAACTTCTCTTCCCTCTCAACATGTTCAATGCTTTCGTCAAACTCTACAACTTCTCTTCCCTCCCAACATGTTCAATGTTTTCGTCAAACTCTACAACTTCTCTTCCCTCCCAACATGTTCAATGCTTTTGTCAAACTCTACAACTTCTCTTCCCTCTCAACATGTTCAATGGTTTCGTCAAACTCTACAACTTCTCTTCCCTCTCAACATGTTCAATGCTTTCGTCAAACTCTACAACTTCTCTTCCCTCCCAACATGTTCAATGCTTTCGTCAAACTCTACAACTTCTCTTCCCTCCCAACATGTTCAATGCTTTCGTCAAACTCTACAACTTCTCTTCCCTCCCAACATGTTCAATGCTTTCGTCAAACTCTACAACTTCTCTTCCTTCTCAACATGTTCAATACTTTCGTCAAACTCTACAACTTATCTTCCCTCTCAACATGTTCAATGCTTTCGTCAAACTCTACAACTTCTCTTCCCTCTCAACATGTTCAATGCTTTCGTCAAACTCTACAACTTCTCTTCCCTATCAACATGTTCAATGCTTTCGTCAAACTCTACAACTTCTCTTCCCTCTCAACATGTTCAATGCTTTCGTCAAACTCTACAACTTCTCTTCCCTCTCAACATGTTCAATGCTTTCGTCAAACTCTACAACTTCTCTTCCCTCTCAACATGTTCAATGCTTTCGTCAAACTCTACAACTTCTCTTCCCTCTCAACATGTTCAATGCTTTCGTCAAACTTTACAACTTCTCTTCCCTCTCAACATGTTCAATGCTTTCGTCAAACTCTACAACTTCTCTTCCCTCCCAACATGTTCAATGTTTTCGTCAAACTCTACAACTTCTCTTCCCTCCCAACATGTTCAATGCTTTTGTCAAACTCTACAACTTCTCTTCCCTCTCAACATGTTCAATGGTTTCGTCAAACTCTACAACTTCTCTTCCCTCTCAACATGTTCAATGCTTTCGTCAAACTCTACAACTTCTCTTCCCTCCCAACATGTTCAATGCTTTCGTCAAACTCTACAACTTCTCTTCCCTCCCAACATGTTCAATGCTTTCGTCAAACTCTACAACTTCTCTTCCCTCCCAACATGTTCAATGCTTTCGTCAAACTCTACAACTTCTCTTCCTTCTCAACATGTTCAATACTTTCGTCAAACTCTACAACTTATCTTCCCTCTCAACATGTTCAATGCTTTCGTCAAACTCTACAACTTCTCTTCCCTCTCAACATGTTCAATGCTTTCGTCAAACTCTACAACTTCTCTTCCCTATCAACATGTTCAATGCTTTCGTCAAACTCTACAACTTCTCTTCCCTCTCAACATGTTCAATGCTTTCGTCAAACTCTACAACTTCTCTTCCCTCTCAACATGTTCAATGCTTTCGTCAAACTCTACAACTTCTCTTCCGTCTCAACATGTTCAATGCTTTCGTCAAACTCTACAATTTCTCTTCCCTCTCAACATGTTCAATGCTTTCGTCAAACTCTACAACTTTTCTTCCCTATCAACATGTTCAATGCTTTCGTCAAACTCTACAACTTCTCTTCCCTCCCAGCATGTTCAATGCTTTCGTCAAACTCTACAACTTCTCTTCCCTCTCAACATGTTCAATGCTTTCGTCAAACTCTACAACTTCTCTTCCCTCCCAACATGTTCAACGCTTTCGTCAAACTCTACAGCTTCTCTTCCCTCTCAACATGTTCAATGCTTTCATTCCCTTAACTCAAACTCTACAACTTCTCTTCCCTCCCAACATGTTCAATGCTTTCGTCAAACTCTACAACTTCTCTTCCCTCTCAACATGTTCAATGCTTTCGTCAAACTCTACAACTTCTCTTCCCTCTCAACATGTTCAATGCTTTCGTCAAACTCTACAACTTCTCTTCCCTCTCCACATGTTCAATGCTTTCGTCAAACTCTACAACTTCTCTTCCCTCCCAACATGTTCAATGCTTTCGTCAAACTCTACAACTTCTCTTCCCTCTCAACATGTTCAATGCTTTCGTCAAACTCTACAACTTCTCTTCCCTCTCAACATGTTCAAAGCTTTCGTCAAACTCTACAACTTCTCTTCCGTCTCAACATGTTCAATGCTTTCGTCAAACTCTACAACTTCTCTTCCCTCCCAACATGTTCAATGCTTTCGTCAAACTCTACAACTTCTCTTCCCTCTCAACATGTTCAATGCTTTCGTCAAACTCTACAACTTATCTTCCCTCTCAACATGTTCAATGCTTTCGTCAAACTCTACAACTTCTCTTTCCTCTCAACATGTTCAATGCTTTCGTCAAACTCTACAACTTCTCTTCCCTCTCAACATGTTCAATGCTTTCATCAAACTCTACAACTTCTCTTCCCTCTCAACATGTTCAATGCTTTCGTCAAACTCTACAACTTCTCTTCCCTCTCAACATGTTCAATGATTTCGTCAAACTTTACAACTTCTCTTCCCTCTCAACATGTTCAATGCTTTCGTCAAACTCTACAACTTCTCTTCCCTCCCAACATGTTCAATGTTTTCGTCAAACTCTACAACTTCTCTTCCCTCCCAACATGTTCAATGCTTTTGTCAAACTCTACAACTTCTCTTTCCTCTCAACATGTTCAATGGTTTCGTCAAACTCTACAACTTCTCTTCCCTCTCAACATGTTCAATGCTTTCGTCAAACTCTACAACTTCTCTTCCCTCTCAACATGTTCAATGCTTTCGTCAAACTCTACAACTTCTCTTCCCTCTCAACATGTTCAATGCTTTCGTCAAACTTTACAACTTCTCTTCCCTCTCAACATGTTCAATGCTTTCGTCAAACTCTACAACTTCTCTTCCCTCCCAACATGTTCAATGTTTTCGTCAAACTCTACAACTTCTCTTCCCTCCCAACATGTTCAATGCTTTTGTCAAACTCTACAACTTCTCTTCCCTCTCAACATGTTCAATGGTTTCGTCAAACTCTACAACTTCTCTTCCCTCTCAACATGTTCAATGCTTTCGTCAAACTCTACAACTTCTCTTCCCTCCCAACATGTTCAATGCTTTCGTCAAACTCTACAACTTCTCTTCCCTCCCAACATGTTCAATGCTTTCGTCAAACTCTACAACTTCTCTTCCCTCCCAACATGTTCAATGCTTTCGTCAAACTCTACAACTTCTCTTCCTTCTCAACATGTTCAATACTTTCGTCAAACTCTACAACTTATCTTCCCTCTCAACATGTTCAATGCTTTCGTCAAACTCTACAACTTCTCTTCCCTCTCAACATGTTCAATGCTTTCGTCAAACTCTACAACTTCTCTTCCCTATCAACATGTTCAATGCTTTCGTCAAACTCTACAACTTCTCTTCCCTCTCAACATGTTCAATGCTTTCGTCAAACTCTACAACTTCTCTTCCCTCTCAACATGTTCAATGCTTTCGTCAAACTCTACAACTTCTCTTCCGTCTCAACATGTTCAATGCTTTCGTCAAACTCTACAATTTCTCTTCTCTCTCAACATGTTCAATGCTTTCGTCAAACTCTACAACTTCTCTTCCCTCCCAACATGTTCAACGCTTTCGTCAAACTCTACAGCTTCTCTTCCCTCTCAACATGTTCAATGCTTTCATTCCCTTAACTCAAACTCTACAACTTCTCTTCCCTCCCAACATGTTCAATGCTTTCGTCAAACTCTACAACTTCTCTTCCCTCTCAACATGTTCAATGCTTTCGTCAAACTCTACAACTTCTCTTCCCTCTCAACATGTTCAATTCTTTCGTCAAACTCTACAACTTCTCTTCCCTCTCCACATGTTCAATGCTTTCGTCAAACTCTACAACTTCTCTTCCCTCCCAACATGTTCAATGCTTTCGTCAAACTCTACAACTTCTCTTCCCTCTCAACATGTTCAATGCTTTCGTCAAACTCTACAACTTCTCTTCCCTCTCAACATGTTCAAAGCTTTCGTCAAACTCTACAACTTCTCTTCCGTCTCAACATGTTCAATGCTTTCGTCAAACTCTACAACTTCTCTTCCCTCCCAACATGTTCAATGCTTTCGTCAAACTCTACAACTTCTCTTCCCTCTCAACATGTTCAATGCTTTCGTCAAACTCTACAACTTATCTTCCCTCTCAACATGTTCAATGCTTTCGTCAAACTCTACAACTTCTCTTTCCTCTCAACATGTTCAATGCTTTCGTCAAACTCTACAACTTCTCTTCCCTCTCAACATGTTCAATGCTTTCATCAAACTCTACAACTTCTCTTCCCTCTCAACATGTTCAATGCTTTCGTCAAACTCTACAACTTCTCTTCCCTCTCAACATGTTCAATGCTTTCGTCAAACTTTACAACTTCTCTTCCCTCTCAACATGTTCAATGCTTTCGTCAAACTCTACAACTTCTCTTCCCTCCCAACATGTTCAATGTTTTCGTCAAACTCTACAACTTCTCTTCCCTCCCAACATGTTCAATGCTTTTGTCAAACTCTACAACTTCTCTTTCCTCTCAACATGTTCAATGGTTTCGTCAAACTCTACAACTTCTCTTCCCTCTCAACATGTTCAATGCTTTCATTCCCTTAACTCAAACTCTACAACTTCTCTTCCCTCCCAACATGTTCAATGCTTTCGTCAAACTCTACAACTTCTCTTCCCTCCCAACATGTTCAATGGTTTCGTCAAACTCTACAACTTCTCTTCCCTCTCAACATGTTCAATGCTTTCGTCAAACTCTACAACTTCTATTCCCTCTCAACATGTTCAATGCTTTCGTCAAACTCTACAACTTCTCTTCCCTCTCAACATGTTCAATGCTTTCGTCAAACTCTACAACTTCTCTTCCCGCTCAACATGTGCAATGCTTTCGTCAAACTCTACAACTTCTCTTCCCCCCAACATGTTCAATGCTTTCGTCAAACTCTACAACTTCTCTTCCCTCTCAACATGTTCAATGCTTTCGTCAAACTCTACAACTTCTCTTCCCTCTCAACAAGTTCAATGCTTTCGTCAAACTCTACAACTTCTCTTCCCTCTCAACATGTTCAATGCTTTCGTCAAACTCTACAACTTCTCTTCCCTCCCAACATGTTCAATGCTTTCGTCAAACTCTACAACTTCTCTTCCCTCTCAACATGTTCAATGCTTTCGTCAAACTCTAAAACTTCTCTTCCCTATCAACATGTTCAATGCTTTCGTCAAACTCTACAACTTCTCTTCCCTCTCAACATGTTCAATGTTTTCGTCAAACTCTACAACTTCTCTTCCCTCCCAACATGGTCAATGCTTTCGTCAAACTGTACAACTTCTCTTCCCTCTCAACATGTTCAATGCTTTCGTCAAACTCTACAACTTCTCTTCCCGCTCAACATGTTCAATGCTTTCGTCAAACTCTACAACTTCTCTTCCCTCTCAACATGTTCAATGCTTTCGTCAAACTCTATAACTTCTCTTCCCTCTCAACATGTTCAATGCTTTCGTCAAACTCTACAACTTCTCTTCCCTCTCAACATGTTCAATGCTTTCGTCAAACTCTACAATTGCTCTTCCCGCTCAACATGTTCAATGCTTTCGTCAAACTCTACAACTTCTCTTCCCTCTCAAGATGTTCAATGCTTTCGTCAAACTCTACAACTTCTCTTCCCTCTCAACATGTTCATTGCTTTCGTCAAACTCTACAACTTCTCTTCCCTCTCAACATGTTCAATGCTTTCGTCAAACTCTACAACTTCTCTTCCGTCTCAACATGTTCAATGCTTTCGTCAAACTCTACAATTTATCTTCCCTCTCAACATGTTCAATGGTTTCGTCAAACTCTACAACTTCTCTTCCCTCTCAACATGTTCAATGCTTTCGTCAAACTTTACAACTTCTCTTCCCTCTCAACATGTTCAATGCTTTCGTCAAACTCTACAACTTCTCTTCCCTCCCAACATGTTCAATGTTTTCGTCAAACTCTACAACTTCTCTTCCCTCCCAACATGTTCAATGCTTTTGTCAAACTCTACAACTTCTCTTTCCTCTCAACATGTTCAATGGTTTCGTCAAACTCTACAACTTCTCTTCCCTCTCAACATGTTCAATGCTTTCATTCCCTTAACTCAAACTCTACAACTTCTCTTCCCTCCCAACATGTTCAATGCTTTCGTCAAACTCTACAACTTCTCTTCCCTCCCAACATGTTCAATGGTTTCGTCAAACTCTACAACTTCTCTTCCCTCTCAACATGTTCAATGCTTTCGTCAAACTCTACAACTTCTCTTCCCTATCAACATGTTCAATGCTTTCGTCAAACTCTACAACTTCTCTTCCCTCTCAACATGTTCAATGCTTTCGTCAAACTCTACAACTTCTCTTCCCTCTCAACATGTTCAATGCTTTCGTCAAACTCTACAACTTCTCTTCCGTCTCAACATGTTCAATGCTTTCGTCAAACTCTACAATTTCTCTTCCCTCTCAACATGTTCAATGCTTTCGTCAAACTCTACAACTTTTCTTCCCTATCAACATGTTCAATGCTTTCGTCAAACTCTACAACTTCTCTTCCCTCCCAGCATGTTCAATGCTTTCGTCAAACTCTACAACTTCTCTTCCCTCTCAACATGTTCAATGCTTTCGTCAAACTCTACAACTTCTCTTCCCTCCCAACATGTTCAACGCTTTCGTCAAACTCTACAGCTTCTCTTCCCTCTCAACATGTTCAATGCTTTCATTCCCTTAACTCAAACTCTACAACTTCTCTTCCCTCCCAACATGTTCAATGCTTTCGTCAAACTCTACAACTTCTCTTCCCTCTCAACATGTTCAATGCTTTCGTCAAACTCTACAACTTCTCTTCCCTCTCAACATGTTCAATGCTTTCGTCAAACTCTACAACTTCTCTTCCCTCTCCACATGTTCAATGCTTTCGTCAAACTCTACAACTTCTCTTCCCTCCCAACATGTTCAATGCTTTCGTCAAACTCTACAACTTCTCTTCCCTCTCAACATGTTCAATGCTTTCGTCAAACTCTACAACTTATCTTCCCTCTCAACATGTTCAATGCTTTCGTCAAACTCTACAACTTCTCTTTCCTCTCAACATGTTCAATGCTTTCGTCAAACTCTACAACTTCTCTTCCCTCTCAACATGTTCAATGCTTTCATCAAACTCTACAACTTCTCTTCCCTCTCAACATGTTCAATGCTTTCGTCAAACTCTACAACTTCTCTTCCCTCTCAACATGTTCAATGCTTTCGTCAAACTTTACAACTTCTCTTCCCTCTCAACATGTTCAATGCTTTCGTCAAACTCTACAACTTCTCTTCCCTCCCAACATGTTCAATGTTTTCGTCAAACTCTACAACTTCTCTTCCCTCCCAACATGTTCAATGCTTTTGTCAAACTCTACAACTTCTCTTTCCTCTCAACATGTTCAATGGTTTCGTCAAACTCTACAACTTCTCTTCCCTCTCAACATGTTCAATGCTTTCATTCCCTTAACTCAAACTCTACAACTTCTCTTCCCTCCCAACATGTTCAATGCTTTCGTCAAACTCTACAACTTCTCTTCCCTCCCAACATGTTCAATGCTTTCGTCAAACTCTACAACTTCTCTTCCCTCTCAACATGTTCAATGCTTTCGTCAAACTCTACAACTTCTATTCCCTCTCAACATGTTCAATGCTTTCGTCAAACTCTACAACTTCTCTTCCCTCTCAACATGTTCAATGCTTTCGTCAAACTCTACAACTTCTCTTCCCGCTCAACATGTGCAATGCTTTCGTCAAACTCTACAACTTCTCTTCCCCCCAACATGTTCAATGCTTTCGTCAAACTCTACAACTTCTCTTCCCTCTCAACATGTTCAATGCTTTCGTCAAACTCTACAACTTCTCTTCCCTCTCAACAAGTTCAATGCTTTCGTCAAACTCTACAACTTCTCTTCCCTCTCAACATGTTCAATGCTTTCGTCAAACTCTACAACTTCTCTTCCCTCCCAACATGTTCAATGCTTTCGTCAAACTCTACAACTTCTCTTCCCTCTCAACATGTTCAATGCTTTCGTCAAACTCTAAAACTTCTCTTCCCTATCAACATGTTCAATGCTTTCGTCAAACTCTACAACTTCTCTTCCCTCTCAACAGGTTCAATGCTTTCGTCAAACTCTACAACTTCTCTTCCCTCTCAACATGTTCAATGTTTTCGTCAAACTCTACAACTTCTCTTCCCTCCCAACATGGTCAATGCTTTCGTCAAACTGTACAACTTCTCTTCCCTCTCAACATGTTCAATGCTTTCGTCAAACTCTACAACTTCTCTTCCCTATCAACATGTTCAATGCTTTCGTCAAACTCTACAACTTCTCTTCCCTCTCAACATGTTCAATGCTTTCGTCAAACTCTATAACTTCTCTTCCCTCTCAACATGTTCAATGCTTTCGTCAAACTCTACAACTTCTCTTCCCTCTCAACATGTTCAATGCTTTCGTCAAACTCTACAATTGCTCTTCCCGCTCAACATGTTCAATGCTTTCGTCAAACTCTACAACTTCTCTTCCCTCTCAAGATGTTCAATGCTTTCGTCAAACTCTACAACTTCTCTTCCCTCTCAACATGTTCATTGCTTTCGTCAAACTCTACAACTTCTCTTCCCTCTCAACATGTTCAATGCTTTCGTCAAACTCTACAACTTCTCTTCCGTCTCAACATGTTCAATGCTTTCGTCAAACTCTACAATTTCTCTTCCCTCTCAACATGTTCAATGCTTTCGTCAAACTCTACAACTTCTCTTCCCTCTCAACATGTTCAATGCTTTCGTCAAACTCTACAACTTCTCTTCCCTCCCAACATGTTCAATGCTTTCGTCAAACTCTACAACTTCTCTTCCCTCCCAACATGTTCAATGCTTTCGTCAAATTCTACAACTTCTCTTCCCTCCCAACATGTTCAATGCTTTTGTCAAACTCTACAACTTCTCTTCCCTCTCAACATGTTCAATGCTTTCATTCCCTTAACTCAAACTCTACAACTTCTCTTCCCTCCCAACATGTTCAATGCTTTCGTCAAACTCTACAACTTCTCTTCCTTCTCAACATGTTCAATACTTTCGTCAAACTCTACAACTTATCTTCCCTCTCAACATGTTCAATGCTTTCGTCAAACTCTACAACTTCTCTTCCCTCTCAACATGTTCAATGCTTTCGTCAAACTCTACAACTTCTCTTCCCTCTCAACATGTTCAATGCTTTCGTCAAACTCTACAACTTCTCTTCCGTCTCAACATGTTCAATGCTTTCGTCAAACTCTACAACTTCTCTTCCCTATCAACATGTTCAATGCTTTCGTCAAACTCTACAACTTCTCTTCCCTCCCAACATGTTCAATGCTTTCGTCAAACTCTACAACTTCTCTTCCCTCTCAACATGTTCAATGCTTTCGTCAAACTCTACAACTTCTCTTCCCTCCCAACATGTTCACCGCTTTCGTCAAACTCTACAACTTCTCTTCCCTCTCAACATGTTCAATGCTTTCATTCCCTTAACTCAAACTCTACAACTTCTCTTCCCTCCCAACATGTTCAATGCTTTCGTCAAACTCTACAACTTCTCTTCCCTCTCAACATGTTCAATGCTTTCGTCAAACTCTACAACTTCTCTTCCATCTCAACATGTTCAATGCTTTCGTCAAACTCTACAACTTCTCTTCCCTCTCCACATGTTCAATGCTTTCGTCAAACTCTACAACTTCTCTTCCCTCCCAACATGTTCAATGCTTTCGTCAAACTCTACAACTTCTCTTCCCTCTCAACATGTTCAATGCTTTCGTCAAACTCTGCAACTTCTCCTCCCTCTCAACATGTTCAATGCTTTCGTCAAACTCTACAACTTCTCATCCGTCTCAACATGTTCAATGCTTTCGTCAAACTCTACAACTTCTCTTCCCTCCCAACATGTACAATGCTTTCGTCAAACTCTACAACTTCTCTTCCCTCTTAACATGTTCAATGCTTTCGTCAAACTCTACAACTTATCTTCCCTCTCAACATGTTCAATGCTTTCGTCAAACTCTACAACTTCTCTTCCCTCTCAACATGTTCAATGCTTTCGTCAAACTCTACAACTTCTCTTCCCTCTCAACATGTTCAATGCTTTCGTCACACTCTACAACTTCTCTTCCCTCTCAACATGTTCAATGCTTTCGTCAAACTCTACAATTGCTCTTCCCGCTCAACATGTTCAATGCTTTCGTCAAACTCTACAACTTCTCTTCCCTCTCAAGATGTTCAATGCTTTCGTCAAACTCTACAACTTCTCTTCCCTCCTAACATGTTCAATGCTTTCGTCAAACTCTACAACTTCTCTTCCCTCTCAACATGTTCAATGCTTTCGTCAAACTCTACAACTTCTCTTCCCGCTCAACATGTTCAATGCTTTCGTCAAACTCTACAAATTCTCTTCCCTCTCAACATGTTCAATGCTTTCGTCAAACTCTACAACTTCTCTTCCCTCTCAACATGTTCAATGATTTCGTCAAACTCTACAACTTCTCTTCCCTCTCAACATGTTCAATGCTTTCGTCAAACTCTACAACTTCTCTTCCTTCTCAACATGTTCAATGCTTTCGTCAAACTCTACAGCTTCTCTTCCCTCTCAACATGTTCAATGCTTTCGTCAAACACTACAACTTCTCTTCCCTCTCAACATGTTCAATGCTTTCGTCAAACTCTACAACTTCTCTTCCCTCTCAACCTGTACAATGCTTTCGTCAAACTCTACAACTTCTCTTCCCTCTCAACATGTTCAATGCTTTCGTCAAACTCTACAACTTCTCTTCCCTCTCAACATGTTCAATGCTTTCGTCAAACTCTACAACTTCTCTTCCCTCTCAACATGTTCAATGCTTTCATCAAACTCTACAACTTCTCTTCCCTCTCAACATGTTCAATGCTTTCGTCAAACTCTACAACTTCTCTTCCCTATCAGCATGTTCAATGCTTTCGTCAAACTCTACAACTTTTCTTCCCTCTCAACATGTTCAATGCTTTCGTCAAACTCTACAACTTCTCTTCCCTCTCAACATGTTCAATGCTTTCGTCAAACTCTACAACTTCTCTTCCCTCTCAACATGTTCAATGCTTTCGTCAAACTCTACAACTTCTCTTCCCTCTCAACATGTTCAATGCTTTCGTCAAACTCTACAACTTCTCTTCCCTCTCAACAGGTTCAATGCTTTCGTCAAACTCTACAACTTCTCTTCCCTCCCAACATGTTCAATGCTTTCGTCAAACTCTACAACTTCTCTTCCCTCTCAACATGTTCAATGCTTTCGTCAAACTCTACAACTTCTCTTCCCTCTCAACATGTTCAATGCTTTCGTCAAACTCTACAACTTCTCTTCCCTCTCAACATGTTCAATGCTTTCGTCAAACTCTACAACTTCTCTTCCCTCTCAACATGTTCAATGCTTTCGTCAAACTCTACAACTTCTCTTCCCTCTCAACATGTTCAATGCTTTCGTCAAACTCTACAACTTCTCTTCCCTATCAACATGTTCAATGCTTTCGTCAAACTCTACAACTTCTCTTCCCTCTCAACATGTTCAATGCTTTCGTCAAACTCTACAACTTCTCTTCCCTCTCAACATGTTCAATGCTTTCGTCAAACTCTACAACTTCTCTTCCCTCTCAACATGTTCAATGCTTTCGTCAAACTCTACAACTTCTCTTCCCTCTCAACAGGTTCAATGCTTTCGTCAAACTCTACAACTTCTCTTCCCTATCAACATGTTCA
The DNA here is from genome assembly GCA_963680875.1 of Bathymodiolus brooksi. Taxonomy (NCBI): domain Eukaryota; kingdom Metazoa; phylum Mollusca; class Bivalvia; order Mytilida; family Modiolidae; genus Bathymodiolus; species Bathymodiolus brooksi. Next base: position 15,564,731 of record OY804578.1, on the reverse strand, counting down.
ATGCTTTCGTCAAACTCTACAAATTCTCTTCCCTCTCAACATGTTCAATGCTTTCGTCAAACTCTACAACTTCTCTTCCCTCTCAACATGTTCAATACTTTTGTGACATTCTCAACATGTTCAATGCTTTCGTGACATTCTCAACATATTCAATGCTTTCGTGACATTATGAAGCATATAAAAAAGACAAGAAATAAAAATGCTGGAGATTTGTTCAATTTCAATCTACGATATCAATAAGAACTATGATGTCGTTGATCTGATACCACGCGATATTTGCATCTCAACAAGACTGACCACCTTTGTCATTGTTAGTGGCATGACTTAGCAGATGTAACGACACGCTATTGTATTTTGTAAAAAAAAATTCTTCTAATTAGCGGGAGTGTTTTTGATGTATGACATTTTACATCGGGTTATTTTTCCTATAATCCAGTTACCAGAAAGGAACTTTCAGAATAAATATCGATTTTTACCCTTGGAATATCATTAGATTGCTAATTGCAGACGTTATATGTTCTTCGATATACGGATTCTGATTACCCCTTTGGTATCTACAAACTCGTCATATGAAAAGTACTATATTGTTTACATAAATAATATATGAATAGCCCAAGGTTTTTCATCGTCAGATCTTATTTGCTAGACTGTTTAATTGCCAAACTATATTGACTTTTAAAGGAAGAGAGCAAATAAAGGACTTGTTCAGATTATTCTTCTCTGCAACGACCACTGACAACTCCATATAAGCTGATGCTCATTAGCACAACTACGGCAGAGTGACTTTTCGGCACGTGGCATTAATTCTCAAAATATGAGGCACTCGTCCTTTCCTTGAGGATTTTAAAGGTACAACAAAAGATCGTGTTTCATAAGATTATAAAATATGGTATATAATATCAAAACATCTTGGAGATCTAGATTATAAAATATGACATTAAAGGAATAACACCTTAATTCACCAATCAGGGGTGAGAACAAATACAACAACAACAACCTTGTTTTTTTTAAATCATTAAAATTCCTTTCGCTTTGTTGTGTTTTGATTGTTTTAATGTACAGCAATTGCATTAATTAAATTAGTAATTGATGGTCAATAAAGATTATTTTGAAACAAAATTTGATTTGATTTAGTTGTATTTTAATTCCTTTATCAGTGGTTTGATGCATGGCCTTTAAATATTGAATTTCCGGGAATGGCGGCCATTTTAGATCTTGTCCCGAAACCTTCCATTTCACTACAAGATTTTAAACATGCCATGATATTCTGACAGAACGTACAGGGATCGCATACTTTTCACAACATGCATGGTGTAGGAGAGATTTAAAAATGACAAAAATAGGCTAAAACACAAATATAATAGAAAATCTGAAAGAAATTAAATAATGTTTTACACTGGAATATTAAAACATTTTGGAGATAATGTTAGAAGCTGAATTTTCCATGGATATTGCTGACATCTTAATTTATATAAAGCAAACAGGCAATCAATGCGAAATCCTGTAATACAGTTCGTAATTCAACGCTCCAATCTACTTCCCAAAATGAATTCTGAAATTAATTCTAGAATCACTTTTGATATCGGAGTAACTTATAGGCTGTGCTATAATTAAATTGGGGAAGTGCAGCCTGTAAAGAGGAAGACACAGAACATTAATTAATAATAATTAGGTTTTCTCAATAGTTTTCTATTTTTATTTAGCTATGCACTATTCATCATTAACTGTTACGTTGGAGCGTCTTTTAAATAAGGGTAATAACAAAATTACCGAACTCCGAACAATCTTACAAAGGGAAAGTCAAAACTCATAAGTATATAAATAGACAAAATCAGTCAACAACCGGAAAACTTAAGTCATAGAAAACCTTGACCGCAATCAATGGCTCTCCCTTTGAGACCGGTTGATTGTCTTGCTCCCAATGTCTTTTAGATAAGCTAGCTTCAATCTTTTGACTTTGATCGTAAGCGATGAATGTTATTCTAGAATGCAGCATGGTCACATAATTATATGTCTACATAATTTGTCAAACTTCAATCTGATATATATGTCATTTTTGGACATAACAAAAATACTTTAAAACCCATCAAAAACACAAACTCCACAGCGACAGGTAGTGGTGCAAATCTGGTATGGAACAGACGCAAACTTATGGTCTGGTTTAACCTTAATGTGATACAAACCTTCCCATTTAATAATTAAAGATATATTTGTCAATACATATAAACAAACAATAAAATCCTGTAAACTTCAATTCGTCAAAATTCATCACGAATACTGCAACAGAAATTACTTATTAATAAACATTTACTGGGTCAGTGAACATTTACTGGGTCAGTGAACATATACTGGGTCAGTGAACATACACTTGATCAGTGAACATTTACTGGGTCAGTGAACATTTACTGGGTCAGTGAACATATACTGGGTCAGTGAACATATACTGGATCAGTGAACATTTACTGGGTCAGTGAGTAATTACTGAATAATGTAGACTCTGATTCTTTTCAGTAAAGGTTTCTATTGTTGTTTAGACGTTTCAAATGTAGAAGATTTATAATATATTAAAACAACCAATAAGTTAAATAAAAAATATTGTTCTTTTATTCATTTATTATATGGGAAAGGTAGAGTAGATTTTAACTCTTATTTCAATATTTGTTCAAAGAATCAAAGGGCGACATTTTATGTTAAGATTTAATATAGAAGGAATTAAAACGCTTAGATATTACAGAATATTATAAAGTACATGTATCATACCTATTGTATAGTACATGTAGCATACCTATTGATGGGTAAAATTGTAATTATTTATTGTTGATTTTATAGCTTTGATTTAAACTTCGCCTACAAAATCAGATAAATAAAAATAAGTAAAACACTATGCTAAAATATTTAGTACAAAGTTTTACTCACACAAATAAAAATAATGCACGCTAAAAACTACGTGTATTTGGTCGTATTTGTAGTCTGTATAGGAATAATCTTGGCCTTTTGGACTTTACCGATAGACATCACAACCGTCCCGGCTACAATCAGGTAAATTTATTAATATAATAACATATATAATTGTTATGGGGCCGTCGTGGCAGTGATCGTATATGGTAGTTGGAATTACAACTACTTATGTAATCAGTGCCTATCACCACTGATGTTGTGAGCTCGAATCTCGATCAAGGCGAGGTGTACAACATTATGTGATCAAATTTGTCAGTGACTTGCGACAGGTCGGTGGTTTTCTCCGGGTCCTCAGGTTTCCTCCACCAATAAAACTGACCGCCACGATATAACTGAAATATTGTTGAAAGTGGCGTTAAACACCATCAAACAAACATACAAACATAACTTTTATGATAAATTTTGTATACATTGATTTATTAATTAACAATCTTGTAATGATCTTTCAACACTTAATTAATAGATCCATTCATTCAATTCATTCATTCATTTATTCAATCGATACATTGACGCAAATGAGTTGTGGCGCAAATAATACTTCTTTTTCTTTTCTTTTCTTGGCGCAAACGAATACCGCCCAAAAGAATAAAATGTTATAGAAATACTAATACTTGAGTTGACTTGTCAATGACGAAATTACGTACAGAAAAATCCATATTAAAGTCTTTGTGTATTATTGTACTGAATATTATTCAGGGGTTTATGTGTTTGTAGTGCTTAACGCCACTTTTAACAATATTCCAGTTATATTGTGGCGGTCAGTTTTATTGGTGGAGGAAACCGGAGTTCCCGGAGAAAACCACCGACCTGTGGCAAGTCACTGACAAACTTTATCACATAATGTTGTATCGAGTACACCTCGCCATGAAATGGGTTCGAACTCACAATATTAGTTATGATAGGCACTGATTACACATGTAGTTGTAAATCCAACTACCATGCGATCACGACCACGACGGTTCCTTAAGCTACTTTGATATAAACAGTCGTCTTCTACTACACTTGATTCAGTATGTAATCCGTGATTTAAAGATTCTACCAATCTTCTAGAAAACATATGTTATCGATATACATGTGTAATTGCACCACGCCTGTCCAGATGAATTGTAAGGTCCTTCTATTGATAAAACACAAACGTACAGCTGGTACTTGGATTTCGGTCACGAGTTCTACTTTTTAATATCTCTTGACGAATTTGAAAGTCTGAATATAGGTTTTAAATAACGCATGTGTATTATCTAACTAAATCATTGTTACTGGTAATTTTATTAGACGATCCGCCTCCCTGTGTAGTGTATATAGACTAATGCACTACTGTTTTGAGGCTTATACAGTGTATAAGGATTTCAGAAATATTGATTTATTTTAATGTCACAAAATAGTTTTTCCTTCTAAAAATTGAATTCAATATCAATAGTACGTTAAAAAATAAATATGTATAGTCCGTTTGACTTCAATAAATCTTCAGAAAAACATTCTTAAAGATACAGTTTTCAAATCCACATTTTTTTCTAGATTTTTATTAATATATGATATATACGAACAATTAATTTGAAAAAATGTTGTGCATTATTAAAGAAGTTGCCCATTATCTCTCTATGTTAATTATATTTTCTAAGGTGTAGAAATCTGGTTGGAGTGAGTATAAATAACAGACTGTAACATGTAACATAGGACATTTAAATATTAGGACATAGATAACAATTGACTATCACCTTAATGGTCAGTTAATTAATAGCGTTTTAATATTTAAATGGTACAATGAAATATACATTGAAAGCAAATGTCTGTTATTTTGTTTTGATGGTTGGGCTCTTACACTATTTGTACTCACTCCATGCAGATTTTTACTCTTCAGAAAATATAATAAACATAGAGACCTAATGGGTAACTTTTTTAATAATGTACCAACATTTTTTTAATTGTCAGAGTTCGTATATATCATATATTTATAAACATCTAGAAAAAGAAATGTTGATTTGAAAACTGGATTTTTAAGAATTTTTTTCTGAAGATTTATAGAAGTCAAACGGACTTATATCATGTGGTTTTAGGTTATAGTTATTCGGATCCTGGTAATATGATTTAATATTTTTCTTTTTTTTTTCTGTTAAACAAACAAAAAAATAATAAATTATCGCTACCGTCTCATAGGGATCGTGACAAGACGACTGTTTTGAATCTTTATATATTACTGCAGCAGATTAACAGATGCAATTAACATTGCGACAGGTCGGTGGTTTTCTTCGGGTACTCTGATTTCCTCCACCAATAAAACTGAACGCCATGATATAACTGAAATATTGTTGAAAGTGGCGTTAAACACCATAAACCAAACCATCCATTCATAATTACTGTACTGTATTTTTATCTATGTATTTTTTTCTGCAACTGTGTGATATTTATAGTTTATGAGAATAATATCCTTGAAATAATTAAAACAAATTATGCATTCATCATTTTATTTTTGTATGTGTATTATAAAGCCTCCCTAGAATCACATGGGTGACACCTGAGAAAGAATATGCAGTACAGTCACCTGTCCGAATCATCAACAATTCCAATGTGACGTTTGTGTGTCCAGACAAAAAACCAATTTTCCCAACCGAGGATCTTTTATGTATGGTATGTTGAAACTGTTTTTATATTTTTATCATCAATGTAGTTTAAAATGTGTACGATCGCTGAAATCACACAACTCTTACCATCACATCTTTTGTTTTTGAACTCTCTTTGTCCGCATAGGAAAAACATACTGCAGCAGCTCAAATTGCGAAGCAGCTTTGTAAGAGTGATGGACGGTACTAATGTTCTCATCCTTCAGACATTAAGTGACCCGTAGCTTATTTTGACTATTCTGTTTAGGCCATTTTATTGTATTTCTCCCAACCACTGTTGAATTATTTTGCTTTCCAATTTGACGATTATAACTGTACCTGATGAAGGTTATTCCAGACTGTACCTGAGAAGGTTATTCCAGACTGTACCTGATGAAGGTTATTCCAGACTGTACCTGATGAAGGTTATTCCAGACTGTACCTGAGAAGGTTATTCCAGACTGTACCTGATGAAGGTTATTCCAGACTGTACCTGATGAAGGTTATTCCAGACTGTACCTGATGAAGGTTCTTCCAGAAACGCGTTCTGTGCAATAAATTTGATATCTACGTTTTTATTGCATCTTGCAGTTCCACAAAACCTCTCCTCATACTTTGTCTCCGGGAGTGATCGTTCATTGTATGCTGCATTCACACAAACTCTCCCCTTTCATATTTTGTCTCTGGAGGTGATAGTTCTTGGTATGCTGCAGTCGCACAAACTCTCCCCTCATATTTTGTCTCTGGCGGTGATAGTTCTTACTATGCTGCAGTCACACAAACCCTCCCCTCATATTTTGTCTCTGGAGGTGATAGTTCTTGGTATGCTGCAGTCACACAAACTCTCCCCTCATATTTTTTCTCTGGAGGTGATAGTTCTTGGTATGCTGCAGTCACGCAAACTCTCCCCTCATATTTTGTCTCTGGATGTGATAGTTCTTGGTATGCTGCAGTCACACAAACTCTCCTCTCATATTTTGTCTCTTGAGGTGATAGTTCTTGGTATGCTGCAGTCACACAAACTCTCCCCTCATATTTTGTCTCTGTAGGCGATAGTTCTTGGTATGCTGCAGTCGCACAAACCCTCCTCTCATATTTTGTCTCTGGATGTGATTGTTCTTGGTATGCTGCAGTCACACAAATTCTCCCCTCATATTTTGTCTCTGGAGGTGATAGTTCTTGGTATGCTGCAGTCACGCAAATTCTCCCCTCATATTTTGTCTCTGGAGGTGATAGTTTTTGGCATGCTGCAGTCACACAAACTCTCCCCTCATATTTTGTCTCTGGAGGTGATAGTTCTTGGTAAGCTGCAGTCACACAAATCCTCCCCTCATATTTTGTCTCTGGAGGCGATAGTTCTTGGTATGCTGCAGTCGCACAAACTCTCCCCTCATATTTTGTCTCTGGATGTGATAGTTCTTGGTATGCTGCAGTCAAACAAATTCTCCCCTCATATATTGTCTATGCTGCAGTCATACAAACTCTCCCCTCATATTTTATCTCTGGAAGTGATAGTTCTTGGTATGCTGCAGTCACAAACTCTCCCCTCATATTTTGACTCTGGAGGTGATAGTTCTTGGTATGCTGCAGTCGCATAAACTGCCCTCATATTTTGTCTCTGGAGGTGATAGTTCTTGGTATGCTGCAGTCACGCAAATTCTCCCCTCATATTTTGCCTCTGGAGGTGATAGTTCTTGGTATGCTGCAATCACACAAACTCTCCCCTCATATTTTTTCTCTGTAGGTGATAGTTCTTGATATGCTGCAGTCACACAAACCCTCCCCTCATATTTTGTCTCTGGAGGTGATAGTTCTTGGTATGCTGCAATCACACAAACCCTCCCCTCATATTTTGTCTCTGGAGGTGATAGTTCTTGGTATGCTGCAATCACACAAACTCTCCCCTCATATTTTTTCTCTGGAGGTGATAGTTCTTGATATGCTGCAGTCACACAAACCCTCCCCTCATATTTTTTCTCTGGAGGTGATAGTTCTTGGTATGCTGCAATCACACAAACCCTCCCCTCATATTTTGTCTCTGGAGGTGATAGTTCTTGGTATGCTGCAGTCACACAAACCCTCCCCTCATATTTTGTCTCTGGATGTGATAGTTCTTGGTATGCTGCAGTCACATAAACTCTCCCATCATATTTTGTCTCTGGAGGTGATAGTTCTTGGTATGCTGCAGTCACAAACTCTCCCCTCATATTTTTTCTCTGGAGGTGATAGTTCTTGGTATGCTGCAATCACACAAACTCTCCCCTCATATTTTGTCTCTGAAGGTGATAGTTCTTGGTATGCGGCTGTCACAAACTCTGACCTCATATTTTGTCTCTGAAGGTGATAGTTCTTGGTATGCTGCAGTCACACAAACTCTCCCCTCATATTTTGTCTCTGAACGTGATAGTTCTTGGTATGCTGCAGTCACACAAATTCTCCCCTCATATTTTGTCTCTGAACGTGATAGTTCTTGGTATGCTGCAGTCACACAAACTCTCCCCTCATATGTTGTCTCTGGAGGTGATAGTTCTTGGTATGCTGCAGTCACACAAACTCTCCCCTCATATTTTATCTCTGGATGTGATAGTTCTTGGTATGCTGCAGTCACATAAACTCTCCCCTCATATTTTGTCTCAGAAGGTGATAGTTCTTGGTATGCGGCAGTCACAAACTCTCCCCTCATATTTTGTCTCTGAAGGTGATAGTTCTTGGTATGCTGCAGTCACACACAAACTCTCCCCTCACATTTTGTCTCTGGAGGTGATAGTTCTTGGTATGCTGCAGTCACATAAACTCTCCCCTCATATTTTGTCTCTGGAGGTGATAGTTCTTGGTATGCTGCAGTCACACAAACTCTCCCCTCATATTTTTTCTCTGGAGGTGATAGTTCTTGGTATGCTGCAGTCACGCAAACTCTCCCCTCATATTTTGTCTCTGGATGTGATAGTTCTTGGTATGCTGCAGTCACACAAACTCTCCTCTCATATTTTGTCTCTTGAGGTGATAGTTCTTGGTATGCTGCAGTCACACAAACTCTCCTCTCATATTTTGTCTCTGTAGGCGATAGTTCTTGGTATGCTGCAGTCGCACAAACCCTCCTCTCATATTTTGTCTCTGGATGTGATTGTTCTTGGTATGCTGCAGTCACACAAATTCTCCCCTCATATTTTGTCTCTGGAGGTGATAGTTCTTGGTATGCTGCAGTCACGCAAATTCTCCCCTCATATTTTGTCTCTGGAGGTGATAGTTTTTGGCATGCTGCAGTCACACAAACTCTCCCCTCATATTTTGTCTCTGGAGGTGATAGTTCTTAGTATGCTGCAGTCACACAAATCCTCCCCTCATATTTTGTCTCTGGAGGCGATAGTTCTTGGTATGCTGCAGTCGCACAAACTCTCCCCTCATATTTTGTCTCTGGATGTGATAGTTCTTGGTATGCTGCAGTCAAACAAATTCTCCCCTCATATATTGTCTATGCTGCAGTCATACAAACTCTCCCCTCATATTTTGACTCTGGAGGTGATAGTTCTTGGTATGCTGCAGTCGCATAAACTGCCCTCATATTTTGTCTCTGGAGGTGATAGTTCTTGGTATGCTGCAGTCACGCAAATTCTCCCCTCATATTTTGCCTCTGTAGGTGATAGTTCTTGATATGCTGCAGTCACACAAACCCTCCCCTCATATTTTTTCTCTGGAGGTGATAGTTCTTGGTATGCTGCAATCACACAAACCCTCCCCTCATATTTTGTCTCTGGAGGTGATAGTTCTTGGTATGCTGCAGTCACACAAACCCTCCCCTCATATTTTGTCTCTGGATGTGATAGTTCTTGGTATGCTGCAGTCACATAAACTCTCCCATCAAATATTGTCTCTGGAGGTGATAGTTCTTGGTATGCTGCAGTCACAAACTCTCCCCTCATATTTTGTCTCTGGAGATGATAGTTCTTGGTATGCTGCAATCACACAAACTCTCCCCTCATATTTTGTCTCTGAAGGTGATAGTTCTTGGTATGCGGCTGTCACAAACTCTGACCTCATATTTTGTCTCTGAAGGTGATAGTTCTTGGTATGCTGCAGTCACACAAACTCTCCCCTCATATTTTGTCTCTGAAGGTGATAGTTCTTGGTATGCTGCAGTCACACAAATTCTCCCCTCATATTTTGTCTCTGAACGTGATAGTTCTTGGTATGCTGCATTCACACAAACTCTCCCCTCATATGTTGTCTCTGGAGGTGATAGTTCTTGGTATGCTGCAGTCACACAAACTCTCCCCTCATATTTTATCTCTGGATGTGATAGTTCTTGGTATGCTGCAGTCACATAAACTCTCCCCTCATATTTTGTCTCAGAAGGTGATAGTTCTTGGTATGCGGCAGTCACAAACTCTCCCCTCATATTTTGTCTCTGGAGGTGATAGTTCTTGGTATGCTGCAGTCACACAAACTCTCCCCTCATATTTTGTCTCTGGAGGTGATAGTTCTTGGTATGCTGCAGTCACATAAACTCTCCCCTCATATTTTGTCTCTGGAGGTGATAGTTCTTGGTATGCTGCAGTCACACAAACTCTCCCCTCATATTTTATCTCTGGATGTGATAGTTTTTGGTATGCTGCAGTCATACAAACTCTCCCCTCATATTTTGTCTCTGGATGTGATAGTTCTTGGAATGGTGCAGTCACATAAACTCCCCCCTCATATTTTGTCTCTGGAGGTGATAGTTCTTGGTATGCTGCAGTCACACAAACCAGTGTCTCCAAATGCACATCAGCATTGAAGGAGTGATCATATGTGTCACATAAACAGTACACTATTTTTTAAACATAATTTACTTCTCCATTTAATATCCATGATGCGTAACAAAAATAGAGTTTACCTTTTAGATTGAGCACAGTATAAATATCAAAATTTGTGTAAAGTGCAAAAATGACCAATCGAGTACAATATGAAAAGGGCAAATTGTGAACTGTATGAAAAGGGCAAATTGTGAACTGTATGAAAAGGGCAAATTGTGAACTGTATGAAAAGGGCAAATTGAGAACTGCATGAAAAGGACAAATTGAAAACTATATGGACAGGGCAAATTGAGAACTGTATGGAAAGGGCAAATTGATAACTGTATGAAAAGGATACATTGAGAACTATATGGAAAGAGCAAATTGAGAACTGTATGAAAAGAGCAAATTGAGAACTGTATGAAAATGGCAAATAGAGAACTGTATGAAAAGGGCAAATTGAGAACTTTATGAAAAGGGCAAATTGTGAACTGTATGAAAATGGCAAATTGAGAACTGTATGAAAAGGGCAAATTGAGAACTGCATGAAAAGGACAAATTGAAAACTATATGGACAGGGCAAATTGAGAACTGTATGGAAAGGGCAAATTGATAACTGTATGAAAAGGATACATTGAGAACTATATGGAAAGAGCAAATTTAGAACGGTATGAAAAGAGCAAATTGAGAACTGTATGAAAATGGCAAATAGAGAACTGTATGAAAAGGGCAAATTGAGAACTTTATGAAAAGGGAAAATTGAGAACTGTATGAAAATGGCAAATTGAGAACTGTATGAAAAGGGCATATTGAGAACTGTATGAACAGGGAAAATTGATAACTGTATAAAACGGATACATTGAGAACTATATGGAAAGAGCAAATTGAGAACTGTATGAAAAGGGCAAATTGAGAACTGTATGAAATGGGAAATTGAGAACTGTATGAAAAAAGCAAATTGAGAACTGTATGAAGAGGGCAAATTGAGAACTGCATGAAAAGGGCATATTGAGAACTGCATGACAAGGGCAAATTAAGAGCTGAAACAGATTGTGTGATGAATAAAAAGGGACAGTGTGCAACAGTATAACAGAGACGCACCATGCCATACCATAACCAGAATATGTCAATATTTTGATCTAATATTCTACCAGACTTTAATAATCGATCTATTAGAAGCTCATAGGAGATATACAGATGATACATACTAGTCACTGTAAGATAACCGTCATCAATTCCACCTGTTCCTATACAAAGTGTTTATTACTACTTCACAACTTATTTCGCACCTCATTAAACGATTTCTGACACTTTTATTACAAATTTTAAACAAATGTACAGATTATAAATAAAAACCTCAGTGGGTCTATGAGCACTCGCTCTACATCAATCTTTAAAGACCCAAGTGTTGCTAAACACCTGTCTCTCCTTCATGACAAATATGTTATTGTCTCCACCGACAAGGCCCATAACAATATTGTTTTTGTGTGTAAATCACGTTACATAGACTGCTTGATAAAGGAATGAATTAGGTATTGACAATTCACTTGGCAACCCTACATATACCCTGATGATAAATACGAAAGAGGAAATCCTGGACAATCATGGGTCTGTTTTATGTTCCTTTGGAATTTCAAACAAAGATGAAGAACTGGGTCTACCATCACTCTACTGGATTCCTAAATTACACAAGTATCCTTCCAAACAGCGTTATATTGCTGGGTCTGCCAAATGCTCCACGAAACCTCTTTCCAAATTATTAACATGTATTCTATCGGTGGTCAAAACCGGACTTCAGAGTTTCTGTGGCACTAGCTACTCGAGGGGTGGTGTGAATCAGATGTGGATTCTGAAGAACTCGAAAGATCTGTTAGAGTAAACACAATCTATGTCACTCTCCTCTTGCAATAGCATTGAAACATTTGACTTCTCTACCCTCTACACAACTATTCCTCACTCTAAGCTGAGGAACAAATTAAGGGAGTTGGTCCAACTGTGTTTCATAAAGAAGAATGGCCAACGTAGATACACACATACTTTTGCTAGGAAGGGACAGATCTTATTTTATAAAAATAACCACTCTGATTCTACCAAGATGTTCTCTGAAACTGATATCATCAACATGCTCGAGTTTTTGATTGACAGCATATTTGTTATCTTTGGTGGACGTATTTTTCAACAGACAATCGGCATACCTATGGGTACAAACTGTTCCTTTATTCGTATGAGGCAGACTTCATACAGGTGCTCCTCAAGAAAAACGAAAGGAGGCTAGCCTGATCCTTTAATTTCACGTTCCTTTATATAGATGATGTCCTTTCATTAAATAATTCTAGGTTTGTTGGTGATTTCGTTGATGGCATCTATCCCATTGAGCTTGAAATAAAGGATACCACATATACAGATAGGTCTGCTTCATACCTTGACTTACACCTCGAAATTGACATTGTGAACTTTCCATTCATATGTAGCAACATTCCAGCAGCAACTGCATATGGAGTATATATCTCAGCATCACTGTTTGATAAAGTAGATCAGAGCGATGATTTGTCTGATCACATCAAGAGGAAATAAGATTTAGTCATAATTACATATTGTAATTGTAATCATTGCTGTTTCATTTCATAATATTCATAGCGAGACTGCGTTGTCTATTATACTGCACTGGTAAAAGGTAACATCTATGCATTTATTACAATTCACATAATATGCTTAGATAATTCACAAAGACTAAGCAAAATAAAATGGGTATTTGTTTGTTTCCTAGCTAGTAGCATGTGGAGATATTTTAGCTTGTGACTATCTTCACGTCCTCAGTATATAAAAAATAGTTTTACCGATTGTTTCTATATTGGTATGTATTATTTAACTTTTACTGAAACCTGTGTCATAATAGTGCCCTACAAATATGTATTCTCTATATTTGTTATTACAGAAACCATTAAACTTTTTGCCCAACTATGAAAATCCTTGTTGGTACCCGGATGACTCGGACAAGATATCATGTGCTCCATACTTTCTACAGATTGGCATGTCCAAGTGTGCTACCAGTGATTTGTTCGCGCGACTTATACTACATCCGGATATAGTCCCTATCAATGGAGCCAATGGTAAAAACAAGTCCATTACTTGGTGGAATCTCAGACTGACAGGTAATTTGAATTTATCCTGCACTGGTTCTATTTGAGCAGTCAAATTGCATTTATTGGATAATATGTTGCTATATACGGTCACTGACCAACACATGATTCATGTTGAGCAAAGGTCAGAAACAGTCACAAGCGTGGACTTCACAGAGTACACCATGAAAAACGATGAGAACGACGCTTGTTTTTGTTTTTTGTAGAATATTTAGCAGTTGTTTTGTTCTTTTTGACATTGCAGAATAAACACAATATACGTACGTTGTCGGAAGATATGAAATTCATTCATTTGCACCCGCTGCGAAACAGGCTAGAAAAGCTCGCAAAAGGCTCTATTTTCTATCTGTTTCTAAAGCTCTTACAAATAAACTTTACAGTTGCCGCCTATTTACTTATATTGTCTATATATTAAATGACTACTGTAGATATATATAGGATTTGTAGAAAGATTTCACGGTTGAAGTGAAGCATCGCATTGTTGAATCCGAAGGTAAATGCAAATCTCCGAAGAAACGTTTTAGTATTGTGAAGTCATTTTACTGTTATTCTCGAAAGATCAGTTAATGTGTCGTGAATGGAAATTTATTCATCTTTATTCTTAAAAGATATCAATTGTGTAAACAATACATATACTTTTGCATAACTACAGGTTACATTTGGAAAGATTAAAAACAAGAGAGGAGGCGTATATATAATACATTTTATTTTTATCTATAAAAACAATTTATTTTTGGATATGGCATTAAGAAGGATGAAAACAAGAAAGCGTTGAAACAGTACATTTGTTATTTTTACATAAATGCAGATTCATTTTGGAAAGAACTTTACAAATCGGAAATCAATCTGGCTATCAAACAATGCATTTAATATTTCTACATAATTATAGGTCCAATTTGGGAAAACATACGTACGTTTCAGCGAGGCATGATATTTATGCATAATTTGCAGGTTCAATTTCGATACGAGCTGACAGAGAGGAGAATGATGAGAAGGTTAAACAATGCATTTTATATTCATACAGAATATTGCTGTTACAACAGGGAGACTACCTTGCAGTAGGCCAATAAAACGCTCGAGTTTTTATTGATAACATAATTGTAGTAGTGTTTGATGGACGTGTTTTTCAACAGACAGTTGGCACAACTATGGGCACAAACTGTGCTCCTCTTCTCGCCGACTTGTTCCTTTATTCGTACAAGGCCGACTTCATACAGGGGCTTGTCAAGAAGAATGAAAAGAAGCTAGTCCGATCCTTTAATTTCACGTTCCGCTCTAAACAATTACTAAATAATTCTAGCTTTGGTGATTTTGCTGATCGTATATATCCCAATTGAAAATAAAGGATACCACATATACAGATAGGTCTGCTTCATACCTTGACATACACCTCAAAATTGACAGTGAGCGGTGGTTAAGAATGTAACTTTACGACAAAAGAGATGATTACAATTTTACTTTGTGAACTTTCCATTTATATGTAACAACATTCCAGCAGCGCCTATATATGGAGTATGCATATATCAGTTGATCCTATGTTCCAGAGCTTGTGGTTCCTATCAGGAATTCCTTGATAGTAGGTTGTTTTTAGCAAGGAAGCTACCGAACCAAGGGTTCCTATTGTCTAAGTTGAACTCATCACTTCGAAAGTTTTACCTTCACCACCATTACTTGGTTAACCGTTACGGAGCATTTGTGTCAGAAATTACCGCGGAAATGTTCCACTTGTCGTAAGCACTGTCCAGTCCTTTCCTCATTCATGACTTATTACCAGATTTGGAACTAGAGTAACACGACGGGTAACACTAATGGAGCAGGAACTGCTTAACCTTCCGAAGCACCTGAGTTCACTCCCAAGATTAGATGGGTTTCGTGTTACTCAATTTTTAGTTCTATGTGTTATGTTTTGTAGTTTGTCCTTTGATCCTTTTTTCGTTTGGCCGCTGTCTGTCCTTATTCGATATACGAATTCTGATTACCCCTTTGGTATCTTTAAACTCTTCTTAAACGATATCTTAAATATACAAAATTCAGGAGGTGGGATATTCGATAGAAACACTTTTGACTGCCACCCAGACAAATATGGAGAGTTTGGTAGGAACTATCAAATTAGCCTTTTGTATCGACTACAATTTGCGTACTATTTTTCGGAATCTAAAATAAAGGTCTTTATTGTGCAGAGAGCAGCGTTGCACTCACCAAACACGTTAACCATATTGATTCATGTTGAAGCTGTCTGCACTCACGCCTGTAAATCAATAATCGAGACAGCCTCTATTCGACAACCAATGACAGTATTGCTATTTTCTCCTCAGTAAGGTAGCCTCCAAACTGAACCTGTCGTGTAGAAATACGAAAAGCTTGAACATGCCAAATGGGTAAAGAAAGTCGTAAATTGAAGGACAGAATTACAATACCTATAGCCAAAAGATGCCGGACATTATCAATTAACGACACCCGTTCTATTGGGCACGTTACAAATACGATGATAGTCATATATTCGATGATAAGTCTTGAAAGAAGAAAGAAGGACGAAATTGTGACTGACTACCAGATTAGGATTATATCCGTGACCATCTGTGATACATATATATCTAGTGGATTTACAGTGTAGATTACCACTAAAGCTGTGAGTTCGAATCCCGCTCATAGCGAGGTGTGCTTGATAAAATAATATGTGGTCAAGTTTTTCGGATATTTCGGTTTCCTCCAACAATGAAACTGACAGCCACAATATAACTGGAATAAAAGTGGCGTTAAACACCATAACCTAGCCCACCCTTGGTGTATAATTCTATTTTAACTACAGGGTCA
Organism: Bathymodiolus brooksi; assembly: GCA_963680875.1. Classification (NCBI taxonomy): domain Eukaryota; kingdom Metazoa; phylum Mollusca; class Bivalvia; order Mytilida; family Modiolidae; genus Bathymodiolus; species Bathymodiolus brooksi. The sequence continues at coordinate 15,548,450 of OY804578.1, read as the reverse complement.
ACATGGAAGCCGCCTTATAATGGAGGAAAGAGGGAATCATTCAAACAATATACAGAATATTTCACAAATGCGGCGCAGATAATCGAAAAGAACAAAGATTCGACTGGATATCACAAGAAGATAACAGGTATTTAATAAAAAAAAAACATTGTATGGCACTAACAAATCTTATATTGGTATGAATACACTGTGTATCACTACCTATTCAGAAAAGTTAAGGAAACAATGTAAATTGATTACTATTATAAATTCTCTAGCAGGTCCGCCTTTTATATGTTATTCAATTGTGCAATACAAATTAAAAGTAATAGTATTTTGTCTAACCTTGCACTGTACACATTTTAATATGTATATAAAGTTTTATATTTTCATTCTTTGTACCAATGTGTATAGAATCTACAATGGTTTTTAAATAATGAAATTGTCTTGTCTTGTCTTGATATTGTAAAAAGCAAATTAAAAATAGCACATTGTTGGTACAGTTCTAGAATCTTATCGAAACATCGTAGAAAGAAAGAAATAATGATACCCTTAACACTCGAATACTGAATTAAAATATTCACTGTGTAGCACTAACTAGACTGATATTGAAATGCATATAGCTATTCATTGTACAGCTGTAGCTTATCTAATTATATTGCATGCGTTTATTCCAATTTGATACATTGTAGATCATATGCAAACATTCATAATTATAATGCCAAGAGACTTGAATAATGATATATTATTTATCTGGTTGAAAAGTCATCTAAAGTAGTGAAATTATTTCTTTTTTTATATTTGTAGGTGAAGGATCTCCAACCTACATCTGGATGATGTATTTGTGGAATCGTATACCTCAGAATACTTATCTTACTGAACCTAAAGTACTCGTTCCACACTTAATCCGCCATGTTTTACCCAAAACCAAGTTTATCATAACACTGCGTGATCCTATAGAAAGGTAACATTCATGACTTATCACTGGGTTTGTAACTAGATTAACACGGCGGGTGCCACTAGTGGAGCAGGAACTGCTTATCCTTCTGGAGCACCTTAGTTCACCCCCACTTTTTAGTAGAGTTCGTGTTACTCGATCTTTAGTTTTATGTGTAAGTTTTGTAGATCGTTGTTTGTCCTTTTTTACTTTTTTTTTGCCATTGTGTTCTTCTTTGATATACGGATTTTGATTACCCCTTTGGTACCTTCAAACTCTTCTAATATTGATATTGTTTGTCTGATCTGCAGTCCATAAATTTGACTTTCGAAAATACATATTTGTTTTTGTACAGCCATACCAAGATCCAGACGACCTCTGTTATCCCTCATCGCAGACAATAAATTTGGTGTAACATTGAATAGTTATAGTAAAACTACACTTGCATTCCGAATATCGAAAATAAATCGCGTGTAACCAAACAGCGCAGTAATTCACGAATGAGCGTTAGCACCAGAATGAATTGCCATCTTTGTTCGGTTTCGATTGTTTTATTCTTGATATTCGGAATGCCGGGGTAGATATGCTACTAACTATATGAATAGTGCAGCACTTTACAATTAAAAATGTAAGAAGAGTTTGAAGATATCAAAGGCGTAATCATAATCCGTACATTGTAGAAGGACAGAAAACACAATAGCCAAAAGATACCAAAGGAGTAATCATAATCCGTGCATTGTAGAAGAACAGACAACACAATAGCCAAAAGATACCAAAGGAGTAATCATAATCCGTGCATTGTAGAAGAACAGACAACACAATAGCCAAAAGATACCAAAGAAGTAATCATAATCCGTACATTGTAGAAGGACAGACAACACAATAGCCAACATATACCAAAGGAGTAATCATAATCCGTACATTGTAGAAGAACAGACAACACAATAGCCAAAAGATACCAAAGGAGTAATCATAATCCGTACATTGTTGGACAGACAACACAATGGCCAAATGATACCAAACGAGTAATCATAATCCGTACATTGTAGAAGGACAGACGACACAATGGCCAAAAGATACCAAAGGAGTAATCATAATCCGTACATTGTAGAAGGACAGACAACACAATGGCTAAAAGATACCAAAGGAGTAATCATAATCCGTACATTCTAGAAGGACAGACGACACAATGGCCAAAAGATACCAAAGGAGTAATCATAATCCGTACATTGTAGAAGGACAGACAACACAATGGCCAAAAGATACCAAAGGAGTAATCATAATCCGTACATTGTAGAAGGACAGACGACACAATGGCCAAAAGATACCAAATGAGTAATCATAATCCGTACATTGTAGAAGGACAGGCGACACAATGGCCAAAAGATACCAAAGGAGTAATCATAATCCGTACATTGTAGAAGGACAGACAACACAATGGCCAAATGAAAAATGTCAAACAACGATCTACAAAATACTACACATAAAATTTAGTAAGATTCAGCAACACAAACCCCACTAAAACCGGAGGTGAACTCAGTTGCTCCGGAATGGTAATCAGTTTCTGCTCCACTAGTGAACTTGCTTTTCATTGTTGGTCGCTCAGTGATATTTTCTATTGTGACGACGTTGGTCATGTGACATTACGCTAAATTAAACTATTTCACTGATGGAAGGACCGATTTTATTTCACTTGGAAATCTCAGTATTTCATGGGCATCTATGCAATACTAGTCTGTTCTTATATACCCACAGACAGATGTACCTTAATAAACACAAGAACAGAATATTAGAAATCCAATACAAACACACTCATCAAAACCATTGTGTTGCAAAAACGCAGTATGCTTTTTGACACTATCAATCTTTGATGTAGAATGTTTTTGTCTTTGTAAAAATTTACAAAAATTAAATACATCTGATTATGTATGCTATAATCATAGAACTAACCCCTGAATTATGTATTGTTATTATGTGTGTGTTTAATCTATAATTCTAGAGCCATGCATTAAGCTAAAGTGGTCCTTCATTAATGTCAGCGATTTCATTCTTTGGTCTTGGTTTACTTTTCTACTATTATTGAACAAGCTGTATACTTTTCGGAAATAATACTTCCTAGTTGAATAATATTTATTCAACGCTTCAGTATATATAGAATCGAATTAGAAAATCTTCCATTAATTTAATCAATGGAGATTATATATCACAAGTTTGTACATCGTTGGGTCTTTTGTAATACACCGATCGTTATTAACCTTTGTAGACTATAATGTATTACCAGTATATTATAGAGACAAGTTCAAAGCTACAGGAAGGTTGGTACCACTGAAAGGCAAAGCAAAACCCCAGATTGTAAGGATATATTTGCAAAGTAAATCAAATATGGAAAACAAATGCTAATCTTGTAGAAGTACAACAAAATAGCACGACATTGTCAATATTTCTTGCATTGTTGTGTTTGGTTTACTACAATTGTAATTGACTTGAGTTCCTGTTTTCAAAATATAATGTATTCCATAAGCAATTTAATAACCACCACTTGTTATTGAAGTGTCAGTACCAAGCCAGGAAAGTGAGGGGTCATGAATATGTGTTTTAAGGATATTGACTTTGCTTCTGTTTCTGATATTGGCATTATATTTTGGAACTGATTTGACTGTGTGGTATTTTGTATTTTCATTTTATTTCTACGATTTTGACCTGTTTTGACGGTCTGGTATGTTCTGTTTTTCTATTTAATAATATCATACTTCAATTAAAAATTCTTGGTTTTTTTTTGTACTTGTCTCAAGTAATTTCTCATTATATTTCAGAATGTATTCGAGTTACCATTTCTTCAACAAAGAAGAACGATATGATAAACATGCATTCCATGAAACGATGGTGTTTGCCATAGAGAAGTTTTTAGAGTGTAAAGCAAAGAAGGGTGATAGATTATGTGCTCTAGACAAAGATTTACGAGCCTCTATTTCGCCAAAGGTAATTATTGAATACATATCTTTCTTAAGGTACGATTATAAAAATTGAAGACAAAGTAGTTGTTTGACTGTTGTAATACAGTATTAGAAGTCATCATGTCCAAATAGAAACATTTCTGATACACAAACGCTCTTGCTGTCAAATTATATGTCTGTATAACATCTAACAATTCGGATAGAAATCTGATCGACAATATTCAAGACAGGAGAGTCATCTGTGTAATGAGACAATGACTTGCAGTACCGAGACAGAATCATCTTAGTACATGGTTAAGTCTTCTAGAAAACATTTCGATTACTAACTTCTCAATAGACCGGAGCAAGCAGTATACAGAGTAACCAAAACACAAGTCTCAGTCGTGTAACTAAAAAAACAACAGCAAAGAGCTCCAAATAAAGAAAATACATCAATGTAAAGATACTGTCTGAACAAACAACAAAGCCGTCGATCATCACAAACAGTACGACAAGACAACACCACTGAGCATCACCGACGAACGAGTCATTAATTTAAAGGGACCCTTTCAACGGAAAAATCAATTACTAGCAACCTCGACGAAAGAGTCATCAGTGTAAAGGGACAATATGGACAACAACCCGAGCATCACAGAGAGGTCAAGGGAAAATCAGGACAGACAGCAACCATGAAAGTCTTGAAAGGTTATATCATAGTATGTAAATGTACATTTATTTTCGACAGAATTGATCAAAAGAATCCATTATAACAAGGATATCTATATCATTCAATTGCTACAAATGTCGTGACAGATGCCATTATTTAAATACTCTAATATTAAAGTGATAACTAATATACAAATAGTATATATAACAGTTAAAAATAATAACATATATTTATCTACAGGTCAGAATACTAAATAGTATGTATTACCTATTCATCAAAGAGTGGTTGGACGTGTTTCCTAGGGAACAGTTTATTTTTATAAAGATGGAAGATTATGTGAAATATAAGGAAGAAACCTTAAACAGAATATTTAAATTTCTTGGACTTTGTAAGTAATTAAGAACAAAAAAATACAAACGATATAAAGCATTTTTATACAGTTATATTTACATAGCGTTAACAAATGAACATGGATATGTTCCACTTGCCTTAAGCATTTCCCGGACCTTTCATGACTTATCACCGGGTTGTCATTAGTGGAAGGAGGACCTGCTCACCATTCTATAGTACCTATTTTGGAAACTGAAATGCTGTGATTGATCTTAGCACCATTAAGGCTAGAAAGGTTAGGTGGTTTGATGTAACAAGGAATATGCTGTTTAGCTATCTTTCAACAATCTATTGGACGGGGAAACCTTCGACATGACGCAATGTATCCCCCATGCACAGGTGACCATTGCAGATTTCGGCTATCCTGTTTAGGCTCTTTGGCTTTCTACTCCTAAATACTTTGGAATAATTTGTCGTTCCAATCTTTTGTCATTGAGTGTACCTGATGAATGTTATTCTAGAAATGCGTCATGCGCACTTTTAATGTCTATGTTTTAATTACTGACATAATTACAATGTTGCATCGAGCATTTCTCGTCAGAGGAAGACATCATGCTCGCTAATATCTATTATGATATACACTGATTGCATAAACTACTATCACATTGTGAAAATGGCATTACTTTAAGGTGACTTGGTGTTGCCCATCAATTCACATAACCCAGCAAATTTTCCGTCAACAGCCAAAATATTGAGCATACAACAACAGATGCAGATGGAAATCTAGGTCTGAAATTACGATAGGTACACTCGTGTGGTTGGGTTGAACAAAATGTATTATTTATAAGTAGACAAATTATACACAGTATAAAGCAAATTTTAGTGTTTATCTTGGAATGTAGACACGCGGGTTTTTTATTTTATATATAATTCACTAAAACTATTACCCTATACTATGAAATCATGACATAGTCAAGACATGATAAGTAGTAAGATTTTATATCTTAGGATATTATGAATGGCGAAGTGAAACATTTGTAAACAAAAACTACCTCTTCATGTGAAATCCCATTGTTCGAAAATATTGGTTGTAGACAGCGGTATAGAATGTTACCAAAGGAATTGTGTCACACCACCCCTTTTCTCCTACACGTTTGTGATTTTGAGTATTGAAAAAAAAAGTTAAAACAAAACATCCCAGACTGTCGGAACAATTCCAAAATCAAATATCAAAATCGTAGATACTCCTAGCATGCAAATACATAACCTCTCACTTTCCTGTGGTCAAATAAACTTCAGCGTTATTTCAGTCATTGACCGAATTAAGATTTTTCTAGGTAACACTTTCACATATTTTACTTGTTGACATTCGGTTACCCAATTTGCTTCCTGTTGACATAATATATCAAAAGGGTCAAGTAAGGGATAATTATATAATATTCGTGGATATTTCTGCATGACAAACACAATATGAATGAGCATCGTACAATATAAAGCATATTAATTTTGCATATGCATTGTAAAACAGGAGAAAAGCTCGGCAAACGTCGCCATTCTCCCTGTCTCATACATAAAAACTTCAGATTTCAAGACGCTGCATTAATATTGTATATTTATATCATATATTGCAGCTGCTTTATCACCTACATTAATGGAAAAGTATGGCATTTTACGTCAAGCAATCAGAAACAAGACAAAGGGAGATAAACAGTACGAACCAATGTTAAACGCCACCAGAGAACTTCTATACGATTTATACGATCCCTATACCAAGATGTTACCACAACTACTACAAGACCCATCTTTTACCTGGCCTAAATCATCGTATGAGCAATATGTCCAGAAAATGTTAAAGAAAAAAATGGGAGTACACTGAAAAATTCTACATTTGCTCTTATTCAATAAAAATGGGTTGCCAATACATTAATAATGTCTATTTCATTTATTTGACTTTTAAACAGGTTGTAATTATTGTTAAAACACAACTATATTAAAATCAGCGATATAGTATTTTAGTATTTGTCGACATCACATATTAATGATTATTACCGTGCAGAGTATTAGGGTTTATAACACTGGTTGTATATATTATGTTGTAGCAGTTATCTTTCTTTCAATTCATTGAAGTAAAATGGTAATCAACTGCCCCAAATTCAGCAAAATAACATCGGTATTATTTGTTGAGGCAATAGATTTCATAGAGAAATATAAAATAAATCTTGCTTTTCCTGGTTGATCAAAAACATTATCAGTAAATTGGACATTTTCCCTTTGGTCACAATGAGCAATATTATCAGTATCAACGGACTGATCCGATACTGGAAAATGTCGACCACTGTGACGTCATATTATGACGTTTAATGCTGATAACGTCAGTATTGAAGGACGTCCGAAAGGATAGTAGTTCTTGCCATACTAGTAACACCTGTCGTAAAATCAGGGATAATGAAAGATAATGTGATATTTGAACAAAGTCTGTGCATATTGATGTTACATCCACGTGAAATTTATCATCTGGTACAATACTGAAAACTGTTGACTTGTTCATGACGACATAACCAAATAAATATTACAATACCACAGGCGTCTGACAAATAAAACAACAACGGTATCTTATTAAAATTATTTGAATATTTGGTTGAAAAGATTTTTATTTTCCCAGATAAAACTTTCTTCGTCATCAATGTCGGGAAAACCTAGATACCAAACAAAAGGGACTAACAAACAACAGTATACAACAACATCCACTGCAGATAATGGATTTATTATATTTTGATAACATTGACTATAACATGACAAGTGCAATAATTCATAATCAAATGTATAAACTAACTGTTTGAGAGCTCTTATCTCTTTTCTTGTGGGAAATCTCAAAATGATGGTTCTCAAAATTCCAGCATGAAGTGTTTCAGCACAGGGGTTGCCAGTGCTTAACACTGGGCATTAAGCTACACATCTCCAAAAGTAACGCTGACAAATAATGTATGTTAGAGCTCAATAACACTTATTGGTTAAGTTGAAGGCATCACTTCGAACGTTTTACGGTCTCCACCGTGACATGGTTGACCGTTACGGAATATCTGTGTCACAAATGATGACGGATATGTTCCACCTGTCGTAATCACTCCTCGGTCCTTTCCTCATGCATGACTTATCACCGGGTTTTTACCTAAAGTAACATGACAGGTACCAGTAGTGGAACAGAAACTGGATACCATTCCGGAGCACATGAGTTCACCCCCGGTTTTTAATGGGGTACGTGTTGCTTGATCTTTAGTTTTCTGTATAGTGATATCTTCAAACTCTTTATATAATACTAGTAGTCTAATGAACTGTCAACAGTGTTAACATCAGAATGAAAAAACAATAATTACACTTATATCAGGACTGACATCGGCACAGTACACATACAATGGGGAACAAGCAAGTAGGAAACAGTGGCAACATTCATAATTATACAACATGTGATACCCATCATCAAGCAAATAATTATACTTACAAGGAACCGTTTACCAGATGTGGTTTCTACATAATATAAAATGAAACAAGACGATTTGATTTTCAATTTTGCATTATCACTGACATTTTTGGGGGGGTTTTTTCTAAAGAAAAAAAGTTTAATATTGAGATTTCAAATATCAAAATTTAATGTAAAAACAATTAATTTAACAAAAATATAGAACATTGTTCTTTTAGACCAACCTCTCATTTAAAAAAAATAATAAAATATAAAAAAATACAAAAAAAATGGTTGTATTTCCACCAAACATTTTCAAAATTCTTTTAGTAACAGTGGTCATTATACTACTTCTGTGAATAAGGGTAATAACAAAATTACCGAACTCCGAACAATCTTACAAAGGGAAAGTCAAAACTCATAATTATATAAACAGACAAAATCAGAAAACTGTGAAAACCGTAATGACCCTGACTTGGTACAGGCATTTCTAAAGAAATGGTGGGTTGAATCAGATTTTAAGGCGCCAAACCTCCCGCTCTCATTACGGTTCAAAGGTTCCGGCTGTCACTATAACAGTATTTAAATACAGGAACAAAATAGGTAAAATAGTTGTCAAAGCAGTACCATATTCGGTGAAGTAAATGTCAAAAATATTTTTACGTCACACATTGACAAAAAAAATATCCTTGACATTTTTTGACTTCTTTATCTTTATACATTTTCACTATATGAAAATGCATCGCTTATAATTTTTTCTGCAGAGACGGAATATATTTCGACAAGATCTTGGTATCGGAATATAAACTTTTTAAGAGATCGAATAAGGCGAATCTTTTTATAGCCCTGGTCCAGTAGCCTGTTTCTCAGACGAAGATGACGTTTCAGGAAATCAGAATAATTGCTACTGGCCCTTGCATAGCGAATCAATTGCGAGATGTAAACACCATATGCAGGAGAAGCTGGTATATTGCTGCACATGTTTGGAAAATTTATGATTTTAAAATTGAAGTCGTCCCGCTTATCATAAATTTTAGTACTGAGTTGACCACTGTCGTCAAATTCGAGGTATAAGTGCAAAAATGATGCGGACGAAGCTGTATCGGTGGTCTCTTTAACTTCCAGCTCTGGAGGATATATCAATGGAAGAAATTCTGCAGATCTAGAATTATTGATAGATAAAACGTCATCAATATACCTGTATGTGAAATTAAAGGCTCTAGCCTCATAAATCTTCTTATCTTTTACAAGCTTTTGAAGAAACTCTGACTCATATGAGTATAAAAATAAATCGGCTAGAAGAGGGGCACAATTCGTACCCATTGGTATGCCGACGACCTGTTGAAACAGTGTCCCTCCAAAGGAGACAAATATGTTATCGATGAGAAACTCCAGCATACTGATCACTTGTTCCTCGGAGTAGCATGTTTTACCTTTTTGAATTTTGTTTGAAAAATATGTGGAATTGTAGCCTAACACAACAAATTTTGAGCCATAGTTTCTATGACTAAAAGCTTTATGAATTGTTTCTTTTAAGCGGGTTTTTAATTTGTCATGCGGTAGGGTGGTATATAGAGTTGAAAAATCAAAAGTTTTGATGGAGGATACCTGAGAGAAAGACTTAGAGTTGTTCGGAAAGATCCAATATTTACCTTTTAAACAAGAGGATAACTGGCCTGTGTTGCTATACCACGCTGATTATCATTATTTCTAGACATCTTGATGTAACCGTCGTCTCCCCATGTTTCTGCCCAACTATTTTAACAAGCCAATAATCTTTGCCTGATTCAGAATCTGTTCCATATCCTACAGCTAAAACACCATGGTCCAAATCTACACTGCTACATTCATCATAAACACCTGATTCATAAAGATGGAATGACTGCTGGCTGGCATCAATGGCTACTGACACTGGACCAACTGTGGCTACTGATGATTGTAGATCTGTTTCACTGCCACTTGTAACATCTGTAAAACCTATGCATGTTGCTACCACCTTACTCTTATCAAACGTACAGTCCCCTCCCTCCGCTGTGTATGGATACTCTGATTCTGTTTCTAATCCTCCCTTATCTTCAATATATTGAAATGCACTATCCATTAATCCTCCATTACACCCTTGGTTACCATAGCCATCATAGCAGTCCACTGACATTCTTTGTATTCAACATGTGCAGTTGTAAGTTTCAAGGTTTTCTCTATGTAGTTCGTTTTGAAAAACTAGTAGGATGTACATCAACAGAAGACAATTGATACCTATCTAGATGTACCTACTGCGACATAATGTCATATTCAATACTGTTCTTATAATTTGTTAGATTGCAACATTATAACATGCAATTATTACAATCCTTCATACGTACTTAAATACATAATTTGAAATAGGCATAAGATGTGCATATTACTTTTTTTTTAATAATTTTATTGCATTCAGCATAGCTATAAGTAAAATATAATTTCATAATTCGACATGGCATTGGGTTTTTACTTGAGTGTCTTCCCTTTGAGTCATAATTCTTCCAAGTATAAACTTGAATTGCTATTTTTGTTTCTATACGACTTTGTATTTTTGAGAATAGAAGTTATTAATACTGTTATTTAAATTGCTATAGTAAATGTTCCGACAGTGTGATATATATTTTTGTATTTCATTTTATAAAACTACATTCATAGAGATCGTCTAATAATAGACATGACATTAATTGTGTGATACCTCTTTATCTAATTAGAGCTTTAAGTTCGGTTTTAACAACATTTCAGACATTTTGTAAGATTATCAGTTGAGGAAGCTAGAGTACTGTAGAAACCAACGACCTGCTGCGAGTCACTGACAAACACCTAAGACAAGTCACTGACAATCACCTAAGAGACAAGTCACTGACAAACACCTAAGAGACAAGTCACTGACAAACACCTAAGACAAGTCACTGACAAACACCTAAGACAAGTCACTGACAAACAACTAAGACAAGTCACTGACAAACACCTAAGAGACAAGTCACTGACAAACACCTAAGACAAGTCACTGACAAACACCTAAGACAAGTCACTGACAAACACCTAAGAGACAAGTCAGTAACAAACACCTAAGAGACAAGTCACTGACAAACACCTAAGACAAGTCACTGACAAACACCTAAGAGACAAGTCACTGACAAACACCTAAGAGACAAGTCACTGACAAACACCTAAGAGACAAGTCACTCACAAACACCTAAGACAAGTCACTGACAAACACCTAAGAGACAAGTCACTGACAAACACCTAAGAGACAAGTCACTGACAAACACCTAAGAGACAAGTCACTCACAAACACCTAAGACAAGTCACTGACAAACACCTAAGAGACAAGTCACTGACAAACACCTAAGCATTATATATTTCATATGGAAATTCAGAACTTTCAGTAGATTGAAACAGTGAAATATGAAATGTGATACAAGTCGTTTTGAGAAAAAAAAGCATAAATTTGATTAATCATGCGGATCTCAATTCTCTTAGTTATACACGCTAGTGTAAACCGAAAGGGAAACCACGAAATGACACTCCAGAGACACTGTCAATATTGGGCACACAAGATACAGGACGAGAACAAACAAAGCACAAAAACACAACACACCACAAAAGCTAAAAATATGGGCAACACAGACCCCACTAAAAACCGGGGGTGAACCCAGGTGCTCGTGAAGAATAAGTAGTTCCTCCTTCTTACACTTCTTTACATCAGTTGAAATATTCAATTTTAGGGAGTTGGTTTTATCTAATTGTTGTTCAATCTCCATTGCCAATAAATAAACGCTAGAGAAAACCGAGCGGACAATCAGGAATGGAAAATCCAGAGACACAGGTAACATTTGACACCATACATTTAACGAAGACGAGCACAGCAAACACGATTCCCACCATAAACTGGGAGTGAACCCAGAGGCGCGCGAAAGGTACGCAATTATTGTTTCTTATGAGATAAACTGGGAGTGAACCCAGAGGCTTGCGAAAGGTACGCAATTATTGTTTCTTATGAGATAAACTGGGAGTGAACCCAGAGGCGCGCGAAAGGTACGCAATTATTGTTTCTTATGAGATAAACTGGGAGTGAACCCAGAGGCGCGCGAAAGGTACGCAATTATTGTTTCTTATGAGATAAACTGGGAGTGAACCCAGAGTCGCGCGAAAGGTACGCAATTATTGTTTCTTATGAGATAAACTGGGAGTGAACCCAGAGGCTTGCGAAAGGTACGCAATTATTGTTTCTTATGAGATAAACTGGGAGTGAACCCAGAGGCTTGCGAAAGGTACGCAATTATTGTTTCTTATGAGATAAACTGGGAGTGAACCCAGAGGCGCGCGAACGGTAAGCAATTATTGTTTCTTATGAGATAAACGCACAGTGTGGTATAATGTGTGTTGGTGATAAAGAACAAAAATAATTCATGTAAAAGGGAAACAATCCATTGATATTTCAGAAATGAATAGCAGTAACGGTCACTCAGTTCGTGATGACAACGGTAGAATTTGTGTAGCGATGACATCAACCTAGGAACAACATAGCCTTGTTTGAGTAGCTACTCTTAGTTAAAATGACCAGTCAATGACCTGCATCGATCGGTTATCTCATGCCTTGTACTTTTTATTTAATCAGACTATAAAACAACTATTTATATGGACAGGACAAATTACATTGTAGAACGCTAATTCATTTGACCATAATTAATCTATAAAATACGCTATTAGAAAGGACAATATATATATCTATGACTGTTGAAACAACGACAGACAACATTTTCATTATAAATCCCAAATATTAATGTGTTATATTAGTAATGGTCTTTTCGTCTCTTAAAGACATAAATTTCCCATCCAACTAGATTGTCTGTTGAACAATCATATATTGGTACATAAACAATTTATACAAGTACAACATACGAACATCAAACATTCGTAATCAATTCTGAACCAGAAATCCAGACACTTTACGGCGGTTATAAGTTTCGGGAGTGTTCGTCTTGTTATTAATGTAATTGTGACACAGAACAAATATTATAAAGTATATAAGTGTCTACAATATCAGCACAATGTTTCATCTAATTGTATGTCATAAGACAAACCTTAACGAGTTACAAAAGACGTACCTAGGATACAAAAATGAAAGTACAAAGCTAACACAATCTTAAGATAAAACGTATATAAGCCATTATATAGTATTGAGATAAAAAGACAGTAGCACCAATGCAAATATCATTTCAAAATTGAAAATGCAAAACAATATGTTGTCGTTTTTTTCTGTTTTGTGATTATTTTGATTTCAGACGAATTTATGGATGTTTTGTAGATCGTTGTTTGTTCTTTTGTACTTTTTCTTTTGGCCATTGTGTTGTCTGTTCTTCTTCGATATACGGATTCTGATTACTCCTTTGGTATCTTCAAGCTCTTCGTATAATTGTGTGCTGTTTGTCGTGTTATTACTTTTATCCATTTGTGTGGCGGTAATCCTTTTCATTAATTTAAATGTTGATGTAATGTGTTGTGTTTTATTTGTTTTTATTATGCTTTGTTTTTTTTATTGGTGTTGGTTTTGTCTTGTCTTCTCTGTTGTTTCACATTTGTTTCTATTTTTTGTAGTTTTACATTTTGTGTTTCCAGTTTTTATAGATGACTACACTGTCTTTAAGGTGTTTCCAGTTTTCATAGATGACTACACTGTCTTTAAGGTGTTTCCAGTTTTTATAGATGACTACACTGTCTTTAAGGTGTTTCCAGTTTTTATAGATGACTACACTGTCTTTAAGGTGTTTCCAGTTTTTATAGATGACTACACTGTCTTTAAGGTGTTTCCAGTTTTTATAGATGACTACACTGTCTTTAAGGTGTTTCCAGTTTTTATAGATGACTACACTGTCTTTAAGGTGTTTCCAGTTTTTATAGATGACTACACTGTCTTTAAGGTGTTTCCAGTTTTTATAGATGACTACACTGTCTTTAAGGTGTTTCCAGTTTTTATAGATGACTACACTGTCTTTAAGGTGTTTCCAGTTTTTATAGATGACTACACTGTCTTTAAGGTGTTTCCAGTTTTTATAGATGACTACACTGTCTTTAAGGTGTTTCCAGTTTTTATAGATGACTACACTGTCTTTAAGGTGTTTCCAGTTTTTATAGATGACTACACTGTCTTTAAGGTGTTTCCAGTTTTTATAGATGACTACACTGTCTTTAAGGTGTTTCCAGTTTTTATAGATGACTACACTGTCTTTAAGGTGTTTCCAGTTTTTATAGATGACTACACTGTCTTTAAGGTGTTTCCAGTTTTTATAGATGACTACACTGTCTTTAAGGTGTTTCCAGTTTTTATAGATGACTACACTGTCTTTAAGGTGTTTCCAGTTTTTATAGATGACTACACTGTCTTTAAGGTGTTTCCAGTTTTTATAGATGACTACACTGTCTTTAAGGTGTTTCCAGTTTTTATAGATGACTACACTGTCTTTAAGGTGTTTCCAGTTTTTATAGATGACTACACTGTCTTTAAGGTGTTTCCAGTTTTTATAGATGACTACACTGTCTTTAAGGTGTTTCCAGTTTTTATAGATGACTACACTCTCTTTAAGGTGTTTCCAGTTTTTATAGATGACTACACTGTCTTTAAGGTGTTTCCAGTTTTTATAGATGACTACACTGTCTTTAAGGTGTTTCCAGTTTTTATAGATGACTACACTGTCTTTAAGGTGTTTCCAGTTTTTATAGATGACTACACTGTCTTTAAGGTGTTTCCAGTTTTTATAGATGACTACACTGTCTTTAAGGTGTTTCCAGTTTTTATAGATGACTACACTGTCTTTAAGGTGTTTCCAGTTTTTATAGATGACTACACTGTCTTTAAGGTGTTTCCAGTTTTTATAGATGACTACACTGTCTTTAAGGTGTTTCCAGTTTTTATAGATGACTACACTGTCTTTAAGGTGTTTCCAGTTTTTATAGATGACTACACTGTCCTTAAGGTGTTTCCAGTTTTTATAGATGACTACACTGTCCTTAAGGTGTTTCCAGTTTTTATAGATGACTACACTGTCTTTAAGGTGTTTCCAGTTTTTATAGATGACTACACTGTCTTTAAGGTGTTTCCAGTTTTTATAGATGACTACACTGTCTTTAAGGTGTTTCCAGTTTTTATAGATGACTACACTGTCTTTAAGGTGTTTCCAGTTTTTATAGATGACTACACTGTCCTTAAGGTGTTTCCAGTTTTTATAGATGACTACACTGTCTTTAAGGTGTTTCCAGTTTTTATAGATGACTACACTGTCTTTAAGGTGTTTCCAGTTTTTATAGATGACTACACTGTCTTTAAGGTGTTTCCAGTTTTTATAGATGACTACACTGTCTTTAAGGTGTTTCCAGTTTTTATAGATGACTACACTGTCTTTAAGGTGTTTCCAGTTTTTATAGATGACTACACTGTCTTTAAGGTGTTTCCAGTTTTTATAGATGACTACACTGTCTTTAAGGTGTTTCCAGTTTTTATAGATGACTACACTGTCTTTAAGGTGTTTCCAGTTTTTATAGATGACTACACTGTCTTTAAGGTGTTTCCAGTTTTTATAGATGACTACACTGTCTTTAAGGTGTTTCCAGTTTTTATAGATGACTACACTGTCTTTAAGGTGTTTCCAGTTTTTATAGATGACTACACTGTCTTTAAGGTGTTTCCAGTTTTTATAGATGACTACACTGTCTTTAAGGTGTTTCCAGTTTTCATAGATGACTACACTGTCTTTAAGGTGTTTCCAGTTTTTATAGATGACTACACTGTCTTTAAGGTGTTTCCAGTTTTTATAGATGACTACACTGTCTTTAAGGTGTTTCCAGTTTTTATAGATGACTACACTGTCTTTAAGGTGTTTCCAGTTTTTATAGATGACTACACTGTCTTTAAGGTGTTTCCAGTTTTTATAGATGACTACACTGTCTTTAAGGTGTTTCCAGTTTTTATAGATGACTACACTGTCTTTAAGGTGTTTCCAGTTTTTATAGATGACTACACTGTCTTTAAGGTGTTTCCAGTTTTTATAGATGACTACACTGTCTTTAAGGTGTTTCCAGTTTTTATAGATGACTACACTTTCTTTAAGGTGTTTCCAGTTTTTATAGATGACTACACTGTCTTTAAGGTGTTTCCAGTTTTTATAGATGACTACACTGTCTTTAAGGTGTTTCCAGTTTTTATAGATGACTACACTGTCTTTAAGGTGTTTCCAGTTTTTATAGATGACTACACTGTCTTTAAGGTGTTTCCAGTTTTTATAGATGACTACACTGTCTTTAAGGTGTTTCCAGTTTTTATAGATGACTACACTGTCTTTAAGGTGTTTCCAGTTTTTATAGATGACTACACTGTCTTTAAGGTGTTTCCAGTTTTTATAGATGACTACACTGTCTTTAAGGTGTTTCCAGTTTTTATAGATGACTACACTGTCTTTAAGGTGTTTCCAGTTTTTATAGATGACTACACTGTCTTTAAGGTGTTTCCAGTTTTTATAGATGACTACACTGTCTTTAAGGTGTTTCCAGTTTTTATAGATGACTACACTGTCTTTAAGGTGTTTCCAGTTTTTATAGATGACTACACTGTCTTTAAGGTGTTTCCAGTTTTTATAGATGACTACACTGTCTTTAAGGTGTTTCCAGTTTTTATAGATGACTACACTGTCTTTAAGGTGTTTCCAGTTTTTATAGATGACTACACTGTCTTTAAGGTGTTTCCAGTTTTTATAGATGACTACACTGTCTTTAAGGTGTTTCCAGTTTTTATAGATGACTACACTGTCTTTAAGGTGTTTCCAGTTTTTATAGATGACTACACTGTCTTTAAGGTGTTTCCAGTTTTTATAGATGACTACACTGTCTTTAAGGTGTTTCCAGTTTTTATAGATGACTACACTGTCCTTAAGGTGTTTCCAGTTTTTATAGATGACTACACTGTCCTTAAGGTGTTTCCAGTTTTTATAGATGACTACACTGTCTTTAAGGTGTTTCCAGTTTTTATAGATGACTACACTGTCTTTAAGGTGTTTCCAGTTTTTATAGATGACTACACTGTCTTTAAGGTGTTTCCAGTTTTTATAGATGACTACACTGTCTTTAAGGTGTTTCCAGTTTTTATAGATGACTACACTGTCCTTAAGGTGTTTCCAGTTTTTATAGATGACTACACTGTCTTTAAGGTGTTTCCAGTTTTTATAGATGACTACACTGTCTTTAAGGTGTTTCCAGTTTTTATAGATGACTACACTGTCTTTAAGGTGTTTCCAGTTTTTATAGATGACTACACTGTCTTTAAGGTGTTTCCAGTTTTTATAGATGACTACACTGTCTTTAAGGTGTTTCCAGTTTTTATAGATGACTACACTGTCTTTAAGGTGTTTCCAGTTTTTATAGATGACTACACTGTCTTTAAGGTGTTTCCAGTTTTTATAGATGACTACACTGTCTTTAAGGTGTTTCCAGTTTTTATAGATGACTACACTGTCTTTAAGGTGTTTCCAGTTTTTATAGATGACTACACTGTCTTTAAGGTGTTTCCAGTTTTTATAGATGACTACACTGTCTTTAAGGTATTTCCAGTTTTTATAGATGACTACACTGTCTTTAAGGTGTTTCCAGTTTTTATAGATGACTACACTGTCTTTAAGGTGTTTCCAGTTTTTATAGATGACTACACTGTCTTTAAGGTGTTTCCAGTTTTTATAGATGACTACACTGTCTTTAAGGTGTTTCCAGTTTTTATAGATGACTACACTGTCTTTAAGGTGTTTCCAGTTTTTATAGATGACTACACTGTCTTTAAGGTGTTTCCAGTTTTTATAGATGACTACACTGTCTTTAAGGTGTTTCCAGTTTTTATAGATGACTACACTGTCTTTAAGGTGTTTCCAGTTTTTATAGATGACTACACTGTCTTTAAGGTGTTTCCAGTTTTTATAGATGACTACACTGTCTTTAAGGTGTTTCCAGTTTTTATAGATGACTACACTGTCTTCAAGGTGTTTCCAGTTTTTATAGATGACTACACTGTCTTCAAGGTGTTTCCAGTTTTTATAGATGACTACACTGTCTTCAAGGTGTTTCCAGTTTTTATAGATGACTACACTGTCTTCAAGGTGTTTCCAGTTTTTATAGATGACTACACTGTCTTTAAGGTGTTTCCAGTTTTTATAGATGACTACACTGTCTTTAAGGTGTTTCCAGTTTTTATAGATGACTACACTGTCTTTAAGGTGTTTCCAGTTTTTATAGATGACTACACTGTCTTTAAGGTGTTTCCAGTTTTTATAGATGACTACACTGTCTTTAAGGTGTTTCCAGTTTTTATAGATGACTACACTGTCTTTAAGGTGTTTCCAGTTTTTATAGATGACTACACTGTCTTTAAGGTGTTTCCAGTTTTTATAGATGACTACACTGTCTTTAAGGTGTTTCCAGTTTTTATAGATGACTACACTGTCTTTAAGGTGTTTCCAGTTTTTATAGATGACTACACTGTCTTTAAGGTGTTTCCAGTTTTTATAGATGACTACACTGTCTTTAAGGTGTTTCCAGTTTTTATAGATGACTACACTGTCTTTAAGGTGTTTCCAGTTTTTATAGATGACTACACTGTCTTTAAGGTGTTTCCAGTTTTTATAGATGACTACACTGTCTTTAAGGTGTTTCCAGTTTTTATAGATGACTACACTGTCTTTAAGGTGTTTCCAGTTTTTATAGATGACTACACTGTCTTTAAGGTGTTTCCAGTTTTTATAGATGACTACACTGTCTTTAAGGTGTTTCCAGTTTTTATAGATGACTACACTGTCTTTAAGGTGTTTCCAGTTTTTATAGATGACTACACTGTCTTTAAGGTGTTTCCAGTTTTTATAGATGACTACACTGTCTTTAAGGTGTTTCCAGTTTTTATAGATGACTACACTGTCTTTAAGGTGTTTCCAGTTTTTATAGATGACTACACTGTCTTTAAGGTGTTTCCAGTTTTTATAGATGACTACACTGTCTTTAAGGTGTTTCCAGTTTTTATAGATGACTACACTGTCTTTAAGGTGTTTCCAGTTTTTATCGATGACTACACTGTCTTTAAGGTGTTTCCAGTTTTTATCGATGACTACACTGTCTTTAAGGTGTTTCCAGTTTTTATCGATGACTACACTGTCTTTAAGGTGTTTCCAGTTTTTATCGATGACTACACTGTCTTTAAGGTGTTTCCAGTTGTTATCGATGACTACACTGTCTTTAAGGTGTTTCCAGTTGTTATCGATGACTACACTGTCTTTAAGGTGTTTCCAGTTGTTATCGATGACTACACTGTCTTTAAGGTGTTTCCAGTTTTTATAGATGACTACACTGTATTTAAGGTGTTTCCAGTTTTTATAGATGACTACACTGTCTTTAAGGTGTTTCCAGTTTTTATAGATGACTACACTGTCTTTAAGGTGTTTCCAGTTTTTATAGATGACTACACTGTCTTTAAGGTGTTTCCAGTTTTTATAGATGACTACACTGTCTTTAAGGTGTTTCCAGTTTTTATAGATGACTACACTGTCTTTAAGGTGTTTCCAGTTTTTATAGATGACTACACTGTCTTTAAGGTGTTTCCAGTTTTTATAGATGACTACACTGTCTTTAAGGTGTTTCCAGTTTTATTAGATGACTACACTGTCTTTAAGGTGTTTCCAGTTTTTATAGATGACTACACTGTCTTTAAGGTGTTTCCAGTTTTTATAGATGACTACACTGTCTTTAAGGTGTTTTCAGTTTTTATAGATGACTACACTGTCTTTAAGGTGTTTCCAGTTTTTATAGATGACTACACTGTCTTTAAGGTGTTTCCAGTTTTTATAGATGACTACACTGTCTTTAAGGTGTTTCCAGTTTTTATAGATGACTACACTGTCTTTAAGGTGTTTCCAGTTTTTATAGATGACTACACTGTCTTTAAGGTGTTTCCAGTTTTTATAGATGACTACACTGTCTTTAAGGTGTTTCCAGTTTTTATAGATGACTACACTGTCTTTAAGGTGTTTCCAGTTTTTATAGATGACTACACTGTCTTTAAGGTGTTTCCAGTTTTTATAGATGACTACACTGTCTTTAAGGTGTTTCCAGTTTTTATAGATGACTACACTGTCTTTAAGGTGTTTCCAGTTTTTATAGATGACTACACTGTCTTTAAGGTGTTTCCAGTTTTTATAGATGACTACACTGTCTTTAAGGTGTTTCCAGTTTTTATAGATGACTACACTGTCTTTAAGGTGTTTCCAGTTTTTATAGATGACTACACTGTCTTTAAGGTGTTTCCAGTTTTTATAGATGACTACACTGTCTTTAAGGTGTTTCCAGTTTTTATAGATGACTACACTGTCTTTAAGGTGTTTCCAGTTTTTATAGATGACTACACTGTCTTTAAGGTGTTTCCAGTTTGTATAGATGACTACACTGTCTTTAAGGTGTTTCCAGTTTTTATAGATGACTACACTGTCTTTAAGGTGTTTCCAGTTTTTATAGATGACTACACTGTCTTTAAGGTGTTTCCAGTTTTTATAGATGACTACACTGTCTTTAAGGTGTTTCCAGTTTTTATAGATGACTACACTGTCTTTAAGGTGTTTCCAGTTTTTATAGATGACTACACTGTCTTTAAGGTGTTTCCAGTTTTTATAGATGACTACACTGTCTTTAAGGTGTTTCCAGTTTTTAAAGATGACTACACTGTCTTTAAGGTGTTTCCAGTTTTTATAGATGACTACACTGTCTTTAAGGTGTTTCCAGTTTTTATTGATGACTACACTGTCTTTAAGGTGTTTCCAGTTTTTATAGATGACTACACTGTCTTTAAGGTGTTTCCAGTTTTTATAGATGACTACACTGTCTTTAAGGTGTTTCCAGTTTTTATAGATGACTACACTGTCTTTAAGGTGTTTCCAGTTTTTATAGATGACTACACTGTCTTTAAGGTGTTTCCAGTTTTTATAGATGACTACACTGTCTTTAAGGTGTTTCCAGTTTTTATAGATGACTACACTGTCTTTAAGGTGTTTCCAGTTTTTATAGATGACTACACTGTCTTTAAGGTGTTTCCAGTTTTTATCGATGACTACACTGTCTTTAAGGTGTTTCCAGTTTTTATAGATGACTACACTGTCTTTAAGGTGTTTCCAGTTTTTATAGATGACTACACTGTCTTTAAGGTGTTTCCAGTTTTTATAGATGACTACACTGTCTTTAAGGTGTTTCCAGTTTTTATAGATGACTACACTGTCTTTAAGGTGTTTCCAGTTTTTATAGATGACTACACTGTCTTTAAGGTGTTTCCAGTTTTTATAGATGACTACACTGTCTTTAAGGTGTTTCCAGTTTTTATAGATGACTACACTGTCTTTAAGGTGTTTCCAGTTTTTATAGATGACTACACTGTCTTTAAGGTGTTTCCAGTTTTTATAGATGACTACACTGTCTTTAAGGTGTTTCCAGTTTTTATCGATGACTACACTGTCTTTAAGGTGTTTCCAGTTTTTATCGATGACTACACTGTCTTTAAGGTGTTTCCAGTTTTTATCGATGACTACACTGTCTTTAAGGTGTTTCCAGTTTTTATAGATGACTACACTGTCTTTAAGGTGTTTCCAGTTTTTATAGATGACTACACTGTCTTTAAGGTGTTTCCAGTTTTTATAGATGACTACACTGTCTTTAAGGTGTTTCCAGTTTTTATAGATGACTACACTGTCTTTAAGGTGTTTCCAGTTTTTATAGATGACTACACTGTCTTTAAGGTGTTTCCAGTTTTTATAGATGACTACACTGTCTTTAAGGTGTTTCCAGTTTTTATAGATGACTACACTGTCTTTAAGGTGTTTCCAGTTTTTATAGATGACTACACTGTCTTTAAGGTGTTTCCAGTTTTTATAGATGACTACACTGTCTTTAAGGTGTTTCCAGTTTTTATAGATGACTACACTGTCTTTAAGGTGTTTCCAGTTTTTATAGATGACTACACTGTCTTTAAGGTGTTTCCAGTTTTTATAGATGACTACACTGTCTTTAAGGTGTTTCCAGTTTTTATAGATGACTACACTGTCTTTAAGGTGTTTCCAGTTTTTATAGATGACTACACTGTCTTTAAGGTGTTTCCAGTTTTTATAGATGACTACACTGTCTTTAAGGTGTTTCCAGTTTTTATAGATGACTACACTGTCTTTAAGGTGTTTCCAGTTATTATAGATGACTACACTGTCTTTAAGGTGTTTCCAGTTTTTATAGATGACTACACTGTCTTTAAGGTGTTTCCAGTTTTTATAGATGACTACACTGTCTTTAAGGTGTTTCCAGTTTTTATAGATGACTACACTGTCTTTAAGGTGTTTCCAGTTTTTATAGATGACTACACTGTCTTTAAGGTGTTTCCAGTTTTTATAGATGACTACACTGTCTTTAAGGTGTTTCCAGTTTTTATAGATGACTACACTGTCTTTAAGGTGTTTCCAGTTTTTATAGATGACTACACTGTCTTTAAGGTGTTTCCAGTTTTTATAGATGACTACACTGTCTTTAAGGTGTTTCCAGTTTTTATAGATGACTACACTGTCTTTAAGGTGTTTCCAGTTTTTATAGATGACTACACTGTCTTTAAGGTGTTTCCAGTTTTTATAGATGACTACACTGTCTTTAAGGTGTTTCCAGTTTTTATTGATGACTACACTGTCTTTAAGGTGTTTCCAGTTTTTATAGATGACTACACTGTCTTTAAGGTGTTTCCAGTTTTTATAGATGACTACACTGTCTTTAAGGTGTTTCCAGTTTTTATAGATGACTACACTGTCTTTAAGGTGTTTCCAGTTTTTATAGATGACTACACTGTCTTTAAGGTGTTTCCAGTTTTTATAGATGACTACACTGTCTTTAAGGTGTTTCCAGTTTTTATAGATGACTACACTGTCTTTAAGGTGTTTCCAGTTTTTATAGATGACTACACTGTCTTTAAGGTGTTTCCAGTTTTTATAGATGACTACACTGTCTTTAAGGTGTTTCCAGTTTTTATAGATGACTACACTGTCTTTAAGGTGTTTCCAGTTTTTATAGATGACTACACTGTCTTTAAGGTGTTTCCAGTTTTTATAGATGACTACACTGTCTTTAAGGTGTTTCCAGTTTTTATAGATGACTACACTGTCTTTAAGGTGTTTCCAGTTTTTATAGATGACTACACTGTCTTTAAGGTGTTTCCAGTTTTTATAGATGACTACACTGTCTTTAAGGTGTTTCCAGTTTTTATAGATGACTACACTGTCTTTAAGGTGTTTCCAGTTTTTATAGATGACTACACTGTCTTTAAGGTGTTTCCAGTTTTTATAGATGACTACACTGTCTTTAAGGTGTTTCCAGTTTTTATAGATGACTACACTGTCTTTAAGGTGTTTCCAGTTTTTATAGATGACTACACTGTCTTTAAGGTGTTTCCAGTCTTTATAGATGACTACACTGTCTTTAAGGTGTTTCCAGTCTTTATAGATGACTACACTGTCTTTAAGGTGTTTCCAGTTTTTATAGATGACTACACTGTCTTTAAGGTGTTTCCAGTTTTTATAGATGACTACACTGTCTTTAAGGTGTTTCCAGTTTTTATAGATGACTACACTGTCTTTAAGGTGTTTCCAGTTTTTATAGATGACTACACTGTCTTTAAGGTGTTTCCAGTTTTTATAGATGACTACACTGTCTTTAAGGTGTTTCCAGTTTTTATAGATGACTACACTGTCTTTAAGGTGTTTCCAGTTTTTATTGATGACTACACTGTCTTTAAGCAACGAGGAATTTCTCATTTCCATTTATAATATCGTGGAATGTAAATAACACCGGCTCCGTAATTTAGCAAAACCGAGTCCCTTGATTTCGAGGTGTAAACAGCTTAGCTTCGGAGGGTTGACATGATACACTGTGATAGTTGACACTCGTGCTTTTTCCGTCATTGATCCATTCAGTATGCCCTGACAATGAGGTGCAAAGACATCATTACATAAATCCTATTGATCACACATTGTGCCAGTTACTAGTACATACCGACATCCTATGTCCTCATGAGACGGTGTCCTTCACCACGTATCGTGTCGACTGATATGTAAAAGTATATAATTCATAAAACTCACATAAATTTGTACATTTACATTCATTTATTCCAAGATTATTTTCATTAAAGAAAAAGAAAATGAAGACGGTAGCAATTAAATACCTGCTCTAGATATTCATTAAGCAAAGATCATTTAACAACACGTGGTAGGATTAAAGTTTAATCAGCAGAGGCCATATTTAGTATTCATTAATATACAACCGAGAACCAACGTACAATGTAAATTACCTTGATTAATAGTGTACGATATCTAAGTTGTAACCCACCTACGGTGTGTCTAAAGGTCAACATTTTGCATCACAAAGCACACCACACGAGCGTAATATGTGATGTCTAGAAACAGATTGATCTATATACTTAATGAACTATAGAAGTCTATATTGATATAAGACGCTTGATTTAAATATAATACAACACATTGGAATGGCATACTTACTGTACAACCCTAATAGCATTATCTGGAGAAATAAAGTCATGTGATCAGAATAATTATATATTTATGAATATAATGCATTCACCTTTTCATAATCGTGATAGATCCTTGTTTTAGTTATTTCTATGTCTATCTATGGTCCTTTCTCCTGGTGCAAGATAACTGTTCATATAATACAGATCTTAGTTATATCATGACAAGTTCTTTAGCAGACATCCAAGAATAATCACTGCTTGTATATTGACCAATCGTCGATAATCACTACTTCAGCAGCACCCATCAGCCGATTATCACTATTTGAATGGCACCTGTTAACCGATAATCACAGCCTGTATACCACCCATCCACCGATATTGTTTTCCTTATATATCACCCGTCCACCGATACTGTAAACATATTTTATTGTTCTATACTAAACAATTGGATAGGACACAAGTTTCACAACTTAGAAACGTCTTCTCCAATACATACATGAATGAATACAAAATGAACTTATATAATATCATATGCATATTTCATATTAGGTAAAGACATGAAAAAAAACAAACAAAAAATAAAAATGTTGAGAGTCATGCAAATGGATTATCGGAGCTAAAGTATACTTAATCGAACACGCCATTATATTTTAATGACTCGAACACACCGAACATTCGATTTGGATTTAACTTTCTAATGGATTTACACTTAAAGTGGGTGCTTAATTAAGGTAGTTAACATGTAGATATAGGGAGGAAACATTCTTCTATTACCCTTCGGTGAGTGTATTGCTTTTTTTTAAATGTATTGTTAAAAACTCTTATTTATGATATGACGACTCGTTAATACAGTTGCATGAGACCGTCCACCGATACTTACGGCTCTTATACTATACATTCATGGGTAATCACTGGTTGCATTCCACCTATACATGGATAATGCTATATCTATATCACCCATAAATGAATGTATACAACGCATTAATATAGTCCCCTTAATTAATACTCACTGTTTGCATACAACCCATTCATGGATATTACCCAGCTGTATGCACCAATTCAAGGGTCTTCACTCATTATAGATCATTACTATAATATAATTCGTCCACCAATATTCAATGATTGTTTACCACCCATTCGGCAATAATAATTGCATGCATACAACCCATTCATGGATAGTCATAGCTTGCATACCATCAATCCATGAAGTCAAAGGAGATACGAATAAACCTGTGCTGTTACATATAAAACATGCATACGATCTATAGAAACACACGAACATCTCTATAAGCACGAAAATCTAACATATACAGGCCATAGAAACACGGATATGCAATATATATAAGCTCCAATAGCACAAATGCAAGCTCTGGTAGCACCAACATCTAACATGTATGCAAACCTTACAAACCATAAATTACTTGTCTACAAGCTCTAAAAACACGAAAAGCGAATACATCTACAAGCGTTGGGAACAAGAAAATAGATCATATCTACAAACTCTAGGAAACAAAAATCCCGTATTGACGATAAACTAGTTCACACTTGCCCAAAGACAACTTAATGTAGTAAGTTATTCATCCTTTTGTTTTATGTGACAAATATAATGTTTTGTTTAGAAACGTCTGCTAATGGGATATTTATAGTATTGTACAACTTGGAAACGGAGTAGATACAGCCAAGTCTGCTTCATACCTTGATCTACACTTTGACATTGACAGTGAGGGCCGGTTAAGAACGAAATTAAACGACAAAAAGAGATTAATTCAATTTCCCATTTATATATAGCAACATTCCAGTGGCACATGCATATGTAGTATATATTTCTCAATTGATCCGATATTCCCGACCTTGTGGTTCCTATCAGAATTTCCTTGATATGGGGTTGCTGCTAATCAGGAAGCTACTGGATTGGAGTTTCCGGTCGCCATCATGAATATCCGTGTCACAGATGACCACGGATAGGTTCCACTTCTCGTAAGCACTGTCCGGTCCTTTCCTCGCCCATGACTAGAGTTAAACGACGGGTGTTACTAGTGTTGCAGGAACTGCATATCCTTCCGGGGCACCTTAATTCATACCCCTTCCCCCATTTTCAGTACTCGATCTTTAGTTTTCTTTTCTGTGTAGTGTTTTGTAGATCGCTGTTTGTCTTTTTGCCCTTTTTCGTTTGGACATTGTGTTGTTTTCCTTCGATTTACGAATTTGGATTACCCCTTGGTGTCTTCAAACTCTTCTTCCTACACCCCTTGAGCGTAAATACCACCCACATATATATGCACAGCATGAAAATTAAAGCATAACGTTTCTTATTAAGTATAAATTGTGATTCTCCTTTATTATATAAATCCATATGAGACGGAGAATCAAGGGCTATAATTAGTGATAGATGTCATTTAGACCTTAATTAGAAACTTTGTGTGATATATGTTTTCAGTAGTCATTATTTGCCGTAAAATTCACTGAGTACTGAGTACTGGTGAGGGTTCCCATGGCTTAGACCAAGAGCTGTTCACCACGTCCCTGTGATCCCTCTCGTTTGGGGAATCAGATTATAATACGGAAACCTGACCGCGGACCATAGCTCCTACCAAACTCTCCATACTTATTCAGTGGCAGTCAAAAATCGTTGACCCGGTTACCCCATCTTTTCCCTTATTTCTATGTAGTTTTTATATATTAGTGATTATTGTTGTCGCTCTGAATATAGCTGAAATACTGCTCGATGGACGTTAAGCAATAATCAATCGATCAATCTGTAAAATTCAGAGCAGACATGCTGTAAATGGGCTATGGGTTCTGCCTTGTATATCAAATTGTTGAAATTCAACATGTGTGTTTATAATTATTGTAATATGATTGAGTAAATAACACCACCTACTTCAAAATCGAGTGTTAACAACATAGTTATTAAAATCGTATACGTGCAAATAGTCAGAAGAAAGTCAAAATATTTACGTTATGCACTGAATGTGGTGCTATAACGTAATTTTTCCATGATATAAATATGCGAAATTTAGCATCAATGCTTCGCGGTTTGCGACATTGCTTAAATCTCTGCTTAGAACCTTTTCACAGATCAACCAGAAAACGGTCAATTTGGGATCTCATGTAGGAAACTATTCATTTTACATGCTCTGTTCTGCGTTTTACCAACGTCAATGTTCCAACTGATGTCGACAGATCTTCAACGAGAATACTGTTGTTCCTAAATTCTACTTCATATACATGTGACTTCAAATTCAATGACAAATTATCAAAGTTCCTTTAATTGTACAAAGTACTTCATGTCAATCACACAGGTCCCCAATATAACACAATGATATAGAAGATATATGAAATTCATATATATATTTCACTCTTTGTAAAATAATAGCGATTTCGTTTTAAAGAAATTAACATAGTAGACATGTTTACTTAAATATAACACTGTTGTTTGTCTTATCAATATCTATGGTTGTGTAAGAAGATATGCCATGTTCTACTCACGAGTCATCTCACTCGGAAATCAGGAGAATATGTATGAACTTGTTTACTTATTTATAGACAAGTAACTTTTTAGCTTGACATATTTGAAGATATATATGTAACATCCTTAAAACTTTCTCTGTAGTAAATAATTGTAGAAAATAAAAGTTTCAATAAATTGTAAACAAAGTGGATTGTAAAAGAAAAACAACAACAATATCATGTTGATATATCTAACTAGAGTATCTGTCATGGAAGACTTTTATCGGACTGTTTAAGAAATAAATACACTTTGACAAATCTGCGTGAAAACGTACAGTATTAATTTTACGTCATGTTATAGTTTTGTCAGGTTGTTTAAGATATATATACGCACTTTGATTAAGTCGGAGTGAAGAAATACGATATAGTAATTTGTGGATTACGTCCCATAGATAATATTTGATGGTGTAGCATCTGCAACGGAAGACGTCAAGTGCACTATATAATCAATTTACATGTGGGAATTAAAATTGGATTTCTATTTCATGTGATCAGATAAGAAATGAATGATGTCGGAACAAATGTCCCAAGCTGTAATTTATTCCACCCACAAAACTTTATTTTGCAATTACCTTTTAATTAAATTCTTTTTGATCGGAAAATATAATAATACAAATTAGTCTGATTGATTGGTTGATTGTTGCTTAACGTCCAGTGGCCTTTATTTGATGCATATTGAAGGCAGAATGGACAACCAAGGTAAAGACTTGTTACTGGGAAAAGTAGGGTTAGGTAGAAACAAAATAAATAGTCATTTGTTGCGGGAACAATGCATATTTCTCTTCGAAATCTACATAAAGGATCATGAATGTGCCAGATGTGTGGTACTCTCGATACAGGGCTACCACATATATATTCACTTGAAATGTAAACAAACTCCGAGAACAAAGTGCCATTTTACATGTGTTGTCTGTGGTTGTGGCATCGTTTTTTGCAACATGCACTTGTCACAATGTAACGGTGATGCCTAATTTAGTGTCACTGAGTTGTTCCTGTGACCTCTAAATTACTCCGTTGAACGATATCGACAGTGGTTAGATTGACAACTCGTGACCTTTGTTGTCCTATAACCGTTGTTTCTACATACTACAACGACGGTTTCACATGAGTTGCATCTGCTCTGAGAGAAAACTTTCAAAAACGTTTGCAGACTGGTTCTACCGAACCCATTGAAGTTGTCTATTTTATGATAGTGTTACATGTTCCTTGATTACATCGAATGCAGAAAAAATATTCCTTAGGTCGGTATTGCCAACTGCCTATACGAATTTGCTTCCCAGTTGGGGTGACATCGCGTTACAATAGACGAGGCATGCATTGGAATTTACAAGTCTTCACTTCTATACGAGGAATACGTGAACGAAATAAGAGACAAAAAGGGATATCAACTGAACGCACTAGTTGTCTTAGGACATGTCGACCATGAACAGCGTGTTTCACTGAATTGGCAATGACAATGATTGTCTCTCATTGGATGGCTTTGGAAATACAATTTCAGCCAGGACGTACGCGATTTGTTTAGGGCTAAATCACCGTTTTGCCTATGGAACGTCATTTATCTTTTTGTTGAACTAACAAGTCCAAACAAGTACAAATATTAAGTACATCCTTAAGAGAGAGAATACAGGCCTTCATCTCACGACTCATCACAAAACCAATCAATCGATAGAAGAACTGTGCATCTCTTGAAGAAACGTCAGGCCGATATTAAATCACTGGGATATACATGCGAAAAGAAGAATGTATATGGGAACGTGAATTTTAGACGAAATTAAAGAGATACACAGAACTGCAAGCATTTGTATATCAGATCATCTTTGTCCTTAGCGGTTGGGTCAATGCCATTAAACTGCATCTGGGTGAATATTTCATAATGGTTAACTATGAGACCGGTTTCACGCCGTTTTACGTCGGACGATAAATTTGAGTTCTCCTTCTGTGGTACCTGTACGGACAATAATGAAATAATACTTTGAATCAATAATCACTGTTATACTGACTGAATGATCAATAATCACTGTTATACTGATTAAATGATCAATAATCACTGTTATACTGATTGAATGATCAATAATCACTGTTATACTGATTGAATGATCAATAATCACTGTTATACTGATTGAATGATCAATAATCACTGTTATACTGATTGAATGATCAATAATCACTGTTATAATGATTGAATGATCAATAATCACTGTTATACTGATTGAATGATCAATAATCACTGTTATACTGATTGAATGATCAATAATCACTGTTATACTGATTGAATGATCAATAATCACTGTTATACTGATTGAATGATCAATAATCACTGTTATACTGATTGAATGATCAATAATCACTGTTATACTGATTGAATGATCAATAATCACTGTTATACTGATTGAATGATCAATAATCACTGTTATACTGATTGAATGATCAATAATCACTGTTATACTGATTGAATGATCAATAATCACTGTTATACTGATTGAATGATCAATAATCACTGTTATACTGATTGAATGATCAATAATCACTGTTATACTGATTGAATGATCAATAATCACTGCTATAATGATTCCCCTATGGTATCCTCAAGCTTTTCATGCAACAAATGTCAGTATGCTTTGCATACGTTGTATGTGTATTTAAAATATAGGTATACAATAGCTCAAGCCTTTTGAGTCAAAAGTGTTGTGAAGCTGACATTTGCCTTGTCTTTACTAACAAATATAAAAATGTAATGTTCATATTAGAGGCAAATACCACGCATCTAAAAATCACTTATGAAAAGAAAGTTTAAGCATTTATGGCCAACAATTCCACCAATATCAACAAAACGTACAATCATCTCTCACCTTAACTTATTGAGCATAACAAAGATAACAACCTATGATGTTGGGCATCTGGCTTGGCACAGACACAAATATGTGGCTTTCATTTTCACATTGTTTTTTATTAAGTCGAGTATATCATGTTAAAACTGAAGAATTATTGCTGTTATTTCAGATAATATGTTAAATTAAAAAACGCGTGCAAGACATGCGAGTTATGTGTTGTATATACAGCTTGTTAACAATTACCATGCGAAAAACACAAGCGAATTTAAGGGATCATTGTCTTGCCTGATTGAAATATCGCCATATATAATACAATGAAAAATTATTCCTCGTCAGAAAGATCAAGAATCGATCTATTCATTAGATAATAAACATATTTGTTTCACTCTTTGTCAAGCTAATAGGGGTTCGTGACGAACTTGAAGTAAAATATTTTGAATTGAGTCACGTTTTCCTCTTTAGACATGTATGAATTATTCAGAGATTCGAAAATAGAATGTATACATCTGTGATTGCATTGTGTATACAGAGTTCAGTAGACTCCTACACAGATTTATACCAATTTTAGCTTGATATCGTGTCGTGACATCTGCTCGGTCATGCAATAAAGTCGGTCACTTATTTTGATTTGCAATTCTCGCGCAGTACGATACCAATGACGTCATTCTATATATTCATAGCGTACATAAAACCAGAGGGAATTCTTTTCAACGTCAAAATTACAAGATGAGATTAAAACAGAGAAGTTTGAATTGAATAAATGCCATGCAAGTAAAAAAGATCCTTTTTACTAATGTCTTTTTTTCCTGATCATTATGCTTGTTAAATATGTTTTCATCGATGGTATTTCCCAAGCATTTGTACCTTTCCGGTTTGTTGATATAATCGTCATCGCAGTTCATGACCTTTCCTGGAATGTAGGCCAAGCAAATCGTATTTTAAAATACTTTGAAAACATGATGATTGATCATTCAGATTCCACCATTTTCTAGAAGATGGCTAATTTTACCGGGAAAATACATTAGTCACAAAATGGCAGATTATTTTGTATTTCCACTGCTGCTTTAATAACAAATATACTCCTAACTTCTTGGGGTAATGAAATGATATTCACAGAGAAGATAGAAAAAGAATTAATTTAACAGCAATAATCAACATTTATAACATAAATTGAACAAAGAATTAAATTAAACCAAACAGAAAAATGAAATTATCTGGAGGGAAAAAACCTGTCATTATTACAACAAAGAAAACTGTATTGTTACCACTCTGTGAAAATAAATGTGATTGAAATAAACAGAAATCAGACATTCATTGTCTTACAAAAATATGGCAGTATGTAGTCAGTCTAATATATTGCATTGACAAAAAAAAACCCACCAAATTCACTGGATTAAATATTTTATTTTATGGGTAAGCAAGTTCAATGTTTGCATCAAATAATTAATTTTTGATACTTCAATTTCAAACTATTTAAAAAAAAAACTTTTGAAATTTTTCAAACAAAACAATTACACAGAAAAGGTTAAAATACTATACTCTCTTAATCTGGTTTACGCTTTAAGTTTGGTTGGCCTATAACAAAATCATGAGCTTAATTGACCTTTGACCGGCCTTATGTCACGTAATAGGACGTCATTTGGAAAAAGGGTAGTACACAAATATGGGTCAGTGTGTTATTATTATCGATCTTTTTTCCATGGAACTTTACACATGTGAGCAAGAATAGACGAGGAACATAATTAAAAAGAAAACAATGTTTACTTTTCAAACATGAAAAAAATAATCAAACATTATCAAATGGCTGACCGACTTATTGTCACACGGGGATATTATATGTTATTCAGCTATCAGACAGGGTATATAATGTCACATTATATACCCTGTCTGATAGCTGAATAACAAATATATTACGGATTTAACCATTTTTTTTGTTAAATACAGAACCAAACTGTCGTATAAAATTTGTTTTAATTTTTTTTTATTTATTTTTTGTTTGTTTGTTTCCTTTTTGTTTGTTTATTTTTATTTTCCTTTTGGTTTTTTTTAACCACGTACATAGTCCCAATTCATATTTAAAACCTTATTAAATATTTTGCGTCTTTTATTTTCATTTTCCGTATTTCTAGATGCCCCTTTTCGTACCTCTGACATTCTTTGTTCAATGGCGTCAAATATTTGTCACGTGATATTTTATGTACTGAGGTGTCTCATAAAGGAAAATCCTGTTCAATATTTCTAAATCAACACAATTTCATATGCAGTAAATTTTATAAACTTTATAATTATAACATTAATATATTACATAACAAAACAACGGGTTTGTGAAACAATTTCAATAATTAAAATGTTAACAATAAGCCAAAACTTGGTGTGGCCCCGTGACCTCGAAAGTTTTAAAGGCGGAAAGTTTAACACACTTTCACTTGTTGATTGTTATGTTCAAATTTGTAATGGTACAGCCGTGGAACATGGGAGTTTGCTGAATTGTTCTGGTGTTTGTGACAAAATTAACTGTTGTAAGAGTGTTATAATCGCAAAATAAATCATCATAATTTACATCCAAAATGTCAACGACGTCCGTAACCGACGATGAAACGTGTATTGGCTCTCATTTGAACAAGTGATGTTGAACTTGAACTGTTTTGTGTCGGCGGCATGAGTTGCAACCGGGAAGTACTGTGCGGTGGCATTATTGAGAATAGTTGAGATGGTTGCTCTCCACGAACAGAACTTGTGATAATGTCTCCCATAACTTGTTTTTCCTTTGATGAAACACGTTGATATACTGCAACTGACGAGGCAGATTTGTGTCCGGTAACTGCCATAATTTGTGCCATTGAACAGTTTCTTCCGAGGATAGTTGCACCCGTTGCACGAATTGAGTGGTTGGTGTAGATTTGTGAAAGGCCTGTTGTTTTGCTTAATGTGGACATAAATGATGCCAATGTGTCTTTTCCTATCGGTCTTTTTTGGAACCAACATTCATCGGAAATATTAAAACAGTCTTTAGGAAATTGCCAAAGCCTGTTGCACTGAGGGTGAAGTTTTTGAAGGTAGGTCTCAAAATTTCTAACTGGACAATATTCAGGCATTTCACGATCCTCCGGCATATGCCCAGCATTTAATTTGGTAAAAATACATTTATTACTCCGTATTATGATATTGATTCAGTGAAGCGTAAATATTTCTGTTTTTGTCAACCATGTTGTTATTGTTTTTTGGGGCCCAAATGAGGGAGACCGAAAACGTACATATATACCCCGTCTGTTTTCCGAATATATGCTGACATTCAGGGTTGAAGAACCAATGAAAATGTGTGTAACAAACCAAATCCGTAATATATGATATGGTTCTTCAAAGATAGCCCAATTCATATCGTCTATAACATTTGATACTTCAAGACCTCCTTGACTGGTTTGCTCATATTGTTTGATAACATTCGACTGATATAAACTATGTTCATCATGCTAAATGACTTAGAAGGGATATTCTCATTATAATTCAATAGTTTAATGAAAAGATAGGATACTACTCTTTATATAATAGTCAGACCTCGGAGGACAGTACGTCATTTCAATGATCAGATATAACTTTATATAATGGTCAGACCTCGGAGGACAGTACGTCATTTCAATGATCAGATATAACTTTATATAATGGTCAGACCTCGGAGGACAGTACATCATTTCAATGATCAGATATAAATATACCTCATACGATACATGTTAGACAAGCATGATCAAAACGATATTATACAATCTTTCTTGTTTATTCTTGAAATTCTATTCAGTAAATATAAGCTGTCATATGAAAATTTGCGTGATGTAGCCACCCAATCGAACCTGCACCTATTCATGGGGAAAATGCTGGCCTTATATTTTCACAATTTTAATGATTGCGTGATGTAACGATACTTCTGTTGGATTTTAGAACTGCTCTGACATTGTGGTATTTTTTGTTTTCCATTTTATCATATAGTTTTTTTTCTAATTTTGATTTAGAAACATTTGTGTAATCGTAATATCGCTAATGTTGTGTTTTTGTCATATCAGCCTATCTTCAATTACTGACAGGATTAATATCGATGTTACTGGAGAATATTTGTCTGATTTATGCTGCAGTGCTTTGATTACGTGATGCTTGTATTTAATCACAGTCAGATATTGTGCAATCATTTCAGGTTTCACAAAATGTATTTAATTTGGGTTTATGAACAGACTGTTTCTGACCTTCGACATTCCTACCAGACCTTGGCGACTTACTCTAAGCTTCAAAATACAACAACGGTACGTAGCTGATGGAGAGGAAGGAACGCACAACACTGTGTTGAGAACTTAGACTTTACAATAAGTATGTACTATTAATAACTAAATTGTCAACGTCCAACAATAATAAACTCTACAGTTAAATGACAATATAACATGTTCTTTTGTGTGTTCAATGATTTGAGGTGTGAGGATATCAATGATTTGAGGTGTGAGGATATCAACGATTTGAGGTGTGAGGATATCAATGATTTGAGGTGTGAGGATATCAATGATTTGAGGTGTGAGGATATCAACGATTTGAGGTGTGAGGATATCAATGATTTGAAGTGTGAGGATATCAATGATTTGAGGTGTGAGGATATCAATGATTTGAGGTGTGAGGATATCAATGATTTGAGGTGTGAGGATATCAATGATTTGAGGTGTGAGGATATTGTTTGTTTTGTTGATATTGGTTGAATTGTTGACCGTCACTGTTTAGACTTTCTGTTAGTAATTCCTATTGATCAAATTATTAAC
This sequence comes from Bathymodiolus brooksi, assembly GCA_963680875.1. Classification (NCBI taxonomy): domain Eukaryota; kingdom Metazoa; phylum Mollusca; class Bivalvia; order Mytilida; family Modiolidae; genus Bathymodiolus; species Bathymodiolus brooksi. The sequence continues at coordinate 15,512,437 of OY804578.1, read as the reverse complement.
TTGGCATAACCTTTCACGCACATTGTTATCTTCGTGAAAACCAGAACTTTGTCCAGAACTTAAACAAATTTGATGACAATACAGAAATGATTATCAAATTAGTTGATCAAGTTCATGGTTACCGGTTTAGCAGTAAAAAGTACACCCGACAAGAGAAAATGAAATTTAATAGCAAAAACATTTATATCAAATTGATAAGATATAAAAATGTGAAGATGTACTATATCTTGAGGTTGATTATACCTTTTGGTGTTTAATGTGACCCGTATTGTATAATCTGTCTAATGGTCCCGCATGAATTAGGGATAAAAGTACTGATATAAATTAATAGGTTAGAAGTTAAAAGTACGATATTCTTACATGCTAAGGGGTGAGTTATGTCTATTTTTCTATAATTTATGGTCTTTAACCAACATAGTATGTCTTCTTAGCTAGTAGTCAGCTAACTACGAGTATTCACCGTCCCTGCTATTGTACTGTCCATGATTATGATGTTATTCATTTTTGTGATAATGTGTGGTCTTTTTGAGTAGAAGCAATGTATGTGTGGGCCAGTGGAAAGTTATACTAGAATCTACACATGTACATTCTTAGCTAGTAGTCAGCTAACTACGAGCATTCACTGTGCTATTCTGCTGTCCATGTCTATGTGTTCATTCATTTTTGCGATATGATATGGTTTGCTTGGTCAGCAGAATAAGCATAATATCCGATTTAACTTCACAAGGTCAGAGTGGTTAGAGGTACAACTGAAATGATGTACCACTCGGAAGTGCAGAGAACAATAGTGGTGCAACAGCACAATATAATACATTGTCAGAAAGTGTGTGTTTTATATTGAACACATGTTGTACACAAGGACAATGTAATATATCAGAAGGATGCGGATTAATACAAGCACAACATCAGTAGAACAGTGTAATGTAATACATTGTCAGAAAGTGTGTGTTTTATATTGAACACATGTTGTACACAAGGACAATGTAATATATTAGAGGGATGCGGAGTAATACAAGCACATTATCGGTCAGTAGAAAAGTGTAATGTAATACATTGTCAGAAAGTGTGTGTTTTATATTGAGCACATGTTGTACACAAGGACAATGTAATATATTAGAGGAATGCTGATTAATACAAGCACACTATCAGTAGAACAGTGTAATGTAATACATTGTCAGAAGGTGTGTGTTTTATACTGAACACATGTTGTACACAAGGACAATGTAATATATTAGAGGAATGCTGATTAATACAAGCACACTATCAGTAGAACAGTGTAATGTAATACATTGTCAGAAGGTGTGTGTTTTGTACTTAACACATGTTGTACACAAGGATAATGTAATATATTAGGGGAATGCTGATTAATACAAGCACACTATCAGTAGAACAGTGTAATGTAATACATTGTCAGAAGGTGTGTGTTTCATACTGAACACATGTTGTACACAAGGATAATGTAATATATTAGAGGAATGGTGATTAATACAAGCACAATATCAGTAGAACAGTGTAATGTAATACATTGTCAGAAAGTGTGTGTTTTATATTGAACACATGTTGTACACAAGGACAATGTAATATATCAGAGGGATGCGGAGTAATACAAGCACACTATCAGTAGAACAGTGTAATGTAATACATTGTCAGAAGGTGTGTGTTTTATACTGAACACATGTTGTACACAAGGATAATGTAATATATTAGAGGGATGGTGATTAATACAAGCACAATATCAGTAGAACAGTGTAATGTAATACATTGTCAGAAGGTGTGTGTTTTATACTGAACACATGTTGTACACAAGGTCAATGTAATATATTAGAGGGATGGTGATTAATACAAGCACAATATCAGTAGAACAGTGTAATGTAATACATTGTCAGAAGGTGTGTGTTTTATACTGAACACATGTTGTACACAAGGACAATGTAATATATTAGAGGGATGGTGATTAATACAAGCACAATATCAGTAGAACAGTGTAATGTAATACATTGTCAGAAGGTGTGTGTTTTATGCTGAACACATGTTGTACACAAGGTCAATGTAATATATTAGAGGGATGGTGATTAATACAAGCACAATATCAGTAGAACAGTGTAATGTAATACATTGTCAGAAGGTGTGTGTTTTATGCTGAACACATGTTGTACACAAGGTCAATGTAATATATTAGAGGGATGGTGATTAATACAAGCACAATATCAGTAGAACAGTGTAATGTAATACATTGTCAGAAGGTGTGTGTTTTATGCTGAACACATGTTGTACACAAGGTCAATGTAATATATTAGAGGGATGGTGATTAATACAAGCACAATATCAGTAGAACAGTGTAATGTAATACATTGTCAGAAGGTGTGTGTTTTATGCTGAACACATGTTGTACACAAGGTCAATGTAATATATTAGAGGGATGGTGATTAATACAAGCACACTATCAGTAGAACAGTGTAATGTAATACATTGTCAGAAAGTGTGTGTTTTATATTGAACACATGTTGTACACAAGGTCAATGTAATATATTAGAGGGATGGTGATTAATACAAGCACAATATCAGTAGAACAGTGTAATGTAATACATTGAGAGTCAGGCTTTTTTATTACAGTGAAAATGACGTTACAACAGTACAATGCAATAAGTTAGTGTTAGGGTGTTTTAATAAACCTACGTCTAACAGACCAATCTCAATTCTAATCTATATATAAACAACAGGGGTCAAATCTATCATATATAATAAATAACCGCCTGGGATGTCTGTCAGATGAGAAATATTCTACATCGGTACTAATGTCCATTTACAATATTAATCTGTCTTTAAAAGTTTGCTATTTCATTGCATTGCAGTCAAAACTGAAAGTGATTGATTTCTACAAACATAGTATAGGTTAACTAATAAACGATGGAGTAATATTAGGTACTATTTTTATACACGTAGCAATGAACAATATGTTATACTAATCCATTAACTAGCAAATCATTTCTAAAAACAATTTTAAGACATTTATTGATACAATTTCTCCATTGTGTCAGTCTGTAAAATCTATTTTTTCTGTCTATATAGATATGATCAGTGGGTATTTATATTATCAGTCATACTATATAACGACAGTTAGTTTTTGATGTTGTATTAAGTCGACATGTTCATTATATGGTTTTAAACCATTATCATTAATCATCGAGGAAGAAATATGACTTCTGTTTGTGATACGATAAGAACTCTGTAAATACTGGAAACTAAAATAAAAAGAAATCAATCGTAAAAGAAATATTATGTCCTCTGAAAAATAGCTTTAAAATGATTTGTGATCAACATTCCCATGATAAAAAATGATTTCTTAACGACTTTTCATTTTCTGCCGCTGACATGATGATCCGTCAGTCATAAACAATATTGTACTCAACGACTTCCTTTTTCTCTCTGTGACATCATATTCGTCAAATACAGAAATATTTACTCGAGACATACAGTTGAGGATAACTTAATTTCACTGAGCTTGTTAACATGTACTTATATTATTAAGCTGAATATTATGCCATTGAGTAAATCATTACCTTATTGAGTTAAGCATCGTTCATGAGTTAATGCGGTATGCCATTGACCATGCGGTTATTGTTATCGCTATGCCATTTGAGCTGTTTTGTAATTAATTACAAAGAGATTAACTTGAGCTCCATGTCATAGTTTTGTCTTTCACTTATGTTGCTTTACAATCCGAAATGTGATCGTCATGATTATTTGATACCAAATAGAGAAGGGTAGCACAATGTAGATTGAAAGTAACAAAACAACAGTATTCAACGACAAATACCCCGTTGGTTTATATAATATTTTCTTCTAATGACGATATATTACAAACTATAACTTAGTCCACGACTCTTCATTGTCTTTCGTTAACATGGTGATCCATCACAAACAATAATGTGTTCAACATCTCTCCATATTTTTCCACTGATAAGCTGATCCATTGCCAATAATAATTTACTCCACGACTTCATTTTCTTCCGTTGACAAGATGACCCACGATTTTTTGCTGTCCAAAGTGTATCTCTGTGTTTTTTCTGGGTTTTTGTCATTGATCTATGCATTGATCACTATTTAAATACAGGCATTTTATATCAAATCGGATCAAAGTAGACATTGATATTACTGTCAAATACGGAATAGTCTTGAAACAGGAGATTTTAGTGTCTTTACCATAGTATATATGTGATTAATACTAATATGTTGGTGTTTGTTGTTTTATTTTGATAAATCAAGTAAGTTTCATTATATTCACTACATGAACAAGTAATTATCAATCATGTTTCTATTAACCGATTTTACTCAGCTACATATTGGTGCCTGTCCCAAGCCATGACCTTCCATTCCAACGCCATATGGTGTGTTCTTCTTTGTGTTTAATGCTATGAGATCAGAGGTAGTTCGTTATTTTTATGATGGAATTGTTGACCATCAAACTTTATTTACATAGGGTAAAAAGTATGACTAGAAATGGTATATTCACTGGTAGTTTGATTGCCGTAAGTGGATATGGGTGGGATAGTTTACCTTCTAACGTCCCATAGCAACCACTCCGATAAAGTTATTGCTTGTCAGGAACTCCTACAAGTTGTCTCTTATGAATAAGCACGATATTATATATTATCAGCCTCTAAAGAGCTAACATCGTGGGTTAAGCTGCAAGGAGAAATCTTTTATAGGACAAGCCACAGGCGAGCCTTACTAAAGATTTGTACTTGCAGTTTAACCCACGATGTCAGCTCTTTAGAGGATGTTAATGTTTTTGTCTTCTGTGTAGCGTTTTGTTAGTGTTCGTGTTCTATATTGTCGTCTGTATAGCGATTTTAGTGCATCTGCTGTATAATAAATGACCCATTTCCATGTGACCTTCACCAGTGTTTTAAATAACACGTCACAGCTTGTGTTGATGTGAGTGTTCTAAAAATAGCCATCCAATAGCCATAGCATAGGTGACCTAATACCACTGCTCTTATAACCCAGTTCAGATATCTTGCATAATATATCACACTGAACACATGATACACGTTACAATATAATGGTATGCAATATTTTTGCCAGTTTCCATTTTCTTTTGAAATAAGTAATCCTTCAAAATAGCTGCAGCTGCTTTCTTTTGTTTTATTGTTCTTTCGGCATTTAATTTTAAACGTTTTTCTTCAATTTTAGCTTCTGTTGTAGCAAATCTTTTACAACCTTTACGCTCCATTATTTATACTTTTATTGATTATAAATGCACTCAATACACAGCATGACCTAATTCTTGTGCTTGGTCATCCTGTCAATCAGGGAGAGGCGTGTCTTTGATGATAATTTCATTGATAGAACCCACGTGGCTGCGTTTTTATAAGTAGAAATACGGAGTATTAAAAATTTCGCGCGCAAACATCGGAGTTTGTCCCCGCTGCATAAACCAATCACCGTTTAGAAAAAACGTCACACAGAAGACAATCTCCAATATCGTGGTACTCATTAACTTCCTGTCCGATCTACGAGTTTAGTCTTTGATATGTTCCGATTTTGAGAAGGCCGTATCCAGCAGCTGTAAGAATTGGTTATATGTCTGCCCTCCTGTGTTCCCTCAGAAGAGCAAAATGTGGAATAAAAACGTAGATATCAAATTCAGTGCGCATGACGCGCTTATGGAATAACCTTCATCAGGTATGATCAAAATCGAAAGATTGAAGAGTCAAATAATTTAAAGCTTTGGGAGCAATAAAACCAAAGGGCCTAACATATGATTCACAGATGAGTGAGTGAGTTAATCAATGTTCAGCTTAATGTCATACTATTGAGGTTATCGCCATATCATCAGAGCTAATCGCTATGCAATAATAAATGGGTTGATTTGAGTTCTACATAGGAGTCTGGTTTTTAATGCTGTTGGTCGTCTATCAGAATTATGATAAACATAATTACGTAATAACGAATAATCAAAGATAGTACAATACAGTTTGAATGTAACGCAATAATGCAAATTATTCGGAAAAATTGAGATAAGACAATATTCTCCGGGAGCGTTAATATTACGTGTCACTAGTGACACAAGTGATGTAGTACAGCAAACCAATGAAATACCATTAGTGACAATAGTAATTGAATGTGGAAATGGTCACTGCATAGTAAAATGGGATAGTAGCATGGAAAAGGTAACATCTACTGTTTGGCTAATTTCTGCTTCCCTTAGTGACAATGTGAGGGAGTAGTGGAGATCGTCATTACATTGCATAGGCTACATTTACATCCGAAAGAGTAATACTTCCTACCTTAGTGTATGGCAGGAAATCATCATTGAATTAGAGTGACAAATATCCTAACATTGATGACCTCTGTTTCGTGAGTGTCAACCATGATAGAGAACTGGTCATATCGTGGTATTGCTAACGAATAAGTACTTTATTAGTTGTAATTTATAACATACAATTCCGTATAGCCACAACAACACTAGTGAACCATCCCTAAACTTTTTATAGAGCTAACTCACGGAAGGAGATGAAACAATTCGAGGGGAGATATGTCGCTTCACTCGGACACATTAGTCTGATTCCGAGGGGAGATATGTCGCTCCACTCGGACACATTAGTCTGATTCCTAGAAAACAAGTCCTTGATATTACTCCTTAATGATGGGGGCTTAGCTGACAAGCAGCATATACCAATTTTATAAATATTTGGTGTGACTCAAACGGGACTCGAACTCACAATCTATTGCACTCGGTGAGATCACGCTAACCATTACACCATCGATATGGTTGAGTGAGGATTTCAAGTGGATAGCTGATGTGACTCATCTTCAATAACAAGATGTACAACTATTCAAAAATAAAGTCGTCACTTAATTGTTCTTATCAACAATCGATCAGTTCAGAAAAAGTCATGTCTCAATTAATTGGAAACCTATCTGTTGTTGTCATACATTAAGATATGTCATGCCTCCTTCCTGGGGTAAGAATAATATTCAGCGATATTCAAATGGAAACAGGTTTGTGTGTTTTGTTATTGTTTGTTGATATTTGTGTTGGTGTTGGAGATCTAATTTTCAAGAGAGGGATCTCATTAACTGTTTTAACCTGGACACATGTTTGAGTCATGTTCCTAACTAGGACCTAGATTATCTTCTGCATATTGGTGATTTTTTTTTAGTTCAGTTATTTGAGGTGAGGAATAGTTGGTTGGATTGTTGATTATTACCTTTTAATATTTCTTTTCATAATCACGAATGCGTCGTGTGCGGGCAAGGAGAACACAGCTCAGATTTTATTTTTGTTCTGAGTTGTACAGTCAAATTAAATGTTTGTCCCTTACATATTAGTTTGGGGAATGAAAGAGGAATTTTATCAAACAGCAATCTAAAATGTATCATGAATGGTTCTAAAAACAACTAAGACATAGTGTATTCATCGCATTGGCAAATGGAGATTGTGCTATGATCTGGTATTGTAAGATGGTCATCTTTACGCTCAAATTCGGCTGTCAATCTGCCACAATAGAATGAACAATATCGCCAGACATCATCACGTCATTTATCCTCCATGCTAACATTTACCCATATTTAGTAGAAACTAAACATTTTTTAAATAATAACAACAACACAATATTGGTATAACGTAATATATTTAACATTGGGTGTGACCATTTGAGCATAATATTCTAATAAATAATAATGTTCCTTTATAATAAGGTTCACGCCTGCGCATACTTTGCTAAGAAATATGTTATCAACAATCCAACAAAGCGAAATAAAATACTAATACAATATCATACTATACTGATTTTTTTTCTCTTTCTTTTTGATTCATGTAAAATTATAAATTGTACAATATTTATCAATGTAATTAAATAAAATGAATGTTCACTGCAAAGAAAAACCCCAAATCATATATAAAACAATGTGAGCAGCATAAGATCCCCTCCACTGCCCAAAACCATATCTACTGTTAGGAAATGTTCTTCTGATTATTAAAAGATGAAATATACAAAGGTGACAGAATTATCATAAATTCGCACTTCACTTTCTAACTGTAACAATAACAATTCGTAAAATCTAGGAAACGATTTTCGAAATATTGTTGTTTGTCTTGCATTGATTGATTGCTTAATTATTGCTTAGCGTCCAGCGAGCAGTATTTTGTCTACATTCAGGACGATGTTTGTCTTGCATGAATATACATGATTCATTCATAGAGAATTTAACTAAATTAGCTTATTGCTATGATGTCACTATGACATCATTATGACATCATATGATTGACATGTTTGTACAATTGTCGTATACGCATAGCCCTACATAATTATGAAAAGCTGTGCTTACAATGAGTTATGCTTCCTTGTTTATTGAGATCTTACGTGACCGGACACTTTGTCACGTTGCTAATGAATACAACGCTGCAATCTCACGCAAAGCAACAATTACTTAAATGTTAAAGACACATTGATGCTTTGCTAAATATCAAAGAGTGCTTTTCAAGTGCCATTATGTAGAGTTATCGACATTAAAACATTTCTTAGTACAACGAAACCTGTCTAAACCGAATCCTAAATAAACAGGAATCTTGTATAAATCGAACTTTGAATAATGTCCCAATGTATGAAATCTACGTTTATTTAGCCTGCATAGATCAAGACCTTTCTTACTGCGAACACTACAGATGGTCTCAATAAGGTATCGGTTTAGACATGTTTGACTGTACATAATAATTATACATATTCATGTCCTAATATAATGCTAAGCTTGTAACAATAATATTCCATTACCAAAACTATTAAAATAGCTACGAGACATATTATTATCCTTATAATCTACAAAATTGATAAAAAGATGAGTCAATTACAGAAGACAAGATGTTATCTTCAACAAATCTTATCTAATATTGGGACATTTTACTGCATTTGTCTATAACATTAAGAGGTCTTGTCAATCAAGCTAATACATTTTTAGTGTAAAATGTGTCTTGTCGCCCCAATTGTTTATGCCCTCCATTAGGAATACATATATCTATTTCGATAAAATCACGTTTGTCATAATTGATAGTCATGATGAATTAGTGGGTCCATATGGAATGCATGTCTCAAATATTTGCAGACATGTCTCTAATGAGAACTTGTACCTGTTGTAGTTTCTTTGCAAAGCAGGAGGTATCGACATTAAATTGACCACGACATTTAAAAACCAATCAGCTATATTAGGAGTTCCCTAACCTTTTGTGTTTAAGCATTAGTAGACATTTTAAATATTTCGTTATCTTGTATACGGGTTTTACTTAATAGATCCTATAAACTAAGTATTCTGTATTCTTCTCTGTGGGAAGAACATTTCAGATGTGGATCCAGGCTTCCTGTAAAGTGATGGCATGCTACATTTATTTTTGGCACTAAAAGCAGTCGGAACCTAAATTGTTTAACTTAAAAAAATGGTTTTCTTATCTAACTTAAACTTTGATGTCGTCATGAAAGTATATTTCATCCAGTGAAAATACAAAATGGCGTCATAATTATTTTGACGTCTCCTACTGTCGCCTCATTCTGTTCTTATTTTGCCTAAAGATAAATAATGTAACTGGATGAGAACATCATAACTAATTATTTATATCTGTACCATTTTATCAAATATAAATCACACTAAATAACAAATTAATTTTCAACAAAATAAAACATTAATCAATTTTACCCGCATTTTCCAAATTAATAACTAACAAATCCATTAACCATCACCAAAAATTAAGTAGGGGTCAAAGTTTAAATACTCTCGATTAGAAAATGAAAAACGTGTTAAAACAGACTACAATTGCGGATATACTGTCTGACTCTTGTGTCACGTGGATAGACAAACAAATCAAAAGGTAAAATTGGACGACAAAGATAAGATACCTGACATTTCTTTTTTGCTTTCTGTTGTCATTTCATGTGTGTAACATGCATTTGTCAGGACAAAATACGATTTGAAATTAAATTGCAACGCTAATACGCTTCACGAATAGTTTTGACTTTCACATCAGTGAACCTATTATCGTGTTTAAGCATATATAAATAGGCAATAGTTGTTTGTTTGCTAGTCGAACGAGAAAATGTCATCGTTCGTTCAAGGTTTGTTTTGTTTTCTTAAAACGAATAAAAAAAAACTTGTAGATCTACACAAAGGAAATATTTAAAAAAATAATACATCCGGGAATGCTATCACAGTGCGCACGACGCGTTTCTGGAATAACCTCCACCAGGTACCTCATGCTCAAAAGATTGGAAAGCCAAGTAATTAAGAATTCTTTGGGAGCAAGTAAACTAAAATCGACAACTGAAAAATAACTTCAGTATCTTTGAATTACCTTATATTAGTACACAGAAGTAAAATATTTAACCAATATAATTTGGTGTTATTCTGACATATTTTTAGTTTAAAATACTTCTTTAGTTATTTGTATTTTCCATTATAAATATGAGATTTCTTACACATGAAATAATTTCTTTTCTATTTTGTATGTTTGTTTAAAATATTTATCTGTAAAAATACATCAGCGGAATATAAAACAAGGAATGAAAATACAACAATAAGATCATAATTTTGACGTGTGTTATTCAAAAGCATTATACCAGAAAGACGGAATATATTTTTGGCTTTAACCTGCTGTCACTTCCAATATATCTCAATATTTGTTTTATATCATTTCCATTGTGTTTCTATTTCTAATCGATTATTTAATACTTCTAGGTTTCTGATAATAAACGTCATTTTTTAACCATAACATTGTATAAAGTATCCATTTTAGTAGACATCTCCAAAAGTTTACTTTCAATATTATTTACTTTTTCTTTTAATTCGCTGTTTGAGCCTTCCATGTTTTCAACCATTTCGTAAACGTCATTGACGGTTTTTGAAACTTCTATAAACCCGATTGCACTCTCTCCTATTGTATCTTTTTCATTCTTGGCTTCTCTCATGTTCGCAATTGCTTGCAATAACTTCCCATGAAGTCGAATTCTTTTATTGGTGTTTTCTACATAACTCCTTTTCATTCTCCACAGTTGAATGACGTGTTTGATGACGTCAGACGCTGCATGTTTCCTTTCTTTATCAAGCTGTGCTCTTGATACAAAATTATGAACATATTTTTCGGCTCTAGACTGTTCGAGTTTCTGTGCTAATACAGCGACCAGAAGGGCCGTTGTACCTACTCCCATCAACCCCGTTGAAACAGCGACAAACCTCCCGCAGTATGAATTGGGATATATATCGCCATAGCCAACCGTCAAGAACGTAATGGCAATCATCCACATACAGTTAAAGATATTGGCATGATCCACATCCGGGTGGTAGTAAATCTCGCATGTTCGCATGGCCCAGGTGCTTGACAACAATATGCCAATCATAATGAACACTAGCACTGTTCCCGGCATTGTGGACATTAAAGCTTTGAAAATAAAACCTGTGTTTATTTTAACTTTATTTAAAGCACCTAAACTTTGTGTAGCAGTATTAGTTAAAAGTCGACTGTGAACAACTAAGAATTTACCAATCAAATAAAGTCTTAATAGCATCAGAATTGATAGAATAGCGTCGATTGATACGTCATGTCCGTTCCCTTTTGGATCAGAGACATGAGTGGTTATATTACCTGGAAATGGATGGATAGTACATACTAACAACTCTATCAGTATTTTCAGAAAAGTGAAGGGGAAGTTGACAGCTAATCGCCAGTCTTCTAAACTATTGTCCGTCATGTGTAATTGGATACCGAGTATATGATATACACTTACAGCAATTAAAAGGAAAATGGTCGAAACTGATATTCCTAACTTCAAAAGTAGTGACGCCATATCAGTCTTGACAATTGTCCCCGCAAATATCAATTCATTCTCAACCAGCATGATGACAACTCCTATGGCGGCAAATAAACATTCTATGTTGACACAAATTCTGCGACGTTTTATAAGTGTTTTCCGCCGACTTAACCTATAACCGATGTTTTCAAATTTCCCACCAGTTCCAAGTGCGGACAGGTCAGCATGGCTACTAGTGCGACTGTCATCAACATATTTATTGTACTTCCCGTTCCGTCGGTCTACCAGTGGAATTCCTGGATCTTCTACCACTGTACTGCCACTCATTTTATTCTAAAACGAGAAAGAAATCGTTACTAACTACAAAATGTAAAAATAAACTCAAAATAACGACTAACGGCTAAGGAGGGAAGAGGATGATCATAAAATGTGTTTTCATATTATCTATTAGAGTGTTGACAGACATTAGTTCTTGAATTGACTGATGATTGTAGCTTTTACAGTCTGGTATTCATTGATAACACAGGTTATTACCCTTCATTTGTCAAAGCTTTCATCAAGTAAAGATAAAGGCCTTTCCAAAGATCAAATATAATTATTATTATTACCTTGACATTAGAATGACGTAGTATTTGTTTTCAGATGATCTTGTTTCAAAGCAATATACTGATTTACAATGAATCATGCAGCGTTTAAACAATAAGACATATATTGTTTATTTTACAATTTAAGATAATGGTTGAATGGCGTTTCTTGTACAGAAATGTCACAAATTCATATTAGGCAAGTACCGAAGCACAAATCAACAAAGATTGTAAAAAGAACGTTCAAACAGTGATGCTCAACAATTCCAACAATATCAGGAAAAACCCATCCCTCACATTAAATCATTGTACACGCACAAAAAGACCACGATATTTGCCGAATGAAACACAGGTTCTGGCTTGTGACAGACACCATAGGTGGTGGAGTTAATGGCATCTTAGCCACTTCTTGATAAATATATCTTCAACGAAAATACAGATATAACCAAAGGATAAAATCTTCCACATATTTGTTTCCAAAAGACCACATATGATCATAAACATGAATTACAACAGAAACATGGGTAATGCAATATCATAGTACGTGAATGCTCGTGCTGGACGTGAATGCTCGTGCTGGACGTAGTTTTATTTTAAACATAAAGACTGTGTTATAATAATAGTCTACGGAGATTTATGTTGACGTTCAGGAGCTGAATTATCACTTTGGTATCTTCATACCTTTCTTATCGTAGAATGAAATAACTACCTGTATAATGTAATGACAGGTATATGTTAAAGCAATACTATATACCTGTACCATGTAATGACAGGTATATGTTAAAACTGTATACCTGTACCATGTAATGACAGGTATATGTTAAAGCAATACTATATACCTGTACCATGTAATGACACGTATATGTTAAAGCTATACTATAATTACATGTACCATGTAATGACACGTATATGCTAAAGCAATACTATATACCTGTACCATGTAATGACAGGTATATGTTAAAGCAATAGGTATATGTTAAAGCAATACTATAGACCTGTGCCATGTAATGACAGGTATATGTTAAAGCAATACTATAATTACATGTACCATGTAATGACACGTATATGCTAAAGCAATACTATATACCTGTGCCATGTAATGACAGGTATATGTTAAAGCAATACTATAATTACCTGTACCATGTAATGACAGGTATATCTTAAAGCAATACTATATACCTGTACCATGTAATGACAGGTATATGTTAAAGCAATACTATATACCTGTACCATGTAATGACAGGTATATGTTAAAGCAGTACTATATACCTGTACCATGTAATGACAGGTATATGTTAAAGCTATACTATAATTACCTGTACCATGTAATGACAGGTATATGTTAAAGCAATACTATAATTACCTGTACCATGTAATGACAGGTATATGTTAAAGCTATACTATATACCTGTACCATGTAATGACAGGTATATGTTAAAGCAATACTATAGACCTGTGCAATGTCACGACAGGTATATGTTAAAGCAATACTATATACATGTACCATGTAATGACAGGTATATGTTAAAGCAATACTATAGACTTGTACCATGTAATGCCAGGTATATGCTAAAGCAATACTATAGACCTGTGCAATGTCACGACAGGTATATGTTAAAGCAATACTATATACCTGTACCATGTAATGACAGGTATATGTTAAAGCAATACTATAATTACCTGTACCATGTAATGACAGGTATATGTTAAAGCAATACTATAAACCTGTGCAATGTCACGACAGGTATATGTTAAAGCAATACTATATACCTGTACCATGTAATGACAGGTATATGTTAAAGCAATACTATATACCTGTACCATGTAATGACAGGTATATGTTAAAGCTATACTATATACCTGTACCATGTAATGACAGGTATATGTTAAAGCAATACTATAGACTTGTACCATGTAATGCCAGGTATATGCTAAAGCAATACTATAAACCTGTGCAATGTCACGACAGGTATATGTTAAAGCAATACTATATACCTGTACCATGTAATGACAGGTATATGTTAAAGCAATACTATAATTACCTGTACCATGTAATGACAGGTATATGTTAAAGCAATACTATAGACCTGTGCAATGTCACGACAGGTATATGTTAAAGCAATACTATACACCTGTACCATGTAATGACAGGTATATGTTAAAGCAATACTATATACCTGTACCATGTAATGACAGGTATATGTTAAAGCTATACTATAATTACATGTACCATGTAATGACACGTATATGCTAAAGCAATACTATAATTACCTGTACCATGTAATGACAGGTATATGTTAAAGAAATACTATAGACCTGTACCATGTAATGACAGGTATATGTTAAAGCTATACTATAATTACCTGTACCATGTAATGACAGGTATATGCTAAAGCTATACTATATACCTGTACCATGTAATGACAGGTATATGTTAAAGCAATACTATAGACCTGTAACATGTAATGACAGGTATATGTTAAAGCTATACTATAATTACCTGTACCATGTAATGACAGGTATATGTTAAAGCTATACTATATACCTGTACCATGTAATGACAGGTATATGTTAAAGCTATACTATATACCTGTACCATGTAATGACAGGTATATGTTAAAGCAATACTATATACCTGTACCATGTAATGACAGGTATATGTTAAAGCAATACTATAATTACCTGTACCATGTAATGACAGGTATATGTTAAAGCTATACTATATACATGTACCATGTAATGCCAGGTATATGCTAAAGCAATACTATAGACCTGTGCAATGTCACGACAGGTATATGTTAAAGCAATACTATAATTACCTGTACCATGTAATGACAGGTATATGTTAAAGCTATACTATATACCTGTACCATGTAATGACAGGTATATGTTAAAGCAATACTATAATTACCTGTACCATGTAATGACAGGTATATGTTAAAGCTATACTATATACCTGTACCATGTAATGACAGGTATATGTTAAAGCAAAACTATAGACCTGTGCAATGTCACGACAGGTATATGTTAAAGCAATACTATATACCTGTACCATGTAATGACAGGTATATGTTAAAGCTATACTATAATTACCTGTACCATGTAATGACAGGTATATGTTAAAGCAATAATATATACCTGTACCATGTAATGACAGGTATATGTTAAAGCTATACTATATACCTGTACCATGTAATGACAGGTATATGTTAAAGCAATACTATATACCTGTACCATGTAATGACAGGTATATGCTAAAGCAATACTATAATTACCTGTACCATGTAATGACCGGTATATGTTAAAGCAATATTATAATTACCTGTACCATGTAATGACAGGTATATGCTAAAGCAATACTATATACCTGTACCATGTAATGACAGGTATATGTTAAAGCTATACTATATACCTGTACCATGTAATGACAGGTATATGTTAAAGCTATATTATAATTACCTGTACCATGTAATGACAGGTATATGTTAAAGCTATACTATATACCTGTACCATGTAATGACAGGTATATGCTAAAGCAATACTATATACCTGTACCATGTAATGACAGGTATATGTTAAAGCAATACTATAATTACCTGTACCATGTAATGACAGGTATATGTTAAAGCAATATTATAATTACCTGTACCATGCAATGACAGGTATATGCTAAAGCAATACTATATACCTCTACCATGTAATGACAGGTATATGTTAAAGCTATACTATATACCTGTACCATGTAATGACAGGTATATGCTAAAGCTATACTATAATTACCTGTACCATGTAATGACAGGTATATGTTAAAACAATACTATATACCTGTACCATGTAATGACAGGTATATGTTAAAGCTATACTATATACCTGTACCATGTAATGACAGGTATATGTTAAAGCAATACTATAATTACCTGTACCATGTAATGACAGGTATATGTTAAAGCAATACTATAATTACCTGTACCATGTAATGACAGGTATATGTTAAAGCAATACTATAATTACCTGTACCATGTAATGACAGGTATATGTTAAAGCAATACTATAATTACCTGTACCATGTAATGACAGGTATATGTTAAAGCTATACTATATACCTGTACCATGTAATGACAGGTATATGTTAAAGCAAAACTATAGACCTGTGCAATGTCACGACAGGTATATGTTAAAGCAATACTATATACCTGTACCATGTAATGACAGGTATATGTTAAAGCTATACTATAATTACCTGTACCATGTAATGACAGGTATATGTTAAAGCAATAATATATACCTGTACCATGTAATGACAGGTATATGTTAAAGCTATACTATATACCTGTACCATGTAATGACAGGTATATGTTAAAGCAATACTATATACCTGTACCATGTAATGACAGGTATATGCTAAAGCAATACTATAATTACCTGTACCATGTAATGACCGGTATATGTTAAAGCAATATTATAATTACCTGTACCATGTAATGACAGGTATATGCTAAAGCAATACTATATACCTGTACCATGTAATGACAGGTATATGTTAAAGCAATACTATAATTACCTGTACCATGTAATGACAGGTATATGTTAAAGCAATACTATATACCTGTACCATGTAATGACAGGTATATGTTAAAGCTATACTATAATTACCTGTACCATGTAATGACAGGTATATTTTAAAGCAATACTATAATTACCTGTGCCATGTAATGACAGGTATATGTTAAAGCTATACTATATACCTGTACCATGTAATGACAGGTATATGTTAAAACTGTATACCTGTACCATGTAATGACAGGTATATGTTAAAGCAATACTATATACCTGTACCATGTAATGACAGGTATATGTTAAAGCTATACTATAATTACCTGTACCATGTAATGACAGGTATATGTTAAAGCAATACTATAATTACCTGTACCATGTAATGACAGGTATATGTTAAAGCAATACTATAATTACCTGTACCATGTAATGACAGGTATATGTTAAAGCAATACTATTATTACCTGTACCATGTAATGACAGGTATATGTTAAAGCTATACTATAATTACCTGTACCATGTAATGACAGGTATATGTTAAAGCAATACTATATACCTGTGCCATGTAATGACACGTATATGTTAAAGCAATACTATAATTACCTGTACCATGTAATGACAGGTATATGTTAAAGCAATACTATATACCTGTACCATGTAATGACAGGTATATGTTAAAGCAATAGGTATATGTTAAAGCAATAATATATACCTGTAGCATGTAATGACAGGTATATGTTAAAGCTATACTATATACCTGTACCATGTAATGACAGGTATATGTTAAAGCTATACTATATACCTGTACCATGTAATGACAGGTATATGCTAAAGCTATACTATAATTACCTGTACCATGTAATGACAGGTATATGTTAAAACAATACTATATACCTGTACCATGTAATGACAGGTATATGTTAAAGCTATACTATATACCTGTACCATGTAATGACAGGTATATGTTAAAGCAATACTATAATTACCTGTACCATGTAATGACAGGTATATGTTAAAGCAATACTATAATTACCTGTACCATGTAATGACAGGTATATGTTAAAGCAATACTATAATTACCTGTACCATGTAATGACAGGTATATGTTAAAGCAATACTATAATTACCTGTACCATGTAATGACAGGTATATGCTAAAGCAATACTATATACCTGTGCCATGTAATGACAGGTATATGTTAAAGCAATACTATAATTACCTGTGCCATGTAATGACAGGTATATGTTAAAGCTATACTATATACCTGTACCATGTAATGACAGGTATATGTTAAAGCAATACTATAATTACCTGTGCCATGTAATGACAGGTATATGTTAAAGCTATACTATATACCTGTACCATGTAATGACAGGTATATGTTAAAACTGTATACCTGTACCATGTAATGACAGGTATATGTTAAAGCAATACTATATACCTGTACCATGTAATGACAGGTATATGTTAAAGCTATACTATAATTACCTGTACCATGTAATGACAGGTATATGTTAAAGCAATACTATAATTACCTGTACCATGTAATGACAGGTATATGCTAAAGCAATACTATAATTACCTGTACCATGTAATGACAGGTATATGTTAAAGCAATACTATAATTACCTGTACCATGTAATGACAGGTATATGTTAAAGCTATACTATAATTACCTGTACCATGTAATGACAGGTATATGTTAAAGCAATACTATATACCTGTGCCATGTAATGACACGTATATGTTAAAGCAATACTATAATTACCTGTACCATGTAATGACAGGTATATGTTAAAGCAATACTATATACCTGTACCATGTAATGACAGGTATATGTTAAAGCAATACTATAATTACCTGTACCATGTAATGACAGGTATATGTTAAAGCAATACTATATACCTGTACCATGTAATGACAGGTATATGTTAAAGCTATACTATATACCTGTACCATGTAATGACAGGTATATGTTAAAGCAATACTATAATTACCTGTACCATGTAATGACAGGTATGTGTTAAAGCTATACTATAATTACCTGTACCATGTAATGACAGGTATATGTTAAAGCAATACTATATACCTGTACCATGTAATGACAGGTATATGCTAAAACAATACTATATACCTGTACCATGTAATGACAGGTATATGTTAAAGCTATACTATAATTACCTGTACCATGTAATGACAGGTATATGTTAAAGCAATACTATAATTACCTGTACCATGTAATGACAGGTATATCTTAAAGCAATACTTAGCTTTGGTAGTTTAGATTTATGAAAATATAAAATATGTATATACCTCGTTCATGGCAGATAATGATAATGTGTTTTGCAATATTTTGATAAAAATCTTCAATGAATTAATGAGATTCCTGTTCTGGACAATTGGACAAGCGACCTGATATAAGACAACAACTCGTACGACTGTCTTCTATAGTCTTTAGATATAAGACAACAACACGTACGGTTGTCTTCTATAGTCTTTAGATATAAGACAACAACACGTACGACTGTCTTCTATAGTCTTTAGATATAAGACAACAACACGTACGGTTGTCTTCTATAGTCTTTAGATATAACACAACAATACGTACGGCTGTCTTTTATAGTCTTTATATATAAGACAACAACACGTACGGCTGTCTTCTATAGTCTTTAGATATAAGACAACAACACGTACGGTTGTCTTCTATAGTCTTTAGATATAACACAACAATACGTACGGCTGTCTTCTATAGTCTTTATATATAAGACAACAACACGTACGGCTGTCTTCTGTAGTCTTTAGATATAAGACAAAAACACGTACGGCTGTCTACTATTGTCTTTAGATATCAAACAACAACACGTACGGTTGTCTTCTATAATCTTTAGATATAAGACAACAACACGTACGACTGTCTTCTGTAGTCTTTAGATATAAGACAACAACACGTACGGCTGTCTTCTATAGTCTTTTGATATATGACAACAACACGTATGGCTGTCTACTATAGTCTTTAGATATCAAACAACAACACGTACGGTTGTCTTCTATAATCTTTAGATATTAGACAACAACACGTACGCTGTCTTCTATAGTCTTTCTCACATGCAAGCGCTCCTTTTTCAGAAGAAGTATAAGATGTCGATGTAGACATTTACTTCACGGCTAAGCTCAAAGTAACACAATAATCTAAAATGTGGTCTTAAGAAATCCTCCTTACGAGTAAAGCAATCACATTAGCTATCTTGTAGCAAGGAAGACGTGTCGTTCAGTCTTAATTACTTTTGGCATGTTATCGTTTTTAGTGTGATCATTATTTTATTTTATAAATATGCATTTAATGCATATACAATGCAACACGGTATTAGAAAACAAGTGCACAGCATTTCAATAACTTCTTCTCCCTTTGTCAAGAAGCTTTTTCAAGGATGTTTTAATCTAGAATTTTCTAACTTCAACTTGTAGGCTTTGAAATAACATCCCTATAGAAAAGAGGAGATGCCTTACAATGAAGCATCTCTGCAACTTGAATTATATTTGAATGCAGAATTTGCATAACGTTAAAGCATGTTTATAAATATTTCCATTAATGTATGGAAACGACAATCTTCATGTGTTTTCTATAATTACGTGATTAGTTCATTAAAAAGGTACCATTACAACTACAGAGTTAATTAGATATCTGTTATATTGGTTGATTATGTTGTGTCACGTTATCTATTTTCTTGTAATAAAGAGTTAGTCAAATGAAAAACAAAAATTATCACACTGAGAGAACAATTCTAAAAATACCACACTGAGAGAACAATTCTAAAAATACCACACTGTGAGAACAATTCTAAAAATACCACACTGTGAGAACAATTCTAAAAATACCACACTGTCGGAACAATTCTAAAAATACCACACTGTCGGAACAATTCTAAAATACCACACTGTCGGAACAATTCTAAAAATACCACACTGTGAGAACAATTCTAAAAATACCACACTGTGAGAACAATTCTAAAATACCACACTGTCGGAACAATTCTAAAAATACCACACTGAGAACAATTCTAAAAATACCACACTGTGAGAACAATTCTAAAAATACCACACTGTGAGAACAATTCCAAAAATACCACACTGTGAGAACAATTCTAAAATACCACACTGTCGGAACAATTCTAAAAATACCACACTGTGAGAACAATTCTAAAAATACCACACTGTGAGAACAATTCTAAAATACCACACTGTGAGAACAATTCTAAAAATACCACACTGTGAGAACAATTCTAAAAATACCACACTGAGAGAACAATTCTAAAAATACCACACTGTGAGAACAATTCTAAAAATACCACACTGAGAACAATTCTAAAATACCACACTGTCGGAACAATTCTAAAAATACCACACTGTCGGAACAATTCTAAAAATACCACACTGTCGGAACAATTCTAAAAATACCACACTGTCGGAACAATTCTAAAATACCACACTGTCGGAACAATTCTAAAAATACCACACTGTGAGAACAATTCTAAAAATACCACACTGTGAGAACAATTCTAAAAATACCACACTGTCGGAACAATTCTAAAAATACCACACTGTCGGAACAATTCTAAAATACCACACTGTCGGAACAATTCTAAAAATACCACACTGTGAGAACAATTCTAAAAATACCACACTGTGAGAACAATTCTAAAATACCACACTGTCGGAACAATTCTAAAAATACCACACTGTGAGAACAATTCTAAAAATACCATACTGTGAGAACAATTCTAAAAATACCACACTGTGAGAACAATTCCAAAAATACCACACTGTGAGAACAATTCTAAAATACCACACTGTCGGAACAATTCTAAAAATACCACACTGTGAGAACAATTCTAAAAATACCACACTGTGAGAACAATTCTAAAATACCACACTGTGAGAACAATTCTAAAAATACCACACTGTGAGAACAATTCTAAAAATACCACACTGAGAGAACAATTCTAAAAATACCACACTGTGAGAACAATTCTAAAAATACCACACTGAGAACAATTCTAAAATACCACACTGTCGGAACAATTCTAAAAATACCACACTGTCGGAACAATTCTAAAAATACCACACTGTCGGAACAATTCTAAAAATACCACACTGTCGGAACAATTCTAAAAATACCACAGTCAGAACAATTCAAAAATACCACACTGTCGGAACAATTTTAAAAATACCACACTGTCAGAACAATTCAAAAATACCACACTGTTGGAACAATTCTAAAATACCACACTGTTGGAACAATTCAAAAATACCACACTGTCGAAACAATTCTAAAATACCACACTGTCAGAACAATTCTAAAATACCACACTGTCGGAACAATTCTAAAATACAACACTGTATGAACAATTCTAAAATACCACACTGTCGGAACAATTCTACAAATACCACACTCTCGGAACAATTCTAAAATACCACACTGTTGGAACAATTCAAAAATACCACACTGTCGGAACAATTCTAAAATGAAATATCAAATAGCTATCTAATTTAGATTGCACGACATGTTTCTATAATAACATTCCTCAGGTTTGTTTTAAGCATATTTTATTCACAACTGTATATGAATGGGATTTCTTCAGCTACGCTCATAGTCAGAATATTGTACAGCCAAGTAATTTAATAGTCTTTTGGGCACATGTAAACAGGATAGCAATAATCGGCTTATGTTAATAAAAGAGCAGATCTGATTTAGTGCACGCGACATGTTTCTGGATTTTGTGGGAGCCAGTTACTCAATTTTTTTCAATAGTGTCATAAAACACAAAACTCGTAAACAATAAGTGAGTTCCAATAGAATCTTGCTGAATATATGTCAAAATGTTAATATCAGTTATAGTGACTGTGTAAAAAATGAAAACAAAAATACCGCACTGCCGGAACAATTCTAAAATACCGCACTGCCGGAACAATTCTAAAATACCGCACTGCCGGAACAATTCTAAAATACCGCACTGCCGGAACAATTCTAAAATACCGCACTGCCGGAACAATTCTAAAATACCGCACTGCCGGAACAATTCTAAAATACCGCACTGCCGGAACAATTCCAAAATCAAATAACAAAATCGTAAAAATAGCCAAAATTAATAACACAAACAAACAAACACACAAACACACAAACACACAAACACACGACTGCTAACTTTCCTGACTGGATACCGGCACTTCAATAGCAAGTGGCGGGGATTAATCATATTTTGCCAATACTATTAAAATGGTTTTCAGATGACATAACTTCAGTACAAATAAATGTACCATTATCATCCATCAACTGTAAGTCTCATGATCCGTCATTCTATATTTCTGTTGGTAAAGTGATTAGAAGATTTGTTTTCCCAGTGATATCAGCTGACAATTACCAATCTTACTCAGCTTTATGAAGAACTGTTTGAAGTATGAGAATGGAATACAATCAACTAGTATATTGTAAAATGCTGTGTCAAAGTTATCTTATATTTCAATACAATGAATGCAAAACATTTTCTTCATTTAATATTCAGTTTGATATTTGATATTAAAAGACCATAACATGGTCCGTGCCTTGGATTTCTGACCGCAAACCAAAAATCGCTAATGATCGTTGACGTTGATTCGCGCCTTAAGTCTTAAGGTTTCAAGATACCCGCCAATGAGTGTCACCAGTCAGATCGTTATAACTGTATTGGATTTCCTCCCGTAATATGTCTGGAAATCATGATATAGCTGAAACTTTGCTAAACATAACGATAAATACAAACTGTCGAACCTACATCGGCGTTAACGTAACGTATACGTTTATTGTAATTATAACTAAACCAGTGAATAACTTATTTAAAAAACCGTAATCCAGTGTCTGGTAATTACAGCCACATCAATGATTTCTGCACAGTCAACATAAGCTTTTGAGGTGACGTCTTTAATACATTGAACACTTTCATGTCTTCATTCGAATATGTTTCAACTATTTCAAAAACTTGAATTTTAAATGAAATTTTAGCTTTGTTTTTTTTTAATCCAAATGATATTGCATTTACTTTATCAAAGTCAAATCAATTACATGATAATTTGTAATCAAGTGTTTCAAGCTTAACGTAATATAACATAATAGTCTTGCAACCAGCTACTGAAAAGTCGCTTATTTCTCGAGTTTAATGTGCTGAAATAAGACACAGCTGCAATATCTCTTAAATTTTAGATAAATATGTCTTCTTTCCATTTCAAGTTGTCGTCAATGATTTTTGCGGTAAGTTTGCGCAATATCGGTCTGTTAACTGAGCCACCCCAAAAACACGTATTTCACTAGTCAATTTGAAAATGAAATCGTTGCATCATTGTATCACATATAAATAAAATAAAGATTCTATTTGCATGAGAAAACATGTAAAATGAATATGAATGTATTGGTTTTGCAAAAACGCATGTCATTATCGAATGTTAAACTTCTAAACATTGATCAAATTGACTGTCAGTTTATATGCGTTTTTTTCTTAACGGACGAAAAAAAATATACCCGATGCATTGATTTGCATTCAAAATGCAATAATATTGTGCTAACGAATTCCCTGCCAAATTTTAAGGTAAAACATCAAGTAGCTTTGCTTAAAATCAACAAAGAAAAATAATATTTTACCACTTTGTAATTACGGAAAAATAGTCTTCCGTCAATCGAGTCTATAAGTTATTCAATTAGTTCAATAACTAGGACAATTTGTTTACTTATGAACTTGCTTTATCGTTGAAATTAGACACACAATTGTAGTTTCACTGTCGTATTTCAATTGTTTTGAATGTATTTTACATTAGGACAATTTGCTTTTCTTAGTTTTTTTTTTTGTAAATATGCGTTTATTTTAGAGTTTGTGTATTTGCGTTTTAAATACACAAATCAAACACTTGGGAATCGAATTTATTCCGGTTGTCGTTGTTTCATTAATCAAATTGTGTTAGTGCGTAAATAAGTTGTAAATAGTATTTTGATAAGATATAAATGATGAATTTGTTCTCTTGTTTTGGGATGTTGATTTCTATTGTTTGACATTTTGTTCAATCAGATATAAATAGTCGTATAGGTTTTTATCAACCCATTGTTTTGAAAATGGCTAGTTTTTGGCAGCCATTTAAAGCTTGAGTCGTCGAGTCCTTAACGACGAAGACCAGCAATTATGTGGGACAAATGTATTGTTTGCCAGCGTCCGAGCCTTGAAAACCTGATTTGCATGAGGAGTATATGTAAGAACAGATTCATTGAGGCTATTAATGTACGGCGAGACAATATATTTGAAAGAATAACTGGAGAATTATCGTCCGTCGATGGCTTACTGTCCCCAAATGTAAAAAGTGTTTTACCACCGATCATGCTACAAAACATATACTAGCAAACACAACTGTAGACCATTCACACAGCTTGAAGAGAATGAGGATACTGGATCAATTCCCGATTCAGCTGTCATTCAGACCCGATCGGTGGTTCAACCCGGTTCCATTGATAGCAATGTATGCTTCATATGCAAGAAAAAAGGTTTCAAACGAGACTTTAAACTACACAAGATTGAATCGTCAGAGCGCCTAGATAGCTTAATGAGTCGTGCAACAGAGCACAATGATTTGATGATGCTCAAGACACTCAATAAACCCGATTTTCTGGCGAGTGCTGTTTATCATTCGGGGTGCATTAGAAGATTTGTATTGCATTCGACGCCAATTACAGTTGAATTCAAAGAAACTGAGCAGTCAGCTCATGAGGTTGCCTTTGACTGCCTTATTTCTAGAATCAGTGATGACCTTTTTGTACACAAGAAAGCTTTTCTTATGTCTCATAGTCTTGAAATATACAAGTCACTTTTACCAAAAGATGTTTCTGAAAACTACCAGTCGACTAGGCTCCAATGTAAGCTTGCCAGTTACTACGGCAGCTCAATAAGTATTCAGCCTCAGAGAGGTCAAGGTACTAGTATGTCAAGTATTGTATTTAGTTCTAGTCTCACTATTGCTGATGCAATCGCTGCTGCTGCAAAGTTAAAATCTATTTTGAAGGTAACGGAGTTTGAACAAGGCATGTCTGCAGCCTGTAGTGAAATGTCAGAGGAGCAGATTCTCCACTCTGCTTCAAGCATTATAAGACGCGACATAGAAAGTCTTGATATTGAGCATGAATTTTATCCATGTTTCTCTAGGAACATCTTCGGAGAAAATGCCATCTACTCTTACAAAATTGCTTGCATGGTTGATTGATGATAAGTCCTTTGTCTAAGGAGAAATTCGAAAGGTACTAGGTTAAGTAGAATCAATTGTTTCTGTAGCCTGATGCACTTTTACACCATTTCACCTAGGTCTTGCTATTGAGCTATATCATGAATATAGATCGAGAACATTAATTGAAACACTTTTTTCTCATGGGTTTTGTGCTTCATATACCGAAGTTAGGCGCTATCTTACAAGCATATCTGTGCATGAAGTGGAGAACATGGAAAATGAGGATTTTGCACCTGATGGTATCATCTCAGTGCAAGAAGGCGGGGGCTTGATACAAGAAGGTGCCGATAATGTCGATCTTAACACCGAAACTATCGATGGCAAAGACACATTCCATTATATGGCACACGCTGTCTTTCAGGCTTGTCGATCGCATGATGATTCCTGTTTGAGGCAATTAAAAGTAAGAAGAGGCCAAGAAAGAACTTTTCAGCTCACCGAAAGTGCATCAACTATCATGTCTTGTCCAGATTTGTTCAGCAATCACAAGGAGGCTGATACCCGAATGCTATTACACGCCATTCATGCTGATGCTCGCTTTGGCGACATGAATGTAAAAGGTCGTATAATTATCAAGTCTCCAGATACAGATGTTCTCCTTCTTTGCATACATTTCTTTCCTTCAATGAGGAACACACAACTCTGGTATACAACTGGGACAGTTACAAGAACAAAGGATGGTCGTCGCTATCTTCCAGTCCATGATATTTGCCATATCCAGGGTCCTCTTGTATGCAAGTTATTGCCTGCAGTGCATGCTTTAACAGGTTGCGACACAACATCCTCATTTTTTAGAATAGGAAAGAAAACCGTGCTAAAAACACTGACTTGAACAAGCTTTGTCTACTTGACAGTGCAACTTCCATAAACGTTTCTAGAAACTTTGTGGCAAGATTATACGATCAGAAGGGAAAGATGAAATCTGCTCATGACAATCTAAATAGGTTGAGGGTAAAGATTGCAAAGCAGAAGGGTGTAAGCTTGGCAAAGCTACCACCATGTGAAGCTTCATTCGTTCAAGATGTTCTCAGAACTTCCCTTCAGACTTGCATCTGGATGAAGTCAGACACAGCGCAACCACCTGAAAAATCCGCCTTAGACTTTGGTTGGGAAGATCAAAACGGTTTGCCACCCGTTTAATTTGTTGGTCAGACTTCTTCAGATTTTCTGAAAGATTTGCTGTGTACATGTAAAGGCAAATCTTCGTGTTGGTTTCAGGGTTGTGTTTGTGCTGAACAAAATCTGACCTGCACTGAGCTGTGTCAATGTCAAGGGACTGATGCATGTTGCAACCCGTTGACTCAAACTGCAGATGCAGATAGTGATGATGAAATGAACATATAATTCTTGCATTTAACTGTCGCTTTATTTGAGTAATCTGTGTACTAATAAGCCAGTGATTTTGAAAAGTCATCAAATATCTTGTGATGCAGTCTGTGATAACACAGTACTTAAGAAAAATCGAATACTTCAATGATTTCTCTTAACGTACATCTGAAATCATTTCATTCTTAATTCATCTTAAATAATCTGTTACTGATCTTAGAAGGCCACAAAATTCAGACGTACTAGCTTTCATAATTTCAATCATGTGGTCGCCGTGGAGGGTGGTAGTGTTTGTTGTTTGGTGTAACATGTGTAAGTGTTTATGAGACCTAAGCTTCGCCTCCGATGACTTAATAAGCTTAATTTATGTAGAAACCAATTCTATTTAATATTTTGAGGTTTCTTATCTCAATTGATAACTCAAAAACCTTAAGCAGTCACCGATCGTAATTAAACGCACAACCACTAAATTGCCATGATTTTGGGTCTACTATGGACACTCTTAATTTTTTTTTAAAAGTGAAATCTGTTTTTATTATGTTAAATATGTCAAGTTCAAGGTCGGGTTAACTTCTTGTCAGTTGAGATTTACGAAAAATATCAAAGTTCAAGATTAAGGCTAATTTTCAGAGGCTCTTTTGATTTTTTTCCATCAAAACTTACAAAATATGGCAATGGTAACTATATTATGTTAAACAGAATGAACATTTTCAACGTTACATAATTTTTAGGACATACAGAATTATTTTATTAATCTTCTCCAACATTTGAACGAAACTGTAGCCTGACCTTTGACCTCAAATATTTGATACACGCAGCCGTTTTTCACTTTGACGACAAGTGTATTCTTATGCCATTTGTCTTTCTCTTTCCAACGATATACAATTTAGCGGTGTCTTCTTTCAGCACATTAAATTCATCAAATTATGTATCTGGTTGCAAGACTATAAGTTATTGTACAACCACGTGGACACAATGTGTTTGACAAATAAATCAAAAACAATATCAAGAATAACATCAGACAGTACGTGAATATACATTTCACAAATAAAAGATTGTACTACATTGACGTAATCATTCTAGAACAATATACATGTATATATCGTGTTCCGCGATGGAAAACACGCTATACCACGCTGGGGATTGAAAAAACACGTCCACGATAGATAGTGGGAAATGTAACAAACACGCTGTGTCCTCTGTACACGAGATGGTGAAGGTAGTGATGGAGAAAACATGTTATGTATTTAGATGGAGATTTTATCTTGACTGGATCTATTCTTTACATTAGAAATGTGTCACGGACCAATATTTAAAATTGTTAGCTTAATAAGACTCACAGTTAATTTTCTCTCGAATTCGTATTTTGAGCAATAGAATAAAAAATAAAAAAAATATCACACTTTCGGAACAGTTCCAAAATCTAATTGACAAATCATAGAAACAGCGAAAAAATCAATACTCCTAACACATGTACATGACGGCTCGCTATCTTGAGTGGGTACAAGCATATCAATACATTATGGCGAGGTTAAACTAGTATATATATATATATATATATATATATATATATATATATACGTCTGAAAATTAAACCAAACAGTGTTAGAATTAGATTTTAGAGCTGTCAAATTTTTGTTCTTCCCTCGACGGGATTTGAACCCACACCATTGATACACTGCAGCACCATTCGCTTAGCCTTACGTCCAGCGCCCTAGACCACTCGACTACATCCACTCCCTAGGTCCAAACCTTCCCCTTAGCAAAATGATGCGTCATATATGTCAGGCAAGAGATAAAATAAAAAGTTGTTATTCTATCTCAAAGAACAAAATTAAATACATGTATATCTGTTTCGTTTTGTTTTGTTTTGTCTTGTTTTTCTTTGGGGGGGGGGGGGGGGGGTGTTCATCTACAACTTTCTAATTGGAGAGGATGGAGTTTATGTTTACGGTGTTTAACGCGCCCTTCCAATGATATATAAGCTATATCGTAGCGGTCAGTTTTATTGTTGAAGGAAATCGGAGTACCCGGATAAAACCACTGACCTGTCGCAAGTCACTGCCTTATGAATGGGGTTCGAACTCTCAACTTTAGTGGCGATACTGACAGGCACCGATTGCACAGGCAATTGTAAATCCAACTACAATCTTGAGTTATCTGTGTAATGTTTTGTGGCTAATTGTATATGCTCTCTTGCTTTGTTTATTCTTTGTTTGTTTTACGGGTTCCGATTATCGCTTTGGTATCAACATTTTCTTGCAGATATTTAAGATTATTTAAAAAAATAGATTTTTTAACTGAACTTCGCCCCTCGTTTTTAGTGGGGTTCGTGTTACTCGAACTTTAGTTTTATGTGTAATGCTTTGTAGATCGTTGTTTGTTCTTTTGTTCTTTTTCTTTTGGCCATTGTCTTTTCTTTTCTTCTTCTATTTACGGATTCTGATTACCCCTTTGGTATCTTCAAACTCTTCTTAATACACTAAAATATATTCTACAATCACTGACGTTATTTAAATTTATTGAATGTTAATTATATGTTTTTTCGATGTTTTATATCTGTGGATGTTCATCCATTCAATAGGAAGGGTCAATTATAATTAACTTTTAACGATTTCAGATAAAGTTATATTTTTTATTCAAAATCTGTGTTTGCCAACAATTTCACTTGTATTGTACCAGCTGTAACCGACATGATAATCTATAATAAACAAGCTCTTTAAACAGAATATGGTAATAGTAAATTAACTTCACTGTCATTAGAACACGTTCTATTTACATATTCTTTTTTTCAGATTTAATATGTAATTTAGTGTTTTAGATTGTCAATATCTTTATAATCCCCTGACTTGTAATATGTCGCCATGTCATCCGGATATATTCGGTTAGTTTACGTTTATGGTGTTTAACGTTCAACAATATTTCAGTCATATCGTGGCGGTCTGGATATATTAAACATTCCAATTGTACTGAGACAATATACAGAATATAAATTAAAACAATAGATATTATACTGCATGACAAATGTCTTACTGACAGAACAACATCACGGATCTATGTAGCTAATAGGAAAGCATTCTCTTCAATACCATCTATATATTGAATTACAAAGAAACATGCAGTGTTTAAAACATAACACGCGTATTGCTTCCTTTATGATTCAAGACAATAGTCGCATGGCGCTTCAGGTACAGAGATTCCACAAATGCATATTATTCAAGAACAGAAACACGACTTTGTTATTGTCTATCGCGCCTACACATTCGATTTAAACAAGTTTCCTGGTAAATAATAACATAATATATGGAAATTGAGAATGTCTACCGAAACAAAAGTTAATAAATGATACTGTCTTTTACGCCACTTTCAATAATATTTCAGCTATATTGTGAATGTCAGATTTATTGGTGGAGGAAACCGGAGTACCCGGAGAAAACCACAGACCTGTCGCAAGTCACTAACAAACTTTATCACATAATGTTGTATCTAGTACACCTTGCCATTAGCGGGACTCGAACTAACAACCTTAGTGGTGATAGGCATTGATTGCATATGTTATTGTAAATCCAACTACCATACGATCACGACCACGACGGTCCCTTTAATAATTGGCCTAAATAGTTGTATTACATAAATAGTGATAATCTAGTATTTACCACACATAACTATGTTTTCCAGAAATAAACATTGGCTCTGTTGTATTATGTTCGTTTATTATCTTATTTGTTTTCGTTTCACTGAAAATTTCTTAAAATCAGCAAAGAAACAAAATCAATTGATAAGAATGGGTTTTTACATTGTTAAAAGTAAAAATAATTATTGTTGAAATACTTCAATGGATTCATTCAAGAGTGGCGGTTTATCGTCGATATTTTATAGAGTTCGATTCTATAATAATTGTCTACGAAGTAAATATTTGGCCATTTCGTCCAGTTTTATCACAAACATAGAGAAACCATTTCAGATAATTAAATGTAAACAATCTCCACCATCTGGATTTTATACGACATTAAGAGAATAATATTAATTGATCTTATTTATCTCTGTATGAATGAAATACCACAAACACGCCATTATTGATAACGTACCATACACGATATTTCATTAGTCTACTGATTCAATCACGTGGTCATAATCATACAATACTGTTTCAAAATGATACGATTTTATTTCAATTAAGCATAATACATATGGAGTTGAAGTTTATAATAGTGTATAATTTGTGCCACTTATTACTGGTCAAAACAACTTCAAGTATAATAGTAAGAATGTATTTCATCTAACACGACTCGATTCCTTATATAATAATAATAATAATAAAGTCTAGTGTAGGAAAATACAAAATTCAGGCATCACAAAACACCACAAAATCACATTCCAGACCAAGAGAAAATAAATATACACAACAAATATTTAAGAACTAAATATCTTAAACACCACACAAATAGCAATGAGAACACAATCTTTATGACTTTTAAAAAAAACCCACATTGTAAGATAAATCTGAGACAGGGGTATCTATGGTTTAAATTGATGACACCAGTAAATAAGCTAAGAAGTATCAACTAATTCGTAGTAATTAACATAACAGGCTTTGGTTAGAAACTGTAGGTTTCTTGTTATTTTGGTATCATCTAATTTCCAGGTTGTAAATCTAAAGTAATGCAGAAATATCGGGTACAAAGTACTTGGTCAGAAGTAACGTATCTATTGTCGTATTTATATCTGGTACAAAGTACTTAGTCAGAAGTAAGGTATCTATTGTCGTATTTATATCTGGTACAAAGTACTTGGTCAGAAGTAACGTATCTATTGTCGTATTTTTATCTGGTACAAAGTACTTGGTCAGAAGTAACGTATCTATTGTCGTATCTATATCTGGTACAAAGTACTTGGTCAGAAGTAACGTATCTATTGGCGTATTTATATCTGGTACAAAGTACTTAGCCAGAAGTAACGTATCTATTGTCGTATTTATATCTGGTACAAAGTACTTGGTCAGAAGTAAGGTATCTATTGTCGTATTTATATCTGGTACAAAGTACTTGGTCAGAAGTAACGTATCTATTGTCGTATTTATATCTGGTACAAAGTACTTGGTCAGAAGTAACGTATCTATTGTCGTATTTATATCTGGTACAAAGTACTTGGTCAGAGGTAACGTATCTATTGTCGTATTTATATCTGGTACAAAGTACTTGGTCAGAAGTAACGTATCTATTGTCGCATTTATATCTGGTACAAAGTACTTGGTCAAAAGTAACGTATCTGTTGTCGTATTTATATCTGGTACAAAGTACTTGGTCAGAAGTAACGTATCTATTGTCGTATTTATATCTGGTACAAAGTACTTGGTCAGAAGTAACGTATCTATTGTCGTATTTATATCTGGTACAAAGTACTTTGTCAGAAGTAACGTATCTATTGTCGTATTTATATCTGGTACAAAGTACTTAGTCAGAAGTAACGTATCTATTGTCGTATTTATATCTGGTACAAAGTACTTGGTCAGAGGTAACGTATCTATTGTCGTATTTATATCTGGTACAAAGTACTTGGTCAGAGGTAACGTATCTATTGTCGTATTTATATCTGGTACAAAGTACTTGGTCAGAAGTAACGTATCTATTGTCGTATTTATATCTGGTACAAAGTACTTAGTCAGAAGTAACGTATTTAATGTCGTATTTATATCTGGTACAAAGTACTTAGTCATAAGTAACGTATCTATTGTCGTATTTATATCTGGTACAAAGTACTTGGTCAGAGGTAACGTATCTATTGTCGTATTTATATCTGGTACAAAGTACTTTGTCAGAAGTAACGTATCTATTGTCGTATTTATATCTGGTACAAAGTACTTGGTCAGAAGTAACGTATCTATTGTCGTATTTATATCTGGTACAAAGTACTTAGTCAGAAGTAACGTATCTATTGTCGTATTTATATCTGGTACAAAGTACTTGGTCAGAAGTAACGTATCTATTGTCGTATTTATTTCTGGTACAAAGTACTTAGTCAGAAGTAATGTATCTATTGTCGTATTTATATCTGGTACAAAGTACTTGGTCAGAAGTAACGTATCTATTGTCGTATTTATATCTGGTACAAAGTACTTGGTCAGAAGTAACGTATCTATTGTCGTATTTATATCTGGTACAAAGTACTTAGTCAGAAGTAACGTATTTATTGTCGTATTTATATCTGGTACAAAGTACTTGGTCAGAAGTAACGTATCTATTGTCGTATTTATATCTGATACAAAGTACTTGGTCAGAAGTAACGTATCTATTGTCGTATTTATATCTGGTACAAAGTACTTGGTCAGAAGTAACGTATCTATTGTCGTATTTATATCTGATACAAAGTACTTGGTCAGAAGTAACGTATCTATTGTCGTATTTATATCTGGTACAAAGTACTTGGTCAGAAGTAACGTATCTATTGTCGTATTTATACCACATAGGTAGAGGATTAATGAACATTACTACTTACTAAATCGATCATTTAACATTAGGAAAGTTACAGAATATCGTTGTTATGAAATCTACAACAAATTTGTCTTTTTCGTAAGATTTCAGGACACTGTCGTAGTGTATTCAAGTTTAAGTCATTAAGGTATTAGTTTGTACATTAGCAATATAAGCGACAAAACATCATGGATATAAAGTGTATCAAAATGTGAAATTAAATGACAGTTTAAATATGTTCGAGAACAAAGATAGACGAAATTATAATACAAAATAGAGTACATACACAGTATACTAATGTAAAAAGGCATTTTATGTCAATATATCTGTGGACTTTGATATGTTGCGTTCGGAAATTAGAAAAAAAAATAACCTAATCATTAATTTTTCCACATTCAACATTCTGATTTGTATAGATTTAAAAATAAAAGTTGAATTGCAGTATAAATCCTAAACGCCACCTTGAAGCATGTTTTAGAGTTGTACATAATGAACTTGTTTTCCATTATTAGCCCACAAGCTTTTGTCGTTTTTCTTTTGGCCATTGTATTGTATGTCTGTCGATTTACAGTTTCCCATTACCCCTTTGGTATCTCCAAACCTTCCTGACTTATTACATGTGCGTGCAAATTCATCGGTAAATAATATCCTTAAATATATTTTAAACCATAACCCATAAATTCCATATCCTCTACATAAAAAGAATATATATGTAAAAAGTGTTTGCAGATTGAAACTGTCCTTGGTGTTTGAAATTTCATTGCAGTGTTGCAAAATGTTAGTTTTTATAAATTAAATGGTTTTTTTTGTCTGTGTAAAATTGTATGTGCATGTCATTTGTTCTTTATGTTTTTTTTTGTTTTTTTTTTTTTGTATTTGAATCTGCCTCTGCTTTTCTTTAAAAATAAACAAATTACAAAAAAAAATATTTTAAATAATTTTGAGAATATGGCTATTTTCATCCCCATTCCCCTCCCAATTCCCCCTTATTATCTGTGAGCATGTACTTTACCTATACAGCTAGTACATATTACAGATTAAGGTGTGAGTTCGTGTCGTGCTTCTGTCGAGATGTAAAAAATACAATTTTACGTGATAATGTTTGTCAGTAACTTGTGGTTGATCGATTTATTTTGTCCCGATACACCAATAAAACTGACCACCATCGATACAACTATTGCAATTTTTGCTCTTACAACATACCTTGTATACATATGCCTATAAAATGTGTTCAATAGAAACAGTGGAACAATTTAATACTACTCAAATGTGGATAAAATGTTTGATATATGATAGTAAAGGGTAATACCCCGGTATTTGTATTCTAGGAGTTCATATAAAGATTGGTTGGTCGGTTGGTTGGTTGGTTGGTTTTATGGTGCTTAACGCCACTTTTAACAATATTTCAGTAATATCGTGGCGGTCATCATAATAAGAAAATAAATGTGTGTGTTCTTATATAACATACAAGTTATATGTGCTTGAAAATGAAAACTAATTTTTGACTTTTGATGATTGTTTAACGTGAGTATTTGAGCTATATTCACCACGAGAACTATATAGTTACAAAGAATAAATCAGGTATACAGAAAGGGTATATGGATATGATTGCCACCTGAAAAAGTAAAGACGTTAGATATGGTCGGACAATGATCCTTGTACCAGGCCAGCAACGACCACCTGTAATAAATTTCTGCTCAATAAGAGCTGATGCTGCAAGTTGTTTTGTGTTTTCATTTTTTTTTTTCGTACAGGGATCATGCCATTCTCAAAACACAGAGCACCCATGTATTTGGTTCGACCTACATAAACAGCAGATGCCACTCACCTATTTCTATGCCTCAAAAGTTTTAAGTAATTTATTTTTGTGTATGTATTTTACAGATGCCAATGTGTAAACGTGCAGCACGACATATCAGATTTGACTTTTTACATTG
Organism: Bathymodiolus brooksi; assembly: GCA_963680875.1. Classification (NCBI taxonomy): domain Eukaryota; kingdom Metazoa; phylum Mollusca; class Bivalvia; order Mytilida; family Modiolidae; genus Bathymodiolus; species Bathymodiolus brooksi. The sequence goes on along the minus strand of OY804578.1, from coordinate 15,476,477 downwards.
TACCTTCAATATTTCTATTATTTGTCCTGTCATCATTTGTCAATTCAATGTTTTTTGTCATTTTGACTTTAAATATTTTATTGTAATTGGTCTTATCAATATTTTTGTAATTTGTCCTGTCAATATTTTTGGAATTTGCCCTTTCCATATTTCTGTAATTTGTCCTGTCAGTATTTTTGCAAATTTTCCTTTCAGTGTTTTTTCAGTCATTTGTCCTTTCAATGTTATGTCTCTATCTTTGTGAACCACGCTTGAAAAAACTAAATGGGTACTCAGAAGCTGTAAAGACAGATAATGCAAGGGTCAAAAGTTAAAGGGCAGAAGGATAAATAAATGATGGCAAAATACTGACCGTAAACTAAAGTTTGAAAAACACGAACCGTACAAGAAAACCGACAAACTCTGGAAAGGTAACCAGTTACTGCTCCAAGTAATTTGTGCTTGCAATATATTTTTATTTGTCCAATCAATAACTGCGTTATGTGGCCTGTCAATATTTGAATTGACCAACATAATTTGTGAACTTTTTTTGCTGTATTTACAAAAACATGTATATAAATGAAATATATTGATTAAACAAAACTTAAAATGATGTAATCCTTTAAATTTTAGAAAAGTTTACTTTTAACATCGTACCTTACATTAATATCAAATTAAAAACTATTTTCTAGTACGAAAAAAATCTTACCACGTTTTGATCGGCCATTTCTGCAGAAGATAAGTGGATATATTCCCCTACATAATCCCAACAAATGACATTCAGACAAAATCTCCAATCTTAAAAATGTTCAATAAGATGTGTTTTCTATATGTCATCATTTGATTTATCAATGATGAAAATTGAGGTGCAACATCTGGTTTAACCTTTACAATGTGGTAGATATATTTATAGCATGAACACATTCGAGTAGCGGTGGGTTAAATATGGCCTCTGGTGTGATGTATCCATCTTTAAGACATCAATTATCCCAAAGGACAAAATATCCATAATAAATATAGACTGATAAGTAAGATTATACTTATCCTTGACACTTATAAATATAGACTGATAAGTAAGATTATACTTACCCTTGACACTTATAAATATAGACTGATAAGTAAGATTATACTTACCCTTGACACTTATAAATATAGACTGATAAGTAAGATTATACTTACCCTTGCCACTTATAAATATAGACTGATAAGTAAGATTATACTTACCCTTGACACTTATAAATATAGACTGATAAGTAAGATTATACTTACCCTTGCCACTTATAAATATAGACTGATAAGTAAGATTATACTTACCCTTGACACTTATAAATATAGACTGATAAGTAAGATTATACTTACCCTTGACACTTATAAATATAGACTGATAAGTAAGATTATACTTACCCTTGCCACTTATAAATATAGACTGATAAGTAAGATTATACTTACCCTTGCCACTTATAAATATAGACTGATAAGTAAGATTATACTTACCCTTGCCACTTATAAATATAGACTGATAAGTAAGATTATACTTACCCTTGACACTTATAAATATAGACTGATAAGTAAGATTATACTTACCCTTGACACTTATAAATATAGACTGATAAGTAAGATTATACTTATCCTTGCCACTTATAAATATAGACTGAAAAGTAAAATTATACTTACCCTTGACACTTATAAATATAGACTGATAAGTAAGATTATACTTACCCTTGACACTTATAAATATAGACTGATAAGTAAGATTATACTTACCCTTGACACTTATAAATATAGACTGATAAGTAAGATTATACTTACCCTTGCCACTTATAAATATAGACTGATAAGTAAGATTATACTTACCCTTGCCACTTATAAATATAGACTGATAAGTAAGATTATACTTACCCTTGCCACTTATAAATATAGACTGATAAGTAAGATTATACTTACCCTTGCCACTTATAAATATAGACTGATAAGTAAGATTATACTTACCCTTGCCACTTATAAATATAGACTGATAAGTAAGATTATACTTACCCTTGCCACTTATAAATATAGACTGATAAGTAAGATTATACTTACCCTTGACACTTATAAATATAGACTGATAAGTAAGATTATACTTACCCTTGCCACTAATAAATATAGACTGATAAGTAAGATTATACTTACCCTTGCCACTAATAAATATAGACTGATAAGTAAGATTATACTTACCCTTGACACTTATAAATATAGACTGATAAGTAAGATTATACTTACCCTTGACACTTATAAATATAGACTGATAAGTAAGATTAAACTTACCCTTGACACTTATAAATATAGACTGATAAGTAAGATTATACTTACCCTTGACACTTATAAATATAGACTGATAAGTAAGATTATACTTACCCTTGCCACTTATAAATATAGACTGATAAGTAAGATTATACTTACCCTTGCCACTTATAAATATAGACTGATAAGTAAAATTATACTTACCCTTGCCACTTATAAATATAGACTGATAAGTAAGATTATACTTACCCTTGCCACTTATAAATATAGACTGATAAGTAAGATTATACTTACCCTTGACACTTATAAATATAGACTGATAAGTAAGATTATACTTACCCTTGACACTTATAAATATAGACTGATAAGTAAGATTATACTTACCCTTGACACTTATAAATATAGACTGATAAGTAAGATTATACTTACCCTTGCCACTTATAAAAATAGACTGATAAGTAAGATTATACTTACCCTTGCCACTTATAAATATAGACTGATAAGTAAGATTATACTTACCCTTGACACTTATAAATATAGACTGATAGGTAAGATTATACTTACCCTTGCCACTTATAAATATAGACTGATAAGTAAGATTATACTTACCCTTGCCACTTTTAAATATAGACTGATAAGTAAGATTATACTTACCCTTGACACTTATAAATATAGACTGATAAGTAAGATTATACTTACCCTTGCCACTTATAAATATAGACTGATAAGTAAGATTATACTTACCCTTGCCACTTATAAATATAGACTGATAAGTAAGATTATACTTACCCTTGACACTTATAAATATAGACTGATAGGTAAGATTATACTTACCCTTGCCACTTATAAATATAGACTGATAAGTAAGATTATACTTACCCTTGCCACTTATAAATATAGACTGATAAGTAAGATTATACTTACCCTTGCCACTTATAAATATAGACTGATAAGTAAGATTATACTTACCCTTGACACTTATAAATATAGATTGATAGGTAAGATTATACTTACCCTTGACACTTATAAATATAGACTGATAAGTAAGATTATACTTACCCTTGACACTTATAAATATAGACTGATAAGTAAGATTATGCTTACCCTTGACACTTATAAATATAGACTGATAGGTAAGATTATACTTACCCTTGCCACTTATAAATATAGACTGATAAGTAAGATTATACTTACCCTTGCCACTTATAAATATAGACTGATAAGTAAGATTATACTTACCCTTGCCACTTATAAATATAGACTGATAAGTAAGATTATACTTACCCTTGACACTTATAAATATAGATTGATAGGTAAGATTATACTTACCCTTGACACTTATAAATATAGACTGATAAGTAAGATTATACTTACCCTTGACACTTATAAATATAGACTGATAAGTAAGATTATACTTACCCTTGACACTTATAAATATAGACTGATAAGTAAGATTATACTTACCCTTGCCACTTATAAATATAGACTGATAAGTAAGATTATACTTACCCTTGCCACTTATAAATATAGACTGATAAGTAAGATTATACTTACACTTGCCACTTATAAATATAGACTGATAAGTAAGATTATACTTACCCTTGCCACTTATAAATATAGACTGATAAGTAAGATTATACTTACCCTTGCCACTAATAAATATAGACTGATAAGTAAGATTATACTTACCCTTGACACTTATAAATATAGACTGATAAGTAAGATTATACTTACCCTTGCCACTAATAAATATAGACTGATAAGTAAGATTATACTTACCCTTGCCACTAATAAATATAGACTGATAAGTAAGATTATACTTACCCTTGACACTTATAAATATAGACTGATAAGTAAGATTATACTTACCCTTGACACTTATAAATATAGACTGATAAGTAAGATTAAACTTACCCTTGACACTTATAAATATAGACTGATAAGTAAGATTATACTTACCCTTGACACTTATAAATATAGACTGATAAGTAAAATTATACTTACCCTTGCCACTTATAAATATAGACTGATAAGTAAAATTATACTTACCCTTGACACTTATAAATATAGACTGATAAGTAAGATTATACTTACCCTTGCCACTTATAAATATAGACTGATAAGTAAAATTATACTTACCCTTGCCACTTATAAATATAGACTGATAAGTAAGATTATACTTACCCTTGCCACTTATAAATATAGACTGATAAGTAAGATTATACTTACCCTTGACACTTATAAATATAGACTGATAAGTAAGATTATACTTACCCTTGACACTTATAAATATAGACTGATAAGTAAGATTATACTTACCCTTGACACTTATAAATATAGACTGATAAGTAAGATTATACTTACCCTTGCCACTTATAAATATAGACTGATAAGTAAGATTATACTTACCCTTGCCACTTATAAATATAGACTGATAAGTAAGATTATACTTACCCTTGACACTTATAAATATAGACTGATAGGTAAGATTATACTTACCCTTGCCACTTATAAATATAGACTGATAAGTAAGATTATACTTACCCTTGCCACTTATAAATATAGACTGATAAGTAAGATTATACATACCCTTGACACTTATAAATATAGACTGATAAGTAAGATTATACTTACCCTTGCCACTTATAAATATAGACTGATAAGTAAGATTATACTTACCCTTGCCACTTATAAATATAGACTGATAAGTAAGATTATACTTACCCTTGACACTTATAAATATAGACTGATAAGTAAGATTATGCTTACCCTTGACACTTATAAATATAGACTGATAGGTAAGATTATACTTACCCTTGCCACTTATAAATATAGACTGATAAGTAAGATTATACTTACCCTTGCCACTTATAAATATAGACTGATAAGTAAGATTATACTTACCCTTGCCACTTATAAATATAGACTGATAAGTAAGATTATACTTACCCTTGACACTTATAAATATAGATTGATAGGTAAGATTATACTTACCCTTGACACTTATAAATATAGACTGATAAGTAAGATTATACTTACCCTTGACACTTATAAATATAGACTGAAAAGTAAGATTATACTTACCCTTGCCACTAATAAATATAGACTGATAAGTAAGATTATACTTACCCTTGCCACTAATAAATATAGACTGATAAGTAAGATTATACTTACCCTTGACACTTATAAATATAGACTGATAAGTAAGATTATACTTACCCTTGACACTTATAAATATAGACTGATAAGTAAGATTAAACTTACCCTTGACACTTATAAATATAGACTGATAAGTAAGATTATACTTACCCTTGACACTTATAAATATAGACTGATAAGTAAGATTATACTTACCCTTGCCACTTATAAATATAGACTGATAAGTAAAATTATACTTACCCTTGACACTTATAAATATAGACTGATAAGTAAGATTATACTTACCCTTGCCACTTATAAATATAGACTGATAAGTAAAATTATACTTACCCTTGCCACTTATAAATATAGACTGATAAGTAAGATTATACTTACCCTTGCCACTTATAAATATAGACTGATAAGTAAGATTATACTTACCCTTGACACTTATAAATATAGACTGATAAGTAAGATTATACTTACCCTTGACACTTATAAATATAGACTGATAAGTAAGATTATACTTACCCTTGACACTTATAAATATAGACTGATAAGTAAGATTATACTTACCCTTGCCACTTATAAATATAGACTGATAAGTAAGATTATACTTACCCTTGCCACTTATAAATATAGACTGATAAGTAAGATTATACTTACCCTTGACACTTATAAATATAGACTGATAGGTAAGATTGTACTTACCCTTGCCACTTATAAATATAGACTGATAAGTAAGATTATACTTACCCTTGCCACTTATAAATATAGACTGATAAGTAAGATTATACTTACCCTTGACACTTATAAATATAGACTGATAAGTAAGATTATACTTACCCTTGCCACTTATAAATATAGACTGATAAGTAAGATTATACTTACCCTTGCCACTTATAAATATAGACTGATAAGTAAGATTATACTTACCCTTGACACTTATAAATATAGACTGATAGGTAAGATTATACTTACCCTTGCCACTTATAAATATAGACTGATAAGTAAGATTATACTTACCCTTGACACTTATAAATATAGACTGATAAGTAAGATTATACTTACCCTTGCCACTTATAAATATAGACTGATAAGTAAGATTATACTTACCCTTGCCACTTATAAATATAGACTGATAAGTAAGATTATACTTACCCTTGACACTTATAAATATAGACTGATAAGTAAGATTATACTTACCCTTGACACTTATAAATATAGACTGATAAGTAAGATTATGCTTACCCTTGACACTTATAAATATAGACTGATAGGTAAGATTATACTTACCCTTGCCACTTATAAATATAGACTGATAAGTAAGATTATACTTACCCTTGACACTTATAAATATAGACTGATAAGTAAGATTATACTTACCCTTGCCACTTATAAATATAGACTGATAAGTAAGATTATACTTACCCTTGACACTTATAAATATAGACTGATAAGTAAGATTATACTTACCCTTGCCACTTATAAATATAGACTGATAAGTAAAATTATACTTACCCTTGACACTTATAAATATAGACTGATAAGTAAGATTATACTTACCCTTGCCACTTATAAATATAGACTGATAAGTAAGATTATACTTACCCTTGCCACTTATAAATATAGACTGATAAGTAAGATTATACTTACCCCTGCCACTTATAAATATAGACTGATAAGTAAGATTATACTTACCCTTGACACTTATAAATATAGACTGATAAGTAAGATTATACTTACCCTTGACACTTATAAATATAGACTGATAAGTAAGATTATACTTACCCTTGCCACTTATAAATATAGACTGATAAGTAAGATTATACTTACCCTTGACACTTATAAATATAGCTGATAAGTAAGATTATACTTTACCCTTGCCACTTATAAATATAGACTGATAAGTAAGATTATACTTACCCTTGCCACTTATAAATATAGACTGATAAGTAAGATTATACTTACCCTTGCCACTTATAAATATAGACTGATAAGTAAGATTATACTTACCCTTGCCACTTATAAATATAGACTGATAAGTAAGATTATACTTACCCTTGACACTTATAAATATAGACTGATAAGTAAGATTATACTTACCCTTGACACTTATAAATATAGACTGATAAGTAAGATTATACTTACCCTTGACACTTATAAATATAGACTGATAAGTAAGATTATACTTTACCCTTGCCACTTATAAATATAGACTGATAAGTAAGATTATACTTACCCTTGCCACTTATAAATATAGACTGATAAGTAAGATTATACTTACCCTTGCCACTTATAAATATAGACTGATAAGTAAGATTATACTTACCCTTGCCACTTATAAATATAGACTGATAAGTAAGATTATACTTACCCTTGACACTTATAAATATAGACTGATAAGTAAGATTATACTTACCCTTGACACTTATAAATATAGACTGATAAGTAAGATTATACTTACCCTTGCCACTTATAAATATAGACTGATAAGTAAGATTATACTTACCCTTGCCACTTATAAATATAGACTGATAAGTAAGATTATACTTACCCTTGCCACTTATAAATATAGACTGATAAGTAAGATTATACTTACCCTTGCCACTTATAAATATAGACTGATAAGTAAGATTATACTTACCCTTGACACTTATAAATATAGACTGATAAGTAAGATTATACTTACCCTTGACACTTATAAATATAGACTGATAAGTAAGATTATACTTACCCTTGACACTTATAAATATAGACTGATAAGTAAGATTATACTTACCCTTGACACTTACAAATATAGACTGATAAGTAAGATTATACTTACCCTTGACACTTATAAATATAGACTGATAAGTAAGATTATACTTTACCCTTGCCACTTATAAATATAGACTGATAAGTAAGATTATACTTACCCTTGCCACTTATAAATATAGACTGATAAGTAAGATTATACTTACCCTTGACACTTATAAATATAGACTGATAAGTAAGATTATACTTACCCTTGACACTTATAAATATAGACTGATAAGTAAGATTATACTTACCCTTGACACTTATAAATATAGATTGATAGGTAAGATTATACTTACCCTTGACACTTATAAATATAGACTGATAAGTAAGATTATACTTACCCTTGACACTTATAAATATAGACTGATAAATAAGATTATACTTACCCTTGACACTTATAAATATAGACTGATAAGTAAGATTATACTTACCCTTGCCACTTATAAATATAGACTGATAAGTAAGATTATACTTACCCTTGACACTTATAAATATAGACTGATAAGTAAGATTATACTTACCCTTGACACTTATAAATATAGACTGATAAGTAAGATTATACTTACCCTTGCCACTTATAAATATAGACTGATAAGTAAGATTATACTTACCCTTGCCACTTATAAATATAGACTGATAAGTAAGATTATACTTACCCTTGACACTTATAAATATAGACTGATAAGTAAGATTATACTTACCCTTGACACTTATAAATATAGACTGATAAGTAAGATTATACTTACCCTTGACACTTATAAATATAGACTGATAAGTAAGATTATACTTACCCTTGACACTTATAAATATAGACTGATAAGTAAGATTATACTTTACCCTTGCCACTTATAAATATAGACTGATAAGTAAGATTATACTTACCCTTGCCACTTATAAATATAGACTGATAAGTAAGATTATACTTACCCTTGACACTTATAAATATAGACTGATAAGTAAGATTATACTTACCCTTGACACTTACAAATATAGACTGATAAGTAAGATTATACTTACCCTTGACACTTATAAATATAGACTGATAAGTAAGATTATACTTTACCCTTGCCACTTATAAATATAGACTGATAAGTAAGATTATACTTACCCTTGCCACTTATAAATATAGACTGATAAGTAAGATTATACTTACCCTTGACACTTATAAATATAGACTGATAAGTAAGATTATACTTACCCTTGACACTTATAAATATAGACTGATAAGTAAGATTATACTTACCCTTGACACTTATAAATATAGATTGATAGGTAAGATTATACTTACCCTTGACACTTATAAATATAGACTGATAAGTAAGATTATACTTACCCTTGACACTTATAAATATAGACTGATAAATAAGATTATACTTACCCTTGACACTTATAAATATAGACTGATAAGTAAGATTATACTTACCCTTGCCACTTATAAATATAGACTGATAAGTAAGATTATACTTACCCTTGACACTTATAAATATAGACTGATAAGTAAGATTATACTTACCCTTGACACTTATAAATATAGACTGATAAGTAAGATTATACTTACCCTTGCCACTTATAAATATAGACTGATAAGTAAGATTATACTTACCCTTGCCACTTATAAATATAGACTGATAAGTAAGATTATACTTACCCTTGACACTTATAAATATAGACTGATAAGTAAGATTATACTTACCCTTGACACTTATAAATATAGACTGATAAGTAAGATTATACTTACCCTTGACACTTATAAATATAGACTGATAAGTAAGATTATACTTACCCTTGACACTTATAAATATAGACTGATAAGTAAGATTATACTTTACCCTTGCCACTTATAAATATAGACTGATAAGTAAGATTATACTTACCCTTGCCACTTATAAATATAGACTGATAAGTAAGATTATACTTACCCTTGACACTTATAAATATAGACTGATAAGTAAGATTATACTTACCCTTGACACTTATAAATATAGACTGATAAGTAAGATTATACTTACCCTTGACACTTATAAATATAGATTGATAGGTAAGATTATACTTACCCTTGACACTTATAAATATAGACTGATAAGTAAGATTATACTTACCCTTGACACTTATAAATATAGACTGATAAGTAATATTATACTTACCCTTGACACTTATAAATATAGACTGATAAGTAAGATTATACTTACCCTTGCCACTTATAAATATAGACTGATAAGTAAGATTATACTTACCCTTGACACTTATAAATATAGACTGATAAGTAAGATTATACTTACCCTTGCTACTTATAAATATAGACTGATAAGTAAGATTATTCTTACCCTTGCCACTTATAAATATAGACTGATAAGTAAGATTATACTTACCCTTGACACTTATAAATATAGACTGATAAGTAAGATTATACTTACCCTTGCCACTTATAAATATAGACTGATAAGTAAGATTATACTTACCCTTGACACTTATAAATATAGACTGATAGGTAAGATTATACTTACCCTTGACACTTATAAATATAGACTGATAAGTAAGATTATACTTGCCATTGACACTTATAAATATAGACTGATAAGTAAGATTATACTTACCCTTGACACTTATAAATATAGACTGATAAGTAAGATTATACTTACCCTTGACACTTATAAATATAGACTGATAAGTAAGATTATACTTACCCTTGACACTTATAAATATAGACTGATAAGTAAGATTATACTTACCCTTGACACTTATAAATATAGACTGATAAGTAAGATTATACTTACCCTTGACACTTATAAATATAGACTGATAAGTAAGATTATACTTACCCTTGCCACTTATAAATATAGACTGATAAGTAAGATTATACTTACCCTTGACACTTATAAATATAGACTGATAAGTAAGATTATACTTACCCTTGCCACTTATATATATAGACTGATAAGTAAGATTATACTTACCCTTGCCACTTATAAATATAGACTGATAAGTAAGATTATACTTACCCTTGACACTTATAAATATAGACTGATAAGTAAGATTATACTTACCCTTGCCACTTATAAATATAGACTGATAAGTAAGATTATACTTACCCTTGACACTTATAAATATAGACTGATAAGTAAGATTATACTTACCCTTGACACTTATAAATATAGACTGATAAGTAAAATTATACTTACCCTTGACACTTTCCAACAGACATGATACTAATAAAATATTTCAAAATCCTTTCTTTTTCTTTTAATGTTATTTGTAATGGTTGTATAGAAATGTTTTACATGAATTAACCTCTGCCAACACTCATCATAGTTTATAAAAAACGTATACCATAATGAAGTTGACATTTATCAAACGAAAATAATCTTAACAAAGAAAATAATAATTAGCGTTACTTGATGTAATATTGGACGTTTATTCCCTTCAGGAAAGTTTGATTATAATACAAAAATAAACAAAATATTACTGTCTTTTAATGTACAATAAAGTATGAGGACGACGGATTCGTTTGTTATAAACGTATTGACAGTATTTGTCGTTCCTAGCAGGATTCGTTTGTTATAAACGTATGGACAGTATGTGTCGTTCCTAGCAGGATTCGTTTGTTATAAACGTATGGACAGTATTTAATGTTCCTAGCAGGATTCGTTTGTTATAAACGTATTGACAGTATTTGTCGTTCCTAGCAGGATTCGTTTGTTATAAACGTATTGACAGTATTTGTCGTTCCTAGCAGGATTCGTTTGCTATAAACGTATGGACAGTATTTGTCGTTCCTAGCAGGATTCGTTTGTTATAAACGTATTGACAGTATTTGTCGTTCCTAGCAGGATTCGTTTATTAAAAACGTATTGACAGTATTTGTCGTTCCTAGCAGGATTCGTTTGCTATAAACGTATTGACAGTATTTGTCGTTCCTAGCAGGATTCGTTTGTTATAAACGTATTGACAGTATTTGTCGTTCCTAGCAGGATTCGTTTGTTATAAACGTATTGACAGTATTTGTCGTTCCTAGCAAGATTCGTTTGTTATAAACGTATTGACAGTATTTGTCGTTCCTAGCAGGATTCGTTTGTATAATCGTATGGACAGTATTTGTCGTTCCTAGCAGGATTCGTTTGTTATAAACGTATGGACAGTATTTGTCGTTCCTAGCAGGATTCGTTTGTTATAAACGTATGGACAGTATTTGTCGTATCTAGCAGGATTCGTTTGTTATAAACGTATTGACAGTATTTGTCGTTCCTAGCAGGATTCGTTTGTTATAAACGTATGGACAGTATTTGTCGTTCCTAGCAGGATTCGTTTGTTATAAACGTATTGACAGTATTTGTCGTTCCTATCAGGATTCGTTTATTATAAACGTATTGACAGTATTTGTCGTTCCTAGCAGGATTCGTTTGTTATAAACGTATGGACAGTATTTGTCGTATCTAGCAGGATTCGTTTGTTATAAACGTATTGACAATATGTGTTGTTCCTAGCAGGATTCGTTTGTTATAAACGTATTGACAGTATTTGTCGTTCCTAGCAGGATTCGTTTGTTATAAACGTATTGACAGTATTTGTTGTTCCTAGCAGGATTCGTTTGTTATAAACGTATTGACAGTATTTGTCGTTCCTAGCAGGATTCGTTTGTTATAAACGTATGGACAGTATTTGTCGTTCCTAGCAGGATTCGTTTGTTATAAACGTATGGACAGTATGTGTCGTTCCTAGCAGGATTCGTTTGCTATAAACGTATTGACAGTATTTGTCGTTCCTAGCAGGATTCGTTTATTATAAACGTATTGACAGTATTTGTCGTTCCTAGCAGGATTCGTTTGTTATAAACGTATGGACAGTATTTGTCGTATCTAGCAGGATTCGTTTGTTATAAACGTATTGACAGTATTTGCCGTTCCTAGCAGGATTCGTTTGTTATAAACGTATGGACAGTATTTGTCGTTCCTAGCAGGATTCGTTTGTTATAATCGTATGGACAGTATTTGTCGTTCCTAGCAGGATTCGTTTGTTATAAACGTATGGACAGTATGTGTCGTTCCTAGCAGGATTCGTTTGTTATAAACGTATTGACAGTATTTGTCGTTCCTAGCAGGATTCGTTTGTTATAAACGTATGGACAGTATTTGTCGTTCCTAGCAGGATTCGTTTGTTATAAACGTATGGACAGTATGTGTCGTTCCTAGCAGGATTCGTTTGTTATAAACGTATGGACAGTATTTGTTGTTCCTAGCAGGATTCGTTTGTTATAAACGTATGGACAGTATTTGTCGTTCCTAGCAGGATTCGTTTGTTATAAATGTAAGGACAGTATTTGTCGTACCTAGCAGGATTCGTTTGTTATAAACGTATGGACAGTATTTGTCGTTCCTAGCAAGATTCGTTTGTTATAAACGTATTGACAGTATTTGTCGTACCTAGCAGGATTCGTTTGTTATAAACGTATGAACAGTATTTGTCGTACCTAACCGTAACTGTCCCTTTTGTCCCTTTAATGTAAATGGGAGTTTCTCTTTGTAAGGGAGTGTATCTTACTGTGAAGTCCCGGTATAAATTTACATTATCCATTTGTTTTTAGATAATTCTTATACACTATGTCATTGTTAATGTCAAATTTAATACAGATATCATTTTGAATATCAACAGTTTCAGATTGCGTAGACTTATTTTTATTTCTCTTATATTTCTAGACTGGAATGTCTGTACCTGAATATTAGCTATGCCACATTCTATGACTGTGTTAGCTATATGTTATTCCACATGTTATACGTGTGATATATGTCATGTCACATTATATGACTGTGTTAGCTATATGTTTTAGTTATTTCACATGTTATACGTGTGATATATGTCATGTCACATTCTATGACTGTGTTAGCTATGTGTTATTCCACATGTTATACGTGTGATATATGTCATGTCACATTATATGACTGTGTTACCTATGTGTTATTCCACATGTTATACGTGTGGTATATGTCATGCCACAATCTATGACTGTGTTAGCTACATGTTATTCCACATGTTATACGTGTGATATATGTCATGCCACAATCTATGACTGTGTTAGCTACATGTTATTCCACATATTATACGTGTGATATATGTCATGCCACATTCTATGAATGTGCTATATGTCAGTGCCGTCTTAACGCATGGGCACGCTGGGCAGATTTCCGAGGCCCCACGAGAATAGGGGGCCCATGATAATCTGTGTATGTTGTATACAGCATGTTTTTAATGTTTAAACACTGATTTTGTTGAAAGAACCAATGCAATAATTATATGTTTAATTTTATCGATATTTGTATTCCTGTGAGTGGTTGTGTAGTTATGAGCACCAGTGCACTGCTTTGCACTGGGCCTATTATGCTGTTAAGACGGCCCTGCAATGTGCTATGCCACATGTTATGCGTGTGATATATGTCATGCCATATTATATGCGTGTGATATATGTTATGCAAACATTCTATGCATGTAGTATTAATTATGCCATATTCTATGCGCTTAATATTAGTGAAAGTAGTTGTCTTTATATCTACCTTAGCCATTCCCCGTTATTTTATTTATATCAATTATTAGACGGACCTCCGGGGTAGCATAATAGTTGTATTCATATCTACATTATATGTGCATTCGTTGTCATATAGCAATTATATATATCTCTACCTACATTGTTATGTATTCTGTGCATATCAATACCACGGTTGTGACTTTAACCTCCTATGGTGAGTTGTACTCAAAACGACCTTCCTATATTTTCCACGTGGTAAAACCAACATAAATCAAAAAGTTCAAGATTACTTTGTATTGATAATCGATAATTAAATAAACTTATATTTACGCCTGTTTGCACTTTTCATTCATGATCACGTGCGATCATTTCAAAGATAAACGTCATTCGGAAATCATGGCTGACGTTGCATTTGTAGGAGTAATAATTACGTTTAATTGGAGTTATAACGATTTTGTGTTATTAAAGCGGAAACCGTTCTATTCATTTATGTTACCGATAAGTAGGAACTAACCATGTTCGTGTCTTTGTTGCTACTTAATTGTGATTAACGCGATGATTAACGACGTAAAGATCACGGCAGTCTGTGTGGTCGGTGTAATAGTTAGTGTGGTCTCCTCGAATATTCAAGATTGTTGGTTCGGTTCATAGTTGGGTAACAATAAAGACCAGAAAATTAGTATTGATTGCTTCCCTCGCACGCAAAGACTGATTGCATTCGGGATACTGTGTTAATTTAATTTTATACAAGTTAGAGAAAACCGAAGGGGCAGATGTTTGTTAGATCTTTTTTATGATGATACACTAACATCTAACAACGTCCCATATGAGGTCATGTCAGGGTCATGTCAGGTAACCTTTCATTGACCTCTGTATTTGTTCGTTCGTAAACCTTGCGCTAAGTCAACGACATTTTGATACAGGCAATCGGTAAGCATACTGAAACTATGCTTTGTCCATAGGTACAGACATATTGCATTTTAATGCCTCTTAGTTTGGTAAGCTTGTCGCCGATTAGTCAGTTGATATAATGATCCCCGATATAAAAAGATTCGTAGATAGTACGAGGATACTCAGTTAGCTTACACGTTTTGATTTTATTCGTTGCGGTTGATATGCTAATACAGTGTTGAAATTGAAATGTGTATTCGCGAGTTGTAATTTGTCATTAGTGTGTAAACTAGAGGCCCACATGAGTTTGGATCGCTCACCCGGTAAGGATGATTTATTGAACTATTGAATATCGTAGCATTAGAACTCCTGACAATGGGTTATTTATTGGTGTAAAATTGAATGTTAGTTTTAATATGAATATTTTGTCAACGGCTACATTTTAACAGGAATGCTCTATTGATCATTCAGGTCAAGCGTGGTTCTAATTGGCCCAGCGATGTTAGAGGAGAACATTTGTGAAACAGACTACAAACAAAGACGACGGACGCCAAGTGATGATACAAGCTCACCTGACCCAAAAATCAGATCCGTCTGCCAAACTGAAGTTGTACAAAGTGTGGAATATTTTTCGTGTCATGTTCAAAATGGTGATACTGATACTACCGTTTACTGGAGATCAAATGATCAAATTATCCATGATGTTGTAGTTAATTAATCATTAAAAGATAGCCGTAGTATGAGTACATCATTTAGACGTTCCTTGGTTTCATGTAAAACAAGGTGGTCCCTGACAAAACAGGCATATGTAATTGACATAAGCAAGAAGGTTTGAAAGTAAAGTGGCTTTATAGATCATACACATGACACGTTAGAAATGATTTATTGTTGAGGAAAATTGATTTTGTCAAAAGAGAACATTGTCCATGATTAGCTCCGTGACAATCAAAATAGTAATTACCATAAGCGTCGCGTTTTCTATCGAATCAATAACTGACTTATAATTATCACACAAAATTTCAGAATGTCTTAGGGGTTGGTGCAGTATTGTCTGAAAATCTTAAAGTAAGTAGATTGGACTAATATTAAAGGTAAACAAAAGTTGTAGAATACCGAAGGGGAAATCAAAAATATACAATCAAGAGAAACTGGCAACATAGGGCATACAAGACGAAGAAAAACAAAGCAAAAACACAACACAATATGTGCTGGACACCACTACACGCAAACAAACACAAATAACGTAAATAAGACATAAACCTTCCTACAAACCATATAGCATGATAAAACAGAGCAAACAAACACAAATAACGTAAATAAGACATAAACCTTCCTACAAACCATATAGCATGATAAAACAGAGCAAACAAACACAAATAACGTAAATAAGACATAAACCTTCCTACAAACCATATAGCATGATAAAACAGAGCAAACAAACACAAATAACGTAAATAAGACATAAACCTTCCTACAAACCATATAGTATGATAAAACAGAGCAAACAAACACAAATAACGTAAATAAGACATAAACCTTCCTACAAACCATATAGCATGATAAAACAGAGCAAACAAACACAAATAACGTAAATAAGACATAAACCTTCCTACAAACCATATAGTATGATAAAACAGAGCAAACAAACACAAATAACGTAAATAAGACATAAACCTTCCTACAAACCATATAGTATGATAAAACAGAGCAAACAAACACAAATAACGTAAATAAGACATAAACCTTCCTACAAACCATATAGCATGATAAAACAGAGCAAACAAACACAAATAACGTAAATAAGAAATAAACCTTCCTACAAACCATATAGCATGATAAAACAGAGCAAACAAACACAAATAACGTAAATAAGACATAAACCTTCCTACAAACCATATAGCATGATAAAACAGAGCAAACAAACACAAATAACGTAAATAAGACATAAACCTTCCTACAAACCATATAGCATGATAAAACAGAGCAAACAAACACAAATAACGTAAATAAGACATAAACCTTCCTACAAACCATATAGCATGATAAAACAGAGCAAACAAACACAAATAACGTAAATAAGACATAAACCTTCCTACAAACCATATAGCATGATAAAACAGAGCAAACAAACACAAATAACGTAAATAAGACATAAACCTTCCTACAAACCATATAGCATGATAAAACAGAGCAAACAAACACAAATAACGTAAATAAGAAATAAACCTTCCTACAAACCATATAGCATGATAAAACAGAGCAAACAAACACAAATAACGTAAATAAGACATAAACCTTCCTACAAACCATATAGCATGATAAAACAGAGCAAACAAACACAAATAACGTAAATAAGACATAAACCTTCCTACAAACCATATAGCATGATAAAACAGAGCAAACAAACACAAATAACGTAAATAAGACATAAACCTTCCTACAAACCATATAGCATGATAAAACAGAGCAAACAAACACAAATAACGTAAATAAGACATAAACCTTCCTACAAACCATATAGCATGATAAAACAGAGCAAACAAACACAAATAACGTAAATAAGACATAAACCTTCCTACAAACCATATAGCATGATAAAACAGAGCAAACAAACACAGAATGAATAAACAACAAAGAACAATCATGACGGAAAATACAAATAAAAGTTAGAGAAAGTAGGTACACTAAGGTAACAACAATATATGAGCAACAAGGTAACAACAGAAAAAACGAATCAAAGATCAGACCAACGAACTTCAAGCAATATACCAGAAAACAGGTGTTCGAAGTGGTAAACATACCCTATCACGAGAATGAAAACTTTCATGTATAAGTAATCTAATATATATATATAGTCGATACAACTGTGGAACAGAACATGATTACTTATATTTACAACATCGGCCATTATGTCTACAACTAACTTATGCACATACAAAATAATAGTTAATTGAATTAAAACTAACTTTGCTTTAGTTTAATTATGTCAAGTAACTCCTTTTTTAGTTTTAGCAGAACTTTAGCTAGATATATAATAGTGTAAGTGGAATTTCTATATAATCAATACAAATCAGCTATATACATTACGTTAATATATAGTATCATATTCAACATTCCACAATACAGACATACTTATGTTAAGCCACAGTCATGTGTCAACAGACATAGAGCTAATGTCCCCATGAAATTTGAACAGAAAGTATCAATGAAAATAAACTAAACTAATATCTTACTGAGAACTAGATGATGATATTTATTTTACACTGTATGCTGGCCTTAGACATGATATATATTCTGTGAAATGTCCTGCCTAAATCCTTAATATTACTTAGCGGGTTCCATGTTGCTCATTTTTTAGTTTTCTGTCTTCTGATATCGTGTATCATGTACTGTCTAGTTCTTAGCAGAGAAGCCACAAATCCCTATTCCATAGACCATAGTCTGCCCTCATCAGGGATCTGATCGGATCGAATGCACAACCACACGGCTTACGGCACGGTGAGTCGATGCGAGCATGATGATCATCACGCCACATTCTGAGAGACACAAATGAGGAAATAACATAACTACTACCAGACTTTCTGTTTTTATTTTATATTTCAAATGATATATAATCTGTTGTCGTCTGGTGTGCCACTTTTCTGTTTCCTCTGTCACTTTTGTCCATTAATTATCAATAGAATACCATTTAAATAATAATTACTTGTATTTAAACTCATTATAAAGGTGACACTAAAGAATGAATTATTGATAGCAACGTTCGTTGTTCATGATGTTCAATCTTGTAAAAATATGTATGTATTGGATAATTCATCACCGAGTTGAAAACTTTTATCTATTTCAATTATTGTTTTCAGAACGATAAAATATACAATGCAAACTTAGGAGCATAGGGAAACTTCCGGTATAGGGTAATATACAGATGTGTCAAAGGTCGACCTATTCAGCTTTCAAATATATGATCAGGTCGTACATTTTCCATTTCAATACATGAATGAGGATAATTAGCTATGATATATCATATTTCTACAATCTCCAAGTTTGTTTATTGCTTAGAGAAATTCTTCTATCATCACCAGAGAAGGTTTCTGGTATAATATACGAGTTACCAATACGAGTATAATACTAATTACTGGCTAGAGGTTTCATATTTCAAATATAGGAATGGAAAAGGCTTTTATACTGGGGAATATATGAATGGGGGTGTTTTTACAACATTAGCTGCTCTTCTGTACACAATTTTATATAATGTTACCCCCTTACATAACACAAATGTCATATTATGGCCCCAAAGCAGAAAAAACATAGCTACCCCCAAGAAAGAAAAATAATTTAATTATTTCTTCGTACATACTATCTTTTATTTGAATGGTTATTCCGGTCATCGGATCTCTTTTGACAAATGTTGAGGCACGGATAATAAATATAGTAATGCATAAAGTTAAAGAATAGGTATCGACGTTCCTTACAACAAAGCTGTTCCCCCAGTTATTTGTGTGGGTGGACATTGTACTCACATGTGGAAGACACTTGCATGGTCGCATCATTTCATTTAGAAGAGAGATTTAGGGCCATAAAACTAGTTTAACCACGCCATGTGTCATTCAAGTACCTGTACCAAGCATGTATAGTGAGCGGGCATGACTATATGTGTTAAGGGGTATCGATTTTGTACTGTGTTTCTGCGATTTTCCTATTGCAGTTTTGAACTGTTTTGACGCAGGGTGTGCTAGTTTTTGGGGTTTTATTTTCGTTTTATTGTAGTTCTCTTCATATTAATTTGACAGAGATTAATGCCATATAATGGATAATGCATTGGATAACAAAGAAAGTCGTTTATTTCATGCAATGGAGAACAACATAAACGACTTAAATAAACGAGGATTACCAACGTGTAGTAGAGCATCTAAAATATTTCCGAATGTCACTTAAAATACGTGTCTCTCGGGCTGCTGTTCAAAATATCATTTAATTTACTACTGATGTGGAAAATGGAGAATAAATGAAATAATGGAAGAACATCAAGGTTGAAAAGACATATTGTATAATTATTTTACATTTTTCCCTCAAATAATCATCGAACTGAACAAAGACATTAATTGCTGCGAAATCGAAAATTTAATTTGATTGTGGGCGGAAGTTACGATCAATGTTCTTCTTTCTTAGGTTTACCATATTTGTTGCAAAAATTTCGATTTCTTTCAATACGTTATGGATATTTAAAACTTTTAATACTTTAGTCTTATATTTCTATAAAAATAAAAGCTGCTTTACTTTTAGTCGATAAATGTTTTTATATTTAAACTATGATAGGCTGTCCTAGTTAAGTTTGATATAGCTAGACAAACAAGCCAGTGAATTATCGTGTATGTCTGCTTCTTCTTTTTTCTTTTTCTCTTCTTTAGAAGTAAATGTTAATTGTACTCATTGATTATAATATTCTGACATTCTTTTGATGTTTTGAGAAGGTCGAACCTTGTCTTGTTAATTTTGGTTAACCACTTCTTTTTTCTGGGGGATGGTACTAAAAATATAAAATGCCATTTAAGTTTGAAAAGAAGACTAATTAATAGAATATTTACATGAATTCACATTAAATAACACTATTATGATATAAAGTGGGTATATGCATTTATTTTCATAGAACAGCAATAAAGTTTACAATTTACTGAACATATGATATATGTTAAATCTATACATATACTGTTCTGCCCTGGCCTTATGAAGAAGACGATGCAGCAGTTTAACCGTTTATTATGACAAATATGTATGATGATGATGATGATAATGATGATAATGATGATAATGATGGTTAGATTCCATTGTGTTCCAAAGGTTTCCAAAATGAAATAATGTAGCGCTGGGCTACTTGCCACAAAACGTAAAACACGTTTTTTGCATTGCGTAAATAACAAGTCCGATCACGGGAATAGACAAAATTTCCGGAAAAGAAAAATTAAAAAATATGTTACATGACATATACAATGTACTTGTAGAATAGAGCGAGTAAGTGAGTGTTGTTTAACGCCAATTCAGCAATTTTTTCAGCTATATCATGGCGAGAACAAGTTAATTTTCAATGAGATGATGACGAGGTTCGCTTTGTACTAGAACAACACGCTGAGTTGGATTTTTATAGTGCTAGTTCACTGAAACAACAGTTCGCGGGTAGACATGTCGCTCCATTCGGACACATTATTATGATTCCGAACCAATCAGTCTTTGCTTCTTTCTCCTTAGTGCTGCTTGCTTAGCGGAGAAGCAACACATACAAATGTTATAGTCTTTGGTTTGATCCGACCGGGGCTCGAAGCCACGAACTACTGCACTCGAGGCGAGCACGCTAACCATTACGCCACCGATGCGGTTCTTGTAGATAGACAATAACATAACAGTGCATTGACTTGACATAAAATCGATATACGGATGAGGCTTAGAATCGGCGAGCATTTTCCCCGATTCGTGCCGAATACGTATATCGAATTGTATGTCAAGTCAATGCACTGTTATTGTCTTTATACTGCAATCATTAGTGACATTAATGGATATTACTACCAATATTCAAATTATTTAAAAAGTTAGTTAACCCCAAGAGGCCCCAACTGATTTTGCGGAGTAATATGATTAGACGGAGAACTCAACTTTTCAAAGATCGATGCACAGGTAAATATACCATTGATATTCGGATAAGATTTTTGAAAATAAACAACACTTTCGCAGAAAATATGCTTAACAATAAAATATAAGTGACAAGAGAATAAATATCAAAATTTGGTTCTAGGATTGAAGTCAATAAGATTGTTCATTTTAATGCTCATTTCATGTGACGTAAACACGAATATTGTCAATGGTGGTCGCACATGTACACATTCATGGAGTTTACATGAAGATTGGCTCCGTAAAACATGGAGGATATCATGTTCGAGGTGTTAGTTTGGGAGCAGATAGAAGGATGTTCGGGTAAGTTTATGTCAGCTCATGTAGATGCTGCAATTGCTCGTGATACATTGGTCGAGGCTTGGTAGTAAAAAAAAAAGTAGTCCCGTCAATCAGGTCAAGTAGGCGTGGTCTAAATGCTATAAACGGTCAGTGACCGTTTATCACTTGTAAATATACTGTCAATGCATTTTGACTGCTCAAATAGAACGATTGCAGTATAAATATTATTATCACTAGGTAGAAGCAGTGAGAGGATGCCAGCAGGGAACTCGGAAGCCGTAAATCGGTGAAAGACAGACAATGCAATGGCCAAAAGGAAAGGAAAAACGACAAACAATGATTTACAACACACTATACAGAAAACTGAAGATTGAGCCACACGAACCAAACAAAATCCGGGGCTGAATCCATGTACTCCAGAAGAGTATCCGGTTCCTGCTCCACTATTGGAACACGTCGTGCTACTCTTATCAATAATCCAGTGGTACATTTTTTGTAAGAAGAGTTTGAAGATACCAAAGGGGTAATAAGAATTCGTATATCGAAGAAGAACAGACAACCCAATGGCCAAAAGAAAAAGAACAAAAGGACAAACAACGATCTACTAAACATACATATAAAACTAAAGATCGAGTAACACGAACCCCACTAAAAACCGGGGGTGAACTCAGGTGCTCCGTAAGGGTAGGCAGTTCCTGTTCCACTAGTGACACCCTTCGCGTTAATCTAGTTACAAACCTGATAATAAGTCATGAACGAGGAAAGGACCGGGGAGTGTTTACGACAAGTGGGAGATATCCGTGGTCATTTGTGACATAGATAGTCCATAGCGGTCAACCAAGTCATGCGTAGGAGATGGTGTGATTATGATTACTACAAAACGGAACAAATCCGTGGTCATTTCCGTATCGGTTAACCAAGCCTTGACGAAGACCGGAAAACTCTCAAAGCGATGAATAATACATAGCCATTAGGAACCCTTAGTACAGTAGCTTCCTTATTAGCAGCAACCCTCTACCAAGTAAATTATGTTAGGGACCAGAATATCCCTTATTGTCAACTGTTGTAACATTGTGGTGGTTATATAATATAATCATTTGATATCAGAAAAACTTACGACTACAAATTACCCGTAACGGAAATGTTCGCTGATACTAGTGGTCATACTAGTTAACATAGATTTTTGAATTATTTGGATTTCAAATAGTTAGGCTTTGAGCGTACCTGATGACGTTATGCCAGAAACGCGTCGAGTGCACTAAATTTGATATCTACGCTTTTATCACTCTTGATAATAACGTTGATATATGTCCAAAAAATAGTAGAAACCGATAGGCATAAAATAAAGAAAAACAAAACAAACAAAAAACACACACTGTCGGAACAATTTCAAAATCCAAGAAAAAAATCGTATAGAGGGACAAAATCGATACCCCTAACACACAAATACATTTCCTCTCACTTTAATGGGGCAAAAAACATTCATAGAAACAAATCAGCCATATCTATGAACAAAAATACATTTTTCTTTAATATACGGACTAAAGATCTAGCTCACAGAAAGGGAATGGCATTGTATACAACTCTGAATGAATATGATTAATAAACTCTAACATAGCAGATTTATTAACTCTAACATAGCAGATTTATCTTTAAAATGATATAGATGTTTGGGGTATTTACTACTAATGTCAACAGTATAATTCTTATATGATTTACATAATTAGAAATCCTATACTCTGATTGGGTATAAGCGCTTATGGAGGCGGGGTTTTGTCAGTTTATTTTTCGATAGACGATGTTTACCGGACTACTTTTTTCGTAATGTAAATAAAATGGCGGCTTGGATTCCCGATAATAAAAAAAGATAAAAGAAACAATGTTTATTGTTAATAATCGACAATTATTGTTAGATATGAAATAAAAAAATAAATGCCAATGAAAACAAAAGCTTGTATTGTTGACATAAAAAAAAATTCCGGAAAAAATACTTAAAACAACCATCTATCGACTTTGACTTTTGTAATATATCGTCATCCTGTGACGTTGTTTACAAGGGACGCTGATTGACACAAGCTGGTTACTGATTTATTTTACAATTTTGTGGGCATTTTACTTGTTTGAGTAGCTAAATGCAAAATGCCATCAAATTGGAATATATCAGTAACTTAATTACATCACCGTCTAGTTTAAAGTAGGAAAACAAGGTTAGTTCATGTTGTTATTCATGGCCGGCCGACACACATCAATGCCGAATGGAATGTATGTGTGCGTATTGGGGATCCTCGAAGGTAAATTTTCAAAACAAATGAAACAAAAACTTAGTTACAGAATTATAAGGATTAAACGCATTTTTTCCGGAGTTTATTTATGTATAACCTGGACCAATTCACTCACAAACTTACATAAAAGTCCGAAGAATTTTATGTAAGTTTGTGAGTGAATTGGTCCAGGTACGAAGACTTTTATGTAAGTTTATGAGTGAATCGGTCCAGGTTATACATAAATAAACTCCGGAAAAAATGCGTTTAATCCTATAATAACCGTTTATTATCACAAAGAAAAACATATAAACCATGGAAAGAAAAGTCTGAGGATACCAATGGGTATATCGTATATCTAAAACCGTATATCAAAGAGGGATAGACCATGTTAAAAATACAAAGAAAAACAGGCAAATAATTATCTACAAAACATTAAACCAAACTTAAAATTGAGTAACACGAACCTAACAAAAACGGGTGTTAACTCGTGTACTCAAAATAATATACGATAGCCAACAAATACAACATTTGATAAAACAACATTACAGATTTACAGCATAGCCAACAAATGTAACATCTGATAAAACAACATTACAGATTTACAGCATAGCCAACAAATGTAACATCTGATAAAACAACATTACAGATTTACAGCATAGCCAACAAATGTAACATCTGATAAAACAACATTATAGATTTACAGCATAGCCAACAAATGTAACATCTGATAAAACAACATTACAGATTTACAGCATAGCCAACAAATACAACATCTGATAAAACAACATTACAGATTTACAGCATAGCCAACAAATGTAACATCTGATAAAACAACATTACAGATTTACAGCATAGCCAACAAATGTAACATCTGATAAAACAACATTACAGATTTACAGCATAGCCAACAAATGTAACATCTGATAAAACAACATTACAGATTTACAGCATAGCCAACAAATGTAACATCTGATAAAACAACATTACAGATTTACAGCATAGCCAACAAATGTAACATCTGATAAAACAACATTACAGATTTACAGCATAGCCAACAAATGTAACATCTGATAAAACAACATTACAGATTTACAGCATAGCCAACAAATGTAACATCTGATAAAACAACATTACAGATTTACAGCATAGCCAACAAATGTAACATCTGATAAAACAACATTACAGATTTACAGCATAGCCAACAAATGTAACATCTGATAAAACAACATTACAGATTTACAGCATAGCCAACAAATGTAACATCTGATAAAACAACATTACAGATTTACAGCATAGCCAACAAATGTAACATCTGATAAAACAACATTACAGATTTACAGCATAGCCAACAAATGTAACATCTGATAAAACAACATTACAGATTTACAGCATAGCCAACAAATGTAACATCTGATAAAACAACATTACAGATTTACAGCATAGCCAACAAATGTAACATCTGATAAAACAACATTACAGATTTACAGCATAGCCAACAAATGTAACATCTGATAAAACAACATTACAGATTTACAGCATAGCCAACAAATGTAACATCTGATAAAACAACATTACAGATTTACAGCATAGCCAACAAATGTAACATCTGATAAAACAACATTACAGATTTACAGCATAGCCAACAAATGTAACATCTGATAAAACAACATTACAGATTTACAGCATAGCCAACAAATGTAACATCTGATAAAACAACATTACAGATTTACAGCATAGCCAACAAATACAACATTTGATAAAACAACATTACAGATTTACAGCATAGCCAACAAATGTAACATCTGATAAAACAACATTACAGATTTACAGCATAGCCAACAAATGTAACATCTGATAAAACAACATTACAGATTTACAGCATAGCCAACAAATGTAACATCTGATAAAACAACATTACAGATTTACAGCATAGCCAACAAATGTAACATCTGATAAAACAACATTACAGATTTACAGCATAGCCAACAAATACAACATTTGATAAAACAACATTACAGATTTACAGCATAGCCAACAAATACAACATTTGATAAAACAACATTACAGATTTACAGCATAGCCAACAAATGTAACATCTGATAAAACAACATTACAGATTTACAGCATAGCCAACAAATACAACATTTGATAAAACAACATTACAGATTTACAGCATAGCCAACAAATGTAACATCTGATAAAACAACATTACAGATTTACAGCATAGCCAACAAATGTAACATCTGATAAAACAACATTACAGATTTACAGCATAGCCAACAAATGTAACATCTGATAAAACAACATTACAGATTTACAGCATAGCCAACAAATGTAACATCTGATAAAACAACATTACAGATTTACAGCATAGCCAACAAATGTAACATCTGATAAAACAACATTACAGATTTACAGCATAGCCAACAAATACAACATCTGATAAAAACAACATTACAGATTTACAGCATAGCCAACAAATACAACATCTGATAAAACAACATTACAGATTTACAGCATAGCCAACAAATGTAACATCTGATAAAACAACATTACAGATTTACAGCATAGCCAACAAATGTAACATCTGATAAAACAACATTATAGATTTACAGCATAGCCAACAAATGTAACATCTGATAAAACAACATTACAGATTTACAGCATAGCCAACAAATGTAACATCTGATAAAACAACATTACAGATTTACAGCATAGCCAACAAATGTAACATCTGATAAAACAACATTACAGATTTACAGCATAGCCAACAAATACAACATCTGATAAAAACAACATTACAGATTTACAGCATAGCCAACAAATGTAACATCTGATAAAACAACATTACAGATTTACAGCATAGCCAACAAATGTAACATCTGATAAAACAACATTACAGATTTACAGCATAGCCAACAAATACAACATCTGATAAAGATAAAACAACATTACAGATTTACAGCATAGCCAACAAATGTAACATCTGATAAAACAACATTACAGATTTACAGCATAGCCAACAAATGTAACATCTGATAAAACAACATTACAGATTTACAGCATAGCCAACAAATACAACATCTGATAAAAACAACATTAGAGATTTACAGCATAGCCAACAAATACAACATCTGATAAAACAACATTACAGATTTACAGCATAGCCAACAAATGTAACATCTGATAAAACAACATTACAGATTTACAGCATAGCCAACAAATGTAACATCTGATAAAACGACATTACAGATTTACAGCATAGCCAACAAATGTAACATCTGATAAAACAACATTACAGATTTACAGCATAGCCAACAAATGTAACATCTGATAAAACAACATTACAGATTTACAGCATAGCCAACAAATGTAACATCTGATAAAACAACATTACAGATTTACAGCATAGCCAACAAATGTAACATCTGATAAAACAACATTACAGATTTACAGCATAGCCAACAAATGTAACATCTGATAAAACAACATTATAGATTTACAGCATAGCCAACAAATGTAACATCTGATAAAACAACATTATAGATTTACAGCATAGCCAACAAATGTAACATCTGATAAAACAACATTACAGATTTACAGCATAGCCAACAAATGTAACATCTGATAAAACAACATTACAGATTTACAGCATAGCCAACAAATACAACATCTGATAAAACAACATTACAGATTTACAGCATAGCCAACAAATGTAACATCTGATAAAACAACATTACAGATTTACAGCATAGCCAACAAATGTAACATCTGATAAAACAACATTACAGATTTACAGCATAGCCAACAAATGTAACATCTGATAAAACAACATTACAGATTTACAGCATAGCCAACAAATGTAACATCTGATAAAACAACATTACAGATTTACAGCATAGCCAACAAATACAACATCTGATAAAAACAACATTACAGATTTACAGCATAGCCAACAAATGTAACATCTGATAAAACAACATTACAGATTTACAGCATAGCCAACAAATGTAACATCTGATAAAACAACATTACAGATTTACAGCATAGCCAACAAATACAACATCTGATAAAACAACATTACAGATTTACAGCATAGCCAACAAATGTAACATCTGATAAAACAACATTACAGATTTACAGCATAGCCAACAAATGTAACATCTGATAAAACAACATTACAGATTTACAGCATAGCCAACAAATGTAACATCTGATAAAACAACATTACAGATTTACAGCATAGCCAACAAATACAACATCTGATAAAACAACATTACAGATTTACAGCATAGCCAACAAATGTAACATCTGATAAAACAACATTACAGATTTACAGCATAGCCAACAAATACAACATCTGATAAAACAACATTACAGATTTACAGCATAGCCAACAAATACAACATCTGATAAAACAACATTACAGATTTACAGCATAGCCAACAAATGTAACATCTGATAAAACAACATTACAGATTTACAGCATAGCCAACAAATGTAACATCTGATAAAACAACATTACAGATTTACAGCATAGCCAACAAATGTAACATCTGATAAAACAACATTACAGATTTACAGCATAGCCAACAAATGTAACATCTGATAAAACAACATTACAGATTTACAGCATAGCCAACAAATGTAACATCTGATAAAACAACATTACAGATTTACAGCATAGCCAACAAATACAACATCTGATAAAACAACATTATAGAGTTACAGCATAACTGTTAATAGATACCATAACTTCCACGACAAATAAAAATTTAACTAATACTGTCAAGTTATAATTAATAAAGTTTTGTCATTTAAACTTACTAATATACATTTAGTTATTAAAATAATAAAAGTTATTGTTTACATACAACTATTTACATGAATAATTAAAAGCTAATTAAACACCATTAATAACTAACAGACTTACTATAGTATTAATAAAGATTTGTCTTATCCTCAGTCTGACGTCTAGATATTTCTCCATATTTAAACGTTCTCCTTAACCAGAAACATAAATCACTTCCTCGACCATTGATTCGGAATTTCGTGACAATAAATCAGTGAAATATTGCCCAGTTTTTTCCCAAATTAGCATCGATACTTAGAAGATAAAGTAACTTTTTAATAAAAATCAATTTACATTAAACACAATTGTAATACTCATGCTTCTATTGTCCTCAACAATTAGAATTCAAACACTTCCTATTCTAGGTTTTTCTATAATTACCAAATGTTTCACATCGACTTCTTAGTTTTAACTTGTATGTTTTTGAATTTCAGTTCTGTTTTTATCAGATTTATGAAATGAAATTGATTTTGATATCGACATTTCATGTGTCATGCGCCTGAGAAAATACCTCTGAAACGACCCTAATTAGTTAGCAACGGATTCCGATAGTTGATAATAAAATCATAGCGATTTCAGAGTAATTCAAAACAACGTAATAAACACTTATAGTCAATAATTAATTTTTGTTTATATTTGTAGTATTTTATCATTAATAAATAACGCTGGTCGACGATTGGACAACTATAATTAGAATATCATGTTTCAGTAATGACGTTTGGATGGAATTTGGGTCAATTAGAGACAATTAAAAGAACTCCTTAATGGCAACGATGTGAAAATATGAAGTATGAAATAACACACATTTAAGAAACAAAGGGACGCAACTGGTATATATTTGCTTTTTGTTTTTTTTACATGCATAGTGTCTTTGTTCTGACACCTTATATGCACCAAATTTGGCAGTACTAGGAGAATTAGGTATGATTCCATGTTCAGTTGATGCTATTAAAGTTTGTGTAGGTTTCTGGCATCATGTAGTCAATTCAAACCCAGATAGTTTAATAAATAAAACTTATTTATCAAGTGTTAATAATAACTCAGACTGGTATTGAATAAAAATGAAATTGTTATTTGATAAAGTTGAATTTAATCATGTCTGGGAAAATCAAAATTCATTTAGTAAAAATCGTTTAACTTATGCTATAAATAAAAAACTGAGAAATGATTTCATTAAATTTTGGGAGAAATTCATTTAAAAAAATAGCACTGAAAAAAAAGGAAACAAATTAAGAACATATAAGGATTTGAAGAAGAAATTTGAGATGGAAAACTTTTTGAAATTAGATATTGACAGATCTGATATTTCAAATTTTGTAAGACTCGGAATAAATAATAGTATCCTTATGATCTAAAAGGGCAGGCACAGAAAAATAGATTTAGTAAACAGATTATGCCCCCTATGTAAATTTGAAGTGGAAGATGAATTGCACTTCACTATAAAATGTACCAAACTCCAAGAGTTGAGAAATAAAGTTTATCAGAAAATTTCAGATATTTTACCCTCTTTCTATAATCTTTCAGACACTGAAAAATTCCATCTCATATTTCGTAGTAATGATTGGATGTCAGTAAATGTTGCATACAAGGTATTAGTGAGATGTACAAATTTAGATGTTCATTAACCTAATTTATTCCACTGTTTTTATCATTAAAATATATATTTATACATATTAAGATTATGTATTTTATTAAACATTATATACTTATATTATGATAGGGACAATGAAAACTGTCTGTAAGCCTGTACCTCCTCAGTCAAATTGAAAGAAAAAATATAGTGTTGTTTTAATATGTTTGCCTTGAAATATACATGTACATACATATAAAGATTAATGTTTGTTATTTTGTATTGTGTTTGATGACAATCCAGATTTTGGATTTTAAATCAATAAAATCTTTGACTTTGACTTCGACTTTATATATTGCAAATTTATTAATTATTACCTCGGTAACATTAATTTGATTTACTACATTTGTAGTTTGTAAATTGGCAAAGCATGATTATAATTAAGCCTAAAATAGACGTTTTTGCACAAGGGAGGTTTGTAATAAAGTAAACCTTGTCGGAACAAGACTGATTTCACACTACCAGTAAAGCTTAGGCTTAGTGTTAAGTATATTTATTTTTATTTTTGGAGAGAGAGCTGTTATCACATCGTATGCAATGGAAATTAAACATAAAAGTAATTGCCAACCATGAACTTCTTAACGAATACAAAAGTATTTTAATTATGTATAATGATTGGCAAGTCAACCGGAAGACATTTTTGTTTTTATTGCACATGTGTTAATTTGTTCGTAAACATTAAAGAAAAAAAAAGGGTTCAGGTGTAAATGAAACAAAAGACCTTTTGTTAATCTTAACATTCTATCTTTTTGGTTGTTATAATAATGTGTCAGTATATGAAATGTGTTCATATATCTATTACTACTGACTTATAATAATGTGTCAGTATATGAAATGTGTTCATATATCTATTACTACTGACTTATAATAATGTGTCAGTATATGAAATGTGTTCATATATCTATTACTACTGACTTATAATAATGTGTCAGTATATGAAATGTGTTCATATATCTATTACTACTGACTTATAATAATGTGTCAGTATATGAAATGTGTTCATATATCTATTACTACTGACTTATAATAATGTGTCAGTATATGAAATGTGTTCATATATCTATTACTACTGACTTATAATAATGTGTCAGTATATGAAATGTGTTCATATATCTATTACTACTGACTTATAATAATGTGTCAGTATATGAAATGTGTTCATATATCTATTACTACTGACTTATAATAATGTGTCAGTATATGAAATGTGTTCATATATCTATTACTACTGACTTATAATAATGTGTCAGTATATGAAATGTGTTCATATATCTATTACTACTGACTTATAATAATGTGTCAGTATATGAAATGTGTTCATATATCTATTACTACTGACTTATAATAATGTGTCAGTATATGAAATGTGTTCATATATCTATTACTACTGACTTATAATAATGTGTCAGTATATGAAATGTGTTCATATATCTATTACTACTGACTTATAATAATGTGTCAGTATATGAAATGTGTTCATATATCTATTACTACTGACTTATAATAATGTGTCAGTATATGAAATGTGTTCATATATCTATTACTACTGACTTATAATAATGTGTCAGTATATGAAATGTGTTCATATATCTATTACTACTGACTTTCTATATAATCATCAAATGCCAAGAATAATTCTATCCAGTAAAACAACTTTTCTGCATCGATTTTTTTTTTCGATAAAGGGGTAAACGGGATCTACGTCCTTTATTTTCTTGAATAATTTCGTATCTAAAATTATATGTCATTTCATGAGCGTAAAAGACAAATAAATCAACCAGATTTACATACATACAATGTACATTGATGATTGTATAGTACATTTTAACATAAATTGTCATGCTTGTTTTATAAGAGGAAGTAGGGTCAATCATTTTTCGTATGGCCTCTCCGAACACTTCATATTTAGAAAGTGAATGTAGACCATCGGGGTTTATGGGTGAATCGCCTCTTCAACTGATAATTTATACACACAATTTATCTCGACGACGGAAAGGCAGTACCTTCCAGTACAATTTCACTGATTTGTAATGTTTTAATAACATGTGCTGATATATCTATCAGCATTACAAACGAACCTACCATTTGTGTGTATGTACCGCATCGGTGGTGTACTGGTTAATGTGCTCGCCTCGAGTGTGGTAGATCGTTTGTTCGAGCCCGGCTCGGGTCAAACCAGAGACAATAAAATTGGTATGTGTTGCTTCTCCGCTAAGCACGTAGTACTAAGGAGTAAAAGCAGAGACTGGTTGGTTCGGAATCAGAATAATGTGTCCGAGTGGGCGATATCATATGTCTATCTGCGGAAGGTTGTTTCAGTGAGCTACCACTATGCAAATCCAGCTAAGCGTGTTGGTCTAGTACAAAGCGGACCTCATCATCATCTCATTGAAAATTAACTTGTTCTCGCCATGATATAGCTGAAAAATTGCTGAGTCGGCGTTAAACAACAATCACTCACTCACGATTTGTGTGCTTCGTTGTTTTACTTTACTGTAAAGAAGATCAATATACACATTTAGGTGAAATCTCTAACATAAAGATCTTAAATACGGGACAAGTAATGCAACCTGGGCCACTTGTGTAATGTCAATTCTGTATCAGGTACATTGTTGAATGGGAATATCTTGTTGTACATATGGATTCCTTTATCTACATAATAACCACAGTTGTACAAGGATATTTGAGAGCATGGTGGAATATACTTGTTATCTACAAATAATCAATAATTCTGGATACAAATTGAAAAGAAATAATATCCATTTTCTTTCTGTTCAATATACAACCTTGAATGTCTTTTTGTACACTCAGATTACCTATTAATGATATGAACTTATTTGTGGTGTAGTTGTAGTGAGTCGGTCTCCTTGGTTACACACTAGATTCTATGTAACTAAAATTGTACTACTTACACATTTTCCTATAAACTGATTATCAAAAATGTAGCGGAGATATAGAAAATGAACATAACAACAGGGGAAAAACGAATATTGAGCGATCGACAGATGCCCTGGTGGGTTTTTTACTTGTAACAGGAGTTAAAATCTAATTGTTCACTTTATGTTAGTGATATGTTTTATTTCATGTTAACGCTGTCGTGAAATCCCATGAGAATTTCAGCTTCTCAAATTAGAAGAAATTAACAAAGAAAATGTTATTATTACAACCCATTAAGGACGGATTATAACACTAAACACATGTAAACGTGTCATGAAGGAGATCACTATCCCCTTGTGACGTATTCTTCTATTTTAAGCTTATTTTTGTTTGGACAAAGAGAAAATTAATAGTTGATTAAAAGTATTTTATTGCGAAATACTTTGATCTCATCCACTAACCGAAAGAGATAAAGAAATTTACTCTGTACATAAGCAATAATATTCTATAATAACAAGGGTATGTTTGGAAGATTATCATATCAAGCTATTTTATGGCATATCATTTCTGTAAATAAAAACATGTAAAGATCATCTCTGATTGACATTAAAAAGGTAGAAGCACCTTCTCATATATAGATAAAAATGTAACATCAGTTTTCAAATTAATATTAATTCAGCTATTTCATCAAACGAGAAAGCTTGCTAGTAAATAAGTCCGACATTTTCAACGTTCTATATATAGATCCTGAAAAAATGTTGAATCAGTGATGGTCAACAATTCCCCCAATGTCAACAAAACAAACAACCACCTCTTATATCAGAGAATCTATTTATTGAATTTTCTGTCAAAATAATCACTTGTTTGTACTAATTGATGAAATTGGCGAATTTTTAAATTGACTTAACCATTGTGTTTAAAGTAGTATACCATTATATAGATGTCATAATGTACCGGAAATACAACCATTAAATACTAACCAATATCGGAGACCTTATAAGGGAAACTTCCGGTTTGGACACACAGCTAATATAATAAGTGATCATTTACATCTGTTCTGGCTAGATATGCACACACTTTGTACCATTTGTTTAAAACATATTATAGTGCTGCAGTTGCAAGATAATTTGAAACCTCCGAAACCGTCAGAGATAGAGAAAATCCCTCCACATATCACAGGACGGTCTGAAACAACAAATCCATCGAAAAATAAAATTGGGTAGGAAAATTATATATACCTTCCAAAAATGCGAAAATTTGGAAATCTTTAAGATATTTTTTTCAAAAAAAAAATAGTCAGCTTCTTCAATATCACAATTGTAAGATCTTATTCTTAAATCCCGTAGAGGAAAACACAGGAAAGCCAGTCTTGCATTAGAAACATATAATATAGCCATTTGTCAATTGTCAATTTATATTATCATTATAATATTAATACACAATACCAGACATTACAATCATTAGTTTTACATATCAAAAAGACAAGATACAACTCTATAGTTTAATGTTTACATCTCACAGTTGATACGTTATGCAAGGGCCAGTAGCAATTATTCTGATTTCCTGAAACGTCATCTTCATCTGAGAAACAGGCTACTGGACCAGGGCTATAAAAAGATTCGCCTTATTCGATCTCTTAAAAAGTTTATATTCCGATACCAAGATCTTGTCGAAATATATTCCGTCTCTGCAGAGACGATAATAAACGATGCATTTTCAAATAGTGAAAATGTATAAAGATAAGGAAGTCAACAAAAATGTAAAAAATATTTCTTTATCAATGTGTGACGTAAAAGTGTCTTTGACATTTACTTCACTGAATTTGGTACTGCTTTGACAACTATTTTACCTATTTTGTTCCTGTATTGTTATAAATACTGTTATAGTGACAGCCGGAACCTTTGAACCGTAATGAAAGCGGGAGGTTTGGCGCTTTAAAATCCGATTCAACCCACCATTTCTTTAGAAATGCCTGTACCAAGTCAGGGTCATTACAGTTTTCACAGTTTTCCGGTTGTTGACTGATTTTGTCTGTTAATATAATTATGAGTTTTGACTTTCCCTTTGTAAGATTGTTCGGAGTTCGGTAATTTTGTTATTACCCTTATTTAATAACATTCATTTTAAGAACATACACCACAACGTTAGATTCGTACATATTATTTTCTTTGATTTCGTAGAGAGCACATTTAGATTTTAATTTAAAATGTCCAGACATTCCATGGCATGTTTACATGAATACTTAATGAAGATACAAGTGATGTGTATTTGATATTTTCAGATATTGATAGACTGTTGCATGATATGTACCAGTTAAGTCAATCAATATACTTTACTCAATCTTCAAATCAAAATTAGCATCCCACAACAATATACATTTCACTCAATAGATCTGATTTCTGTCAGATAGTTTTAAATTACTCAACATTAGATCTATATGTCATCCATCAGATCCCCACCTAATAAGTGTAGATATGTCAATTTGTTGTCTGTAGAACAGACTGTCGACAGACTAATTTGTTGCATCTTGTTACGCCCCTGTTACTGAATATATATGACACATATCAATGATTTAGATAAAGTGATGCCCTCATTGATGAAATGTGTACTCTTTGTTACTTTCTTCTCGAGACACCCCGGAATCAATGAAAATCAAGACCTTCACAAAATTAATCATAATCATTCGAGAAAAAAACCAAAATAATTGTCTGAAGATATAGTTAATTGTGCAATGCTTGATAACTACAATTTCAACCAAGATATGAACGACATAGAAGACAACACTAACTCCAATGATACTATAGATACCAAGGTTTTACAATAAGTCATATTGACCGGGTTCGAGGACAACTGCTGATTTGTAACCAGAAGACCGAACTGTTGCCCGAGGCCAAACGCTGAGGGCAACAGTTCAATCTGAGGGTCAAACAAATACATGTTGTCTGTGAACTCAGTCTATAACTGTTTTGTAATAACTTATAATGCTTTTTATTACTAACAGACAAATAATGTGGGCGGTATTTATATACTGCTTATTATTTTGCTTGCGAGTTCATATAGTAAAACTCAATATACGAACACACTTTAATCGTAAATCCTGATAATCAATCAATGCTTTTGTCTTTATGATATTGAAAGAAAAATAAATCGAAGTAACATATGACAACTAGTCATAAAATTTAATATTTCAATTACATCAACACACGCAATGTATCATTTAATTAAATTGGACTATGATTTATCATTTATCTACAACAATGTGACGTCAGTAACCAATGAAATTCGTTCAGATATCAACAGTTCGGACACGGTCAACCGTTCTTAAAAAATAAATTTGCAATGTATTAAGAACAATCGGATCAGGGGAAAAGACCCAATGCAGACTAAAGAATAAATCATAATATACGTCTAAACAGTAGAAATTAAATATGTAGGTACAATGTTCCCTCGTGGTTATAATCTACCTATATAGCTAAACACTGCTGTGGTACATGAACTTACTTCTAGGGAAAAAAGCAAAAATTCAATTAGAGGATAAAGTATAAAAAATCACAACAGTCAAACAGAAAATAATATTTAGAGGGAACAGTACAATTATCACAACAGTCAAACAGAAAATACCGCTTAGAGAGAACAGTACAAAAATCATAACAGTCAAACAGAAAATATGGCGTAGAGAGAACAGTACAAAAATCACAACAGTCAAACAGAAAATACCGCTCAGAGAAAACAGTACAAAAATCACAACAATCAAACAGAATATACTATTTAGGGGAAACAGTACAAAATTCACACCATTCAAGCATAAAAAAACGCCTAGAGAACAGTACAAATTTACAATAAACAGAAAATACTGCTTAGAGAGACCAGTACAAAAATCACAACAGTCAAACAGAAAATATCGCTTAGAGAGAACAGCACAAAAATCACAACAGTTAAACAGAAAATACCACTCAGAGAAAACAGTACAAAAATCACAACAGTCAAACAGAATATACTATGTAGAGGAAACAGTACAAAATTCACACCATTCAAGCATAAAAAAACGCTTAGAGAGAACAGTACAAAATTTACAACAAACAGAAAATACCGCTTAGACAGAACAGTACAAAAATCACAACAGTCAAACAGAAAATATCGCTTAGAGAGAACAGCACAAAAATCACAACAGTCAAACAGAAAATACCGCTTAGAGAGAACAATACAAAAATCACAACAGTCAAACAGAAAATACGGCTTAGAGAGAACAGCACAAAAATCACAACAGTCAAACAGAAAATACGGCTTAGAGAGAACAGCACAAAAATCACAACAGTCAAACAGAAAATACCGCTTAGAGAGGACAGCACAAAAATCACAAGTCAAACAGAATATACTATTTAGAGGAAACAGTACAAAATTCGCAACTCTCAAACATAAAAAAAAACGCTTAGAGAGAACAGTACAAAATTTACAATAAACGGAAAATACTGCTTAGAGAGAATAGTACAAAAATCACAACAGTCAAACAGAAAATACCGCTTAGAGGGAACAGTACAAAAATCACAACAGTCAAACAGAAAATACCGCTTAGAGAGAACAGCACAAAAATCGCAACAGTCAAACAGAAAATACCTCTTAGAGAGAACAGTACAAAAATCAGAACAGTCAAACAGAAAATACCGCTTAGAGAGAACAGTACAAAAATCACAACAGTCAAACAGAAAATACCGCTTAGAGAGAACAGTAGAAAAATCACAACAGTTAAACAGAAAATACCGCTTAGAGAGAACAGTACAAAAATCACAACAGTTAAACAGAAAATACCGCTCAGAGAAAACAGTACAAAAATCACAACAGTCAAACAGAATATACTATGTAGAGGAAACAGTACAAAATTCACACCATTCAAGCATAAAAAAACGCTTAGAGAACAGTACAAAATTTACAATAAACAGAAAATACTGCTTAGAGAGACCAGTACAAAAATCACAACAGTCAAACAGAAAATATCGCTTAGAGAGAACAGCACAAAAATCACAACAGTTAAACAGAAAATACCGCTCAGAGAAAACAGTACAAAAATCACAACAGTCAAACAGAATATACTATGTAGAGGAAACAGTACAAAATTCACACCATTCAAGCATAAAAAAACGCTTAGAGAGAACAGTACAAAATTTACAACAAACAGAAAATACCGCTTAGACAGAACAGTACAAAAATCACAACAGTCAAACAGAAAATATCGCTTAGAGAGAACAGCACAAAAATCACAACAGTCAAACAGAAAATACCCCTTAGAGAGAACAGTACAAAAATAACAACAGTCAAACAGAAAATACCGCTTAGAGAGAACAGCACAAAAATCACAACAGTCAAACAGAAAATACCGCTTAGAGAGGACAGCACAAAAATCACAAGTCAAACAGAATATACTATTTAGAGGAAACAGTACAAAATTCACAACACTCAAACATAAAAAAAAACGCTTAGAGAGAACAGTACAAAATTTACAATAAACGGAAAATACCGCTTAGAGAGACCAGTACAAAAATCACAACAGTCAAACAGAAAATACCGCTTAGAGGGAACAGTACAAAAATCACAACAGTCAAACAGAAAATACCGCTTAGAGAGACCAGCACAAACATCGCAACAGTCAAACAGAAAATACCTCTTAGAGAGAACAGTACAAAAATCAGAACAGTCAAACAGAAAATACCGCTTAGAGAGAACAGTACAAAAATCACAACAGTCAAACAGAAAATACCGCTTAGAGAGAACAGTACAAAAATCACAACAGTCAAACAGAAAATATCGCTTAGAGAGAACAGCACAAAAATCCCAACAGTTAAACAGAAAATACCGCTCAGAGAAAACAGTACAAAAATCACAACAGTCAAACAGAATATACTATGTAGAGGAAACAGTACAAAATTCACATCATTCAAGCATAAAAAAACGCTTAGAGAGAACAGTACAAAATTTACAACAAACAGAAAATACCGCTTAGACAGAACAGTACAAAAATCACAACAGTCAAACAGAAAATATCGCTTAGAGAGAACAGCACAAAAATCACAACAGTCAAACAGAAAATACCGCTTAGAGAGAACAGTACAAAAATAACAACAGTCAAACAGAAAATACGGCTTAGAGAGAACAGCACAAAAATCACAACAGTCAAACAGAAAATACGGCTTAGAGAGAACAGCACAAAAATCACAACAGTCAAACAGAAAATACCGCTTAGAGAGGACAGCACAAAAATCACAAGTCAAACAGAATATACTATTTAGAGGAAACAGTACAAAATTCGCACCACTCAAACATAAAAAAAAAACGCTTAGAGAGAACAGTACAAAATTTACAATAAACGGAAAATACTGCTTAGAG
Organism: Bathymodiolus brooksi; assembly: GCA_963680875.1. Taxonomy (NCBI): domain Eukaryota; kingdom Metazoa; phylum Mollusca; class Bivalvia; order Mytilida; family Modiolidae; genus Bathymodiolus; species Bathymodiolus brooksi. The sequence continues at coordinate 15,435,933 of OY804578.1, read as the reverse complement.
ATAAACAGTACAAAAATCACAACAGTCAAACAGAAAATACCGCTTAGAGGGAACAGTACAAAAATCACAACAGTTAAACAGAAAATACCGCTTAGAGAGAACAGCACAAAAATCGCAACAATCAAACAGAAAATACCTCTTAGAGAGAACAGTACAAAAATCAGAACAGTCAAACAGAAAATACCGCTTAGAGAGAACAGTACAAAAATCACAACAGTCAAACAGAAAATACCGCTTAGAGAGAACAGTACAAAAATCACAACAGTCAAACAGAAAATACCGCTTAGAGAGAACAGTACAAAAATCACAACGGTCAAACAGAAAATACCGCTTAGAGAGAACAGTACAAAAATCACAACAGTTAAACAGAAAATACAGCTCAGAGAAAACAGTACAAAAATCACAACAGTCAAACAGAATATACTATGTAGAGGAAACAGTACAAAATTCACACCATTCAAGCATAAAAAAACGCTTAGAGAACAGTACAAAATTTACAATAAACAGAAAATACTGCTTAGAGAGACCAGTACAATAATCACAACAGTCAAACAGAAAATATCGCTTAGAGAGAACAGCACAAAAATCACAACAGTTAAACAGAAAATACCGCTCAGAGAAAACAGTACAAAAATCACAACAGTCAAACAGAATATACTATGTAGAGGAAACAGTACAAAATTCACACCATTCAAGCATAAAAAAACGCTTAGAGAGAACAGTACAAAATTTACAACAAACAGAAAATACCGCTTAGACAGAACAGTACAAAAATCACAACAGTCAAACAGAAAATATCGCTTAGAGAGAACAGCACAAAAATCACAACAGTCAAACAGAAAATACCGCTTAGAGAGGACAGCACAAACATCACAAGTCAAACAGAATATACTATTTAGAGGAAACAGTACAAAATTCACAACACTCAAACATAAAAAAAACGCTTAGAGAGAACAGTACAAAATTTACAATAAACCGAAAATACCGCTTAGAGAGACCAGTACAAAAATCACAACAGTCAAACAGAAAATACCGCTTAGAGGGAACAGTACAAAAATCACAACAGTCAAACAGAAAATACCGCTTAGAGAGAACAGCACAAAAATCGCAACAGTCAAACAGAAAATACCTCTTAGAGAGAACAGTACAAAAATCAGAACAGTCAAACAGAAAATACCGCTTAGAGAGAACAGTACAAAAATCACAACAGTCAAACAGAAAATACCGCTTAGAGAGAACAGTACAAAAATCACAAGTCAAACAGAAAATACCGCTTAGAGAGAACAGTACAAAAATCACAACAGTCAAACAGAAAATACCGCTTAGAGAGAACAGCACAAAAATCGCAACAGTCAAACAGAAAATACCTCTTAGAGAGAACAGTACAAAAATCAGAACAGTCAAACAGAAAATACCGCTTAGAGAGAACAGTACAAAAATCACAACAGTCAAACAGAAAATACCGCTTAGAGAGAACAGTACAAAAATCACAAGTCAAACAGAAAATACCGCTTAGAGAGAACAGTACAAAAATCACAACAGTCAAACAGAAAATACCGCTTAGAGAGAACAGTACAAAAATCACAACAGTCAAACAGAAAATACCGCTTAGAGAGAACAGCACAAAAATCACAACAGTCAAACAGAAAATACCGCTTAGAGAGAACAGCACAAAAATCACAACAGTCAAACAGAAAATACCGCTTAGAGAGAACAGTACAAAAAACACAACAGTCAAACAGAAAATACCGCCTAGAGAAAATAGTACAAAAATCACAACAGTCAAACAGAAAATATCGCTTAAAGAGAACAGTACAAAAATCACAACAGTCAAACAGAAAATACCGCTTAGAGAGAACAGTACAAATATCACAACAGTCAAACAGAAAATACCGCTTAGAGGGAACAGTACAAAATTCACAACAGTCAAGCAGAAAATACCGCTTAGAGAGAACAGTACAAAAATCACAACAGTCAAGCAGAAAATACCGCTTAGAGAGAACAGTAGAAAATTCACAACAGTCAAACAGAAAATACCGCTTAGAGGGAACAGTAGAAAATTCACAACAGTCAAGCAGAAAATACCGCTTAGAGAGAACAGCACAAAAATCATAACAGTCAAACAGAAAATATGGCGTAGAGAGAACAGTACAAAAATCACAACAGTCAAACAGAAAATACCGCTCAGAGAAAACAGTACAAAAATCACAACAGTCAAACAGAATATACTATTTAGAGGAAACAGTACAAAATTCACACCATTCAAGCATAAAAAAACGCTTAGAGAACAGTACAAAATTTACAATAAACAGAAAATACTGCTTAGAGAGACCAGTACAAAAATCACAACAGTCAAGCAGAAAATATCGCTTAGAAAGAACAGCACAAAAATCACAACAGTTAAACAGAAAATACCACTCAGAGAAAACAGTACAAAAATCACAACAGTCAAACAGAATATACTATGTAGAGGAAACAGTACAAAATTCACACCACTCAAGCATAAAAAACGCTTAGAGAGAACAGTACAAAATTTACAACAAACAGAAAATACCGCTTAGACAGAACAGTACAAAAATCACAACAGTCAAACAGAAAATATCGCTTAGAGAGAACAGCACAAAAATCACAACAGTCAAACAGAAAATACCGCTTAGAGAGAACAGTACAAAAATAACAACAGTCAAACAGAAAATACCGCTTAGAGAGAACAGCACAAAAATCACAACAGTCAAACAGAAAATACCGCTTAGAGAGAACAGTACAAACAACACAACAGTCAAACAGAAAATACCGCCTAGAGAAAACAGTACAAAAATCACAACAGTCAAACAGAAAATATCGCTTAAAGAGAACAGTACAAAAATCACAACAGTCAAACAGAAAATACCGCTTAGAGAGAACAGTACAAAAATCACAACAGTCAAACAGAAAATACCGCTTAGAAGGAACAGTACAAAATTCACAACAGTCAAGCAGAAAATACCGCTTAGAGAGAACAGTACAAAAATCACAACAGCCAAACAGAAAATACCGCTTAGAGCGAACAGTACAAAATTCACAACAGTCAAGCAGAAAATACCGCTTAGAGAGAACAGTAGAAAATTCACAACAGTCAAACAGAAAATACCGCTTAGAGGGAACAGTAGAAAATTCACAACAGTCAAGCAGAAAATACCGCTTAGAGAGAACAGCACAAAAATCATAACAGTCAAACAGAAAATATGGCGTAGAGAGAACAGTACAAAAATCACAACAGTCAAACAGAAAATACCGCTCAGAGAAAACAGTACAAAAATCACAACAGTCAAACAGAATATACTATTTAGAGGAAACAGTACAAAATTCACACCATTCAAGCATAAAAAAAACGCTTAGAGAACAGTACAAAATTTACAATAAACAGAAAATACTGCTTAGAGAGACCAGTACAAAAATCACAACAGTCAAACAGAAAATATCGCTTAGAGAGAACAGCACAAACATCACAACAGTTAAACAGAAAATACCGCTCAGAGAAAACAGTACAAAAATCACAACAGTCAAACAGAATATACTATGTAGAGGAAACAGTACAAAATTCACACCACTCAAGCATAAAAAACGCTTAGAGAGAACAGTACAAAATTTACAACAAACAGAAAATACCGCTTAGACAGAACAGTACAAAAATCACAACAGTCAAACAGAAAATATCGCTTAGAGAGAACAGCACAAAAATCACAACAGTCAAACAGAAAATACCGCTTAGAGAGAACAGTACAAAAATAACAACAGTCAAACAGAAACTACCGCTTAGAGAGAACAGCACAAAAATCACAACAGTCAAACAGAAAATACCGCTTAGAGAGAACAGTACAAACAACACAACAGTCAAACAGAAAATACCGCCTAGAGAAAACAGTACAAAAATCACAACAGTCAAACAGAAAATATCGCTTAAAGAGAACAGTACAAAAATCACAACAGTCAAACAGAAAATACCGCTTAGAGAGAACAGTACAAAAATCACAACAGTCAAACAGAAAATACCGCTTAGAGGGAACAGTACAAAATTCACAACAGTCAAGCAGAAAATACCGCTTAGAGAGAACAGTACAAAAATCACAACAGCCAAACAGAAAATACCGCTTAGAGGGAACAGTACAAAATTCACAACAGTCAAGCAGAAAATACCGCTTAGAGAGAACAGTAGAAAATTCACAACAGTCAAACAGAAAATACCGCTTAGAGGGAACAGTAGAAAATTCACAACAGTCAAGCAGAAAATACCGCTTAGAGAGAACAGCACAAAAATCATAACAGTCAAACAGAAAATATGGCGTAGAGAGAACAGTACAAAAATCACAACAGTCAAACAGAAAATACCGCTCAGAGAAAACAGTACAAAAATCACAACAGTCAAACAGAATATACTATTTAGAGGAAACAGTACAAAATTCACACCATTCAAGCATAAAAAAACGCTTAGAGAACAGTACAAAATTTACAATAAACAGAAAATACTGCTTAGAGAGACCAGTACAAAAATCACAACAGTCAAACAGAAAATATCGCTTAGAGAGAACAGCACAAAAATCACAACAGTTAAACAGAAAATACCGCTCAGAGAAAACAGTACAAAAATCACAACAGTCAAACAGAATATACTATGTAGAGGAAACAGTACAAAATTCACACCACTCAAGCATACAAATCGCTTAGAGAGAACAGTACAAAATTTACAACAAACAGAAAATACCGCTTAGACAGAACAGTACAAAAATCACAACAGTCAAACAGAAATTATCGCTTAGAGAGAACAGCACAAAAATCACAACAGTCAAACAGAAAATACCGCTTAGAGAGAACAGTACAAAAATAACAACAGTCAAACAGAAAATACCGCTTAGAGAGAACAGCACAAAAATCACAACAGTCAATCAGAAAATACCGCTTAGAGAGGACAGCACAAAAATCACAAGTCAAACAGAATATACTATTTAAAGGAAACAGTACAAAATTCACAACACTCAAACATAAAAAAAACGCTTAGAGAGAACAGTACAAATTTACAATAAACGGAAAATACTGCTTAGAGAGACCAGTACAAAAATCACAACAGTCAAACAGAAAATATCGCTTAGAGAGAACAGCACAAAAATCACAACAGTTAAACGGAAAATACCGCTCAGAGAAAACAGTACAAAAATCACAACAGTCAAACAGAATATACTATGTAGAGGAAACAGTACAAAATTCACACCATTCAAGCATAAAAAAACGCTTAGAGAACAGTACAAAATTTACAATAAACAGAAAATACTGCTTAGAGAGACCAGTACAAAAATCACAACAGTCAAGCAGAAAATATCGCTTAGAGAGAACAGCACAAAAATCACAACAGTTAAACAGAAAATACCGCTCAGAGAAAACAGTACAAAAATCACAACAGTCAAACAGAATATACTATGTAGAGGAAACAGTACAAAATTCACACCACTCAAGCATAAAAAACGCTTAGAGAGAACAGTACAAAATTTACAACAAACAGAAAATACCGCTTAGACAGAACAGTACAAAAATCACAACAGTCAAACAGAAAATATCGCTTAGAGAGAACAGCACAAAAATCACAACAGTCAAACAGAAAATACCGCTTAGAGAGAACAGTACAAAAATAACAACAGTCAAACAGAAAATACCGCTTAGAGAGAACAGCACAAAAATCACAACAGTCAAACAGAAAATACCGCTTAGAGAGAACAGTACAAACAACACAACAGTCAAACAGAAAATACCGCCTAGAGAAAACAGTACAAAAATCACAACAGTCAAACAGAAAATATCGCTTAAAGAGAACAGTACAAAAATCACAACAGTCAAACAGAAAATACCGCTTAGAGAGAACAGTACAAAAATCACAACAGTCAAACAGAAAATACCGCTTAGAGGGAACAGTACAAAATTCACAACAGTCAAGCAGAAAATACCGCTTAGAGAGAACAGTACAAAAATCACAACAGCCAAACAGAAAATACCGCTTAGAGGGAACAGTACAAAATTCACAACAGTCAAGCAGAAAATACCGCTTAGAGAGAACAGTAGAAAATTCACAACAGTCAAACAGAAAATACCGCTTAGAGGGAACAGTAGAAAATTCACAACAGTCAAGCAGAAAATACCGCTTAGAGAGAACAGCACAAAAATCATAACAGTCAAACAGAAAATATGGCGTAGAGAGAACAGTACAAAAATCACAACAGTCAAACAGAAAATACCGCTCAGAGAAAACAGTACAAAAATCACAACAGTCAAACAGAATATACTATTTAGAGGAAACAGTACAAAATTCACACCATTCAAGCATAAAAAAACGCTTAGAGAACAGTACAAAATTTACAATAAACAGAAAATACTGCTTAGAGAGACCAGTACAAAAATCACAACAGTCAAACAGAAAATATCGCTTAGAGAGAACAGCACAAACATCACAACAGTTAAACAGAAAATACCGCTCAGAGAAAACAGTACAAAAATCACAACAGTCAAACAGAATATACTATGTAGAGGAAACAGTACAAAATTCACACCACTCAAGCATAAAAAACGCTTAGAGAGAACAGTACAAAATTTACAACAAACAGAAAATACCGCTTAGACAGAACAGTACAAAAATCACAACAGTCAAACAGAAAATATCGCTTAGAGAGAACAGCACAAAAATCACAACAGTCAAACAGAAAATACCGCTTAGAGAGAACAGTACAAAAATAACAACAGTCAAACATAAACTACCGCTTAGAGAGAACAGCACAAAAATCACAACAGTCAAACAGAAAATACCGCTTAGAGAGGACAGCACAAAAATCACAAGTCAAACAGAATATACTATTTAAAGGAAACAGTACAAAATTCACAACACTCAAACATAAAAAAAACGCTTAGAGAGAACAGTACAAATTTACAATAAACGGAAAATACTGCTTAGAGAGACCAGTACAAAAATCACAACAGTCAAACAGAAAATATCGCTTAGAGAGAACAGCACAAAAATCACAACAGTTAAACGGAAAATACCGCTCAGAGAAAACAGTACAAAAATCACAACAGTCAAACAGAATATACTATGTAGAGGAAACAGTACAAAATTCACACCATTCAAGCATAAAAAAACGCTTAGAGAGAACAGTACAAAATTTACAACAAACAGAAAATACCGCTTAGACAGAACAGTACAAAAATCACAACAGTCAAACAGAAAATATCGCTTAGAGAGAACAGCACAAAAATCACAACAGTCAAATAGAAAATACCGCTTAGAGAAAAAAAGTACAAAAATAACAACAGTCAAACAGAAAATACCGCTTAGAGAGAACAGCACAAAAATCACAACAGTCAAACAGAAAATACCGCTTATAGAGGACAGCACAAAAATCACAAGTCAAACAGAATATACTATTTAGAGGAAACAGTACAAAATTCACAACACTCAAACATAAAAAAAAAACGCTTAGAGAGAACAGTACAAAATTTACAATAAACGAAAATACTGCTTAGAGAGACCAGTACAAAAATCACAACAGTCAAACAGAAAATACCGCTTAGAGAGAACAGTACAAAAATCACAACAGTCAAACAGAACATACCGCTTAGAGAGAACAGCAGTAGATTTGTCACTTAGGTGTCCGAGTCTTGATAGGGAACACGGTGATTTATATTTTGGTTCAGTGTCACGTAAGACAACTCTAAACAACAGAAGTTATTGTTTCCTTGAGCTCAAGTTTTTAATTAATTGAAATTTAAAGTAATATAAATTAATTGAAGAAATTAAATTGGTTATTCAGAAACAATTAAATATGTGAAAATGACAGTCATTCTTACTTGTTTACAAAAATAAGTATATTTACATTTTTTATGCTTAAATATTAAGTTTTAAGTAATAGATATAAAATCAATAAGAAAATAATGAAGCACTTTATCATAACTTGATTAAATAAAATTTAATCTGACTTGTTGATTTAATAATTAACAGACAACAATGTCAGATTAGGAAAATAAAATGACATTTTAGTGACATATATAGAATGGGAATTGTGAAGTGACAAGTATCGGTTCCCTTAGGGATCATAAACTTATCGCTGGTGTGAAAATTTATTTTAATAACAGTTTTTCAGTCTTTTTTAGACATGTGAATCTCTCTCAGAAGACGATAAATCTGTTAATTCGCTATAATTACAAAGCAGTTCATATTACAGTAGCTGAAAATAAATCCGCTAACTTAATGACAAAAAATAGTCCATACAACAGTATATTATGTGCAGAAAGATATTGCCATGTAGAATGTCGGTGGTGTACGTTTTATAAAGCACTCTCGCACATGCAGATGATAATATTAATAAAGTAGTTGAACATTTAGAAAAAGACAGTTTGGCATTAATAGAATGGTTTTCATGTAACCAGATGAAGGCAAATCCTGATAAATTTCAGGCCCTAGCTATTGGCAAAAAATCAATGGATAAAAATATTGTTCTTGATTTAGCAGGAAATAAAATTAAATGTGAAAAAGAAGTAAAATTACTAGGGGTTACAATTGATTTTGAACTTAAATTTAATTCTTATATTTCAAACATTTGTAAAAAAGCATCTAGGCAGTTAAATGTGTTAAAAAGGCTAGGTAAATATTTAAATAAATTGGGTAAATTAACCATATATCATTCATTCATATTGTCTAACTTTAACTTCTCTCCACTTTCATGGCACTTTTGTAGTGAAGCCAATACAAATAAAATAGACAAAATTCAGGAGCGAGCACTAAGATTTATTTATAATGATTATAATAGTATATATGAAAACTTGTTAATAGTATCTAAACTTCCAACATTAAAAGTGAGAAGGCTGAGAACTATGGCCATTGAGGTTTATAAAATTTTACATCAAGAAAGTCCTTCATATTTACATGACTTAATCAAAATTAAAGATACCAAATATTGTTTTAGGTACAACAACATTACAGAAATTCCTTCAGTACGAACAACAAGGTATGGTCTAAAATCCTTTCGATATGCTGCTGCTAAACTGTGGAACGAGTTGCCAAACCATTTTAGAACACAAACATCTTTTAATTAATTCAAAAATTTAATAAACTCATGGAATGGCAACTCCTGCCACTGCAATGCTTGCTGCTAGTAAAAATTATTCTAGAATAGACATTGCATGAAATGCCTTACTGCTGCCTTCTTGCTTTGTATGCTTTTCAGTTTAACGTGTGCTTTATTTTATTGCTTGGTTATTTCTGCATGAATATTTTCTAAATATTTTTAGAATATTTTTAAAATATTTTTAGAATATTTTTTAAATATTTTTAGAATAATTTTAAAATAATTTTAGAAAATGTTTTAAAAGTACATGAATATTTTATATGTGTTTTGAGTTAATTTGCTTATTTGCAGACTGCTTATAATTTGCATGAATGTACTTGTATGTGTAATGGGCGCTATAAATGTCGGCATCTATTTTCTGTTTTGACTTCTGGTCCTATGACAGTAAGTGCACAGAGAGGCACTTGCCACATGCGCACTGGCTGTAGGGGTCCAGAAGTCAAAACACAGAAATGTATGCATAAATATTATCTGGATATATGTATTAATTTTGTATTGCATGACATGTTTTATTGTGCTGTATTTAATTTATGTAATTTTACTATGCATGTCGGTTTGAGAGCTTATGTTGTACTGTTATAAAATGTACCGACTTTAAATAAAACTTTTTGATTTTGATTTTGATTTGACGTACACACAGATATATACACCTGTAACATGTACACAGATATATACACCTGTAACATGTACACAGATATATACACCTGTAACATGTACACAGATATATACACCTGTAACATGTACACAGATATATACACCTGTAACATGTACACAGATATATACACCTGTAACATGTACACAGATATATACACCTGTAACATGTACACAGATATATACACCTGTAACATGTACACAGATATATACACCTGTAACATGTACACAGATATATACACCTGTAACATGTACACAGATATATACACCTGTAACATGTACACAGATATATACACCTGTAACATGTACACAGATATATACACCTGTAACATGTACACAGATATATACACCTGTAACATGTACACAGATATATACACCTGTAACATGTACACAGATATATACACCTGTAACATGTACACAGATATATACACCTGTAACATGTACACAGATATATACACCTGTAACATGTACACAGATATATACACCTGTAACATGTACACAGATATATACACCTGTAACATGTACACAGATATATACACCTGTAACATGTACACAGATATATACACCTGTAACATGTACACAGATATATACACCTGTAACATGTACACAGATATATACACCTGTAACATGTACACAGATATATACACCTGTAACATGTACACAGATATATACACCTGTAACATGTACACAGATATATACACCTGTAACATGTACACAGATATATACACCTGTAACATGTACACAGATATATACACCTGTAACATGTACACAGATATATACACCTGTAACATGTACACAGATATATACACCTGTAACATGTACACAGATATATACACCTGTAACATGTACACAGATATATACACCTGTAACATGTACACAGATATATACACCTGTAACATGTACACAGATATATACACCTGTAACATGTACACAGATATATACACCTGTAACATGTACACAGATATATACACCTGTAACATGTACACAGATATATACACCTGTAACATGTACACAGATATATACACCTGTAACATGTACACAGATATATACACCTGTAACATGTACACAGATATATACACCTGTAACATGTACACAGATATATACACCTGTAACATGTACACAGATATATACACCTGTAACATGTACACAGATATATACACCTGTAACATGTACACAGATATATACACCTGTAACATGTACACAGATATATACACCTGTAACATGTACACAGATATATACACCTGTAACATGTACACAGATATATACACCTGTAACATGTACACAGATATATACACCTGTAACATGTACACAGATATATACACCTGTAACATGTACACAGATATATACACCTGTAACATGTACACAGATATATACACCTGTAACATGTACACAGATATATACACCTGTAACATGTACACAGATATATACACCTGTAACATGTACACAGATATATACACCTGTAACATGTACACAGATATATACACCTGTAACATGTACACAGATATATACACCTGTAACATGTACACAGATATATACACCTGTAACATGTACACAGATATATACACCTGTAACATGTACACAGATATATACACCTGTAACATGTACACAGATATATACACCTGTAACATGTACACAGATATATACACCTGTAACATGTACACAGATATATACACCTGTAACATGTACACAGATATATACACCTGTAACATGTACACAGATATATACACCTGTAACATGTACACAGATATATACACCTGTAACATGTACACAGATATATACACCTGTAACATGTACACAGATATATACACCTGTAACATGTACACAGATATATACACCTGTAACATGTACACAGATATATACACCTGTAACATGTACACAGATATATACACCTGTAACATGTACACAGATATATACACCTGTAACATGTACACAGATATATACACCTGTAACATGTACACAGATATATACACCTGTAACATGTACACAGATATATACACCTGTAACATGTACACAGATATATACACCTGTAACATGTACACAGATATATACACCTGTAACATGTACACAGATATATACACCTGTAACATGTACACAGATATATACACCTGTAACATGTACACAGATATATACACCTGTAACATGTACACAGATATATACACCTGTAACATGTACACAGATATATACACCTGTAACATGTACACAGATATATACACCTGTAACATGTACACAGATATATACACCTGTAACATGTACACAGATATATACACCTGTAACATGTACACAGATATATACACCTGTAACATGTACACAGATATATACACCTGTAACATGTACACAGATATATACACCTGTAACATGTACACAGATATATACACCTGTAACATGTACACAGATATATACACCTGTAACATGTACACAGATATATACACCTGTAACATGTACACAGATATATACACCTGTAACATGTACACAGATATATACACCTGTAACATGTACACAGATATATACACCTGTAACATGTACACAGATATATACACCTGTAACATGTACACAGATATATACACCTGTAACATGTACACAGATATATACACCTGTAACATGTACACAGATATATACACCTGTAACATGTACACAGATATATACACCTGTAACATGTACACAGATATATACACCTGTAACATGTACACAGATATATACACCTGTAACATGTACACAGATATATACACCTGTAACATGTACACAGATATATACACCTGTAACATGTACACAGATATATACACCTGTAACATGTACACAGATATATACACCTGTAACATGTACACAGATATATACACCTGTAACATGTACACAGATATATACACCTGTAACATGTACACAGATATATACACCTGTAACATGTACACAGATATATACACCTGTAACATGTACACAGATATATACACCTGTAACATGTACACAGATATATACACCTGTAACATGTACACAGATATATACACCTGTAACATGTACACAGATATATACACCTGTAACATGTACACAGATATATACACCTGTAACATGTACACAGATATATACACCTGTAACATGGACTGATTTGACGTACACACAGATATATACACCTGTAACATGTACACAGATATATACACCTGTAACATGTACACAGATATATACACCTGTAACATGTACACAGATATATACACCTGTAACATGTACACAGATATATACACCTGTAACATGTACACAGATATATACACCTGTAACATGTACACAGATATATACACCTGTAACATGTACACAGATATATACACCTGTAACATGGACTGATTTGACGTACACACAGATATATACACCTGTAACATGTACACAGATATATACACCTGTAACATGTACACAGATATATACACCTGTAACATGTACACAGATATATACACCTGTAACATGTACACAGATATATACACCTGTAACATGTACACAGATATATACACCTGTAACATGGACTGATTTGACGTACACACAGATATATACACCTGTAACATGGACCGATTTGACGTACACACAGATATATACACCTGTAACATGGACTGATTTGACGTACACACAGATATATACACCTGTAACATGGACTGATTTGACGTACACACAGATATATACACCTGTAACATGGACCGATTTGACGTACACACAGATATATACACCTGTAACATGGACTGATTTGACGTACACACAGATATATACACCTGTAACATGGACTGATTTGACGTACACACAGATATATACACCTGTAACATGGACTGATTTGACGTACACACAGATATATACACCTGTAACATGGACCGATTTGACGTACACACAGATATATACACCTGTAACATGGACCGATTTGACGTACACACAGATATATACACCTGTAACATGGACCGATTTGACGTACACACAGATATATACACCTGTAACATGGACTGATTTGACGTACACACAGATATATACACCTGTAACATGGACTGATTTGACGTACACACAGATATATACACCTGTAACATGGACTGATTTGACGTACACACAGATATATACACCTGTAACATGGACCGATTTGACGTACACACAGATATATACACCTGTAACATGGACCGATTTGACGTACACACAGATATATACACCTGTAACATGGACTGATTTGACGTACACACAGATATATACACCTGTAACATGGACCGATTTGACGTACACACAGATATATACACCTGTAACATGGACCGATTTGACGTACACACAGATATATACACCTGTAACATGGACTGATTTGACGTACACACAGATATATACACCTGTAACATGGACCGATTTGACGTACACACAGATATATACACCTGTAACATGGACTGATTTGACGTACACAGATATATACACCTGTAACATGGACACAGATATATACACCTGTAACATGGACACAGATATATACACCTGTAACATGTACACAGATATATACACCTGTAACATGGACACAGATATATACACCTGTAACATGGACACAGATATATACACCTGTAACATGTACACAGATATATACACCTGTAACATGTACACAGATATATACACCTGTAACATGTACACAGATATATACACCTGTAACATGGACACAGATATATACACCTGTAACATGTACACAGATATATACACCTGTAACATGGACACAGATATATACACCTGTAACATGGACACAGATATATACACCTGTAACATGGACACAGATATATACACCTGTAACATGGACACAGATATATACACCTGTAACATGTACACAGATATATACACCTGTAACATGGACACAGATATATACACCTGTAACATGTACACAGATATATACACCTGTAACATGGACACAGATATATACACCTGTAACATGTACACAGATATATACACCTGTAACATGGACCGATTTGACGTACACACAGATATATACACCTGTAACATGGACCGATTTGACGTACACACAGATATATACACCTGTAACATGGACCGATTTGACGTACACACAGATATATACACCTGTAACATGGACCGATTTGACGTACACACAGATATATACACCTGTAACATGGACCGATTTGACGTACACACAGATATATACACCTGTAACATGGACCGATTTGACGTACACACAGATATATACACCTGTAACATGGACCGATTTGACGTACACACAGATATATACACCTGTAACATGGACCGATTTGACGTACACACAGATATATACACCTGTAACATGGACCGATTTGACGTACACACAGATATATACACCTGTAACATGGACCGATTTGACGTACACACAGATATATACACCTGTAACATGGACCGATTTGACGTACACACAGATATATACACCTGTAACATGGACCGATTTGACGTACACACAGATATATACACCTGTAACATGGACCGATTTGACGTACACACAGATATATACACCTGTAACATGGACCGATTTGACGTACACACAGATATATACACCTGTAACATGGACCGATTTGACGTACACACAGATATATACACCTGTAACATGGACCGATTTGACGTACACACAGATATATACACCTGTAACATGGACCGATTTGACGTACACACAGATATATACACCTGTAACATGGACCGATTTGACGTACACACAGATATATACACCTGTAACATGGACCGATTTGACGTACACACAGATATATACACCTGTAACATGGACCGATTTGACGTACACACAGATATATACACCTGTAACATGGACCGATTTGACGTACACACAGATATATACACCTGTAACATGGACCGATTTGACGTACACACAGATATATACACCTGTAACATGGACCGATTTGACGTACACACAGATATATACACCTGTAACATGGACCGATTTGACGTACACACAGATATATACACCTGTAACATGGACCGATTTGACGTACACACAGATATATACACCTGTAACATGGACCGATTTGACGTACACACAGATATATACACCTGTAACATGGACCGATTTGACGTACACACAGATATATACACCTGTAACATGGACCGATTTGACGTACACACAGATATATACACCTGTAACATGGACCGATTTGACGTACACACAGATATATACACCTGTAACATGGACCGATTTGACGTACACACAGATATATACACCTGTAACATGGACCGATTTGACGTACACACAGATATATACACCTGTAACATGGACCGATTTGACGTACACACAGATATATACACCTGTAACATGGACCGATTTGACGTACACACAGATATATACACCTGTAACATGGACCGATTTGACGTACACACAGATATATACACCTGTAACATGGACCGATTTGACGTACACACAGATATATACACCTGTAACATGGACCGATTTGACGTACACACAGATATATACACCTGTAACATGGACCGATTTGACGTACACACAGATATATACACCTGTAACATGGACCGATTTGACGTACACACAGATATATACACCTGTAACATGGACCGATTTGACGTACACACAGATATATACACCTGTAACATGGACCGATTTGACGTACACACAGATATATACACCTGTAACATGGACCGATTTGACGTACACACAGATATATACACCTGTAACATGGACCGATTTGACGTACACACAGATATATACACCTGTAACATGGACCGATTTGACGTACACACAGATATATACACCTGTAACATGGACCGATTTGACGTACACACAGATATATACACCTGTAACATGGACCGATTTGACGTACACACAGATATATACACCTGTAACATGGACCGATTTGACGTACACACAGATATATACACCTGTAACATGGACCGATTTGACGTACACACAGATATATACACCTGTAACATGGACCGATTTGACGTACACACAGATATATACACCTGTAACATGGACCGATTTGACGTACACACAGATATATACACCTGTAACATGGACCGATTTGACGTACACACAGATATATACACCTGTAACATGGACCGATTTGACGTACACACAGATATATACACCTGTAACATGGACCGATTTGACGTACACACAGATATATACACCTGTAACATGGACCGATTTGAC